>CM071871.1:7086456-7214024 GCA_036759665.1 Gynandropsis gynandra
GCAATGGTCGGAAGGGTCGCAATGGTCGGAAGGGTCGCAATGGTCGGAAGGGTCGCAATGGTCGGAAGGGTCGCAATGGTCGGAAGGGTCGCAATGGTCGGAAGGGTCGCAATGGTCGGAAGGGTCGCAATGGTCGGAAGGGTCGCAATGGTCGGAAGGGTCGCAATGGTCGGAAGGGTCGCACGGGTCCAACATATTTTGATTTGAGCTGTATTTTCGAAATTTTATTCATATTATATGTAAATAATTTGTAAATAATAAATTAGTATCGCAGGGGTCCAAGGGTCGCAGAAGGACAAGGGTCGCAGAGGGACAAGGGTCGCAGAGGAACAAGGGTCGCAGAGGGATAAGGGTCGTAGGGGTCCAAAGGTCGTAGAGGAACAAGGGTCGCAGAGGGACAAGGGTCGTAGGGTCAAACTGGGTCGCTGGGTCGAACTGGGTCGTAAGGTCGCAGGGGTATTTTGGAAATATCAACATTTATACGGGTACTTTTGAAGTTAAAATTTTTTTCTTTTTCGGGAAGGGTATTTTTGAAGTGTTTTAGCCCTACGAGGGTATTTTTGAAGTTACCCCAATTGATTGCATGTTTTGACCTGGACATAGATGTAATACCTCAATTATTATCTTGTTTTATACAGATAAATACTGCCCATAAATTATAAATTAATTAAAACTTTCTAAATAATTTCGATGTGAATTAAAATAGGCAAACTAAAATTTTAATTTTATAAAAATATATTGCATGAATGTTATAATATATAATAAACAAAGCAAATAATAGCATAGTAAAGAAAGGAAAAAATGTGTAAGATTTATAATAAATTATACATATTGTATTAATTTTATGATGTCTACGCAGTAAAAATTGGATTGGAGTTAGTATTTGGTGTTTCAGGTTGTTGAGACAATTAAGGGAGTTTGAATTCAAATTGATGAAGACTAGAGTGAGTCAAAGAGAAGATCAAGGAGAAGAATGAGGAATCAAGAGAATCGAGCGGATTCAAAGCTGAAGATAATTCAGCATGACGGCGCGGCGAAATAACTGGTAGCAGTTGTTGAGCCGAGAACAAGGCAGATAAATTGACTTGGAAATCAAGAAACAAGGTCAACGAATCTGTGGTGGATAATTGAAGTACGCAAAACAGAGAACGAGAGAGTTCAGAGTTTTAGGTGTACTTAATTGGTCAGTATCATTGAGGTACATAAAACAAAGAACAAGAGAGTTCAAAGTTTTAGGTGTACTTAATTGGATACTGGGTTGTGAGTGAAAACAGTTGAGGTTGTATTTACACGTCTAACTCAGGGGGAGTTATCTGTGGAAGTCTTTAGTACATTGTAGAAACCAGCAAGTTTACCTAAAGATTGACAAGTAAATAAACAATACTATTTGATATCTTCTGGTCTTTTTTATTATCGATTTAATAGTCATCTTCTACAAGTTTTCAATTGGTATCAGAGCCGGTAACCATTATTTAGAGTAAAATCTAAAATCTAGTTAGAGATCCAAGAAGACGACTAAAAATGGAAGGACCGAGAGACATGTATTCGTTCGGTAAACCTGTCAAGCTAGACTCATCCAACTACGGATACTGGAAAGTAAAGATGCGAGCAAGCATTCGAGGAATTGATGAAGATGCCTGGAGTGCAGTAAAAAACAGATGGACACCACCAATTGTTATCGACGAAAATGGAAAAGAAAAGGAAAAGCCATCAGATTAGTGGACACCTAGTGAAAAGAGGAGTTCGACGTTTAAAGCTAAAGCATTGACAACCATCTTTTCATCAGTAGATATAAATGAATTTAAACAGATTCAAGGGTGTGAATCGGCTAAGGAGGCATGGGATACACTAGAAACTATTCACGAAGGAACAACAAGTGTGAAGAGAACATGGCTAGATATATTGGAACACCAATTTGAAAAGCTGGAAATGGGAGAATACGAAAGTGTGAAAGAATTCAGTGGACGAATGAATGCAATCGCAAACGAGGTAAGTGTACTTGGACAAAACTTGGATGACAAGAAGCTTGTCAAGAAGTTATTAAGATGTCTTCCGAAGAAGTTCCACGCTCAGAAAGTGGCCATGAATATGTCTTTAAACACGGATACAACTAGTTTCAAAGAAATAGTTGGAATTCTAGCAGCGTATGAACTGGAAATGCAACTGGAACAAGGAGACATTGCCAAAGAGGGAAGCAAGGGAGTTGTATTACAAGCTATTTCAGAAAACACCAGGTTAGATAATCTTGAAGAAAACATCGTATTACTAACCAGAAAATTTGGAAAGTTCATGAAGAAAAAATCAAGAATGAGAAAAACATCAACAGAAGATGCTGGATTTAGAAAGGAGAACAAGTATAGTTCTCAATGTCATGAATGCAAAGGTTATGGTCATTTTAAATCTGATTGCCCTAGCATCACAAAAAGGGAAAATATGTTGAAGAATCTCAGAGAAACACAATGTTTTAAATGCAAGGGATTTGGTCACACAAAGAACGAATGTACTGACAATAATTTAGTGAAAAGTAAATCACTAATCATGCTCAGTGATTCCAGTTCTGAATCTGGAGAAGAATCAGAAGAAGAACAGTCCAGTTTTGTTGCTTTCATAGGGATCATCGATGAGGATGACAAAGAAAGTGAAAAAGATCAACTAGAAGACGAAGATGAAGTTGATGTTGAAATGATCTACAATGACTGGATCAAAATGGGAAAGTTGAATGTTCAACTGATGAATGAAATTAAGATTTTGGAAAATCAAATTCATGACATGAAAAACGAAGTGATTGCTAAGGATGAGAAAATGCACTTTGTTAAAAGACAGCTAGAAGAAACAAACAAACAACTGAAGATGTTGTCAAATGGAACTGACAAATTAGATCATCTGCTTTCGATTGGAAAAATGAAAGGTGACAATCATGGAATAGGCTATATTGGGAATACAAGCAATACAGAAAATAAATTTGTTGCTGGAGGAGATTTACAAGAAAGACAGCCGACTTACAGCACTTCAAAGCATGGTCAGAATCAACAAAATATTGACAGAAAAAGAAATTGGAATCATCATGCTGCTGACTACAGACGTAGAGAACAACATCAGAGAGGCACTCATCACTACAAGCATAGAAGAAATATGTTAACGACGAACTCAGGACATCACGTTTGGAAAACACATTATGGTAATTACAGAAAGAAAAAGTCCGTTACTTGTTACTTCTGTGGATTAAAGGTCATAAACAGCGTAATGCTACAAGAAAAACAGGTATGATGCAAGTAAGTCCTCAAAAATAAAACAGATCTGGGTAAGGAAAAGTGATTTACATTGCAACGTTGCATACATTTCTGCTCACAAAGAAAAATCAAATACCTGGTACTTCGACAGTGGATGCTCAAGACACATGACAGATAACAAAGAACTTCTTTCAAATTTTGTTGAAATAAAAAATGCAGGGAGTGTAGTGTTTGGAGACGGAAACAAAGGAAAAATTCTCGGCAGAGGAGATCTTATTTCACCGGGACAACCAGGTTTAACAAATGTCCAATTTGTTGTCGGTCTAACGGCTAATTTGATTAGCATCAGCCAACTTTGTGATAGTCATCACCAAGTTAAGTTTACTAACAAAGAGTGTTTAGTTCTGAATTCTGACAATAAGTGTGTGCTTACAGGATCGCGGTCTTCCAACAATTGCTACGTATGGACTTAAGATAAGGTTTGTTTTAAAGCTCCCGACGATGTGATATCACTGTGGCATCAGCGTCTAGGACACGTAAACTATAGATCCTTGGTGAAACTGTCAGATTCTGCCGCAGTAAGAGGTATACCTAAGCTAAAATACATCATGCTATATCATCAATCGTGTATATCTTCGTCCAGGTATGTCAAAAACTCCATACGAGCTCTGGAAAGGTAAGAGTCCAAATTTGAGTTACTTCCACATATTTGGATGCACTTGCTATGTACTGAACGATAGAGAATGCCTTGGTAAGTTTGACGCAAAAAGTGATGAGGGAATTTTTCTCGGTTATGGATATAACACCACTGCTTTTCGAATTTTCAACTTACGAACAAGAAAAGTTATTGAATCAGTAAATATTGTATTTGATGAAGATTATACGACTGATTGTGTTATTTTTCCCTTCTCGACAGGAACTGTACAGGAACAGACAGAATCAACTCATGAACATTTAAGTGCACCTGCTGACCACTACACGATAGAAAGTGAGACAGACGTAGATGTTTCAGAACATGAGAGCACGCGTACCAATGCTGAGCAAATTACGGTACACAAAAATCATTCTATAGAGGATGTTATTGGTAATCTTGAGGATGGAATACGCACACGGAATAAACCACGCATAAACTATCACGACATGGTAAAATTTGCATGTTTTACATCACAAATAGAACCAAAGAATGTTCGTGATGCGTTAGACGATGAATCCTGGATCAAAGCTATGCATGAAAAATTAGAGCAATTTGTTCGAAACGATGTCTGGATCTTAGTTCCTAGACCACTAAATATGAATGTCATAGGCACGAAATGGGTGTTTAAAAATAAAACAAATGAGCAAGGAGAGATTGTCCGTAATAAAGCGAGGTTAGTTGCACAAGGTTACCCTCAAGTAGAAGGAGTAGACTTTGATGAAACTTTTGCTCCGGTGGCTAGGCTAGAATCAATTCGTCTATTGCTTGGTGTTGCGTGTTTCTTTGGCTTCAAATTGTTTCAGATGGACGTAAAGAGCGCGTTTCTCAATGGTATACTTCAAGAAGAAGTATATGTCGAACAACCAAAAGGATTTGAAGATCCACATAATCCAGATTATGTCTACAAGCTTAAGAAAGCCCTGTACGGATTAAAACAAGCACCTCGTGCTTGGTATGAAAGACTCACAAGTATTCTTGTGCAGAATGGCTACAAAAGAGGGGGAGTTGATAAAACTCTATTCATTCATAATTCAGATGACATTTTATTGGTTGTTCAGATTTACGTTGTTGACATTGTCTTTGGTTCGAAATCGCAGGAAAAAGTAAATTGGTTTGTGGAAACCATGAAGAGCGAATTTGAAATGAGCATGTTCGGAGAACTAAGCTACTTTCTTGGATTACAAGTAAAACAACTTAATGATGGGTTGTTCATCTCTCAAAGCAAATACGCCAGAAATCTGGTAAGAAGATTCGAACTGGATCACAGTAAGTCAGCGAGTACCCCCATGTCGACAACAATAAAGTTGACAAGAGATGCAGATGGTGAAGATGTTGAGGTTAAGTTGTACCGAAGTATGATTGGTAGTCTATTGTATCTTACTGCAAGTAGACCTGGTCTATGTTTGAGCGTAGGGATCTGTGCTAGGTATCAAGCCAAACCAAAGAAATCCCACTTACTTGCTTATGTTTAAGTGTAGGGATTTGCGCCAGGTATCAAGCTAAACCAAAGAAATCTCACTTGCTTGCTGTTAAGCGGATTATCAAATAAGTCAAGGGTACTGCAGAGTATGGGATACTATATTCCAAAGACACTAACTGTGAACTTGCAGGTTTTAGTGATGCTGATCTGAGGCTGAATACATTGCTCTGGGAAGCTGTTGTACTCAATTGTTATGGATGAATCAAATGCTTATGGACTACGGTATGCAATCCAGAACTTTTACCGCATGGTGTGATAATACTAGTGCAATAGATATTTCTAAAAATCCTGTTCAGCATTCTAGAATAAAACATATAGAGATACGCCATCATTTTCTGAGGGAAAAAGTTGAGCAAAAACAAATGAAAGTTGAATATGTGCCTACGGAACGTCAGCTCGCAGATATTTTCACAAAACCTCTGGATTTAAATCGGTTTATTTCTCTGAGAAAATCGTTTGGTGTGTGTGAGCTTTGATCGTATCTTGCATATTACGTTGATGAAGTTATGTTTTTGAAGTGTTTAACGATCTTACGAAGAAGAAGAAAATTACTGTCATGTCTACCTGTTTTAAGTACACTTGAATGATCTTTGTTCCGTGTTTGAGCATTGTTTCTATTTCTGAAAGGTTCAGTTTTTTTAAGTGCACTTAAATCTACACTTACTCCTCCGACAACTTTTATATGCATTTTTATGCAATAATAGAATTTGTTTTGTCATGAGTATATGCTCGAGTCTAAGTTGGGAGATATTCAGTTTCAGTTATGACGTCTTATGACACAAAGCCAAAAATCGTGCTTAAATACTCCTCTATGTACACATAAGAGTATACCTAAATAAAGGTAGTCAAGGAGCTTGTTATATGAACAAAAGGATATCTAAACAACGTCCTAGAAGCTGTGACTGAGTGCTTGAGAAATAAAAAAAAGGATAAATGAAAAGAATAAAATATAACAGATTGCTTTAAGTGGAGAACAAATTTCATTAAGTGTACTTAAACATTCAGCCGTTTACAGTCTTTGACTAATTCTTCATGATTTGTTTCTACTTTGAATCCATTCATTATGTTTTATTTCAAGTTGTTTAAGTTTGATCTGACAAGCAGTAGCTACACTTGAGTGGTTTTTCTCTTTCTAATTCACCGGCGGTTTGTTTTAATGAGATGGGATCTTTGTGGGCTGATGTGAGTGGGCAATAAACTCAAAATCTTTCAAAATCCCTGAAATTTCTCTGTAACTGCACCTCACGCTTTTTAAACCGTTTCATCTCTCACATTGAGCGCATTTCAGAAACCCTAACCTGCTCTTCTCGAGAAAAAGAGTGCAATTTCTCTTGTTTGCAGATTACTCCCTTCACATAGAAAAATGCAGACGCGTAGCTCTAAATTTGGTCTCTCATCAGATGATTCTCTCATCGTTGATGGTCAAGAGGTGAGAATGAGGGATCTAGTTTTCACTCGGAATCCCCCGCGTGTGAATGGCCGTCGCTACAAAGTCATGGCTACGAAATTCTTTGCTCCCAACAAACAAGAGAATATGAGACCAGGCGCATCTCCTCTTGTTCATCTTCGCACTCACTCTGACAGCGACATCAGGGTGCCTGTCGTTCCAGTTTCACAGACGGACCCTCAGACTCATTCTACCGAACACAGAGATGCATCTCCTTCGCAACGGAATCCCAGTCCTACCTCAGTTCCTTCACCAGGTCCCGAACCATCTAACATCCCACAATCACCGGAATCCGAGCGACATATTCCGGTATCTGATACACGGTCTCCTCAGTCTTCACGAAGAGGTACTCCGATTTCTGTCTCAAAAGCTTACTCCCACACCTTATACAAGGAATCATATATGAGTAGGCTTAGGACTCTTAAGGAGAGGGATATTTTTTCGGAAAAGGGATTTAGTGTAAACCAATTCCAACATCTATCGATGTGGAACTTATTAGTCGACAGGAAGTTGACGAATACAGTTACCACCGTGACGCCGATTTGTAAGGAACTGGTGTATGAGTTTTACGCGAATTTGGCCCCGGAAATTGAAGATTTAGGTTCTGCTATGTTTGGCACCATGTATGTTCGTGGTCGAGTTTTAAAGTTTAGTGCGGAAGTTATAAATGAGTTTTTGGGTATTCCACATACGCCGATTACTCGAACCAAAGAGCTTCAGCTGGACCTGGACATGGACGCTGTCACTAAGGAGTTGACAGAAGGTCGCCTAACTTCGTGGACAGGGCAAATTCCGAATTCAAAGTTGCAATGGGAGTACGCACTGCTAAACAAAATTTCACGCACAAATTGGATTCCAAACAAGAAATCGGATGCCATACGACAGGACACTGCACTATTTCTTTACTGCCTGAAGAATGACATTCCCATAAATTTTGGGAAAGTATTTTTGGATGTCATTGTTGGGCTGGGGTTATCAATCTCCACCAAGTTCATTTTTCCGTTTCCCTGTCTAATCCAGAACATACTGGTTCAGCAAGCATCTGACATTATTGGGAAAACTGAGGTTCGTGAAAATACTCCGCCTTGGATCATACTAGAAAAGCGCTACATGGCGAAGATGCCATCGGCGTCGACAGCGGGGACTTCCAAGAGTACTGTGGTTCGGGAACTCAAAGAACTACGCCAGACTGTGAATGCCACCCTAAGTGCAATGCTTCGCAAGATTGATGACCTCATCTTGCGCTCTCAGAGTAATCAAGTGCATCTATTTTAGTATGTTTTAGTATGACTAATAGATGTTTTTGTGATAAGAATTCAAAGGGGAAGATTGTGAACGCAATAAAAATTGGATTGGAGTTTGTATTTAGTGTTTCAGGTTGTTGAGACAATTAAGGGAGTTTGAATTCAAATTGAAGAAAACTAGAGTGAGTCAAAGAGAAGATCAAGGAGAAGAATGAGGAATCAAGAGAATCGAGCGGATTCAAAGCTGAAGATAATTCAGCATGACGGCGCGGCGAAATAACTGGTAGCAGTTGCTGAGCCGAGAGCAAGGCAGATAAATTGACTTGGAAATCAAGAAACAAGATCAACGAATCTGTGGTGGATAATTGAAGTACGCAAAACAGAGAACGAGAGAGTTCAGAGTTTTAGGTGTACTTAATTGGTCAGTATCATTGAGGTACATAAAACAGAGAACAAGAGAGTTCAAAGTTTTAGGTGTACTTAATTGGATAGTGGGTTGTGAGTGAAAACAATTGAGGTTGTATTTACACGTCTAACTCATGGAGAGTTATCCGTGGAAGTCTTTAGTACATTGTAAAAACCAGCAAGTGTAACTAAAAATTGACAAGTAAATAAACAATATTGTTTGATATTTTCTGGTCTTTTTGATTATCGATTTAATAATCATCTTCTATAAGTTTTCAATGTCAATAACATATCACTTTTTGATGACATGATGAGCTATTTTTTTAAAGTATTGGTCCAAGAGATTATGGGATAAAATTGATTCCTTCATTATTGGAATAAACTATTATAAAGATAAATGTAAAAAAAAAAGAATACTTCAAAAACTGCCTTGAATGAAGAAAAATGTTTAGGAATTCTCATATGATCAACGCATATGTGAACTTACATAGAGGAATCTCAGTCGCCGACGTCATCCCTTCAACAACTCGATGTCGTTTGTTAGAACGTCGCACGCTCTTCATCTCCTCAAGTTCCACCAGTGGTATCTCCTCACTATCACCTTTGATATCTCCTTACCGTCACGGTTGGAAACCGAAAACTGCCTTGAATGAAGAAAAACGTTTATGGCTTCTCATGTTTATCATTGAATTTATGAGCTCTTCACTTCCCTCACACATTTTTTAAAAAAATAATAAAAAAAGGTTTTTTCTCTTCTATAATGACAATTCCGCTTCCTAGAGACCAATTCCTCGGTTCGTTGTCGTTCCCTCTATCTCGGCAAATCATTTCATGCTTCCCATCGACATCAATGGCGCAAAAAAAATAAAACCAAACGCGACAGCCATCGATCCCGTGGCCCCTTTCTTTATGAAGCATGCTTCCGTGGTGGCGGATAGGTTAGAGTGTTCCTGTGCACCTGGTCAATAAAGACAACCTTCGCATATCGGGTAGAGCTAGCGAGGCAATGAGAATTGTGTTGCTTGTGACTCCTGCGTCTACTGATGACAACTCAGGGTAAGGGCATTTCCATCCCTAGAAACAGACACGATGAAAACAGGGAAAGCAATAAGGAAGATAATGAATTTTCTCGATATATTTTTGAAATATAACAGAATTTGATTGGTGGATTTATGTAATTTGTTGGAGGGCGATGCTGAAATTGAGGAAGGATCGATATCAGAGGTACAATAATGGGTATTATCAGTATATGAGAGTACATAGACTCATGTAATGGAGATTATCAGGTATATTGATAATGTTATAAAAGAATAAATGAATGATATTATAAAAATGTGAGTAGTGAGTGTGGTATAACGGTTTAAAATGGGCGTGATACTTAAATTTAATGGTCTAAGATTTGTAACATTTATTCTTATAATATGCATATCTAAAAATAAAAACTTAAAAACTACTTTTTTGCACATTTTTAAACACAAAATAATAATGAAATGAAAACAATATTCTTATTAAAACAATATTCATGAGTTTTCACAATTATATTTATTTTTTAAGTTTATAGTTTCAAGATTAAATATATCTAAATCTATTTTAAAGTTAAATTTAAAATTATATATATAAAAAAAGATGTTTTGCTGCATTCTCCTTGCGCCACCTAAGCACACATCCTCCTTTCAATTTTTTTAATATCAAATAAATTTTTTTAAATATTTAATATAATTACTATAAATATTATTTTAATTAGTGACTTTATATGTATATACATACCATTAACATCAAAATCACATAAGATTAACAATTTATCAGTCGGCAATATTTAGAGTACTCGGGAGAACAAGGAATTCAGGGGTACGAGGAGGTGAATTACGTGAGTAACAATCAGTCTTTAGGGAATACGTATAACACTGGATCGAGAAATCACCCCAACCTCTCATATAAGAACTCCGATGGTGTGTTGAATGTGCATCAACTATCGGGAAATTTCCAACCGTGGGTGCTGAAACGAAATTAGAACTTCCAGCCAATGATGCAACCTCAGATCCAATTTGCCCCTAAGATCCATTCTGCCCCTAAGATTCAATTTCTCTTATGACGACAATGGTAGCATGCTTACGCTTGCTCCGACATCGATGATTGCATGGTCAATTTCATAATCTCCTATTTTACAAGGGATCACAAATACACTTGGATCGGGTATCTTCTCTGGTAAATTTGGTTACAGCATCGAATTCATTACCATTACGCTCTCCGTCTCCTCGTCTCGCTTGTTCGCAAGAACATCTTTCAAGAACTTAGCATATGAAGGCATCTTCTTCAACGCGTCATGGAATGGAATGGTGATGTGCATTTTCTTATACATCTCAGCAAACTTAGTGAATTGAGCATCATCATTTTTCTTGCATTGACATTGTGGATACTTAATGCATTTACAATGTATTAAAGTGATTTTTTTATATGTATAACTAAATTGTTAACTTTATATTAATATCCCATATTATGTATATATATAATTGCCAATATATATATAATACGAATATAACATCGTATAATATTAACAATTTAACAATTTAACCTTTTTTATAATCCTTTAATTTTTATAATTATTAGTTTAATTTTAATTGTAATTACTAAATTTTGTTATAGTTATTGTTATAAATAAAATTTGTTATAATTGTCTAACGTTTATGTTTATTGACCAATATACATTAAAAGTATATTTATATCATTTATTTAATATCAATATTATTTCTATTGACCAATTAAAGTACATATTGATCAAATTAATAGGTTAAAAAACCCTTTACATTCCTTTAAAATTATATGTATATTATATTTTTATTTACCAATAGCTATTTTCTTTATATATATTCACAAATATTATATTTAGTTGTGATATAATTTTATAAATATGTTGGAATTGTTCCAACTCATCCGTTTTTGCATGAATAACTATATTAATTCTAAGTTATACATAATAATATAATAAATATGCACTTTTCAAATATATAATAATAATAGATCCTATTTATAAAATTAATTAAATTTTATTATATTTATGATAATAAATATATCACTTTATTGCTTATTACTACACAATTACTACACTAATAACTCACCCCATAATACTCTAACCTTTAGTATAAATATTACATCTTACATTCTCAATCTTACATCTTACATTTTTCCTTCTCAATCTTTTAAACAATAAAAAATCTAAAAAAAGTTTCATTTTAACTTTCCAATGAATACATCTAACTACAAATTAATCGTTCTACGACCACTAACATTGGTTTCAATGACCTATTGATTGACCGTAGTAAACTGATAATTGTAGCAAGATTATTTTGCTTTTGGGAGGCTCGATATTTTAAAAAAAGGGGTCAACTTATTGGTTTATATATGCTTCTTACCGATGAAAATGTGTGTAATTTACATGTGTTGCTGATTTTTGTAGTTCATTTTGAGATCATATTTTTGTTTTATTTTAATTTGCTATTTTTATATATATATTTTCTACTGATAAAATAATATTTTATTTGAGTTTATATTCATATCTTTATTGTTTTGATTATTCATTTTATGTATTATGCGTCATTTTTTGTTGTGTATAACATGTGTTAACATTTGTTTATCAAATATTATTGTCAAACTGTTTTTCATTATCTTCTTATACTTTAAACATGTGATCATCTATGTTAATACATATTGTAATGTGAAACCCCATTATTATATTCGACTTGTATAATCAAATTCGGTTATTTAAATTTATGAAATTATTATTAATTTTGTGCATCCCATGGTAACAATAAGTATAAAAACATGTTTAATATAATCTCATTACATGCTTCTTATTGACAATCTACTCTTTTATTTTTATTCATTTAACAAGATATTTAATCTAATTTTATGAACCTAATTGTTGTTTTAATTTTTGATGAAATGTTTTAACATAACTTACAATTTGTATAACAAATCTAAATTTCATTAAATGTATTTTGGAATAAAAATGCGGAACCCTTAGATCTAATGGAGAAGAAAGAAGGAGATGTGAAATATGTAAAAAAAAAAAAAAGAAAGAAAAGAAACGGAAGATAAGAAAGAAAAAGAAAGAATTCAGGAAAGAGAAAGAGAAAGGGGAAGGAAAATATACTGGGTGATGAGAAGTTTTTTAGAGTTATTATTATTATTATTATTATTAAATAAATAAATAAAAATAAATATAACTTCAAAATAAATTTATTATTTTAAATTGGAAAATATTTATAAAATATTTATATTATGATCTAAATATTGATATATTTTCGAATATTAAATAATATTATATATCATCATTGATATAAATTCTAAATTAATTAGATTAGATCTAAAACAGTTATATGTTAACATTGTTATTTGTAATTCATGAATCAATAACTATTAAAATTGTTAATTTATTTTATTTTTCTTTCTATTTTCACATGAATATTTTTCTAACTCCATAAGCTTTTTATGCAACATGATATATATATATATATACACATTTTAAATAATAAAATAATTATATAAATCAGTCCGCGCGTAGCGCGGGTATAATCTAGTGATAAAAAAAATACAAAAATCAATTAACGTAACAAGTGATTTGTAACATTAAAAATAAAATAATAAAGCAACATAATTGTGAATAGTAGTAATGAGAATATATAATAATACTCATTAATTTATCATTTTTTAACTTATAGAAAAAACTATAAATTAATAAATAAAAAAATTTAAGAAAATGTTTTTCTTTCTGTTGACGTGGTTTCTATGTGGGCTCGGTAAATCTTTTAAATATATAATTTTAGGCATAGATTTATATAATTATGGTTCATTTATATCTAATTGAATAAAACAATAAAAAATTAAATACAAATCTAACATCCATTGATATTATCATGAATTTATGTAAATCTTGAAAATAATTGTCAACTTATGGATTAAAAAAAATAGAAAAAATGAGTTTTCCTATCTCATTATGAGGTGGCGCAAGGAAAAGAGAGAAAAGAACTTTTTTATTATATATATATGATTATATTCAAATATGTTATATTTTAATTGGTTTTGATAAAATTGAATTTTTTTCTCTTTACTTTTTTAATCTTTTTGTGTCAGTTTTTCTCATATTGATATGGTATCACAGTGAATTACCACATTTTTATGATTAAATCTTCAATTTTTTCATTTATTTATGTTTTTCTTGAGCATATTTTTCTTTGCTTTCGGTTTATTTCTTAAAATATTTTTGGTTTCTTGATCAGATTTTTATTCTTTAGTTGTGATTTTATTTCATTAGTTCCTTATTTTTTGTATTGTCGATTGTTATGGTTTCTCCTCTTTCTTATTCCTCCTCTTCTTCTTCGGTTATTCAATCGGATCCTTACAAAAACATTTTCTTTATCTTCACACCAACGACACTAACTGTGTCCTCCTAGTATCCGATAAATTGATTGCCAAATGAAATTATAACACATATCTACGGTCCATGACGATGGCCTTAAACAGTCGAAACAAATTGGAGTTTATTATAGGAAAGCTCTTTAAACATCATGTACATAATACATAATACGTAACTATAACACATATCGACGGTCCATGACGATGGTCATAAAGAGTCGAAACAAATTGGGGTTCATTACATGCAAGCTCTCTAAACTTCCTATAGATAATACATAATACGAAACTCGACATCGTTTCAATGATATAGTTAGTTTGTGGATTATTAGTTTAATTTAAAAAGAAATTGATGATAACATAGTTCACATGCCTTCTATGTTCTCGTAATTCTATTTTTCCTAATCAATATCCTCCACCTAATCTAGTTGTTCACTATCTTGTGTCTATTACAAACTTCTCTAATTCTAGCTTACTGAATAATGATCATTTGCATCGAGTGGTACAATATTTTGTAAACCATCAATAGAATGTCATCTCATACTACATCAAAGAGCGTCTATTCCAGAGTTCCATTTGTGCTAATATTAAACA
The DNA here is from genome assembly GCA_036759665.1 of Gynandropsis gynandra. NCBI lineage: Eukaryota > Viridiplantae > Streptophyta > Magnoliopsida > Brassicales > Cleomaceae > Gynandropsis > Gynandropsis gynandra. The sequence goes on from CM071871.1 coordinate 7,100,960, forward strand.
TCATTACCCCTAATATAGGTATTTATACATTTTTTTATTCTTTATCAACTATTATGAAACATAACACATAAATAAGTAGAAGTACGTGGTAGTAGATATTAGGGGATGTTCTTCGTGAGTTTTAATCAAAATTAAGGTAAATATATAAACATATTTTGTGATTATTTCTCCAATTTGAAGATTTATATTACGGACATTGATAAATTGAATAGATTTGTAATAGGAGAAAATTGATTTATGATGTTGTTAGTGATATCATCAAGAATCGTCAAATCATCGTGGAAAACTAAGGTGATGATCTTTCCCATTAAAATTTCGTTTTTTGGTTGATTATGGAGAAATTTTTACGTTTAAATTGAGGTATGTTTACATTAGAAATTGTAGGGAATTCATAATGAGGAATTGAGAGGTTAAGAGTGAAGAATGGACACAAGTCTAAAATTGTCGAATGATAATTGATGGCATATATATGAGTTGATTTTGGTGAAATTAAAGTGGTTGGTGATGCACGTTCAAGTTAAATATAACCTAAACCTACTCCGCAAGTGCATGACACATGTGTCGTACTCTAGGTGTCGATCCCACAGGGACTACGCAACACGTACTAAGATCAAACTAGAATCAAACTTGATGTGATGAATAATGGTAATGAGATGCAAATAACGAAGATGTAGTAAATCTAGGAGTTCTTGACAAATGAGACAAACATTCTAGGATACGGTTCACCGTATAGCTTCCGAAATCAACATTTGATCTATCTAATCATGCATTCCCTATCAATATATATAAGACGGACGATCCTAATGTAATTTCTACCCTATCTCAAGGCATAGGAACGTGATTAAATTGAGTTATCCCCTACTTTTATGGCTGACACCCCGATTAAACCCCATACGATCTATGATTCATCAGATTAACTCTCAACTGTTACTACCCTACTTTCGCGACCTAATCTCGGTTGTTCTAAGTCTGATCTTCTAGGACTAGAATTCTCCTTTCGGTCTTTCTCCTAATCTCTAACACATGCATCTATGTAGCCTTCATAAATACAAGACATTCAACACTCAGACAAAGAATAGATTAGCAAAACAGGAAATGCATTCAAAGAATAAATCGAAGAGGTTTCGGGATAGCCATGGGCTAATCCCTTCTCGTAGAACAAGACAACTACTCGTTAATGAGTTCAGAATCAAACAACATAAATGAAATAGAATGTCTAAGGAATATAGAAATCAAACGAGGTGTTGTCCCGATTCTATCTTCTGTCTTCTTGCGTGTCTCCCATCAAGAGGGCTCTCTCCAATGATGGATAGGCTCAGATCTACCCTCCTAGGGTTCCCTTTTGTGTTTTTTCTTTTCTCTAAACTCAATTGGGGGTCCCTTTTTAAACTTTCTCTCCATTGGAGAACTTCAAGGGAGGTTGTTGCGGACACGAGCCGCACGGGCTCGGTAGCCAGTCCGCACGGGCTCCTCAAATCCTCCATGACCCTCACGTGCTAAGGATGAGCACGAGTCAGGCCACTTCTGCTGGACCATCAGCCCGCACGGGCTAAGGAGAACACCCCGCACGGGCTCCTCACGTGGTCTTGATCTGTGCGTGCTGAAGGTGAGTCCGAGGCGGGCAACATTTGCTGGATATTCAGCCCAAGCGGGCTAAGGAAACCACCCCACGCGGGGGCCTTTTCTCCAATTGGGGTACGATTGTATCACATTCCTTGCTCTTTTCTCATCCCGTTTGCTCCGTTGTGATCTTCGATGGTCGTATTTTATCTCGTATATGTTCTTTAGCTACAAAACGAACCGATTACGCATTAAAACCTATATGAACATAAAACACGAAAACAAGTAAAACAGATACAAAATCACACGTAAACATATCATCTATCATCATAAACATCTCTAAAATCATGCGAGAATCGTGTACGAAAATGAGATGATCAGTCGGATATGATCTGGAAAATTGACGCTCGACCAAGTCTCGTGATCAAATAATGTGTATATTCTGGATTTGGTGATAGAGTCGACTAAGCATCTTTTCTAGTGTACTCGTTCGAGTGATTGTACACTCGAACCTTTGAAAGAAGTTATGTGTGGGTGTGCCGGTGAGATTTTTATACGTGAGGAGTATCAGATCGATGATGTTAGTATTGTGACACTTGGATCAGGGCTAGCGTCGTACCGTGCTGGGGTTGTGGTAACCTTTCGAGCGATGAAGCGCTGTAGTTAGTCAGATCATTGGATCTGTCAGTGACGTACTGTGTTGGGGTTGTGGTAATCTTTCGAGCAATGGAGTGATGTATTGTATTGATGGCTAGGGTACGTTGTGACCATGCGAGATCTTCAATGTGCTGGGGTCCTCTTGAGTTTACAAGCGTATGCCCGAGCTAGAGTCTAGTGATGTATTAGTCTTAGACATAGGATACTCAGTTGGGTTGGATAGAGTTATTAATGTGTCTATAGTGAGACGGATGTTTATTATATTTTACGCACTCGACAGTAGGAGAATACGTGGCACGAAGTGTGTGCATGTATTGATCTCACTGAGTACGTCTTCGTACTCACCCTTTTATGGGTTTTCGTGGATGGGCAGGTTACAGCGATGAAGAAGATCAAAGAGGTTGAGCAGCAGTGTCAAAGGTTACATCAGATTGATCGGAGAGGCGTGCATGAGGTCTCGATAAACTTTATTGTATATTTAGTATATATTTTGATTTTTATTTTATATATTTTCTTTCACTATATGGTTCGAACCATTTTTAATTTGAAATAAAATTATTTATTTTATTTTATATTAGTGTTTGAGCGATGATACGTGTAGCCACCTCTGGGAGGTGATGATGGACACTCTTAGTCTCGAGGTTGTTCCGGGATGGGGTGTTACAAATTGGTATTAGAGCTCTTGTTGTTATTTTTGTGTTTTATCAATTTCATGGATTTCAAAGTGTTTTGCGAAATTTTATAATAAAGCCATGAGACCGTAGTACGCATGAATTGAAGTTTCAAGTTGGAATTCTAAGTTATGGAAAGCTATGTGGCTAACTGTGTTTTGTGGATAGTATCAAGGAGGATTGTTAGTTAACTCTTTGTCATAGAGCAAACAAAGACTCTTTGGATATTATGAATGTCGGAGAGGGGGATCTATAGATATGTCGTAAATGAAGTCTTAAAAGAGCTACTAGTAGAAGGTCGACAACATGACCGGAAACAGAAACTGAGGATACTATTATCACCATTGAAGACACTGCTACCGCCTACTCCACTGAATTAGAGACAAGAGAATATGCGAGCTTACTTCTATGTCGTGAATTACGTGACCAGATTCGGTACTAAGATATAATGTAGAGGTGTGATATCTTCCATAAAGGTGGATGAATAAATTTTTTGATTTGGAAGGAACTTTCAATTAAAAAGATGTTGATTAGAGAAATTAATTTGGATATTGTGTTATGCTATTTAGTGGGTGAATGGATTTTTTTGTGAGATGAAATCCAAAGGAATGTCTAGAGCATTGATTTCCGTGGGTTAAGTTCAAATAACCTTTTGAGTTGAAACATGTGTTGCACACTATGTGTGGGGTGATGGAGTTGGCATTCCTACACTTACGCATGTTCAACACATGTTGGTGCGGAATGCATCCAGAATTTGGATGAAAGATTGAGATGATTAGGTATGAATCATTATCTGAGATACTCTAGAAGATCACTTAGTAGAGAAAGGACTCATCGAGGAGGACATATTAAAGTTTTCAAATGCAAAAAGGATAAACAATTTGTCCAATAAGTTTGAAAAGACATGATCAGAAAGAGTGACCCAGATTTTCGAATCGTAATTATTCGAGGTGCTCATATTATCACCGTGGAGGTGAACATATTTTAAAATGCTAAGGATATACAGAATAGTAGGATGCTTGTGATGTGACAACTTCGAAGATCAAATTCGTAAGTATGCTTAACAAGTAATAGAATGAGTTATATACAAGAAAAATAGAACTTAGAGCACGCACCAAAGTCTAAGGTCATGCAATCGAGTGTATACACCATGAAAGAATATAAAAGATGCATGATGCTAAAATGCAAAAAAAAACGATTTATCGTCGGATCGATAATCATGGGAGGCTTATCTACTCATATGTACTTCGACATTGGTGTTCCATTAAACCATCGAGGATGACCTTGCAAGATCTTCAGTGGGGATCCTCTACTTTGCGAGCGTATGCCCGAGCTAGGATCGTGTGGGTTCTGTGAGTTATGATCCAGTGTGATACTAGTCTTAGACTTAGGATACTCAATTGGGTTTGGTAGAGTTATTTATGTGTCTATGGTGTGACAAATATTTATTTTATGTTATGCATTTAAGAGTGGGAGAAAACGTGGCACGAAGTGTGTGCATGTAGTGATTTCGCTGAGTACGTCTTCGTACTCATCCCTTTGTGGGTTATCGTGGATGGACAGATTACAACGAGGAAGAAGATCAAAGAGGTTGAGCAACAATATTAGAGGTTACAACGGACTGACGGGAGAGGTATGCATGAGGTCTCGATCAAAGAGGTTGAGCAACAATATTAGAGGTTATTATACATTTCTTATTTATTTTGATTTTGATTTTATACATTTTCTTTCGTTATATCTAATCATTTTCAATTTGAAATAAAATTATTTATTTTATTCTTTAATAGTCTATGAGCGATGACACGTGTAGCCACCTCTTGGATGTGATAGTGGACACCCCTAGTCCCGAGATTATTCTGGGATGGGGTGTTACACACAATAACCTTACTTCCTTGATACTAACAATCATCTAGTTTTGTATGTTCCTTCTAATGCTCAACTTTGACATAGTGATTGGGTCATCCTTCCTTTGATGAAATAAAATTTATATCCTCTAAATATGTCATTCCTATTTCTTTAGATTCCCATCCTCTTGACAGTCATGTTTGTCTTGAAGCAAAACATATAGACTTCAATTTGTTTCTCATTATAGAAAATATTCTTCTCCTTTTGATTTTATCTATCTTGATGTTTGAGGTCCTTTTCATCATGAATTTTTTGATAGTTTTAGATTTTTTTTAAACCTTTATTGATGATTACTTGGGTTTTTTCTCATGAAAACGAAATCTCAAGTTAAATATGTTTCAAACTTTTTAAGTTTTATTAATAACTAACTCATAACTTCAATTAAAGCTATAAGATCTGATAATGATCAAGAACTCAATTTTAATAACATTTTATCCTCCAAAGATATTTTTCTCTACAATCTTGTGCTTACACCCTACAACAAAGTTTTGTTATAGAGTAATATCACTAACATTTCGTTAATATAAATCGTGCTCTCATATTTCAATCTGATATCCCACTAGCTTACTTAAGTGATTGTATTATTATAGTCACTTATCTCATAACAAAAATGTTAGCGTAATGAAGAATTGAGAGCATTTACTTGACCGTCTCTAGCATTTACTTTGTTGTCTCTAGCATTTACTCGTATGTCTCTAGCATTTAGTGGGCTATCTCTTATTCTCTTCATGCACAACTTGCAATTAGGCATATATACTTGATTCCTTCCTTGTTAGTTCTAAGTTAGAACAAAGAAGTATATTGCTTCTTCTGCTTATTCTCTTATTCTCTTTGTTTTATCTCTTCGTATCATATTGAATCTCTCTTGATTTCTATATGGTATCAGAGCATAAGATCTAGCTCGTTTTTTCTCTTTCGTTTTTCTAATCTCCCTTTTTCTTTGTTCTCATCCAAAATTATTTCGATGTCCTTGAAGGTAACAACTACTTGATCTGGTCTAAGGTTGTGAAAGCGAACCTTGGAAGCTGAGACCTATGGAGCCATGTCATTGGATGCGAACGTGGCAGATCCACAGAAACTGGCTCTAGCTCAGAGAAATGGGAACCAGATGAGCTCACTATTCTTGTTCTGCTTCAAAACTCTTTGGAGCCAGTCATATTGAGGGCGTATGGGTACATCGAGTCTCCAAAGGCGCTATGGGATGAGCTTAAAGAAGTGTATGGCAACGTCTCAAACCTGTCTAGAATTTTTGTAGTTAAGAAGGATCTCAATGACCTGAAACAACATGGGAAGCCATTTAACAATCACATCGAAGACTACAAGGATCTTTGGGCCAAGCTATGCAAATTTAGGCCTGAGACTACCAACTCCACTGAGATTGCTACCCGAAACAATCAAGATCAAGTGTTCGGGCTCCTTTTCACTCTCGACAAAACTGACAACAGCCTGATTCAACATGTGCTTACGCAAACCGAGTTCCCTTCATTCAACAAAGTGTGTATTCTTATGAAAAAGGAAGAAGGAGCTACCCGCCTGTTCAAAGGAAGCAGTTTGCTCAACTCACAGCTGAACCGATTATGTCACGAAGGCAGACTTGGATCACATCATTCAAATGATAAAGAATTCAGGAAACAAGGATTCCAACAACGAGTCTGGTAATGTTTCCTCAAACTTCTTGTATAAAAACTATATCAGAGTTGATTCTGTGGCAACTAACCATATGATTCGAAACCAAAACTTTCTAAGTAATGTGAAACCATCTCATGGATTTGTGTCTATTGCAAATGGAGATATTGTGAAGATAATAGGAACATGGAACTTGAAATTACTTGATAAACACTCTACTGCTCTCTACGTTCCAAATTTTTCAAATAACCTCATTTATGTTCACAAGCTAGTTAAGGACCTTAACTGTCTTGTATGCTTCGACTCTAACAAGTTTTGGATGAAGGATTTTGATACAAAGCAAGTTCTCGGAGGAGGATCACTCAAAAATGGGCTTTACATCTTAGAGATATTAGAGTGTGATCCAGAATCTGTTTTTTATTCTAAGCATGAATCTACTACTAGTTTTTTAAGCTCTTTTTGGCATGCTAGGCTTGGTCATTCCCTTGACAAGGTTATAAGCATTTTATTTCCAAAAAACAGGGTTTCTAATGACTTGTGTGAGGTTTGTACTCTTAGAAAGCATTGTAGAGCCGTTTTTCTAAAGTCTACTACTCTATATGAAAAATGTTTCGATCTAATACACTCAGATGTTAGGACTGCCCCCCACACACACGAGATCACATGAAATATTTTGTAACCTTCATAGATGAAAAGTCTAAGTTCACGTGGATCTATCTTTTGTCATCGAAACATTTTGTTTTTGAAGTGTTTGTCGAGTTTCACAGATACATCGCCAATTAATATGAAACAAATATTAAATGTCTTTGATCCGATAATGGTGGCAAATACACGAGTAAGCAGTTTCAAAATTATCTCGAAGAACATGGAATTTTTCACCAAACTTCATGCTCGTATACCCTTCAACAAAATGGTATCGCCGAGAGGAAGAATAGACATTTGATAGAAGTTGCTAGGTCTATGATGTTCCACAAATCCGTTCCAAAATGATTTTGGGGAGACGCCATTATGGCCGCATATCATGTCATAAATCGTTTACCAACTAAGTGCCTTAAAGACGTATCATCATATGAGGTACTCAATAAAACCAAGTCTTTTATTTGATCATTTTAAAGTGTTTGGTTGTGTTTGTTCTGTTTTTGTCTCCAAAGCTCGCAAGGACAAATTGGAATAAAAAAGAATCAAATTCATGTTCATCGGCTACTCTTCAACACAAAAGGGTTTTAAGTGCTATAGTTCTAAGACCAAAAGTGTTCTTGTATAAGGGACGTCAAGTTCTCTAAGGAAAAAGGCTATCATGAAAAAGGAAGCTAGAATAATTTAGAAGACTTAGCAAAATCAGCCGACATCAGTTTGTCCCTCCAAACTCTTATTCGAACCATTTTAGACACTAACGACTCTATAAACAGGAATGAGACAAACAAGAAACATAGTCGTGTGCACTCCGAAGACACTAGAGACGAGGAAAGTGATCACAATGACGAGATCGTTGATGAGGAACACCGAGAAGGACCAAGAGACCAAGATTCATCGGAGAACATAGAACCTCACACTCAGGGCCATGAAGAAGGAAATATGGAAAATGAAGCCTCGCAAAGTGTAGGACTTCGGCGAAGCACAAGGATCAGATGACCTATATATGAGTGGATGAAAACAGGAGTATACTTTATGGCCTTGCCGTTGATTATCTGATTCGTGATTTTTGTTCCATTGCTTACTTAACATCGAACCACCAAAGCTTTATTAGTAAGATTGATAAGTATCAGGAACCGACCAACTACGAGGAAGCAAAGGGAAAGAAAGAATTGACCGAGGCAGTGCGAGAAGAGCTCACTGCTCTTGAAAAGAACCAAACTTAGGGCCTTATCCCTCTCCCGAAAAACAAGAAAGCAATAGGGAACAAATGGGTATACAAGATTAAATACAAGAGCAATGGAGACGTGGAGAGATATAAGGCTCATTTAGTTGCAAAGGAATTCACACAACAATACGGAGAAGACTATACAGAAACATTTGCTCCAATCGCCAAATTTCACTCAGTACGTATTATTCTCTTTGTTGCCATTAACCGTAATTAGGAATTATGGTAGATGTACGTCAATAATGCTTTTCTCCAAAGAGATCTCGACAAAGAGATATACATGAAACCACCTCAAGGCTTACAAGCACCAGAAAGAACCGTGTGCAAGCTAAAAAAGGCCATCAATGGCTTGGAACAATCACCTCGTGCGTGGTACCACAAGCTCTATGAGGCCCTACGCAAATTTTGCTTTAAAAGGAGTGAGGCTAACCATTCTATGTTCGTAGTTTGAACAGACTCAGGTGTAGTCATTCTTTTAGTATACGTTGACGATATCATCATTACAGGGGACAACAACAACGAGATCGAATGTTCTAAAGGGTTTCTCTAGAGCATATTCGACATCAAAGACATGGGTGAACTGAAATATTTTCTTGGAATTGAAGTCACTCGGTCAAAAAATGCTTTGTTTTTGTCTCAACGAAAATATAATCTTGACTTGCTTAGTGAAAAAGAGAAGCTTGCGTCCAAACAAGCTAAGACCCCATTGAAGAAAATTTAAAAGATCACCTTGAGGGGGATCTTATTACGTTAATCAATATCAATGAATCATAGGTAAACTTGTAAACCTTAAAATAACTCGGTCTGACATTTGCTATGCAGTGAACCAAGTTAGCCAAAATATGCATGCACCGAAGAAAATCCATTGGAACATGGTGAAAGGATCATAAGATACCTTAAAGGGTGCCCTAGGAAAGGTGTTATGATGAAAAGAGGTATTTATTGCATCATCTTCGGGTACTACGATGCGTACTGGGTCGGGGATCGTAAAGACTAAAAATCCACAACAGTTTTTTGCATATTTGTTGGCGGTAACCTCGTTACATGGCGTAGTAAAAAGCAATCCATCTTCGCTCATTCTAGTGTTGAGACCGAGTATCGTGCTATGGTCAACACAACATGCGAATTGGTTTGGATTCGTGCTCTCCTTCAAGACCTTGGTATTTCCACTACGAAGGCCTCCATTATCTATATTGATAATTAAGTCGTCCTCCACATTGCTACCAACTCTGTGTTTCATCAGAGAACTAAGTATATCAAGATCGACTGCCATTTCATACCAGAAAAAATTGAAGACGGAGTCATTGCTATCGTCTACACAAGAAGTTGTGATCAATTACCGGACATATTCACTAAAGTCGCATCTACAAATATATGCAAGAATCTCCAAGACATGATTGGCCTCACTGATATATATGATCCTTCACACAAGAGCAAGCGTGATAGACCATCTATCAAAAGCATGAGCTGAGTGTACGTTTTCTCCTTCACTATGTTTTGTCCCAAACGGATTTTCATGGTAAGGTTTTAACGAGGCACCACTCATGCCTTCTTTGGCCTATCTCGCTTGAGGGAGAATGTTAGCGTAATGAAGAATCGAGAGCATTTACTTGACTGTCTCTAGCATTTACTCTGATGTCTCTAGCATTTACTCGACTGTCTCTTCTTCTCTCTTCATGCACAGCTTGTAATTTGGCATATATACTTGTTTTCTTCTTAGTTCGAAGTTAAAATAAAGAAGTATATTGCTTCTTCTGCTTAATCTCTTATTCTTTTTGTTTTATCTCTTCGTATCATATTGAATCTCTCTTGATTTCTATAAAAAATACCACAAAAAATTTAAACAAAAAAACTCCATACAAAACTCTAACAGGTAAAATTTCAGATTATACCAACCTTAAAACTTTTTGTTGTTTCTGTGTTTCAACAATATAAAACAGATAGACATATTCTTCTAAGACCAACCTTTGTGATTAATAGGGTATCCTATTGGATACAAAGGTTATAAAACCATTGATATCAACTCTAGTGAAAACTTAAATGCTAGAAACATGACTATTTATTAATCACATTTCCTTTCAAAGATGGCAATTCTCTTCCTCATGTTTTTCCTCCTTCTATTGTTATTCTTCTAATGACTAGTTTTCCTTTTCTCATGTTTAATCAAGCTGATTTTATCCTCATTGCCAATAATTCCACTTTTAATGCTTTACCTTTACCTTTTTTTTTATTTCTAGTTCTTATGCTTTGTTCTACTTCTACTTCAATAATGTCTTGGCCAAAAAGATAACCCAAACAACCTCATCAAATCTCAGATTTTCATTGCTACCAATTATTCCATAAAAATCCTTCTACCATAACAACAACTCCTTTATCCAATTTATAATATTTTTTAAAACTCTAACCTAACAGATTCTTATAAAAAATTTAAACTAAACATATCCATTAAATATGACCTAAAAATTATAAGGTTGTTATTAGATATGATAAATGGTTGCAAGCAATGCAAATTGAACTTAATGCTTGGTTAACTAATAACATTTGCTATGTTTATTGGTTAGCTAATAACATTTGCTATATTTTATTCTATACTTTTAATAAGCATATATTATGTTGTATATGGTTATATATATGATTAAATATAATGTTGATAGCAATATTAATAAATATAAAGTAAGGTTGGTAGTTAAGGGTTACACTCAAACTGAAGAATCAGAATACTTAAAGACATTTAACTATGTTGCCTAGAAGGTGACCGTCAAATTGCTTTTAACCTTAGTTGTTGCTCATAATATGTCAACTAGCCAACTAGATGTCACAAATTCTTTCTTACATGTTGATTTAAATGAGAAAATTTGACTAACTTTACCACATGGTTACTCCCCAAATGATGGAAGTCTTTTCCATCTTGGGTTATTTGAAAACTTTATAAATCTTTATATGGCTTAAAACAAAGCTCTAGACAATGACATTCTAAATTCTTATAAGGTTAATTGAATTATGGTTTTAAGCAATATTCATTTGACAATTCTCTTTTCTTTAGTATCAAACCAAATTCTGTCACTACTATTTTGTATATTTTAAAGATATTCTTATCATCGATAATAATAATGATTTTGCCGAGTCTTTAAAACAAATTCTGCAATCCTCTTTCAATGTTAAATATCTCGACCAATGTAAGTATTTCTTAAACCTTTAAATATCTACGTCTAAGTCAAAGAAAATATACTCTTGAATTGCTTGAAGAATTTGGTATACTTTGTTGCAAACATTATTGATCCTTTTGGAAGTTCATTCGAAATTCTCTTTATTGATGAACCAAAACTTTATGACCTAACTTATTTTAGGAAATTAATATACCTTACAATAACCAGACAGACATATGCTTCGCTATAAATAAATTTAGTCAATACATGTATTCTCTTGCTAAAATACACTTACAAACTTCTCATAAAATTTTAAGATACACTGAAATGCAATTTAAGAGCTTTGCAGATGCAGATTGGGTATCATGCCTTGACTCCCAAACTTATATGTTACGTAATATTCCTTGGTAATACTCCTATATCCTAAAAATCGAAAAAATAAGTAACTATATCTAAAAGTAATGATGAAGCTCAGTATAGAACAAATGGAATACGTAAATTAGTGTGGTTGAATTGTCTTCTGCATGAATTATCTTTGTTGTTTTTGTCCCTCTTTGTTGTTTTATGACATTTCTGCAACAATACATATTGCCAAGTTGTTGGCAACAACTATGTCTTCCATAAACGGATGAAATATATTAAAATCAACTGTCATGTTATCCGTGAAAAGGTTCAAACTGGACTACTCAAGATGTGACATGTTCAATCAAACAATGAACTTGCAAATATCATGATAAAACTGTTATCATCGAATCAATTTCATTCTTTAATCTCCAAGATTAGAGTATATAATATATATACTGTATATATGTTGAAGGAGATTATTAGAATAACATTTGTTAGGTCTTAGTTTCTTAATATTGTGTTCTTGTATTTTCTTTAAATAAGTATTTATTTGATATTTATGGAAAGCATTCTATTTGAATATCGTATATTTTAATTGGTTTTAATAAAGTTGATGTTTTTTCTCTCTATCTTTCTTTTAAGTCTTTTCCTTTCCGTCTTCAGACGGATATGTTATGATATTTTAAACTTTTTGAAAAAAAATATCAAAATGAACGATTTTTAATAACGTTTGCAGAAGTTTGTTAAATTCTGATCTCGAAGTGAAATCATGAAAATTTCTTTGTAATTTATAATTCTTTTAATCAAATATAAATTAGTTTGATAAGTGAATAGATTATACAAATTATTTATTTTACAGTAAATTCAAATATTATTTATTTTACATTCTATTAAATAATATATATATATATATATAACATTTTTATAGATTTTGTATGTAGTTAGGTTTATTGTATATAGATTTTAATTCGTAATCAGTTAATGAAGTTTGTCAAGATAATTAGTTAGGATTTTAATATAAATATGTAAATGGACAGTTATTATTTGGTTATTGGTAACTTAAAAGGATTTTTTTCTTTTAATATTCAAGGACTCCTTTTCCCTTTACTTCTAAAATGATATTAGAAGTCTCTCGTCTTCCACTTGTCTCTCTAATCTGCAATTCCTTCGTATTCACTTTCAATCATTCCATTTTCTTTTGATTTTCTAGTAAAATTTCGTATCCCTTTACTCTTGTCACCTAATGAATTTTCTTGTTCTGTCATTCATGTGGTCTTCAATAACCACCATTTTACCCATCCACCAATACTCGAACCCATTATACCTCCACAATAAAGACACCAACTACACACTTCTTGTCTCTGAAGAAATGAATAGAGATATGAACATTAACACCTTGCAACGATCAATGACCATGCGCTAAATGGATGTAAAAGATTAGGGTTCATTATTGGTAAGAGTCGAGAGTCTCCATCTAATGATATAAATTTTCATATTTGACATAGATGTAACAATATCATATGCTTTTGGATCAATAACTCCGTCACAAACGAGGTAGGATACAACATCGTAAACATGAGGGCTATATTTGCTATTTGGTAATGTTTTCATGATAAAAATTTTCAAAGAAATATTCCACACGTAATTTGAATAGATTCTGAATTTCATGATGAGGACAAAACTTCAAACGAGACATCAAATACACATAGAATTGTCATGAGGGCTAAGACTAAGAGGATGTAGAACATATTCATTCAAATGGTGGCGCAAGAGTTTGAAAAGGTACCACCAAGGCATCAAGAGGCATCAAGACAAACATATGTGACAAATAGAAGATGCCGAAAGGAGAAAAAAGTTGCAGGAGCTAAAAACGCTTGGCCGAACAAGGAGTCGTTCGACTGGAATGAACTCACTAGACCAATGTATGCACAAACACATTGGTCGCTCGACGAGAGAGATGACATGCTCCACCCGAGCAAACATAACTGTTAAAAATTTGACAATTTTGGATCACTTTGTCTGAGCATCTCACAGTTCGACCGAACATTTTACCGTGTTTTATTTATTTGGTTAGTTTTATTTAGTTTTCCTTTATGATTTAGACCTTATAAATAACATCCATACTGTAAGGCACTTTAACTAAGTTCTACCTATTGAGAGCGTTCTTTTCTTTGTTAATTCTTAAGAGATTTAGCTATCAAACTCTTAGAGAGAATCTGAATATTCACCGACTTATCAATATTATATCACATGTGTTGTTGCGTCGTTTGTTGAGTTCGAAGTTTTCTAGTCAAGTTGTAGTTGGGGTTTGGGGAATTCATTCTTAAGAAGAACACGATATATGTCCCACTATTCAGTCCAATTTTCATCTATCTAATAATAGAACATCGATTTAGGTTCATATCACTTCAAAACCTTGGACTATGTTCCATGAACTCAATGCTTACTATACCCGCATCATAACCCTTTTTCAAAAATTAAAATTATTAATAGAACAACCTTTTTCTTCATGTACCCAATGTAAATGCAATTTCAATGACAAGTTGACTACTCGTCATTAGCGATGGTTCTTATTGAAATTCCTCATGGATTGAAACTAGTCGTTTACTCTTGTGCATCGGAAAATTATTTTAATAGAACACCTCCCAAGTGTTTATAAAATCTTCAACTTGGTAATCTAAGATAAATAGAAAAGGAATACTTCTAGCTCCTCATGATGTTATTTTTCTAATCTTCAACACCATCAATTTGTAATTCATATCATGTTCCCAATCATTCAAATTCTACCATATATCTAATACTTTTTCTTGTAATAATCTTGAGAGTAAACCTCGCTCTGTCTACTCTCATTATGGTTTTTAAGGCAATCTAATTATCAAATTTGCTACAGATTCCATGGCTATCATAATGGATATATAGCTTCCAATTCTGGTTTCAAGAAAACAAGACAATTACCTTACCAAATTTTCTTCTTGTGTCATTAATTCCATAAAAAAAATCCCCAAAACCTTTGTCTCACCCATAGGTCAAACTAATACTATCACTATTAGACCTTTCTTATTGTCAAAAGAGAAAATCTAGGAAGTGGTTCCCCATCTTCACAATATCAATGATACAAACACATCAAATTCTTCTCAAGAAACAACTATTTTTGTCACCTCTTCTTCTACGACTTCAAATATAGGTAACCTTATCATCTCTTATTTGTTTGCATTGTCTTTAAATACAAATATTAACATCCCCAAACTTGCTTAAATTATAGACTTTTGTGCATGCAGTCATTTTTTCAACAATTTCTTTCTTTAATTTGGTATTCAACCTATTTCCCATAACTGTATCATTCTCCTTATCAGTAACAATTTATGTTTTTCTCATATTGTAATGTAATCATGTCTCGTCTCATAATTCTTCATTATGTCCTATATATCTTTTCTTTTCACTTTAATTGTCTAAGTGTCAACCTTCTAACCAAAAACACTAATCTTCATACTTTTTTTATTCATCTTCTTCATCATATAGAATCCTATACGGGACTTTATGATTATGAATGGTGAAGTTTCTAATAACCTCTACTTTTTGGATACCACTGTCATTCCAACCCTGAATATTTCTCCATCTTCTTTCCTTTGGTACAACAGATTAAGACATTCCTCTTTCTCCAAAATCAAGCTTTTTCATCCCAATGTTTCATCAAAATTTCTAACGATGATCATTCTATTCATTGTAACATATATCCTCAAGCAAAAGAAAGTTGTTTACCTTTAATTTCATTTAATAACTGATCTAATACACCTTTTCATTCATATTGATACTTGGGGTCTTTTTCCTCTTAGCTCTATTCATGGTTATAAATACTTTTTAACTATAGTTGATGATCACATTAGATATACTTGGGTTTGTTTTTCCAAAAATAAATTTGATCTCCACAAGGTCTTTCCATCTTTCTTTAACTTGTGTAGATAATTAATTTAATAAAAGTGTCAAAACTGTTAGGTGTGATAATGCACCTAAATTACAATTTCAAGAAATTTTATCTAGTAACGGAATTATTCATTATTACTCTTGTACCTAAACACCATAGCAGAATGATGTGGTTGAAAGGAAATATCAATATCTTTTGAATGTTACTCATGCCCTTCTTTTCCAATCAGATATTCATGTAGTTTAATTGTCTGGATTTATAGCTACTACTAGGGGTCTAAAATGTGTTGGTTTGGCTCGACTCGACTCAACTTGTCGTCAGTTCGACTCAACTCGTCGTTAGCTCACTAAAAAACAAGTTTGCTCAGTTCAGCTCGCCTTTACCTCACTAGAAAACGAGTTGGTTTGTGAACTAAGCCATTTAATGTAATATTCTCTAAATAAAATATCTAAATATAAAATACTGATTAAAATACAAAATAATTGAATATAAAAAATAAATAAAATATTAAATTAACGGATATAAAATAAAATGTAGAAAACATAAATATTATAAATTTTTCTACTCACAATTCCACTCGTAACATTTGTTCCATCTTTTTTTAGTAATGGCTTCACATCCCTCGAAATCTATATAACAAAACAATAAATATATAACAATAAAATAATAACCCATATTTTTCCACCTGCAAACCACGTGTTTTTGTTTCAACTCGTGAGATAACTCATCTAAACTCTAACTCATTTTTGGTTTGGCTCACGAGCTTGTGTTTCATACAAGCTAAAAATACTTAGTTCAGCTCGCTAAAATAATCCGACTTAGATTTGGCTCGTGCGCCAATATCTCATTTTATATCCCTAGCTACTACCACATTATCTAATAAACAGAGCACCTGTTGATATTTTAAACCATAAAACCCTTTTAAACTTTTAAAACACTAAAATTATGAACATTTAGATTTTTCAGATGTTTATACTACGTCTCCAATTACCTTTAAGATAGTAACAAAGTCTCTCTTAAGGCTATTTAAATAGTCTTCTTACATACCTAATAGGATACAAATAATCAAATCATAATTTCTGGAAATATTACGTTACATGAAAATATATTTTTCTTTTTACAACACTTCTTCTACTGTTATTCTAGGTTTTCCCCCAATTATGTTGTTCCTTTATCCATGAATGACCTTATTTCTTTTTTTACTGATAAAAATTCTCATCAAACTTTTCCTTATGTTCCTTATATTGTGTTAGCAAACCCTCGTCCATCTTCAAACTTTCCAGAAAATCTTTGACTATATCATTGTTAACCCCCTAGATACCTCTTTTGACTATCATTCTTACCAACTATATTCTATTCCATCCCTATTCATATTTCTTTATTCCTACCTTTTTCCAAGCTATCAATCGATCATAAACAGTTATGTTAAATATTAGTACAATTAATGAACCTAAAACATATAATCAATTTAGTTTTTCTTATGTGTGAAAAGCTGTAATGAAACTTGAACTGGATGCTATGTTAAATAATAATATATGGATTGTTTTCTTTCTGACTAGTGATAAGAAACATGTTGGATGTATATGATTATACATATTTAAGTATAATCTAGTTGGTACAATATATAGATAAAAAAGAAGGTATCGAGTATATGTATACCTTCAACCTATTGCAAATATGATAACCTGTTACAATACCTATGGATGTCACTAACAAGCTTTCAGTTACAGATAATGAACCATTATCCGATCCTAAATATTATCAAAAATTAAATGGAGAGATAATATATTTAACAATTACACATCCTGACATTTGCTTTGCTACTAATAAATTGGATCAATTTATGTCTTCTCCTACACAATTACATCTTGTTGCTACAAAACATGTGTTAAGGTATTTAAAGAGCAATCCTGGAGGACCGTTCTATCATGTTGTTTTCAATTCCAAGTTATAGCATTTTTAATGTCAAAATATGTTTCGTGTCCTCGATTTCGGACAAAGAGCGAGAGGTTATTGCGTATTGTTAGGCGAGTCTTTAATTTCTTGAAAATTGAAGGAACATGTAATGGTTTAATTAATTGGTGTCAAAACGAAATATTGCATAATGGAAAATGTTACATGTGAACTTTTATGGAACTCTATCTTATTCCGTGAATTATTGTTTGCTATTACACAATGCAATTTGTTGCTTTATGACAATAAAAACTATTCATAACACAAAAACCGACTCATAGACGCTTTGACCAAACTCTTATATTGGCTTAGCCAATTGAGATTGGTGGTCTCGAATACACCATAGGAGATTGTTGATCTCGAACACACCACAAACACACGCTTTTACTCTTTCCTTCTATTCGCTTCATTCTTAGTTTACAGACCAAACGGACTATGCAATGTACTTTATCTGCTGGGTTACGGGGGGAATTTTACCAGAGGTTTATATTGTATCAATCTACCCTTGTGTGATTCCTGTTGAATCATATACTGGGGGGCGCAGGGCGGACGATTTCAAAGCAGACTCCCCATTCATTAGATAGAGAAGATCGCCAAGATTTCGTGATCCGCTGCCGAACTTATTCCATTTCAATAAGAGATCTCGGATCGAGATCGTTATAAGGAGCTTCAGGACATTATAGCTATCCTGGGGTTGGATGAATTATCCGAAGAGGATCGCTTAACTGTAGCAAGAGCACGAAAAATTGAGCATTTCTTATCACAACCCTTTTTCGTAGCAGAAGTATTTACAGGTTCTTTCAATTCGGTACTAAAGCATATCAAATTGGTTTGAGAAACCTATCAAATTGGTATCAGAGCCTAAGTCTGCAGAGATGACTCGAACAAGAGAAGTGTTGTAAGAACATCAACACAAGAAGATGCGACCACACCAATGTTCGTATCCAAAGAGCAATTCACAACCTTTCTCAGCAGGATGTCCTCCATGAAGGAAGCATTGGAGGTAGTCTGAAGGAAATTTCTTGAGAATCGAAGTGAAGTAGGACAAGGTAGTCGAGTTCATGTTCAAGAACAAATATGGTCGAACTTCTTTCAACACACAATAAAAAAATATGAGATTCCAATGTTCTCCGGTGAACATCCGAATGATTGGGTTTATCGTGCATAAAAGTTCTTTGGGTTAAATAATACTCAAGAATGAGAGAAGGTAGACATAGCCTTGTCTCACATGGAGGGGAAAGCTCTCACTTGGTGATCAAATTAACTTGAGAGGTTGGGCTGACATTAAGAACAAAATCTATAAAAGGTTTAGATGTAGGGATGATGGTTCAGTTCTAAGGAAAATGATGAGGTTGAGATAAACGGGATCAATAGAGAAGTATCGCCAAAAGTTCGAAGATTTGGCAATAGCAGTACCTCAATTGGCTGCGACGTATTGGAGAACGCTTTTTTGGATGGACTCAAAACGAGTATTCAAGATCAAGTCTTGCGATACAAACCTCTTAGACTAGACGAAATCAATGATCTTGCAATCATGATCGAGGCTCGAGAAGTTAAAGAATCACGTTCAAGAACTCATACGTATAGAGCAAACAAACCTAAAACAAACACCAGAGAATTCCTCAACAACGTTCCAAAGACGGTGAAGGGAATCACCGCAGGACTATCTGAAATCTCGCCATCTGAGGTAGCGGCAAGACGAGGGAAAAGATTGTGTTTCAAGTGTTCGGAGAAATGGTATCGGGATACAAGTGCAAGTCAAAGAACTCAAATTCTTGGCAGTAGAAGATGAAGAAGAAATCGAAAATTCTGAGGAAGAAAAATTAGTGGAAGAAAACGAGGGAATGGATGGTAAAGAGGGTAAAAAACTTGTTGAACTCTCTCTCAATTCTATGGTGGGGTTAACAGCCCCAAGAACACTTCGGATGAAGGGATTTAAAGAATATCTGCTTTAGGTCTGCAGCAGGTGCAGACTTAGAGGTGAGAGATTTTTCCTTTTGCCCATTCTTTGATGCTCCGATCTAGAATTTTTTTTTGCCTGTCCTTTTGATGGTGTTATCGCCTCTTTAGATGCCGATGATCTGGTGGTTCGTTTCATAATTTCTGTAAATGATTGAGATTTTCTCTTTTAGTGTCATTTTTTGGTTAGATTTTTGTTTCACATAGTATATTTCACATTTAAGAGAGAGAAAATGTTCGAACAAATAAATGATGAGCAATGCATGCAATAGTAAACTTATATCACCTTTTTAATCCCAACATAATTTAATTTCCTTTATTTATTATTCAGAAATAATTATTACCCGAAATGTGACACGTAACATTAATTTAATTGACATTTAACACAAATCAATTTCAAAAATATACTCTTTTCTTTTTAACTTTTTTGTTTTAAAATTCAAAAAACGAGCAAATTTTATACCCAATTGGAAGAAATATCAGCAAAAATATACTTAACACTTTCACAAGGTACGACTGGAGAATATAAATACAAAATTTTGTACTTGATTCAGAACAAACACTATATATGGGCTTCTAGAACGTTGAAATTGATAGATTTTGCCACTATTTACCCTCAAACTTTCTTGCAGTTATACTCTTGTGATCAAATCATAGTAGAGTATTTAGGTTCATTTTTTCTCATCCATCATTTTTTGTGTTTCTTCTCGCATATGTATACGTAAATGTATCTTTTTATATAATTCATTTTTCCTTTAAAGCGTCAAATCTGGATATCCCCCTCATCACTTGGACTCGAACCAAATCCATTGTACTCTTATCAACCATTGTACATTTGAAGTACTTCATTGATAGTGGAGTATATGATTGTTGTTCTGATCTGCACATTTAAAAAGCATTTTCAAATATTCCAGGTGCACCTTAATATAAGTGCAAGCATACTTCCAATAACATACTTCTCAAACAGTCTAGTATAACCTTCACTCCTTATTATTTTTTATATTTGTAAATCGAAGCTCGCATACAGCAAGGAATTTTCGTAAATTCAAAAAGCGATTCATATCCAGTGGTTTGATAAAAATGTCAGCCAATTGTCAATATGTAGGTACATTTTCTGATTTGTAATTATTTTTTCTCTAAAATGTCTTTAAGAAAATGATGTATAATCTCAATATGATTAGTTCTATAATGTTATACTGGATTTTTCGAAATATTTATGACCCTTGTATTATCACAATGAACAATGTAATATTGAGAGTCCATACCATATTCTGACATCATTTGATTCATCCAAATGAGTTGTAAGCTACAACTCCCTAGTGCAAAATACTCCGCCTCTTCAATAGATAAGGATGTTAAGTTCTATTTCTTACTGTTCCATGAAATAAGATTATTTCTACGAAAGAAACATCCCCTTGAAGTTCTTTTATAATCATCAATATTTTCACATAATCTGCATCACAATAGCCAACTAAGCCATTATTAGTATCTTTAGTGTAGTAAATACCAAAATCAATTGTTCCTTTCACATATTTGATTATTCATTTTACAACTTAAAGATGAGATCATTTTGGTTTGGCTTGATATCGTGCACAAATTCCTATATTAGCTTCTAGATTAGGTGTACTTGTTATAAAATATAATAGACTTCCTATCATGCTTTGATACATCTTTTGTCCTACATCCTCTCCATCAGAGTCTTCTGTCAATTTGGTACTAGTAGACATAGGCGTTTGAACAGTATTGCTATTGTCCATTTCAAATTTCTTCACCAAGTTGCGAGCATGCTTGCTTTGTGCTATGAAAATTCCTGCATCCAATTGTTTCACCTACAAACCAAGAAATCTTCTTGAGTAAGAAGAGATTTGTTTCTCTTTTTCAAGTCAAGACATCCATTCGTTGTGTGCCTTCTGAATACATAGGAAATTGTTCTTTATGTGACCTTACCTTTGCACTCATGACATCATACTTTTGATCTTAACTTTATCTGGTTATGCCTTGTGTGTCTTGAGGTATCCTGCTGGTCTTTTTTTCAGAAAATTGTTAAACTTCTTCGCTAACATAGATGTTTTCAGCAATTCCGTCGATTTTCGGCGTATTTTCTAGTTGAGAAGATTCTTTCTAGTTGAGCCTTGTTCCAAATGTAAATTCATTTCATAAGCTGAAAATATTCCTATAATATCTTTGGAGCTAGTTGTGTCGGTGTTTAGTGGCATATTCATACTTGCTTTCTATGTCAAGAACTTATTAATTAAACATCAAAAGAGTTTATTGACAAACTTCTTGTATTCATAAGTTTGACCAATAACATGTGCTCCATTGGCCAAGACATTCAAATCTTTTTCTAAACTTTTTTCATTGTTTTCATTCTCTCCGATTTCAATTTTTTTTTCAAATTGATGTTCGAGAATATCCAATTTTGTTTTATTCACACTTGGAGTCCCTTCATGAATTGTTGTAAGTGTTTCCAAGCATCTTTTACAGATTCGCACGCTTGTATTTGTTTGAATTCGTCCATGTCAACAGAAGCCGAAATTGCAACTAACATCCATTGGTTAAGTGGTTTCTGCTTTTTGTTTCTTTTGTCATCAATCACACTTTGGGGATCCATATATCACGGCTCCCTATGAATCTTTTTCGATACCGCGAATTTTGGCTCTCATCTTAACCTTTTAATATCCATAATTAGAAGAGTTAAACATAGTGGATTTACAATACGAGTATAAATCTCGTGAACCTTCCATCTCTCTCTTTGTTGGATCTCGAACGTATATGTAAGATTATCTTCTTTGATCCATTTCTGATACCAATTAAAATAAGCTAAAGAATAGATAAACAAGACATTCTTGTGGGTTCTCATAACTCCAAAAGTCTTCTTATTTGATTCAAACGGTTCCTCATGTATACCTTGAATACAAATTCACTCTCCCTGAGAGTATATTGGTCTTGAACTTCAATTCCAAGTCGAAACGCCACACCATATTACAAAATAATTTTCTAAACCATTCTCTCACAAATCCTAAAACAAAGTGTCTAAAATTTGTGCATAACACCCATTTAAGTTATTTGAAACAATTTTGTTTCTTGGTTTAAGATCTTACTTTAAATATTTTTACTCAATCTTTGTTGATGGAAGAGATGATTTTCATTCATGGTATTAGCCTCATTTATATAGGCTTCTTTGATGTGTTTGTTGTAAGATATTCTACATGCTAAAAGGGAGAATATCAGAAATGCCCTCCTAGGGCTAAAACACTTCAAAACTACCCTTTTAAATCTGATAGAAAAAATTGAAGAAAAGACATATGTGCCCTTATGTTTGTTAATAAAAAACACATATTAAAGAGGAAAAGACAAAATTGAGAGGAGGGAAAACAAAATTTTAGAGGAGGGAAACAAAGTTGAGAGCTGTTTCCTTTCATTTTCGAGTGATTTTCTTCCATTTTCGAGCGATTTCCTTCAATTTATAAGCGATTTCTTTCCATTCTCGAGTGATTTTCTTCCATTTTGAGCACTTTGCAGTAGTTTTCGAGCGATTTCCAACAACGTTTTAGCTATTTTCAGTGATTTCCAGGATTTTCCAGCGTTTTTTAGCGATTTTCGGGGATTTTTGGCGATTTTCGGAGATTTGTAAGTGATTTCCAACGATTTCGACCGTTTTCCGCCGATTTCTGACAATTTCCGGCAGTCGCACTGAGTCACAGGGTCGAACTGGGTCATAAGGTCGAACTGGGTTGCAGGGTCACAGAGTCGAACTGGGTCGCAGGGTCACAGGGTCGAACTGGATCACAGGGTTGAACTGGGTCGCAGGGTCGTAGGGTCGCATGATCGCAGGGTCGAACTGGGTCGCAGGGTCGGACTGGGTCGCTGGGTCACAGGGTCGCAGGGTCGGACTGGGTCGCTCGTCGCAGGGTCGGACTGGGTCGCTCATCGCAGGGCCGAACTGGGTCACAGGGTCGCAAGGTCGGACTGGGTCATTGGGTCGCAGGGTCGAACTGGGTCGTTGGGTCAAACTGGATCGCAGGGTCGCAGGGGGTATTTTGGGAATATCAATATTTATAAGGGTATTTCTTAAGTTAATTTTTTTTTCGAAAAGAGTATTTTTGACAGGCTCGGACTGGGTCGCTGGGTCACAGGGTCGCAGGGTCGGACTGGGTCGCTCGTCGCAGGGTCGGACTGGGTCGCTCATCGCAGGGCCGAACTGGGTCACAGGGTCGCAAGGTCGGACTGGGTCATTGGGTCGCAGGGTCGAACTGGGTCGTTGGGTCAAACTGGATCGCAGGGTCGCAGGGGGTATTTTGGGAATATCAATATTTATAAGGGTATTTCTTAAGTTAATTTTTTTTTCGAAAAGAGTATTTTTGAAGTGTTTTAGCCCTAGGAGGATATTTTTGAAGGTATCCCATTTTAAAAATAGATATTATTTTTGTAATAATTGATTTGAAAAAAAAAACATGTAAATTTAAAATATGTTACAACATTATATTCACTTACTTATATTACTTTTTATAGATACGGGTACTTTTGAAGTTAGAAATATTTTCTTTTTCGGGAAGGGTATTTTTGAAGTGTTTTAGCCCTACGAGGGTATTTTTGAAGTTACCCCAATTAAAATTGAATATAAATTATATGGAAAATAGACATTAATCAGATTAATCAGAGATGTTAAATGATATGATTAATATTAATTTTTTTCATTAAAAGTTTAATGATATTTTAGTTTTAGCAATTCAATATATAAAATATTAATTAATGTTTTTAATTTAAAAAAATAAAATAGAGAGTGTATTAATTTTTTATCTAATTTTAAATATTTGTTGAAAATTTAAATTTATTAAGATAAGTTAAAATTAAAATTTTTTAATAATTATTTTAAATTAATATTTTAAATAGATAATTATTTAAAATTTTAGCATTAAGATAATTTAATTTTAAATAATATATAATTAAAAGAATATTTTTTAATAATTATTTTGTCAAAATTTAAAAATTTAATAATTTAATGAATTTTGTTTGAAATAAATATATAAACTTCTTTTCTATTTTTGTCATGTATTAAATTTTTATTTATTTATCCATATAACTTTAAAATATTTTCTAAATTTAATTGAAATATTTTGTGTTTCATTAAAATAATATTATCATTATTTTAAATTCAAATATATACTTTTTTTAAATAATTTATAAATAATAATTAATAAAAGAATAAAAAATAAAAATATTATTGATCTAGAAGGTTGGGAGTGACAATGCATACAAAAAAGATTATTCAACTTTAAATATATTAATTTATAACTTTTTTAATATTCTCCATAAAAATCTTCAATTAATTAATTCTAGACTATTCAATTTGATCAATTCAATTAATTAGTTAAGATAAAAAATGTCTCATTATTTAAAATTAAATAAGCATATATTCTCTAATTTGGGATACATATATTTGTTCGTCAATATGTATTTAAAATCTATTTTCTCCAACCTTTAGATTTTTCCTCTTTTACCGACCAATCAAAATGTTAATATGTAGATGAGATGTAAATGTTGATTTAATGAGATTTGGTTAATTGTGGTTATAGTTATTATAGAAATATTTAAATTCATTTTGTTACAAAAATTTAGTATAAAATCTGAAATGAATAGAAAAAGATGTTTTGTTTCAAAATATTTTCAAATTGTTGTAATAGAGATGGAGTGAACTTTATTCATTGATTGTACAAATAGATGAGTGGACATATAAATAGTAACTATATGGAATGAACGATGGCCCGTTATATTTTATGCACAGATTATATGAAATATATTTCAGGAATCCGACGTGGCAATATCATGTCACGCGCTTGATGACAAGGCACTTTTGATGACGCATGCGCTGCATGCATGTCAGTTTATTTCAATGATGACGTCAACGTCATATATTTCAATGATGACGTTATGGAGGCATGCAATGGCTTTGGATCACATGGAAGCCCCAACTTCATTATAAAAGCCCAAATAAACGTTTCCCGTTAGCCCAACAATACGGTCCAAATTTACACACACACATCTATATATATATATATATGTCAAGATCCTACTTTAGGGTACAGTACAGATATCTCAAGATTCAGGACCAAAATTTCTAAAAAAAAAATGCATAACTAAGACATGGTAGATCAATAATTGACCATCAAGATTAGGGCTTTAAATGTTGGGTAAAGTTTGTCATTGTTCTTTTAGGCCCATTTAATTTATATTTTATATGAATTGTAAAATTTCAAATTTATCCACTAAAATTGTGAGATAAAGTTTTGAGATTATATGTATCAATCCATAATTTGTAATTTTTTAGATAAAAAAATATGACATTAAATATTTTTATCAAAAAGCAATATATGAATACAAATAAGATAATATCATAAAATTATATAAACATAATTAAAAAATTAATATGATAACTTACTTGTATAAAATATAACAAGAATTACAAAGAAATTATTTAAAATATATTAACCCGTAAATTGATTTATGCATCGTATGGATTCCGAAAATTTTAATCAAGATTAGGAATTCATTTTTAAGATCAACTTTTTTAAACCAAACTATAATTATGCCAAAGTAAAGTGGCTATGTTATTAGGGTGATATTACACTAATATATATAAATGTGTGCATATGTTTTAACCTAACATAATTAAAGGAATTACAACATAATTAGAGAAATTATAGTTTTGGACATATGTATTTATATGTCCCTGCAAGATGGAGCACCCTCGATAACTCCAAACTTGGAACAAAGATGAGTGAAGGCGGATTTCGGAAGTGGTTTGGTGAGTAAGTCTGTGAGCTGATCCGTCGAGAGGATGTGAGAGACACGAAGAGTATCGTACTAAACTTGATGTCGGATGAAATGGTAGTCCCATGCCAAATGTTTCATTCTAGAATGAAATACGGATTTGCGCTAAGGTAGGTGGCACCGACATTGTCGCAAAAGATCACAGACGGTTCTGGATATGGAATGCCAAGCTCATGAAGTAAAGATGTAACCAACGAATCTCCGCCGACGTTAAATCCACTGAGCGGTACTCGACTTCAGTCGATGAGCGAGCTGGAAACTTAATCTTCTTAGACGATCATGATATCAGATGCTTGCCAAAGTAAACAATATGTGACCCCGTCGAAGACCAGTCATCACGATCGCCAGCCCAATCCACATCACCGAAAGCATGAAGCCGGTGTTTATTGACGAACGATAAGAAAATTCCCTTGTTGGAACTGCCCTGAAGGTATCGGAGCACCCATTTCGCAGCTTGTCAATGATCCGTTGTAGGAGAATGCATAAATTACGAGAGTCGATTAACTGCAAAGCTAATGTCAGGCCGAGTGAGGGTAAGATACTGTAGGCTGCCCACTATGGTTCTGTATCGTCGAATCCGACAATGGGGCACCCGACTAAAGCGTGAGACGAGTAGTCGAGACCATTGGAGTTGGGATGGATTTTGCTTCATGCATGTTAGCTTTTCGAAGAATATCATCAATGTACATGTGTTGTGAGAGATGGAGACCCCACAATGTACGATGGGCTTCAATGCCGAGGAAGTATGATAAGGCCCTAAAGTCTTTGATAGAGAATCATGTGCCAAGAGAGGTGATCACGTCACGGACAATGGTAGTGATGTTCCGAGTGATTATAAGATCATCCACATAGACAAAAATATAGATGGTAATTCCTTTGTCTCGAAAGATGTAGAGAGAAGCATCGGCAAGGGAGTTGGTGAAGCCGCGAGACAGGAGGAACGCACAAAGCTCCGAGTACCATGCCCGAGGTGCTTGTTTTAAACCGTAGATTGCTTTGTGGAGTTTGCAAACAAATGTAGGCTGATCCTTATCAACAAACCCTGGAGGTTGCCCTATGTAGACTTCATCATTGAGATGTTGCATTATTCACATCAAGTTGTCGAAGTTCCCAACCATGAGAGATCGCAATACTGAGCACAAGTCGGGTTGTTGTTGGCTTAACCACTGGAATGAATGTCTCATGAAAGTCAATACCGGGTCTTTGATGAAATCCCAACGAGTCATGCTTTGTATCGATCGATGGAATCATCGGGTTGTCGTTTGAGACGGAAGACCCACTTGCATCCAACGATGTTCTGAACGGCGTTAGGCGGTACAATTTCCCATGTGTCGTTTCTCACAAGAGCATCAAACTCCTCACATATGGATTTTCTCCAATTTGGATCCTTAAGTGCCTGTCTTGTCGTCGATAGTTCAAGAGAATGATCTGCAGCCTGAGCAATAAGGGAGAGTTTCTGAACTGGCTTCGTGATATTGTTCTTCAACCGGGTGATCATGGCATGTTGATTCTGTGTATGCACGGTCGTGGACTGGTCTGGTGAGGTGTCCGATTCCATTGAAGGAACCAGAGACTGATCTGTCAGCGCCGTAATTTGCTCTGTTTCTAAAGCAGGGGAAATGAAATCCAGTGAAGGCAAAAGTAGCTCCGTGGAGAAGGCCGGTGAAGAATCTGAGCTAGGGGCTTGACACTGTGATGGCGAGATGAGTGACGACATGGTCAGACGGACATGTGAGACAGGAGAAAACACATGGGACGGTGGAGAAGATTGAGCGATGTAGTGAGTGAGGGAAAATAGAGAGGAAGATCGGCGTGAGGAAAGTGAGACTCATGGAATGAGACATGACGGGACACATGGAGTCGAGAATGAATGAGGTCATAGCAAAGATAGGCATTTTGGGTGTTGGAGTAGCCAAGAAAGATACAAGGGATAGAGCGGGTATCGAGTTTTGCTGTGGCGTATGGTCCTAGCCACGGATAGCATAGATAACCGAAGATCCTAAGTTTATGGTAATTAGGAATGGTACCGAAGAGAGCTTCAAACGGTGAGGAAGAGGAGAGAATTGGTGTGGACATGTGGTTGATGAGATACACCGCATTCGAAAAGGCGTATGTCCAAAAGGTCACAAGAAGAGATCAATGCATAAGAAGGGAGATACCGATTTCTACGATATGAAGATGACGACGTTCAGATATACCACTGTGTTTAGGTGTATGAGGAGGTGTTGTGAGGTGAGAGATTCTATGAGATAGGCGAAAAGAGTGATGGGCAAGGAATTCACCTCCATTATCACTATAAAAAGTGATGATTCTGATTAAACTTGTGTTCAACCAGTTTCTTGAAACACTTGAAGGTAGGTAAAACATTGGATTTATGTTTCAAGGGAAATACCCAAGTGTAGCATGTAAAGTGATCAACAAAGATGACATAGTATTTGTAGTTGTCGATAGATAGTGTATGTGAGGTCCAAACATCGGTGTAAATAATATCAAGAGGTCTAAAGGAAAGAACCGAGGAAGTAAAAAAGATAGTTTTTGACTTTTATTGCTGGAAAAAACATTGCATAACAAATGTTTAGACACATGAGACAACGGTAAAGAAAAATGAGACACCATTTATTTGAGAACTGGTAAAGAGTGATGACCTAGAAGAGAATGCCACTCGGACAAAGTGGACTTAATAGATGAGAAAGCATGAACGGAAGATGAAATAGAGGAATCAGGAAAAGGAGTCGTCAACCACTCATAAACGACTTTTAGTTCCTCCGGTCATTAGTTTTGCCCCCGTGCTGAGATCCTTCAACTGAAAAACATCATTAAAGAATTCAACTGAAACTCTGTTAGACTTGCAAAGCTGCTAGACAGATAATAGATTCTTTCTCATGGCTGATACACATAAAACATGATCAAATTTCAAAGGTCGAGTAGAGAGTGAGAGCGAAGAAGAACCTGCGTATGTGATAGGGAATCCTGCTCCACTGCCAATCATGACCTCTTCACCTCCATGGTAGGTGTCATGAAGGGAAAGATTTTGAAGATCTGAAGTAATGTGATTACTAGCACCACTATCTAACAGCCACGGTGCAGAGTCATACGGAGTTACAACAGAATGATGAGCTTGTGGTGACCATTGTGGAGATGCTGGGGCAGAACGGGAGACAAGTCCAAGAGCGGAGCTAAGGCGGTATTGAGGACAGCGTTTGACGCTATGCCCTTGAACGCCGCAAGCTTGACAGCGACTGCGGTAAGGTTGCAACTATGATGTGCCTATGCAATTCCAATGAGGAGACTGGTGATTGTCTTTGGGGTTCCAGGAGTTTTGCAACGAGGATGCGGACGATAGCGGATGGCGTTGAAAGCCGTGGTAGTTGGTTTCAGAAGGCTGATTTGCAACCAATTTGGCTTCATGATTCAGCAACTTCTCGTGCAATTCATCCAACGAAATCAGTGTTTCACGAGCATTAACATCATTAATAATTGGTTTGAAATCTTCAAGGAGTCCGTCAAGTATGTAGTCGAAAATATCCTCATGATCAAAAGGTTTCCCAAGGAGAGCAAGTTCATCCGCCTTTGTCTTCATGGACTACATATATTCATCAAGTGACTGCGTACCTTTGATGGATCTTTTGAGTTGTTCTCGGATCTGTTTCAGATGTCCACGAGATGCTTTCCCATAAGTATTGGCGAGGATCTTCCACACATCACGGGTTGAAGGAGTGCGAGCAATCATAGATTGCAGAGGGACTGAAATTGCGCCTAGGAGAGCACTAAACAGGAGTTTATCTTGCTTTGAAGGGGAAGAATGCTGAATTCGTCTGAATTAAATCGTTGACAAGAACGGTGGTGGAAGGAACGATAGAATTGTCTTCAATGAAACAGAGAAGGCCATGGCCTTCCAGCAATGCACTGACTTGAATACTCCAGGTTAGGTAGTTTTGGGAGGTTAACTTTGTCACATTGGACATGTTAATTGTGAGGAGTATCCTTTGAAGTTCAGTAAGATTGGAGATGGCGGCTGCTGCATTGTAGGAGGAGGTTGGATCGGTGGCAGATGACATGATTGTCGGTATAAAGAAGGAGTTTCTGGTGAAAGGTCAAGAGCCAGTGGTTTCGAGTGATAGGTGAAGCTTAGAGAGCAATGGTGATGGATATTTGGGTGAATGGCGATGGATATCGCAATACAATGATGAATACATGGAAATGGTGAAGGAGATAAGAGGGAGAAATAGGTATCGGCGTTTGTCGAGGATTTTTCGGTGAGGGACCAAAAATCGATGGTTAGATTTCAGACGTAAGTCTTAATTGGTTCTGATACCATATATCAAACATTGATATATATACACATGTTCATAGGTTTTAACCTAACATAATTAAAGGAATTACAATATAATTAGAGAAATTACAATTATGGACATATATATTTATTGTGTTTCATATTACATAGTGTGAATCAAAATCAATCCGGATTACCCATTTAACACCAATAAGCATAACGGGCTAATATTCAAATAGTATATTTATAAACTATTATCATATTCATTATGAAGAAAATACATATATACATATTCATGTAACAGAAGTTGAATATTTGACATTGAATAATCCAGGATGAAAATATATTGAGTTTATTATGACTTCCAAGAAGTAGGGATCATTATCTAATTATTATTTGCTCACTTTTCATAACACGCATATATATAAAGAGTACCAAAGAGAACAAGTGTCTTATACTTGGACTCTCACTCCATGACACTTATCCTTCTTCACCTATTGCTTTCACACACTT
Organism: Gynandropsis gynandra; assembly: GCA_036759665.1. Classification (NCBI taxonomy): domain Eukaryota; kingdom Viridiplantae; phylum Streptophyta; class Magnoliopsida; order Brassicales; family Cleomaceae; genus Gynandropsis; species Gynandropsis gynandra. Next base: position 7,132,182 of record CM071871.1, read on the forward strand.
GTTCTTCCTCATGCATACAATGTGCATTATTTTTTATTATTTACCTAAATTTCTGTTATTTGGAAATCTTGATTTGAACATAATTCAGATTGGTACATAACCATTAGTTAAAATTTAATCCTACTAAAAATACATTATGTATATTTAGATCTTATTTTAATAACAAATATTGCAACATTATTATTTTACAATCTGATACAACCAATAATTTAGCATAATCTGATATGAGAACTTGTATTTGAACCAAACTAAAGAATAAAATAATCTATGGGTATAAGAAAACTCAAAAATATGTAACGTAATCAAATTTTTATATTAGAAAATATATTTACATTACTCAAAATCTAAAATATTAATTTTATATACCATAATGATATAAAACTAAAATGAATGTTACGCAAGAAATAACGAATAAAAAACAAAAGGGAAAAAGAGGAGGTACTTCGCGGTGAAGTAGTTTAGAGACGATAAGCACGTGTCGCTGCTTGCTTTGCTATGAGTCTCCTGTCTTGACACATGGCAGTACAACGCCTTGTAATTTGTAACTTATATTCCCATTGTGCATGACCAAGTTCGTCATCATCAGCACCATTATCATAATCATGATTATCATTGTATTATTATCACTTTATCAGCTAAAAAATTATAAAAAAACGAATACGTATATAGAGATAAGTAAATACATATGATGCGATTAGCAACCGTGATGAAATATTTGTACTTTGCTGAGTGTTCGGTTATCTAAAATTAATTTGATTTATATTTTATAAAATATATTTTTCTTAATTTAGTAGTGGTTGCATTATATTGTTTTATATGTGAGCATTTATGTTCCAATTTAATCGTTTGATGAACGATTTTCAAAAAATATAAATAGAACATATGATGGTCAAATAATAAACCAATCAATTAATAAAATATTCGAAACATATTAATTTTGGAAAAAAATGTTAGAAATATTGATTATTTGATTATCAACCTCATTGATTTAATTTCTCCGATATCTTTATCTGGAATTCTTGCAAACACTTCTAGGTTGATTTTGGGTTTCAAAATGAAAACATATTCGAATTCTTTTTCCATAATCAAGTTCATATATATTTCATAAACATAACGTTACATTAAGATTGTAACATCTTTTATGATCTTTAGGAAAACTTTACATAAAGAAGATTGTATATAAATTCGATGAGAATCGTTCTATAAATAATAAATTTGATATCAGACTACTCATTCGTGCATATTACCTTTAGTTCCCCTTTCGAAAACTGTTACTTTATATTAACTTTAAAATGTAAATGTATTATATCATGAACATGTTCTAGGAGACGTATATTCTTTGTGATGATAATTAGGTTAAGATTATTTTGAATTCGTTCTCTAAGAAGCTGTTTTATTTATAGACACACAAAAAATTACTTCAATTCAAACGCAGAGGTCCAGACCCTTTCGTGTGACATGGAGCTATACAATAATTTAAGATAAAAATCAAAAGATTCTCCACTATACATACACACGTATGCATAAACATAGATATATACACACGAGACGTGTTCGCGTATAATATAACTAATATATATATATGTGTGTGTATATATATCTCTTCCCATGCAAATCTGAACCTCGTTCCCAGAAATGGTCATCCAGAGAGAAAATATCCAAACAGAGATATGGAACAGAACAAACAACGACCTCCGACCAACAAGACCACGAGACAAGGCGTCTACAAAAAGAAACCGAACATGGGGAGATCAAGAAAAGGTTGTATGAAAGGGAAAGGCGGTCCCGACAACGCCACTTGTACGTACCGTGGCGTGAGACAGAGGACTTGGGGCAAGTGGGTCGCTGAGATTCGGGAACCCAACCGAGGAACCAGGCTTTGGCTTGGGACCTTCGACACTTCCTTAGAAGCCGCCCTAGCTTACGACGAGGCCGCCAAGAATCTGTACGGACAGGCCGCCAAGCTCAACTTGGTCCAACAAGATCAGTTTCCGTTCAAGAACGTGTGTTTCGCTCAAAACGGGTCTAACGGTACTTGGGCTTACAAACTCAACGCGGTTTGTGGACGAAATCGGGCAAGTGGGTCGATTGGTTCTTGGTCGGAGGGGTCGAACTTTTGTCAAGAACATGGTCACGGGCCTCAAGGTGGAACCGACGGGTCATTTTTGGGTCAAGAATATGATTTTGGGTTAGCATCTTCAAGTGGATCCAACCTTTCTTGGTTATTTGCCAAACCCAATTCGTATCATCACAAAAAAATTAATGGGTATACGCCTTCAAGTTGTAGTTCAACTTCGACTACGATGAGTCCATATCCGTTTCCAAATGGACCTTGGTCTAGGATTCTTATAGCACAAGAAAAGACGAGCCGGGATATAAATCATGATCATGCTTCTTGGACAAGTTCTTCGTGTGGTTCCTCGGACAATAAGGATGTCATGTCGGTTCCAAGTTTTGTTAAAAAAGAGGTTGACGGATTTCTTGTCCCAGTGGGCGACGGAGGAGGTGGCCGTTGCAACGGCGGAGGAGGAGGAGGAGGAGCGGTACCGGAGGGGACAGGATTTTTGGCGATGGACGATCTGTTGGAGATGGATGATTCGAGTACTTTGATGAGTAAAAATGGAGATTTCAAGAATTGGTGTCAAGATGAGTTTCAATATCCATGGAGTTTGCTTTGAATGTTTCCCTCTTTTTTTCTAATTTCAAGGGGAAAAATCACAGAAGATTTAGTTACATTACATAGATATCGAGGTGTTTCTTTCTCGTACTCCTATGTAGGAAGTGGCTTGAGTATGTATTTTCTTTAGGAAAATAAAAATATAATGATATGTAAGAAAGATACGAATAATAAAAGTGTTTCCGACCAAACTCAATAGCTCGTTTTATTATATATCAAAATCATTTTTTAATCCGATCAATTACATTCACACTAGCTCTAGAATAAATTTACTGTCAACCGCTATAACTATGTAAATATAATAGATATAAGTGCAAAATACTATTGATAACTCCGAAATGATAAAATTATTATATTAACGGATATAATCCGTGTGATTGATCTCGGAGAATATTCTCCGAGATCACACGGATTATTCTGATGATATTTTACGAGATATTCTGGATATTTTCTGATATTTTATTTAATACTAATATTTTCGAATCTGACGCCTTATGGCGTACCGAACCCGATGTCCTATGGCGTACTAAACCCGATGCCATATGGCATACCGAACCCGACGTCCTATGGTGTACCGAACCCGACGACTTATGGCGTACCGAACCCGATGTCCTATGGCGTACCGAACCCGACGCCCTATGGCGTACCGAACCCGACGCCTATGGCGTACCGAACCCGACGCCATATGGCGTATCGAACCCGACGCCCTCTGGTGTACTGAACCCGACGCCTTCCGGTGTATCAATCCATGAGCGTTTTTTTTCCAAGTTGGTCGTCCACGATTTGGACGCTCCAACTTGAGGGAGGGTATTAACGGATATAATCCGTGTGATTGATACGAGAATATTCTCCGAGATCATACGGATTATTCTGATGATATTCTACGAGATATTTTGGATATTTTCTGATATCTTATTTAATACCGTAATATTTTCGAAGATTATATAATATTCTGCGATATTATATTTCCTTTTTCGTATGATATTGTATAATATATAAGAATGTATTTCGTAATTAATAGAATGAATGAAGAATTGATTCGACTTCTTTCACAATGTAGTCACATATTTTATCATATTATTCAATACAAAAACAATATTTCGTCATGCCGACGTGGATTCATACCAAGTTGACACGAATGATCCCTCGTGGAAGGAAGGAAGTAAAGCATCTTCAGCCAGAGATGACAAATCAGATCCGAGCTGGATTTTTTATGTTTAATAATGGATTAAGTTAAGACTCAAACGTTGCAAATATATGGTAACTAATGTAATTAATTGATTGTAAATAGTTGCAATAAATTCGTGGATTGTACAAAAAAAGGAAAAAAGAAGACAGTCCAAAAGAATGAATGGGCTTTCACCAATTAGAATGGGATAGTGATGTCATAAAGTGATATGAATACACAAAATCATATTTTGTTGTAGTATTTGAGATATTGTAATCGTTAAATTATGGTATCTCATTTTAGTTAATGATTTCAAATTTATCATATTTTGTTGTAGTATTTGAGATATTATAATTGATAAATTATGGTATCTCATTTTAGTTAATCGAGTTTTGACCTGAAAAGAATATGATGAATATTTTACACCGATTATTACATAAATTATTAATTTTTAAAATTAATTAATCTCAAATATTCCAAGATTTATATCAATGGAATATCATATATTAAAATTTATAATTTATATCTTAAATGATTGAGATTACCCATCATTACATATGTTATTTTATTTGTACGATTTGCAGATTAGTGTATATTTTTTAAAGTTTATCCATTGTGTACCTAAATAGTAGTAATTATAAAAAATCATAATTTGTTCTCCTAATGATTTTTTTTGTAATGAGCTATAAGATTTTACTGGATGACTTATTATATACATTTGAAATCATGATATATATATATATAATATTATTATAAGTAAAAATGGCAACCTGGAATAAAGGGTAAAAAAGAAATTAAATAGCATGCAAAAGTTGGTTAGAGAAGAACTTTTATTTTATTTTTTACAATGCATCATGTTCTTTTAATAAGTTAGCTGGTAAAGTTGGTAGATCTCTTAATTTCACTCACAGCTCACTCCAATTATTATTAGGTGGGGAAAAAGAGATAGAAAAGTTCAAATTTAAAATGGTATCATATATATATATATATATATCTTATAAATGAATATATTTCCCTTTTTTAATTTACTTTTAATAAAAGATACAATTGCAATTAATGAGCATAAAAATCTTATCATTGCTTTTTCTATGTATAAAACATAAATAAACATATAAATAAATATATGTACTCTAAGTTTAGAGGTGTAATACATGCAATGAATATAATAATATTAAAGCTAGATGAACGACCTCCGCTCTACTAACCATAGCCCATTCCATTAATTGAAAAATTAAATAGGAAACCAACAAATTTAATGTCACCATAAATCTCATTGAGAAAACAACGTTTTTATGAATTATAAATATATGGAGGTTTGTTTTTGTTTTAAAAACAAAAAGAAAATATAGTGAGATTCCAAGGTGAAAAATTATGTAGACTCTTAATAAAAAAAATGTACGGAATTGATATCCCTCGATGGTGTGTGTGGGCTCTAAGAGTCGAAGAGACAACAGATCGGGAAACTGTCATTACGTATTTTTATTATAATTGTTTTTTTAAAAACGTAATTGTATCGCTTAATACGACTCATTTGACGAAAACAATGCGTATCTTTATTGGAAATTTACCAAATATTATTTTTTAAAGGATTCCTTATTTTTATTATATATATATATATATACATACAGCTATTAGAATAATTTTGAACATTAATACATTGTTCGTGTTAGTTGAAAACAGATGTTCGTCGTTCTCGTTGAGTTTTCCATTTAACTTTTTTATATTCAGATTGTTAATCAATTCACGATGAGTTGAAAAATTGGGTATTAATAGTTGGACAATTGAATGTGAAAAAAATCTACAGAATACGAAAGCAAAAAACATAATGATTTATGTGTTCGAAACACCGAAAATTTAGTGCCATTCACGACCAATTTCAATGATTTTCACCAAAATTTCAACAACGAATGTATTAAATTACAAGATCAGTTCTCCGGTTAAACTTTGGTAGCATCCAAGTCCGTTTCAATGAAGAACACGTACAACCGATTTAACGACCCTGTATATGTGTATATTATGAAAGGTATAACTCAATTGATATTAATCTCAATTACAATACAGATAAGGGAATTAGCTTTAGATTGATTATGTCATAATTACATATTTATTCTTTATACGTCTCCGCAAGACGGATCACCTATGTGATTCTGTTTTTGGAGTAGAATAGCTCAAACTGTGGACGAGAGAGATGTTTGCTTAGTAAATCGCGAGTTGATCTTTGGAGTTAATATGATAATCCCGATCTCAATCTGTCCACGGACGAATAGGTAGTCCTACAAGGTGTTTCATACACGAGTGAAAGATCGGATTAGCACTCAGATACGTGGTACTAGTGCTGTCAAAGTAAATTGCTGGAGGTGTTAGGACTGTGACTCCAAGTTCTGTGAGAAGATTTACAATCCAACAAAGCTCGATCGATGTGTTGGGAACAAAGCGACATTCAGCTTCCGTAGACGACCGAGAGTGACCTGTTTGCTTCTTGGAGGACCACAAAATGAGATGTTGGTCAAGATATACAATATATGCTCTAGTGACGGTGATGTGTTTAAACCAGTGATGGTGGCTAGGGTTTACACCTGTGATGGTGGTAGCTAGAGTTTATTAACCAGTTTTGATACCATATGAAAGCTATAACTCAATTGATATCAATCTCAATCACAATACAAATATATACACACAAGGGAATTAGGTTTAGACTAATTATGTCCTAATTACATATTTGTCCTTTATATATGTATATGCTCCACGTGCCTTACACGCGTTTTCGTTGAACTAGTTAATGAATTCGACTCAATCCTCAAACCATCCAAAAATTTTTCGATTCATTTTTTCATAAAACGAAGCAACAATTAAACCAAGGCTTTTCTACATTTAGACTACTCATGCCAACAATCTCCACTTTAGTAGTTTGAGTGTTATGAAAGATTTCTCCTTCAATCTTTTCACGTTTTTAGTAGCCATTTTTGTTTTTTTACGTTTTATACAGTCTAAGTACTTTAAGTGCTTGATTGAATGGGTTGTCTTTGTCAAAGTATGGACTGGACTTTGATGAGTGGATATCTTGTTCACATGCGATATACCCATCTCTATTAATTCCCTTGTGTAATGCATCTGCACGTCGATATGATTGGTCATTTCATGATATACATTGCCTTGAACAAGTATATGGGACTTTTTGGATCACACCGGATAACTATACTCTTGATTAAACCTCGATTTTTTCATTGACCCTTTGATCAAACCCTTTCTTGTACAACTTATGTCAACCAGATGTACTCAACATCTATTGTTTTTAATAAGTTAGTTAGAGGCTTGACTTCTAGCTTATTATGTTGCCTCCTACCATGAAGATATAACCAGAGATATATGGTATTCTTTCAGGATCTGTTGCGAAGTCAACGTCGCATTAGCCTTTAACTTTGAATTTTGTTTCCTTATCATAGTATACATTACCTTAGTTGCTCATTTAAGATACCTTAGTATCCATTTCATTGCCTCCCAATATCTCTTGAGGGATGACTCATAACCTATTGATAACCCCAAAAAATAGGTTGAAACTGGCATTGAATGAATCACTGCATACTTTATGTTTTTCATAATATTTGAGTATGACATTGGTTACATTTCTGAAGTTTTATCTGTATCTTTGTTGGTTGATAGTTGAAATGAGATTAGTTATAGAGACGATCTCTGCTTCATTCATTCCAAATGTCTTCAACCCCTTATGAATATAACTTTCTTGAGATAAGGTATTTGTACTTGTGTATCTGTCTCTGTTAATATTCATCGCCAAAATATTGGTAGCACCCACATCCTTTATTTCGAATTCAAACTTTAACAACTCCTTAAGCTTACTGATTTGTTGCATATTCATGAAAGCTATCAACATGTCATCCACATAGAAGGAGATATAAAAACATGTTTGAACTCCTTCTTATGTACACACATGAGTCATGTTTATTTTTTATATAGTCTTGTTGGATCATGAATGAATCAAACCTTCTGTTCCATAGCCTTGGAGATTGCTTGAGTCCATAGCGTGATTTTTTCAATAAACATACATGATGGGACGTGTCTCACAATTGGTGAAAACACTTATTGGAAGTTAATTCCCTCAATATATGAGTATCCAATCGAACCTTGTACCTTGGTTTTTCAATCTTTTGGTATCTCTTGTTTATTCTTGAAAGATCCACTTGTAGCTTATAACTCCTTCGCTGCTATAGTGGTTTTTCTACAAGATTCTAAATTTATTTGTGATGAAGGAATTCATTTCCTCAATCATGATTTACTTCCACAATTTGTTGAGTGGTCTCCCTATTGCATTTGCATAGTATTTTAGCTCATCTTATTCCATCTCATTTGTTATGGTTGAGGCAAATGATACATATTTTTGTTTTTGAATATTTGTTTGATTCAACCCTTTGTCTCTTCTCCTTATCTCTCACTAGGTTATAACTGTGAGGATTGACTTCCGGATCTATCCATACCTCTGTTTGATTCTTGATCTTTCTTATACTCTACAGTTTCTTTATCAGAGTCTTCCACAAAAGAATCCTTTGGTTTTCTTGATTTTTGTTGCTAAGATCCACTTTGATCTGAATATATACTAGTTTGATAGGTTGGTTACTCAAAAATATAGGAATGGTTGTTGACTTAGTACTTTTTCTTTCTATATCTAGACAATTTGATTCACATGTCTGTTTAAGGTGTATGTACACTACATCCTCTCAAAATACTACATCCTTGTTGATGGTGTATTTTGATTCGTCAAGCAGTTCTTTCAAGATATCCTACAAAAATCCATTTTTTTGGCTCTTGGATCCAGCTTCTCCTAAACTCGATGTACATAAGCAAGTGAACAAAATCTTATGAGATATGCATAAGTTGGTCAGTTATTCGACCACATTTATTGAGGTATTTCAACCTTTATGGCAATGAAAAGAAACTTGTTTATAATGTGAAGGAACTGTGTTTTCAGTATTTTCCCAAATCTAAGTCCAGAATTCTCTAGGAGACACCTCACTTTCCATTTTTTTCCCTACCCCATTTTGTTGTGGGTGTAAGGACAAGTCTTGTGCCTTGTGGTGCTATTCTCCTTGAAATGAACATAAAAGGTCTTATTTCATAATTTAAGTCCATTCTATATTCTCAGGAACTCGACATACTTAACATATTGTTTTTTTAACTTTGAAACTTCCATTCCACAAATAATTGAATGCCTCATCTTTTGTTATGAGAAATGGGATCTATACCATCTTTTGTTATGAGAATCTGATCAATATCTATCTGGTATTGTCATCAATGACAGAGAGAAAATATTGCTTTATTTTACATTGATGTTGTTACTGAAGGGGCTCCCAAATGTGTACATGTATGTATTACAATGCCTCCTTGAATGTGTGTCTTCCAATAGAAAAACTTGTCTTGTGAAACTTCCCCAAAACACAGCTCTTACAATAAGAGCGAGATTACAAATCTCTCTTCTTCAATAACACTGTCTTGATCATTATTTACATTCTCTTTTCATTCATGTGTACAAGTCTCGTATGCAAAAGATTCACTTCATGTTCCTTGTTTGTAATATGATTTGTCTATCCTTTTAAATTTGTCCCTTGCAAAACATAGAGTCCTATATCAACTCCCTTTTCAATACCACCATTGAGCCTTCAAAGACATTCAATGTTTCATCTTAAGATTTGTATGCATATCCATGTTTATATAAAGACCTTAAAGATGTCATCTTTACGGTCTCATCATAAACTTTCAACAATTGATATCCATGTTTTTGGGTCATGGAATGAATCTGACTTGAGATAATGCTTTTACAGTCTCATCATAAACTTTCATAATTATAGACCCAATTCATTTCACTTCACAAGTCATAAGTCATGTTGTTGCCAATCAAAACCATCATTTCATCTAAAAATTTAATTATTTAAACCATTCTTATTTTGGATTCATGTGGTATGTGCAACTAGAGTCAATAATCCACATGTCTTCAGGATCTTGATCCGAGATTGAAAGAACGTCACTTTCCACTTCAACAACGAGGTTGGTTTCTTCCATGTGTTTCCCTTGTTCCATTTGAATTGATTTTTCTTGGAATTGTTTTCCCTCTTGTAATGACATTCTTTTCACAGCACTACCATCTAGATCCACAATTTCCATAGAATTTGGAGTTGGTTTTCATGCTCTTTTCAGATTTGTCTCTTCTTTTAAATCGACCTCTAACAACCTGCTCTTCCCATGCGTTCTTGTTAAGTTTTCCATGTGATTTAAATTCCAAAATCTTTAGATATTGCAGCAGATTTCAACTCCTCTACTAAGAAGGATGTCCTAAACTACTTTAACACTTCTCACAATTGCTCATAAGGTGATGGCAAGGAGTTGAGAATGTACACAGTATGATACACATCTTTTACATTGACTTGCAGGTTTTAAAAGTGTGATGGAATTTTCTGAAAGTCATCCAAGTTATCTTGAACTAATTAGCTTTCATCCACCTTGAACCCTACTACCATTCGCATTCGATACATAGGGTTAGGAAGAGACTCCTCAAAATGCGTCTTGTAAAAAAGCCTCCAAATACTATAAGTAGTTTTCTCATGGATCACTTTCCTTAGAATTTAAATTGAGGGAACCAAAACAATCATATTTCTAAATATTCTACTCCTTTCCATTCTTTCTTCCAAGGACCAACATTAATTTTGTTATTATCATTGTCTTAGTTCAAATATCTCACGTTAAAACTGATGTCATTTCATGGGTTGCATCAGATTAATGTATATGTGTATCCATTGCCTTCTTCGAAGTTTGTTTGTAGGTCTAAGCTTTCCATCTAATTTTTCTACCTTCAGCTCTTACAACTAGGGGTGTAAAACGAGCTGGCTCAACTGAACTCGGTTCAGCTCGCCATCAGCTCGCCAAAAGACGAGCTGGCTCAGCTCGGCTCGTTTTTCAAACGAGCTGGAAAATCCCAGCTCAGCTCGACTTGCTTCTAGTTCGCCAAAAATTGAACATGAAAGAAACATGCAGAATACGAAAGCAAAGAATAAATGATTTATGTGTTCGTAACACTGAGAATTCAATGCCTTACTCACAATTAAGGAGATCCCAATGGCTTTTTCACTTTAACATCAAACAAATGTATTCTTTTGTTAAAATCGACAAGATTTATACTATATTCTCGATAAAGAAGAGAAGACACATACAATAGATTTAATAACGATTTTGTGTATATGTATATATATGCTCATGTGCCTTGCATGTATCTCCGATTGAACCGATTATTGAGTTCGGTTCAATCCTCAAACCAATGTGAAATTTTTTTGGTTCATTTATACATAAACCGAAGCAAAAATTAAACTAGGCGGATCCCTCTTCTCCAATCCAAGGCTTTTTCGTATTTAGACTAGGCCTGACCAAATCGGTTTTCGATTCAGATTTCGGTTCGGTTACGATGGGTATGGATTATTCGAATTCTATAAATAATAACCAAATTATGACAAAATGTAATTGGGTCGGTTTGATTTTATAACGGTTCGGTTCGGTTATATGTATAACAAAGGATAACCAAATAAAATATGAACTCTAATTAATTCGGTCTGGTTTGATTAATATTCGGATATTAGTTCGATTTTTTCAAAATCTAAGATAAAATCACTCTTGTATAAGAAAAAAAAAATTAGCTATAAAAATAGAAAAAATAGAAAAAAATGAATATAATTAAATATCACAACGACAATATCTCGAAAAAACATTAACTTATTTAAATTTTAAAAAAATATCATTTACTTAAAAATAGCTCTAAAACTTCTCCAAAATTATATTGAAAAACATCGGCGAAGATGACACAAACCTGAAGAATAACCACCAGGGGATTTGAAGTTTGCTTGAAGAATCAATAGGTGAAGTGGATGAGAAAACAAAAGAGAAAGAAGAAACAATTAGGGACTAGGTTTTTTTTAATAATATATTTCAATAACCGTTCGGTTAAGGGATGTTTTTCGGTTATTACCCGAACCAAACCAAATCCAATGGGTGTTACTATACATACCCGATCGGATATTTTTAAGTAAACCCAAAACGAACAGAAATACTATAATTCGGTTCGGTTCGATTTTTAAAACCCGAACCATAATATTCCCTATTTTAGACTACAGTTTTGTTAGTTTGATTTTAAACTCGACTTCGATTTATTATATATACATGTATATCAAAATGTAGGTTTTTTAAATAATAAGAAATGCAGCCTTCTCTCACATTTAACATACGCAAATTATACATCGAAGACCAAGCCCTAGAAATATAACTTTCATTCCAACACCTCCATTAATTACCTCTCCCCAAATATTTATACACACACATATATATATATATATATTTGCATATATACACAACGCATTGGATATACGCATATATATACATATATATATACCGTCATTAATTCACAAACTTATTATCCATATATATATATATATATACATGCACACATTATTCGCCAATCAATCTCCAACACTTCTTCATATTGACCGTCTCAGGCTCCAAACCCCCTTTCCCCTCCTTGACTTGGAACATTATGGGTAGTTTTCAACTAGGGTTATTGGTTTCATCATGTTTTGTGATTGTTACTTTTCTTGCACCCCAAGTAAAATGTAGGGCTTTTTTCGTCTTCGGAGATTCTCTCGTTGACAATGGAAACAACAATTACCTCGCAACCACCGCTCGAGCCGACAATTATCCCTACGGAATCGATCTTCCGAACCATAGAGCCACTGGTCGTTTCTCCAATGGCCTTAACATTCCCGACATTATTAGTAAGCACCTATTTTTTTTTTTTCAATAAGCCCCTAAAATATCGTCTTTTATGTCATACTTCGCACAATTTAATCACATTATTTATATGCAAACTAGGTGAGCAACTGGGTATGCCGTCTACATTGCCGTACCTCAGCCCGGCGCTCACCGGAGAAAGGTTGCTCGTTGGCGCCAACTTTGCTTCAGCCGGTATCGGAATCCTCAACGACACCGGAATCCAATTCGTAAGCACTCACATTGACTAAGGAAATCTTGTCATTTTTTAGCTCTTTCCTTGAGGAATAACTAACAATGACGAGATTGCGCTGTAACAATCTCCTTATGCAAATGGCATTCGTCGGCAAAATCACCTCAAAATGAAATGATGGAGTAAATAGGAGGGGGTTTATGTCTTTTTACCCCCTCCTGATGAACCCTAAATGCACGCTTTGCATATATGACATGATACTTACTGATATTAATTATCATCACACCGGTACAAAGAGTGAAGACGGATGTTGAAGCAAGGGTAACGTTGTCTTAAGAAGAAGATAAAATGACCATTATAGCCATTGTAACAGGTGAACATAATAAGGATAGGGAAACAGTTGGAGTACTTCGAGCAGTACCAGAGACGAGTGAGTGGTCTGATCGGACCAGCCCAAACCCAAAAGCTCGTCAATGAAGCACTCTTCCTCGTGACCCTCGGCGGCAACGATTTCGTCAACAATTACTACTTAGTTCCTTATTCCGCCCGTTCCCGTCAATTCGCTCTTCCTGACTACGTAGTTTATCTTATCTCCGAGTATAAGAAAATCCTCACGGTAAAAAAAAACTTATATTCCTTTTGTTTTGTGTTATTTTATATTTATTAAGAGATGAATTATAGATTTATATAGTCTGAATATTTTCAAAACTTTTAGTTAATTTTTGAATTGAGGTAAACCAAATTTATTTGGTATTTTTCAATGGTGTTTAGGTTTTAGAAAGTGTTGAAATGATTATTTGGTGCGACTACGACCAAATTGACTACAATTTATGCATGAAATTTAAAAAAAAAAGTTGTTTCCCCATCTAGACATATTGACTCATTGATTCAATATAAGGAGCATTTAAGAGGTTGGCTCGAATTTTATTCCACTATGTCTATGAAAGCCCATGCATAAGGAAGAAAAAAAATTACTTTGAAGATATTTTTGGTAACGCATGCTGGTTGGTCCAGACCATTAAATTGTCATTTTTTATATAAAAAACTCAAATTTTAAGAAAACAAGATAAATGCATTTGTCATTACTTATTATTTCCCTTGTAACTCATCTTATATATGCATGATTTTATAAGTTTCAACTATAATAAAAATATTATTCATTCTTTTTTTGGTATAATGATCTTGAAATATACATCAGTATTAGAACAATTAAAATGCGATGCTTAACCACGTGTTTTTGTCTTGTCATTGTAAAAAGAGGGTTTATGAGTTGGGTGCAAGGCGTGTTCTTGTGACTGGAACTGGGCCGATGGGGTGTGTACCGGCGGAGCTTGCTCTCCACAGCCGCAACGGAGAGTGCGCCGCCGATCTCATGCGGGCCGCCGGTTTGTTCAACCCTCAGTTAGTTCAGATGATCAATCAGCTCAACTCCCAACTCGGTTCCGATGTTTTCATTGCTGCAAATGCGTACGAGATGCATTTGGATTTCGTCACCAACCCACAACAATTCGGTACAATTTCTCTCTCTAAACATTCATATTATATATATTTATATATATATGAATTTTGTTATGTTGTGTTATGTTACATGCATTGATTAGCATAATGAACTCAATTGGACAATTATAAATATTGAACTAACTTTTGAATCATTTATCAAATTTCGTCTAGAGATTAGAAGGGTTTATGACCAATTTCAGATTAAAAAAATGATGATTTGGTAGACCGAATGTGTCCGGGTCAAGTTGTTGTATAGAGTTAATGTTAGAAGGACCATATTGGAGTAAATAGTAATACCTTTTATTTTTATTGGTACAAACCCTAATAAATGGAAATCAATGAAGGTTATATGGGACCCTCTCAACGGGAGAAACACAACTCTATTCACATCATTTGCATACAGATGTATATACACTATTTTATGCATGAAAATATGGGGTTGGTCCATATATATATATATACACTATTTTATGCATGGAAATATGGTCCATATATATATATATATATATATATGAATGAAGCTCTAAAGCGATAATTTCCTAGCTCCTTTTGCTATATCAAACCATCATTTTCTGAATAGCTTAAATACGGATCTGCTATGTCAATAATTCACTAGGTCTCCTCCTCCACCATCATCAAATATATTAAATATGCTTCAAATTTGAAAGGAAAAAGGGGTCATTTGCATGTACACTTAAATGCCATGTGCTTAAATCAGTGCTTATATTCAAAATTGAACATGCATTAAATCAAAGAAACCTTGTTGCATTTATTCATGGATGTATATAACTTGTTCGATATTTTCACGATTGAGATTGATTCGAACCGAAGATTTCACAATATACAGTATACAGGACATATGTTCCTTTGTTTTTGTTATATGTATATATATATATATATATATATTGTAAATGTATATAAAATATATGAATGTGTAGGATTTGTGACATCAAAAGTGGCATGTTGCGGGCAAGGGCCATACAATGGAATAGGGTTATGCACACCACTCTCAAACCTGTGTCCAAACAGAGATCTCTATGCATTTTGGGATCCATTTCATCCCTCGGAGAAGGCCAATAGGATAATTGTTCAACTAATGCTTACAGGCTCCTCCAAGTACATGCACCCAATGAACCTCACCACTGTCATGCTCTTGGATTCCTCTACCACTTAATTATTCCATTCTATTACATTTTTCGCATTGTTCAATTAGTTTATAACCCATTTCAGAACTTATTCTCATCATCAAAGTGATTTGTGTAATGCCACATTTCTTTTGTGAGTTTAGTGTTGTTGGGTCAATTTTTCATGCAAAGTATCTTTAGATGATGTTTTTATTATCTATATATTATTAAAATGCAAAGAACAAGCCAACAAACACAATGATTAATCAACTAATTACAAAATTAATGGAACATGTCAACAAACATAACAACCTTGCCTAAAATCTAGAAAGTCAAATAACAACCTCCAAGAGAATAGATCACCCTTAAAATAAGACAACAAACAACAACTTACATCTGATGGAATGCCTATTTAAAGGATGCATACACAACAACAAATGTACAACTCGTGAGAGAAAGCAAAGAAAAGCTACGTGCATTCATACGTGTAAAAGTAGGCGAGTTAAGCCTAACGGGGTTAAAATGTTGAACCGGGGGGTTTTTTAAAGGGGGGGGGGGGGGGTGAACTGTGAGATTTACGGTTGGGTACAATCTGAAAATAACTCAGAGTGGTGCGGTGTATTTTGGGCGGGTTCGAGTGTACTTAGGTGATAAGTACTTGTAGTTGAACGTACAACAATGTAAATAAAGCAGTTTACTATGTACGGTGATAGAAGATCACCGTGGTTTACTCTTGGTGTTAATTTGAGTTTCATACAAACTTTCAATTTGTATCAGAGCAGGTTGCGAAAAAGAAGAATTCATGCATGATCAAGATAACATGTATGGACTCATATCGAGAGCTTGTT
Source organism: Gynandropsis gynandra (assembly GCA_036759665.1). Lineage (NCBI taxonomy): Eukaryota > Viridiplantae > Streptophyta > Magnoliopsida > Brassicales > Cleomaceae > Gynandropsis > Gynandropsis gynandra. The sequence goes on from CM071871.1 coordinate 7,148,506, forward strand.
TCAGTTTAAAGACCAATTTTATTAGATTCTACGAACTATGTTTATTGGAAAATCAAGCTGAAAGCAACAATCAGAGGCATTGATGAGGATGCTTGGACAATCCTAGAATCAGGTTAGAGCCCCCAATGCAATCAGACGTAGAAGGAAAGGCAATTCCAAAACCAAAATCATTACGGACTTCAGTAAAAAATGTCTTTCAACGTACAATGCAAATGCATTATCTATTATCTTCACATCAATTGACATGAATCAATTCAAACAAATTGAATCATGTGAATAAGCAAAAAAAGGCTTGGACAAGTTGCATATGCACCATGAAGGAACAAGTGTGAGAAGAACTCATCTAGATATTCTCTCCTCCCAATTCGAAAGCATGAGGATGAATAAAAATGAGAAGATCACTGAGTTTAGTGCAAGACTAAATGCACTAGCCAATGAGACACATAATGTAGGAAAAGCGTACAAAGAGAAGAAGTTAGTGAAGAAACTCATTCGCTGTCTACGAAAGAAGTTTGAAGCCAGGAAAGCTACAATGGAAAATAGTGATGACCATTGACACTACCAGCTTTACGGAAATTATTGAAATTCTTTCAGTTCATGATATGATTTTAGAACATGATAATGGATCAAAAAAATAAAGAAATTTCTTTTCAGGTAGCGGACGAAGCAAGTCGACTCACTGTCTTGGAAGAATGCGTGACATATATCTTGAAGGAATTCAAAAAACTCATAAATGGAAAAAATTAAAAATTTCGACCAAGTTCAAAGGAAGAAAAATTTTCCACTCAATGTCATGAATGTAAAGGTTTTTGTCACTTCAAAATCGAATGTCCAAACACCTTAAAGAGGGAAGCAATGCTGAAAAATCTTAAGGAAAATCATTGTTACGAAGGCAAAGGGTACATATATACCAAGGCAGAATGTGGAAAGAAAAATAAGAAATCTTTTGTAATTTGGAGTGAATCTGATATAGATGAGGAAGATGAAAAAACATGAAAAATCTTGTGGTATTTCTAGGAGAAAATTCGGTATCTAACAGTGATAGTGAAGATGTTGAGAAGTTGTATGAATCTTGGATGAAGATCAATAAGGAAAACATTGAGCTGATTAAAGAAAATATTTAACTTTTAGTATGTCTCAAATAAAATGAAGTCCAGTTGCAACAACACGATGAAGAAATGGTGTTGATCAAACATCAACTTGAGGAGACACAAAAGTAGTTTTGAATGCTCAACAATGGAACGGATAAATTGGACCATCTTTTAACCATTGGAAAAATACATAAACAACATTACAAACTTGGATTTAAGAGAGGAACTGAAAATAAAGAAATGATTACTGAAAATTTAACTTTTGTTTCTGGAGGACTTTTGGAGGATACAACTACAGTTTCTCTGAATAAACCTGCAGTACAGATCACTAAATGAAAGGAAAATATGTCAAAGCGAATTGCTGCACACATCGTTCGACCTATAGAGAAACAAAAAACAACTGCAGTACAATCTCGATCGAACTAAAATTCTAGCAAAGAAAACTGCAGTCTGCCAAAAACCTACAGGTTGGAGAAAAAGGAAAATAACTTTACGAAGATGCTACTCATGTGGAAAACTAAGACATCTTTGGAGATGATGCCCTTACTATAAGAGAAGGAAATCTACAGGTAAGTATTCTCACCAAGAATCCAAAAATATCAAAAAAATATTGGTGAGAAAATCGGATATATATCGGAAGCCTAAGAACATAAAACAAGTTTGGATAAAAAAATCTTATTTACATTGCAATGTTGTCTATACTCCTAATCATGAACACTATGATGTTACTTGGTATTTTGATAGTGGTTGTTCTAAGCTTGCAACGAGAATAAAGGAATTACTTTCAGGTTTTTCTGAAGACAAAAGTGGACATGTGACTTTCGGAGATGGAGGTAAAGGAAGAATCATGGAAAAGGGTCAAGTTAGATGGACAACTACAACTGGAAAATATCTATTATGTGAGAGGACTAAAAGCAAATTTTGTCAGCATCAGCCAGTTGCGTGACTACGATTTTTAGGTGAAGTTTTCAAAGGAAAAATGTCATGTTTTTTATACTAATAAAAACTGTGAATTGACAGTAATAAAAGGACGAAACAATTGCTATGTATGAAGAAATGAACAAAACCATTTAAATGCAATGAGTGGTGGACTCGTTCTATGACATCAATGCGTTGATGTTATTGTTCGAGAAATACCAAAGCTTATTAAGAAGGAATAAGAGAAGCAATACATGTATAACTTTCTTATATAACAAGTAGAGAAGAAACAACTAAATGTAGACTACGTACCTACTGAGCATCAACTTGCAGATATATTCACTAAACCACTAGATATGACAAATTTATATGTTTAAAAAAATATCTTGGGGTTTGTGAAATATGAGCTCTCTACTTGTTATGAAAATCTGAAAGAGAATGACAAGTTCACATGATTTCTGAAAAAAAAAATGAATTATTCTAGGTGAACTTCTAACCTTCAAGTGTGTTTGACTCTTTTTTTTAGTACAACTGATAATTTTTTAAATGCAGTTCAAAATGTCTAAGGTGAAAAAAAAGGAAGAAAAGAGCTAAAAAAATACAAAGTATTCCTACACTCTACTGTCAACCTAAAAATGGAAGTCTTGAATTTACATTTTGTAGAGATGAGCGTATACTCGGGTCTAAGAGATGGGACAACTAATCAACTTCGATATCCTAAAGGTACATGATAACATGTCTACTCCTTTGTGATATACATCATATGAGTATACCCAATGAGGTAACCTGGGTCTAAGCGGTGGGATTAGCTGTGGACATGTGTTAATAAAAACTCTGACGTCCTAGAAGAAAGGAATACTAACAATAAAGAATGATGATAGTCAAAGAAAAAAAGAAAAGTGGGTAATGTGAAAAAGACTCATTTTAAAAAGAAGAGCAACCGTACTATCAAAAGGTTGAGATGCACTTGAATGATTAGTTGAATCTCTGAATATATTCAATCAAATACAGTTGAAATGATGATCTTTGCTCTTAATAAAACAGATTATTGTAATGATTGCTGAGATCTTTGAGTAACATATAACAAAAAAAGGAATTTGCTGAAATTTTTGATTAAGTATACTCAGTAATGTATACGTCTTCTCTTGTTTGTTTCTAATCTATTTGATCTTTAAAGAAATGATTAGGTTAAGATGACAATGTGATAATTCTTGAGAACAAAAAGGATCTTATTCATGAGAAATATGATCTTGAGGAAGTCATTCTTAATACAAGCAAGAAGGTGGATACGATGAAGGAAAAACTTAACAAATTAGAAGAGCATTTGAAAGTGCATATCAAGGCCCTTAATCGTATAGTTTTCTCTTCCCTCGCTTATTTTGAGCGATCTTGTGCTTTATATTCTAGCATTTTTAAATTTATACTCAACAAAATAGAGGGAGAAAAAGGGCAAAGGGAAATGAAATAATGTTGTTATGTTGACTTGTTTTGTGCTGACTTTTTGTTTGGTTTTGAATTTCTTATGCTCATTCTATCGTTAGTTTTCAAGATTGAAATTATTGCTTAGGGTTCTTAACTTTGAGTGTTGTGTTTGAGCATAAAAAAAAGAGATTGTTAGATTACAAAGAACAAGTCAGCAAACACAAGGATTAATCAAGTAACCACAAGGATCATGGAACAAGTTAACAAACATAAGAACCTTGTCTTAAAATCTATGATGTCAAATAACAACCTCCAAGAGAATAGATTAACCTTAAAATAAGGCAACAAACAACAACTTAGATGTGACGAAATTCCTATTTAAAGGATGCATGCACAACAACAAATGTACAACTCGTGATACAAAGCAAAGAAAATGCATTCATTCGTGTAAAAGTAAGCGAGTTAAGCCTAACATGTTCGTAAATTTGATACAATTAAGTGTGTTGGGTTGGTGAGTGAGAGATTCATCTGTAAAGTTCATACACGTGAGGTGTATTGAACTGAGGGGGAGTGAACTGTGAGATTTATGGTTAGGTACAGTCTGTAAATAACTCAGGATGGTGAGATGTATTTCGGATGTGTTCAAATGTATTTGGATGATAAGTACTTGTAGTTGAATGTATAACAATGCAAATAAAGCCGTTACTTTGTGTGATGTTGGAAAATCACCGTGGTTTACTTTTGATATTAATTTGTGTTCCATACAAACTTTCATATATATATATAATATATATCGTACAGTTCCATAGTTATTGCATGCATTTTTTATATTCGTAAGCTCCTAACAGTTCCATTGAAAGATTTTATGTGGTGGAAAATTGTTCTTTATCTTATTTTTTGTGTTGTATTTTTCTTTAGGATGATGTTCCTTTGTTGCGGAAATTATGGGATCTGATATTCCTCACCAAGAATTCAGCCTAGATACATATCTCATTACGTGATATTTGCTGTGTATATTTGGGATCTTTCTGTTTTTTCTCCATTAGGTTTAGACCTTGTCCTTTGTATATAAACCTGTTGTAAACAACTTATGAAAGATAGAGAAAATCATTCTTAATCGGCCTGACATTACATGGTATCAGAGCACAAAATTTTTTCTTAAATCTCGTCTTCTTTGCGGTTTTTCTCGATCTCGAACACGACATGTCTCACCAAAGCACCAGATCCAATTCTGAATCCCTCCCGACCCCGAATGCAACCATGAACCCGACCCCGGACGCAACCATGAACCCGACCACGAACAAGAACATGAATGCTGCTCCGGAACCGGCTCGAAGAACAATCAATCCTTATGACATCATATCAAGTGACAATCCCGGTATTGTTCTCTCGCAACCATTGCTTCGTGGGGAGAACTACGATGAATGGGCATTTAATTTGTAGACTGCTCTCAAATCTCGGAAGAAATTCGTCTTTCTTGATGGCACCATACCGAAACCTCCGCCGAATCTTCAGATTTCGCAGATTGGGACACAATCAATGCACTCCTGGTCTCGTGGATCAAGAACACCCTCGAACCAGGATTGCAATCTCAGATGACTCACCGTGACGAGGCCTGTAATCTGTGGAATCATTTGAAACAACGTTTTGCTATAAAAAATGGACCCCGTATTCACCGACTCCGATCTGAATTAGCTCACTGCACGCAACACGGTACTAGCATTGATGCATACTACGAGAAGCTGAATAGAATCTAGCGTGATTTGCTGCACTCTCGGCCTCTTCGGGTTTGCAAATGTGGGAAGTGTACCTATGATCTCACTGCTCAATTCGAAAAGGATCGCAATGAAGATAGAGTCCATGATTTCCTCATGGGACTAGACGACAACACCATTGGAATCATGCGGTCCAATATTCTGTCTCGAGATCCCTTGTCAGACCTTGACTCTGTCAACAACGTTGTGCTGCAGGATGAGAGCTCTGTGTCTCTCTCAAATCCTTCGACGAACGTCCACCTGCAATGGCGTTCGCTGCAAAAATAGAGCAGTCCCGACCTCCTACGGATGATACAACGAAACTCTTTTGCTCAAACTACAATTGTTCAGGCCATACAGTAGAAGTGTGTTTCCAGATACATGGGTTTCTGGAGTGGTGGGGTGATCGACCTCACAATAGATCGGGACGCGAACGCGGCTCTTCCATGTCTACAATGTCTAGCAAGGGAAACGACACTCCTCTCTCGGCTCGAGCGAATATGGCACAGGTTAAGAGTGTTGTTCCGGTCCCTCTTCAGACAAGTCTCTTCGATGCTGATCACTCGACTGTCAGTGGCTTAAGTGACGGACAATGGAAGACTTTAGTTGCTATGGTGAAATGCAACTCAAATGGGAGCTACTGAAAATCAATCTGGTAATCTCTCTAATCTTAATTGGATTCTCGATTCTGGTTATTCTCATCACATGACAGGAAACTATTCATGTTTATCAGACATCTCCGAAGTTGCTCCCTATTCGATTTACTTACCAGATGGAGGATAGAGTACTGCTCTAAAACAAGGAAATGTTAGACTTGGGATGAATATGGTTATGAAAGAAGTGTTTTTTGTTGAGGGGTTACGCTGTAATCTTATCTCCATATTGCAGTTGTTGGAACAAAGGAATTGCACAGTACAGTTTGCTAATAAATTGTGTGTCATTCAGGACCGCACTACCAAGATGATGTTTGGAGCGGGTGAACGCTGTGAGGGATTGTATTTTATCGGAGGGGTGGAGGTGACTGTAGCTGTTCGGACAAGTTCTCTTTTCTCTGAGGAAACATGGCATCGACGACTCGGTCATCTTGCTCCGAATACTTTGAATTTGATTTTTGCTTTGAGTTTTTCATTCTGTTCTGCGTATTTGAATAACGCATGTGAAGTTTGTATCCGCACGAAACAATTCGAGATTTCTTTCCAGAAAGTCCGAATAAAACATCGTCGATTTTTTAATTTATACATTGTGATGTGTTGGGACCTTATCGGACGCCTTCCTTCTAAGGTGTAAAATACTTATTAACAATAGTTGACGATTATTCACGAGGCGTATGGGTTTATTTGATGATTCATAAAACTGAAGTGTCTACATATATTTGACAGTTCCTCGTGATGGTAGAACGAAAATTTGAAACAAAGGTCAAAACCGTACGATCCGATAATGGAACCGAGTTTACAAGTATTTGACATATTTTTGAGAAACACGACATTCTTCATCAAACATCGTGTGGTGGTACACCTCAATAAAATGGAAGAGTTGAGCATAAACACCGATAAATCCTCAATATCGCACGCTCTTTGTTGTTTCAAGCGAATTTATCCGTTGAGTTTTGGGGTGATAGTGTTCTCACGACAGCTCATCTTATTAATTGCATTCCATCTTTTGTTCTTGGGAATCGGACACCATTTGACATACTTCATGGCACAAAACCTGTATATTCGCATCTTCAGGTCTTCGGTTCTCTGTGTTACACTCACAACCAAGACACGAAAGGTGATAAGTTTGCTAACCGTAATCATCGATGTATCTTTGTTTGCTACCCGTTTGGAAAAAAGGGATGGCGAGTTTATGATATCAATTGTCAAATTTTCTTTGTATCTCGGGATGTTATTTTCTGAGAAAATTTGTTCCCATTCTCGTCACCTCATACATGTTCTCTAAATGAGCCAACATTGCCTCATGTTTCAGACTGGGTTTTTCATGATCTTGATGTCGATGGGCCTGTGACTCCTCCACTTTCTCTTTCTAATTCAGGACACTCATCTTCGTCGGTTACCTTAAAATCGTTCTTTGAACATAGCAAGTCCGACTTTTCACCAAGTTCTACAGCAGAACCAGACTCCTCTGAATCTTCGGATCCTCCTTCTGACATGATCACAGATTTGGCAAAGGACAACGAGTGAAAGTTCCATCGACCCGATTGGGAGATTTTGTAACCAACACGGTATGAGTCTCCCGTGATAGACACGATCAGTCTTCATCCGAGTACCCCATTGATCGGTACATGGGTTGCGACAGGTTTACACCAAAACATTGTTCATTCCTTGTTGCTGTTATCACTGGTTCAGAACCACGATCTTATCGCAAAGCATTGGCAGACACGAAATGGAAAGCTGCCATGAATGCAAAAATTCGAGCTCTCGAAGAAAATGGTACGTGGGATCTCGTTTATCTTCCTTCAGAAAAGAGAGTGATCACGAGCAAATGGGTCTTCAAAATCAAATATTGTTCCGATGGGTCAATCGAACGATATAAATCATGCTTAGTGGTCCTTGGAAACAATCAAATGGAGGGGTTGGATTACGAAGAAACTTTTGCTCCGGTGGTCAAGATGGTCACAGTTCGATTTTTCTTGGCCGTCGCTTCTGCTCGTGACTGGGAGGTGCATCAGATGGATGTTCATATAGTGTTTTTGCACGGTGAATTACATGAGGAGGTATACATGAAACCTCCACCCGGTTTCAACCACGAGACCCGATGCAGGTTTGTCGTCTTCGGAAGTCATTGTACAGTTTGAAACAAGCTCCCTGATATTGCACTACTAGAAAATTCAAGATTAGGGACAGAATTTGGGGACCGACATTTCCGTCCCTAAATTTAGGAACGGATTATACACGAATAAGGGACGGAAAATGAAATCCGTCCCTAATCCGTCCTCAAATTTGGATACAGAATAGTCGTGCCTAATCCGTCCCTAAATGCGGACCAATTAGGGACGAAATAGTAAGTCGTCCCTAAATTGGAGACGACAGGTCATCCCTCTCCAAATTTGGAGACGGGCAGCTCATTCCTCTCCGAATTTGGAGACGAGCAGCTCATCCGTCTCCAAATTTGGAGACGGGCAGCTCACCGTCCCTAAATTTAGGACTTTAAAAACCGTTTTAGGGACGGTTTCGGGACGATTTTTCGGAAAATTAATCTCTTAGTCCCTAATCCGTCCCTAATTCGTGTATAAATAATCTATTTAACCCCTCAACCATTGATCCGTTTTTCATAAGCAACTCTCATATTTTTCACCCCATATCTTCTATAGTGTTTGCGATATAATGGCATCTTCATCAAGATCGAACATTTTCGTTTCTAGACAATGGATGTATAGAAGAATTGATCCAGAATCTCAAAGCGTATCGAAAGAGTTTATAGAAGGCATCACACAGTTTATGAAAATGGCGACGAATCAACAAGTTTACAAAGAAACGGGTACGTTGGTTTGTCCATGTGTCAAATGGAAGAATGAAAAATTTGTTAATGAGAGAACTGTTTGGAAGCATCTTTATTTAAGAGGATTTACCCCGAATTATTTCATGTGGTTATGTCATGGAGAAAAATTTGCACCACGACCTAGTAATGTTGTGGAAATTTGAGTCTTCACAAGATGTAGAAATGAACCCTTATGTGGAAATGATGCAAAATGTATTCCGTGAAAGAAACGAAAATATTGAAGAAGATCCGAATGAAGAAGCAAAAAGTTTCTTTGAAATGCTAGAAAGTGCTAGGAATCCACTTTATGATGGTTGTAGGAGTGGTTTATCACAATTATCTATGTCTGCACGTTTGATGAATTTGAAGACTGAAAATAATTTGTATGAGAATTGCATGGATTCGATATTGCAATTAGTAAGAGATTATTTGCCAGAAGATAATAATGCAGTAGACTCCTATTATAAGACAAAGAAGATGATGCGATCTTTGGGTTTATTGCCATATCAAAAGATTGATGTTTGTCAAGACAATTGCATGATTTTTTGGAGAGAGACATCGGAGATGAGTAATTGTCTATTTTATGGAAAAGATCGGTTTTATTTAACAAAGAATGGAAATCGGTTCCATATCATCGTATGTGCTATTTACCAATTACAGACAGATTAAAAAGATTGTATCAATCTGTGGAGACCGCAAGCGACATGAGATGGCATGCTGAGCATTCAAGTCAGGAAGGAGAGATGTGTCATCCCTCAGATGGTGAGGCGTGGAAACACTTTAACAAGGTATACCCTGATTTTGCGGCTGAGAGTCAAAATATCTATTTAGGCCTTTGTACCGATGGTTTTAATCCATTTGGGATGTCTGGAAAGAATTATTCATTGTGGCCAGTTATAGGACAAAATTTTATGTTACGAGGTGCTCTCATGTGGACAATAAGTGATTTTCCAGCTTATAGTATGTTATCTGGATGGACAACGCAAGGTCGATTGGCTTGTCCATATTGCATGGAGGAAACAGATGCTTTTCAGTTGAAACATGGAAGAAAGACGAGTTGGTTTAATTGTCATCGTCGGTTTCTTCCTGTTGATGATGCATTACGGCGCAACAAGAGAAATTTCAAAAGGAATGTAGTTGTGCGGAAATCTCCTCCTCCAGTTTTGGCCGGCGAAGAGATTTTGTATGAAAGAGTTCTTGCTTTGGATATTCTGAGGAGTATAGATTGCGGAGGGAACAATCATCCGAGAATTGGTGGTTATAGAATTACTCATAATTCGTACAAGAAGAGCATATTTTGGGAACAATTGTGTGACTCTGATGATGAATCATGTTAAAACGTTTACGGATTGTTTCCAAATTATTATAAATTCTCGATCAATTCTCAGACTCTTCACGCTACTTCGATTCCTTCCTTAACCGTCGCCGCCGCGTTCCCTTCCTCCTCCGTCGCTGTCGCGTTCCCTTCCTCCTTCGTCGCCGCCGCGTTCACTTCTCTCGCCGTCGACACTGCGTTCGCCGCGCCCATCCGTCGCCGCCGCCTTCGTCCCCTCCCGTCGCCGCCTACGTTCGACGCATATTTCCTCCCACCGCCTACGTTCGAACGCATATTTCCTCCCGCCGCCTTCGTCCCCTTGCGTCTCCCCTCCCGTCGCCGCCACCCTCCCCTCCTCCGTCGCCGCCCCGTTCACCGCTGCCGGTCAGGTATACCAATATCGTGTTGAACCGTCAATTTCATGGATTAGTTGAAAAACTTCTTGGTAGGAGCATAGAATTTCGCTGGAATTGGTTCTAAGTTAGCTGAAATTTTTAGTTAGGAGCATGGAATTTAGCTGTTTATTTGTGATGATGTTAGAAGTTGCGAAATTTAGAAATATACGTTGAAATTTAGAATGTCGTAATATTTTAATTTCGCATTTCAGTATGTCGCGCCGCATTGGAAGAGGCGGTAAAACGAGAAACCGCCCTCAGTCCGAGGAAAGTGGCAACCTTTCATCTCATTCCCGACATTCCAATTCAGGATTTGATGATTACATGAATCCAAATTTCTTCCGAAACACTGGATCGACACAATCGGGGCAATATATACTGTATTATCTGCAAATGCAACCACCACCAGATCAAGTACAACATCACGATCCGCATATATACGAGGAACCAACAGTGGAAGAAATTTTAGCAATGGATGAAGAGCGACGGAAGCTTCCTCTTATAGACCCTGATCGAAAAAGCGACGGACTATGGTACGTATATTCAATTTCAAATCTCAATTATAAATAGTTAACTAAATGTTAATTTATCTATCATTGTGATTTGTAGGTTTGGTTTTAATCAACTTAATCGTCACATAACAGCTGATTATGATCAGCTTTGTTACAATTGGACACATACCGATCCAGATATTAAGCAACGATGGTGGAAATCATTTGTGGTATGTTTTAAACAATTTTTAATTTTATCAACAATTTATTTATAATAAAATTATTAATATTGCAGCAATAATTTTATTGGAATCCCGCCCTTACCGGACTAGTAAAGTCCGAATTTGAAAGAAATGCGGCTTTGCGTCTCAAGTCTATCGTAGGTAAATGTCACGCAAACCGATATATAAAAGGAAGACGCAACTAGATGGCGGAAGATATTTGGGATCAGATGTGCACATATTGGGATTCTCCAGAATTTAAGGCAAAGAGCGAGCGAGCAAGTAAATCCCGACGTTCTGATAGAGCAGGACACGAGATAAGTGTACACACGGTAGGATCTCGTTCTTTTGCGGAAGTATACGAAAATCTGGTAAGCTTTATTCAAATTTTATGCATTTATATAAAATTAACATTTCATTAAACTATGTCTTTTTTATTTTTTTCAGGCGAAAGAGAAGGGATCCGAACCATCGTATCTAGAATTGTTGGAACGTACGCACGTTAAGAAATTAGATGGTTCGCGGGTGGATCCTAAGGCGAAAAGCGTTTACGATGAAATTGAAAACATGGCAGCGGAGCGAGTATCGCGAATTCTCCTAAGAGAAGACGACTCACAAACTACCCTTAGTCGGGAAGAGTACAACGAGTTGTATATCGAGGTAATAATGACATTCTACTATGATCTAATTTCACTATTTATAAATGTTATTTAATTCTCGATATTTGTTTTACAGCAAGTTACGCCATACAAAGGTCGTATTTTCGGACTTGGAGCAATGACCTCAAAACATTCAACTTCATCCAAAGGTAAAGAAAAAGTATCGGATTACGAGCTCCGACATCAAATATCCGAAAGGTTCCAAGAATCCGACAAACGGGTTGAACAAGCACTAAAGGAGGGTGAACTATCAAGAAAGGAGGCTGCACTATCAAGAAAGCATGTTGAACGATCAGATAGGTGTAAGGATAAGCTTTTGCGCATGATGAAAGCGCAAATGCCTAAAATCGATTGGGATGCAGTTCAGAGCAGTGATTCCGACCACGACTAATCAGAACAGCTTAGGATTAAAAATGTTGGTTTTATGTATGGTTTGTAATTTTTTTATGTACTAATATTTATCTTTTAATGTAATCGAACTTTTTTAAATTTTATTTTTTATTTAAAAAAAAATTAGGGACGGCAAATATTGCCCGTCCCTAAATTTAGAGACGGGCAACTGCCGTCTCCAAATTTAGAGACGGATTCAGTGATCCATCTCCAAATTTTAGAGACCGAAAACGAATCGTTCCTAATCCAGGGATCATTTGGGGACTACTTATTCCGTCCCTAATTGGAGACGGATTGGAGACTGAAATTTCCGTCCCTAATTAGGAACGGATTGGGGACGGATAGCATTTGGAGTCGCGCGATTGGGGACTACCGCTAGTCGTCCCTAATCCGTCCCTAAACCTATTTAGGGACTGATTTTTCAGTCCCTAAAACCTGATTTTCTTGTAGTGTTGGTTTACCAAGCTCACGTGTTCTCTCAAATTGTATGGGTTTCGACAATCACCTTCGGATCATTCCTTGTTCCATCAATGGGACACGGATACATGTGCTGTTCTACGTTGACGATTTGATCATCATATGTAATTCTCAGACCGCTATTTATGCTTTCAAGAACTATTTGAGCTTTTGTTTTCATATGAAGGATCTCGGCTTACTCAAGTATTTCTTGGGCATCGAAGTTGCACGGAATCCCACTGGTATCTTGGACATAATCTCGGAAACGGGTCTCCTCGGGACAAAACCAGTCTCCATACCGACGGATCAGAATCACAGATTGATAACTGCAGATTGAGGAGTTCTTTGCTGATCCTGCAGCATATCGGTGCTTGGTGGGTCGTCTTTTGTATCTGGTTATCACACGATCAGAATTATCTTTCTCCGTTCAGGTCCTCAATCAATTTATGCAATCTCCTCGATATGAACACCGGGAAGTGGCACTACGTGTTGTCAGATATCTCAAAGGGAATCTATGCCAATGTATCGTACTTCGATCAGATTCGGATTTTCAGATTTATGGATGGTGTGATTCCGACTGGGCCGGTTGCCCTTTGAGTCGCCAATCACTCACGGGATGGTTTGTTCAGCTGGGTTCTACATCTGTCTCTTGAAAAACCAAGAAACAGAATGTTGTTTCCCATTCTTCCGTCGAAGCCACATACTGCGCCATGGCTATGATAACTTGCGAACTTATCTGGCTTAAGGCGTTACTTCAAGATTTGGGACTCCCACATTCACGACCGATGTGGCTATACTGCGATAATCAGGCCGCGCTTTACATTAGTGCAAATGCGGTGTTTCACGAGCGTATCAAACATATCGAAGTTGATTGTCACTTTTTTCGTGATGCCATTCTTGCTGACGTTATTACGACCCAACATGTATCCACACGAGTTTAGCTTGCTGATATCTTCACCAAAGCTCTCTTGGACGCAAAGAGTTCGATGCATTCATGAGCAAGTTGGGCATCCGCGATTCGCATGCACCAATTTGGGGGGGGGAGGGAGGGGGTTGCTGAAATTATGGGATCTGATATTACTTACCAAGAATTCAACCGAGATACTTATCTCATTACGATGATATTTGTTATGTATCTGTGGGATCTTTCTATTTTTAGTCCATTAGATTTAAACTTTGTGCTTTGTATATAAACCTACTGTAAATAACTTATGAAAGATAGGAAAAATCATTCTTAATCAGCTTGACATTACATCTTTAACTATTTTTTCAATAAATGTCAAATGAGTAGGATCTAAGTAAATCTTAAACCTAATTTAAAAATTAAAAACTGTTTAATATAAAAATGTCAAATGAGTTCATCATTAAGATCTTAATTAATATAAAATAATACGATATGACAAATCTCCTTCAATCTAATATCGATATTTAAGTTTGAAATATTCAAACACCATTTTTAATTGTATATAAATAAAATACTTTAAAACTAATTATCTCACGACATGTTATGTTATGTTACGAAGAATTCACCAACAATAAAAAATAATTCTAAAGTTAGGAGGGTATACGGAACCAAAATTCAATCAATGTAAAACAAATCATGTGAAAATAATGTATCATAGCATTTACTTGACAATACATGTCTTTTTCATCTTTGCCATAAAAAGGCAACGGATTTTTATTTTATTTTTGTTTATTCCAAATTCGTAAAAAATACAGGTTGGGACTCTATTTTCTCTAATTTATCCATATATATATATATATATATATATAATGAGATTGGCTCGTTTTGAATACGTTCTAGTGGGAAGAGAAAAAATGAAGCGTTTTGGAAATTTGCAGATTTGATAAATAGAGAATAAATATAACACATATTATACACGTCCAAAGTATTCATTCATCAAATCCTTGTGTAAGTTTCCAACTTAACTTCAATTATTGCAATTTAGTCCTCTAGCTTTTTCTAGAAATTACGTTTTGGCCTCAAGCTTTAGAAATAGTCAAAGTTGGACTGTTATCTCACTACGTGTTGAACTTGAAAAACTTCAATGGGAGCTTTGGTTGTGATAATCTCAAATGCTGGATAATATAAAATGTCTAAATTTGAATATTAATATATAAAGTTTATTTACATTACCTAAAATTCGGATTCTGATTAAAAGGAGATGTGATAGACAATAAATTATGCATATTTTTCACTAAATATAAATAATTAAAAATAAAATATAGATCATGAAAATCATAGGGGTTTTTTCCTCCCCTCTCATGCTGCCACGTCAGCATAGAAGGAAAAAACCCCTTTTACCTTTGGGCTCTTCCTCTTCCTCCCTCGTATCCGTTCTGAGCATTCACTGTATCCCTTCCTCACTCATCCCCACCTCTTCGATCCATCTGTTTGCACTCGCTCTCGCTTCCTCCCTCCGTAGCATGTTGAAGGTTTTGGAGGCCACTCAATGGGATGGATCGGCGATTCTGTTGTGGCGGGATCGAACACCTGAAAATCGGGGAAGACGGAAGATCCGAAATCGAATCCGTATCAGGAGGAGAGTTAATTAAACTCGAAAAAAAAACTGAGATGAACAACTCACCTCCAGAAGTGAATCGTCGACGCACGCTTCCGTCAGAGCAATCCATCGATACGGATGGGATTGGGGTTCGCCGGTGATTTCCAGTTAGGGTTCGGATTGCGGAGCGCCTGAGGTTGTGAAGCCCTGAGCAGCGGCGCCCAAATAAAAAACAGGCTAGCGTCGAGCTGCTCAGGGCTTTGGCTATTTCTCCAGAGCGTCGAGCATCGATCGACAGCAATCGAAGCTCGATTAAGTGGGGTTTGCCGACTCGATCGTGTCTGCGCTTTGGCCGTCATGGTGGTCGGAGAGAAACACCACCTTCGCTCCATCGGAGCTCAATTCAGTGGGTAAATTTTGAGATTCCTTCTATTCGTTAATGGCGATTAAATAATCATCTAAGATTCATTGAACTTTACATATCTTAGATTCCTTCAGCTTCGATTTGGTTGCTTTGTGATATCGAAGGAGCTCGGCGGGGAGCCTTGTGATCCGAGAAGGTGATGAAGACGACGACGATGTAATTTCAGGAATCCTCATTCGCTCAATCATCCGCTGAACCATAGACATATCTGGTCGATTCAAGGGGTTGAAGACGACGGCCATAAATAATTTTTTTATTAATACTTGATTTTAAATTTAATTATATTCTACTTTTTATTAATATGTCTCTTCTTCTTCCTAAATTAATTGTTTCTCTTCTTCTTCCTCCCTAATTGCGGAAGAAGAACCCTAAACCTAATCGTCCGTTGAGGAATGGAAGAAGAAGCCTAAACCCGATGGAAGCGCCCTTCTCCTTCGTCTCCACCTGCAACATCTCGCCCGAGCCAGGACACCCGCCGATTACATCAGAGACGAAGAGCGAATCAAGGGTGATATGTGGATCTATTGCTTAATTTAGTGGATATGTGCATCTCCCTCTTTCACTATCGGTTTCACAGGTCATTAGCTTTTCTCAACCCTATCTTTTATGTTTTCATAATACTTTGTATTCGCAAGAAGTTTACTAAATTAAGATACATATCCTTCGATGAACTGGAAGGATTAGAGGCGGCTTGGAATCAGATCAAGTTAGATGATCTATTGTGTAATTTAGTGGATATGGAGCAAGACCTACCTCTTCACAGCATAAAGTTGAGCGGAAAATCGGTGGCGAGGGCAGCGAGGATATGCAAACGAGTCGAGTGGCTGCGTTGGAAAGCTTCTATCGCGAAGGATAAGGTTGAGGTAATTTGTTGGTTTAATGATACTCTTATGTTCATTTTCCTCCTCTTCAAGGGGAGACAACCTTGGAAAGCGCTGGCGAGAGAAAAGCGAAGCGGCGACGTAACAAATTTGTCGAAATTTTTGCTCGATTTGGCCTTTAAACGAGAATGAAGCCAGACATCACGTTCTTTGTTTTCTTTTGGACAAAAATATATTAATTTGTTGTGTTGGTCACAGATTGGATGAAGAGCTGATCGCGTCGCTCAATGAAGAACGATGAAGGGAAGAGCAAAACTCCAACCCTAGGCGATTCTGCTATGCTGCGACGGGAGGTCAGTGTCTTTCTAAATGTTTGCCGTTAGTGACCATGTTCTGACCTGGCAAATGAATCTGCTTTGACATGAAATCGGCGTAATTGGCCGTGAATCCATACAGTACTATTGGATTTTTAATCTCCTAGCTGAATAATCCGATAGTCCTCTGATTCTTCATTGAATCCGCTAAGGATTCCAATCACTGGCACTCGATTTTCCGGATCTGCATCCTGTATGCCTCTAACTTGCAAAGCCGTTGCAGGATTGCCAGCACAATGAAATGATATCTATAGGTAGTTGGTCATCTCTCGTCGAAACCTCCAACATTGAAGCCTCCATGATTTACAACCTGCAAAGGATACGTCATCAACCTCTAAAGATAAGGCTTGGCTTCATGGTAAGACGGACGCAGAGCTCAAGGATTGGAAGGATCTCGATGATGATCGCTTCCTCGAAGAATATAGGTTTGGCGATCAAATCACTCCTTCGTACATGTATTCATCATTCTACTTTTACCTGAACTTTTTAGTAGAATGATATTGTGGATTCATTGGTGAAATTTAGTGCCAGATCTGATGTTTGGTTCATGTTACAAAGCTACCCTCCTTAGTTTTGAAGATTTTGGTTAACTTTGCATTAACTAGGCCTACTAATTCGTATCTCAAACTGCAGGGGTAAGGTTACTAATGAGAATTGAAGCTTTAGGACGACGGTGATCGTCAGGGATAAAGCGTACGTATATTTTCATAACATGAACAACATCTATTTGTTATATGTTGCGGAGTATCTTTCAACCTTTTATGTATATTTTCCTTATAAAACTAAATAAAAGAAGTACCATGTCAAATAACCCGACAAAACTTTGCTAATTTCTTCAGACTTTGGGAGGATTTTTTCAAATCTTTTGTTCTAGAATTTTGAGATTTGGTCTGGGTCTCTGAAGGGTAGGAAACACAAACCGGTACATTCTTGATCAATACTATGAATATGCTTTTTTGGTTTTGGTTTTTGAACCGTCATAGGTGGATTGAGATAGCAAAATTTGTAGTTTAGAAGAAAAATAAAGAATGATGAAAAATGAGAAACATGATTCCACGTCTTTTTCTGGGTTTTGTTTCTATCTCTAGGTTTGTTGGAAATGATTACCAACGGTGAACCAAGGGCGAGTACAGTGAGGAGATGCACCAAGAGAGTCAAGCATACAAGTAGTGGGATTCTACAATTCTAGAGCTGATGTTCACTGGATTTCACTGATGAACTAAAGGAGAGAGGCTTGACAGCTTTGGAGGATAAATATTTCGCCGAAGCCGCTGATTTTTTAGCCGTGCCCTCGAGATTAGGTAATTTCCTGTGTTATTCTTTGGTGAATTTCTCGGACAGCATATGACAGGCTTGATGATAACGTTTATTTAATTCATTTTCTATTCCATGCATAATGAGTTTCTGTATACAATCGATGGCATCGTCGACGATTCTCACAAGGTCAGTACCTCTATGCACCCAATAAAAAAAAGGCCATGGAGCGAGGGTTTGTAGAGAAATATAGTGAGGAAGAAGACTGAATATGGCAGATCTCTTAAGAAGCGTAGTTGCGACATCCATAGGCAGCAATTGCACGTTCTTGGCTGATGGCTCAGAGTGATTTTTCGATTGATTTGGAAGCGACTTTAGAGGCTCTATCACTTTCTTGGTTAGAATTTGGTTTTCCTTTCTGTTGGAGTTCATACCTCCTGGTTGTAGCTTCATATAACTATTGTTTAATTCCTCTCTATTTTGATTCAACCACACTAGAAAAGTTGAAGGATTTTCACCGCGGTTGTTGACTTTTCATGATGTAATGGGTTATAGGAAGAGCTCGGGCTCCTACGGAAGTCATGGGGTTGATGCTCGGAGAGTTTAGGTATGAGTACACAGTTCGAGTTGTTTATGTATTTGCGATGCCTCAGAATTGTACTGGTGTTAGCATTGAAGTTGTTGATCACGTTTTCCACACTAACATGCTTCACATGCTCAAACAGAGTGGAAGGTACTCTTCTCTGCGCGATCTTTATTTGGGTTATACTCTTCTTTTTCTACTTCAGACCTGAGATGGTCGGTATGAAATTTTGGCATCTCCATCTATGGCCTTGGATTTTCCATCAGATTCTTCTTTCGACAGTCTGCAATGCGAACTCCAATTCCTTCTTAAACGAGTATGCAATTACATCTATGTCATTTCTTACACTTAGCTAGGTTTCTTAAGAGTGTCAAAAAAATATTTTCATTCTTCTATTAACATAGTTTTTATATGATTATTGTGCTAAGGATTGTGACTTGTATACACATATTGAGCAGCTTCAATCTCCTGCAACTTAAGAAATCAATGAGAATGGTTCTAGAGAGAGCAATGGGGTCGTGGTTCAAGCACCTTACCACTAGGGCATAGGCATTTTGCTGTTCAGGTAACCTTTTATGTATCTTAAACTTTTATGCACTTTACTAAGTACATCCAGATGCTCTTGCCTAGATAAATTTTGAGATTTATATATGTGATTCAGCTGTTTCAGACCAAAAAGTTCACGACTATTGAATTTGTGGAAGAAGAATTTTCAAAACATGAACAACATCTGTTTTTTTATGTTCCGGAGTATCTTTCAACCTTTTATGTATATTTTCTTTGTAGAACTAAATAAAAGAAGTACCATGGCAAATAACCCTGCAAAACTTTGCTACTTTCTTGAGAACTTTGGTAGGTTTTTTTTCAAATCTTTTGTTCTAGAATTTTGAGATTTGGCCAGGATCTCTGAAGGGTTGGAGCACAAACCGGTACGTTCTTGATCAATACTATGAATATGCTTTTTTGGTTTTGGTTTTTGAACTGTCATAGCTGGATTGAGATAGCAAAATTTGTAGTTTAGAAGAAAAATAAAGAATGATGAAAAATGAGAAACATGATTCCACGTCTTTTTCTGGGATTTGTTTCTATCTCTAGGTAAAACTTACGCAGCAAATATTTAGTTTTGTTTCCGGTTGAATGAAAATTTTGGATTGCTTATGGTTTTACACGAGATCTTATAGAAACCGAGCTCACAAAGATTTCACAGTTGTATCTCGGATTCATGTAGCATTGTTCTCACGTCAGTAGCTTATTCTCTATCCACCAGGATCGTTGAAGGACCACATCTATCTACATTTCCAAGCAAAGCTGATGCACAAAGCCTCTGGGTAAATGGTCGAAGAGGCCAGAGTATGTTCAGGTTGTCTGGGTTTTATTTGTTGTTTTTCCTTTTCAATTCTCATGAAATGAGACAGCATGGGACTCTCTATCTGAAATGTTTCATCAAGTCATGGGCTTTTGCAACAAGGGAACCTGTTGGAGATTACTACCATCCTTTGGAGATTTCTCTGCAATTCCCGTTGAAGAGAAAACCATACTCATGAAAGAGTGGTACTCTATTATCCCTTTGTTCTATAATGAATGGTGCACATGGCTAAGAGACAGTCACCCGCAGGTTTTTTAGGTCAAAGGAAACACAAAACATGCTGTGTTTTTGTGCAAGTTCGGATTCAGAAAATCTGGTGATCGGAATCTCATGTCGAGGTCAGTATCTAGAAATGGAGATTTTTCCATGTATGCTTTGCTTCCGATCATGAAGCTAGATTTCTCGGGTGTCACCTAAGGGTGATGATATCATATCCTGGATACTTGATCGCCCCGAGAGCAATGTGAATATTGAGTTTCAGAAACCTGTAAGGCTACACAATCAATATATGTGTTTGGCAGTTCTGAAAATCATTCATTGCATATATAGGAAATTGCAAACCAAATTTAAAAAAGACATGATATGGGCGCCTATTTTGAATGGAATGAGTGAGGTAAACAAGTTAGATATGGAGGAAGATAAACGGAGAAAGAATGTTGCAGAGGGTGAGTGGCAAACATATGCATACATTTTTTCTGGGAAGTGCCAGGAGCGTGCAAAGAAAAATAGAAGCGATTCCAATAACCATATATTCAGCTGTTGAGCATTGGCGCAGGTTCCCTGCAGATTCAATTTGGTTTAGTTTGTCTCATCTATCTTATGTTTATCCCTCATACGATCTCTAATCTGGACACATAGAATGGCACTCGATGATGACCCTAGGATAATGGCTCTGATATCTCCACATCCAGCAATAGGACACAAATGTATAAATGGTGATATATATGATGTGCATACACATGTAATGGCCGAAGAGGTACTGCGAAGGTAAATTCTTTATGTTTGATATTGTAGTCGATAATGTGATTACCTTTATTTATGGATAGTTTTGTCCGTCTTAAGGGTTCATTCTTCTCCTCCATATTTCTCTCGGGTAGCTCCTGGCAACACCTCAGCTTTTGGAATTACACCGAAGGTCAGTTCCTTCGATTTGGGTTTGCAAACACCAAATACTTTTGCCTCTGGTAATCCTCGAGTGAATTCTTCCAGCAAACAAGGTAAATTCTTTTCGATTTGGCTTTACAGTAGAGAATGTGATTATCTTTGCCTTCGTTTAGTATTGTTTCGTTGAATGGTTCATTCTTCTGCTCCATATATCTCTCGGACGACTCTTGGAAACAAGCCAGGTCTTTAGTTTACAACGATGGTAAATTCTTCCGATTTGGGTTTGAAGAAAATTTAGCTTCTGTGTACGATTCCCCGAACCTATTTTTAGCAGCTGAAGAAGTAATTATCTGTCTTTTTTTATTTTTATCTGGAATAGCAGGGTGCCACCCTGCTGCCAGCCATCAAAATACGCCAAACTCATCACCTTTCAAGCATGAGATATAACACTGGTTACTTTTGCATTGCTGATCAAATCTTCAATCCGTATTGTTCTATTATCGATTCATTTCAGAAAGCAACACGTAGTTATCAAAAAGATATAGCAACCCTTCAGAAGGCAGCCAAAACTAACGTGCACCAGATGATGTAGTTTGTTATTTTTGCATTAGAATTGATGTCATTACTTATCTCAAATACATGATTTGCCTTGGACATCTTCCTAAGGTAGGCATAATCCCTCTGTTGAATACTGTAAGGTATTTTATCTTGAAGTATCGACATGATTTTGTACTGTCATCTTGTAAGATGCTAAACAAAAGATTAGCATCTGCTTTATGTGTGCATTTAGTTACGCTTATTTGATTTATGCATTGTGTGAGTATACTGCTTGAAGAGAATGCCTTTTGGTTTCTCCCCAGTCTTTTGCTCTTTGTCATAGTAAGCATATCTCTCGAGCAACAATGGTTATTGAATTGCTCTAATCTCTTATTTTCAGCATTCCTTTTAGGTTATCATTATATCTCAAAACCCATGTCGGGTTTGGACGATAGGAACGAGGTCTATGGCAGTGGCTACGCAGACATCAGATTTGCCTTCAGCTTTCATGGTATATGTTGGAATCTCTTATGCATACATTGTCATGAGACCTCTAATTTATTGTGTGATGATATGGATATTAGTATTAGTCGACCGACTAAAGATAGAGACGTTTGCGGATATCTAATCTCTTATTTTCTGCATTTCTTTTAAGTTCGATTTGTGTTGTAATGGAGGGTTCTTCATGGCAGCCAAAAGAAGATAAGATTCCCAGAAGCCAAGTCCTACAGAAACAACGGAAAAAAAAATAAGAGAGAAAGTTATTTTTACAATGTCTGTGTTATTGTAGTCAGTATTGTACATTCTGTGTTATTTCACATTTGAAATGGATCGAAAGATATCAATTTTTCTTTTTATTGCATCAATCCCAATCTATTACTTTTATATTTGCATATTTAAGATCAAACTACACTTTAATAAATTTATACAAAACTTAAGATGATCATATTTTAATGATCATAAATCCGCGCGTAGCGCGAGTATCAACTAGTGAAAATTAATTTTAAGGTTCGTTCAACTCAGCATTTTTAAATTCCTATGGAATAATACATTCTTCGTTTTTATAACCAAGCTCAAACATCATGTGAGTTCTTGTTGGCTTATAATTTAGGGTTTTCACACTTAAAACAACTTTTTTGGAAACTTCTTGTGAGACTAAAGCTGGATGCAGGTGGCATTTAAAAGTGTGTTGCAAATATTATTTTTGTTTGTAAGAATCATGACAAGAAATGTAAAATTTTTTGTTGTGTAATGTCACGGGAGGACACAAATAATTGAAATAAATCACATGAAAACTCAAACGATTTATAATATAAATTCATTCTCTTCATGTCAAATATTTGTTTTTACCACTCTCGCAAAAGCCACTACCAAAACCTAAGGAAAAGGGAAGGTTTGACCTTATGGAGATTCGGAAAACAAGATTCGAATTTCCGGTCATAAGATTTGTTCTTACATCGTTGACCTTAGTTTCCACGATGCTCTGTCCGGTGGTGTCGGAGGCGCGTGCGTTTTTCGTGTTCGGTGACTCTTTAGTAGATAGTGGTAACAACAACTACTTGGTGACGACGGCGCGTGCCGATTCTCCACCGTACGAGATCGATTTTCCAACGCATCGCCCCAC
Source organism: Gynandropsis gynandra (assembly GCA_036759665.1). Taxonomy (NCBI): domain Eukaryota; kingdom Viridiplantae; phylum Streptophyta; class Magnoliopsida; order Brassicales; family Cleomaceae; genus Gynandropsis; species Gynandropsis gynandra. The sequence goes on from CM071871.1 coordinate 7,171,686, forward strand.
CGGACGATTCTCTAATGGCCTCAACATCCCTGATCTTATCAGTTACGTTTCGTTCTTTCAATCAACGATCTCTATATAATTCAATACAAAAATATGATATATGTATGTATATATAATATTATAGTAATCAATGGTTAAATGTTTTCAGGTGAGGAGTTGGAGAATGAAGAACCACCGTTGCCGTACCTAAGTCCCGAGCTAAGAGGCCGAAGACTACTCAACGGTGCCAATTTTGCCTCCGCCAGTATCGGTATTCTCAATGACACAGGATTCAATTCGTAAGTAACATTTATCAGTAGATATTCATATAATACATAATTACACCATTTAAAAAAGGAAATCTAAGACAGTAAAACCCATAAAATTTCTCTAAAACGAAAAAATACATTGGGTTTTGGTTATTATGATAGTATTTTTTTTATATAATAGGAGTATATGTTCCCAGTTATCGACCGGTATAGTTTTGGTACGCAGCTAAATATTATAAGAATGTACGAACAACTTGACAACTTCGAGCATTACCAAACGCGGGTAAGCCGACTGATCGGGCGGAGGCAAACGCGGCGTCTCGTGCGTCAGTCATTGGTGCTAATCACGGTTGGTGGTAACGACTTCGTCAACAACTACTTCTTAGTGCCCTACTCGGCTCGATCTCGTCAATTTGCTCTACCTGATTACATCAAGCTTCTTGTATCCGAATACACGAAACTCCTATTGGTAATGAAAAAAATGCTATAACGTATATATTGTACCTTTAACATTAGGTTCAGAAAGTTTGACACAAACGGTATATATCTCCAGAGATTGTATTCGCTAGGAGTGTGTCGAATTCTAGTGACTGGAACCGGACCACTAGGGTGCGCACCGGCTGAGCTGGCTAACAGCGGGACAAGGGACGGGGATGCTCAGTTTCTCTCCAACGAGCCGCGGCTCTATACAATCCACAATTGGTTCGAATGATCAATGGATTGAACATAAAAATTGGGAGGAGCGTGTTTGTTTCTGCAAATACACACAAAATGCAAATGGACTTCTTGAGCAATCCTCAAGCTTTTGGTCATCATCTTCTTCCTTTCTTCCTTTATTTCTTCTTTAATCACATTATTAGAAATGTTTTCATCTTATTTCTTGTTATATTACATTTCTTGTTATATTACATTGGTTTATATCGTTATGATATAAAATAAGTGATTATATATATAATGTACAATCATAAACTTTTAAACTAGATTTTAAATTTATTTAGATCCAAATTTAGATTTAAAATTTTCTAATATTTAACTGATCGAACATAAGATTTGATTTGGATGTAGGATTTGTAACATCAAAAGTGGCATGTTGCGGCCAAGAACCATACAATGGAATGGGACTATGCACGTTCCTGTCGAACCTGTGTCCGAACCGTGATCTCCACGTGTTTTGGGATGCATTCCATCCATCCGAGAAGGCTAATCGCATCATCGTTCGTCAGATGTTCACTGGTTCAAGCAAATACATGAACCCAATGAACCTTAGCACAATCATGTCCCTTGATTCCTCCCTCTAATTCATTCCATGATTAACGAGTTATTTCTACTTGTACTTACGTACGTACAGTTCTAATAATAACATTTGTTAGCAATTATCTCCGTTTTATATGGGATTATTATGTTTATATTGAAAAAAAGCTTTACATAAAGTTTCCAAGACACTAAGTAAATAAACTGGTTTAAAAGACCCAATTGCAAAAGTCAAAATTTCTCCGAACATAGTTAAAATATTACTTAGACGCATTAAATAACAACATTATTTATTTAAGAACGTAGCTAGTTTTGCTTAAGCATTGGGTGATTTTACTTTGATTAATAATAGACAAGAATATTGCACTATATATATGTTATCCATTTGTAATTAAAGTGATGCCCCATCAAACATACGAAAAGGATAAAGTTTTTTTTTTTATCTTCGTTGGTCACACATGGTGTACATTTCATTAATGTTGTTTGTTGTTTACTTTTATTGATTATATGTCATAAATATAAGAGAAGGATGAAATTGTAAATTAGTAACTATAAATTATATCAAATCTAATCAATAATCTTCTATTTATTAAATGTATTTAATGTTATCAATCAAACGTAACCAAAATTTCCTTCATACATCATATAAAAATAATAATTTTTCTGAAACCAAAAACCCTATTTTTTATTAAAAAAAATACCCCTAGATTTCTCACACTAGTGATCGCTGGCTACTATTACACAGTCATCGTTGCTGTTGTTAGCTACTTTTTAGTAGTCGTCGTCACGTGCCAATCCACTCATGCAACAGTTGTTTCTCCGTTCATGGCGGTCGTGCCATTGTTGCTGCATTTGTGCCGCCATTGCTAAAAACCTAGCAAAATCTGTCTAGGACGCTCATCGTCTTTCGTATTTTGCAAACCCTTTGTCTGACGCGTTCAAATTCAATAACTTAAACCAACTTCATAAGTGCACGACACATGAATAGTATAATCTAGATATCGATTCCACAAGAAGTACGCAACACAAATCCAACTTAAGTAGTCTAACGCGAATAAGCAAATTAAAATAATAAAAAAAAATTGAGAAATTAAGCTAATCTAAATGAGAGCTCTAGCAATCAAACAAACACTCTAGGGAACCGTTTCACCACTAGGTCATCTAAGAATCACATTTCAACTACTAACAATCATGCATACTCAGCAACATTTTACAGTCTGACGATCATAATATGTCTAAAATCCTCTACTATCGCAGTTGATCTACCAATTTATACCTTAAGCATTATGATTCATTTGTTTTACCCCTCAATCGGAATTGCTTTACTCTCATGATCCAATTACAATTGTTCTAAGCCTGTTTGTTGGAGGTTATGATTCATCTTTCAGTCCATCTCTTTGAACCCTAACACAACATATACTAGATCAAGGTATACATATCGCATGAAGTACACATATAAAGAATTTAAATAGGAAACTGAGCATTGCAATTATTATTAATAATATTTACGTGGCGTCAGAGATGTCCTAGGGCTAATCCCATCTCCTAGAATAATACAACTATTTAAACATAAAGTCTGTAGCGAACATCATGTAAAAGATAGCCAAAATAATTGTTGACCAAAGGGAAGAAGCTAGGGTTCTTATAGAGCACGAAATCCTATTCCTAGTTGAGGTAGGATTTCTAAAGTCGGCGCTCTCCTCCTTGAATTTCGCCCGACCTACTATTGCTTTGACCGAGCTTTATCTTTTCTTCCAATCTCGCCTGACTGTTCTCTTGCTTTGACCGAGCTCTTTCTTCTCCTCCAATCTCACCCATGATTGCTAATGATTGTATTGTCTATTATTTAGCCACTTTTCGTCCATTTCGTCATCGTTTCTCATACCGTGAGCTGATTCTCACATATTAAATCCTATAAACATAACCACCGAAGAATTGAGTAAAATGAATACATAATCACACGTAAACATCACAACGATCATCAAAACCGGTCATAATATCACTCATAAAACGTGTATAAAATATAGTGATCAAAATCCCCTAAACTTGAATGTTTGTATGTCCCTAAACAAACATAAACAAGAAGTAAACTTGGAGTAATGAACATGAATCCCCCTTCTTTTAGAGATACCGCTAATACTAAACAAAAAGGATCATCAAACAAGTGGCGAGTAAATTCAGCCTAATACTGATTGCGTTCTCATCCTAAATTCACCAAGATATACAAAAGATAATTGTTTCGAAGAGTAGCTAGACAAGAACCCGTAACTCTCTCCACCAAGCAAGATTTCAGACTTTTTTTTATGTAAAATAGAGGATTTTCTATCTTTTTATGAGCTTATTATTCATTTTTTCCTCCTTTTTTATTTTCTATTTTTCAACTGAGCAAACACACTTTGTTTCTAGGATGTCGGAATTGAACAATACAACTTCTACATGTGACCTAGGCTACCTCAAAGGTATACTCATACGGCTCGCGTGAGACCGTAGTGAAGTAGTTATCGGTCTTTTATTTGATCTTTCTCATAGGACGTAAAAAGATGTATTTAACCCACAACTTAGACATGAATCATCGAACGGGCTAAACGCTCGATGCACTCATATCATTTTTAGGTAATGCGTTTAATGCACTTTTCTATCGACAGTTGAGTGTAAATGTGTTGCTTTTATTTTGCAAAACAAGCTCATCTAACATTTCCTCATAAAAAACAAATAGTCTATATGAAGCATGGCCACTTGGATAGAGAGAAATCAACGAGAATCTAGTCTAACAACCCCATCAACACAATCCCAAAGCAGACTAGGATTCTCTTAGGATATCAATCTTTTCGGTTTCAACTAACTCATAAGCTTAAACGTCTAGGTAAACCTAAATGCAACATGGAAGATTCACAAAAGAGGCTAGCATCTCAAACATCTTAGGATCGGGGTTCATCTCAAAACACGACATTGGACAAGTGTCTAGGATGATTCTAATACAAAGAAAACGAAAACTAAGCTAAGCTACACCAAAGCACTAAAAATAAGCAAAAGCTTATAAAAAAGGAAACGAAAACACCTGATTTGGAAGGCATCCCCCATAGTTGAAATGGATGGTGTCCTCGGCATGTGGCTCTAGCGGAGGGTATGAAAGAGGTGCTCGTTTTTTTAAATAGACTCTCCTAGTACTAATCCTAAGACTAATTACGAAAATTAAATCTAATAAACATTGGTTTGCCTTCCATAAGTGCTTCTTTAACGTCACAAAGCTTGATATGTCATGGTCTCGTGTGTGTGTGTGTGTGTGACCATCAGATCGGGATGTGAAACAATAGTTCCGCTTTCGATCGGGTGAAAGGTGTGTTAGGGTGAGAGGTGTGATAGAGATTTAGGCTTGTCCATTAACTTTGAATATTCTGCAAGTCTAGCTCCATAGTTTTACAGCTCCATGTGGAAATACGTCTCTAACCTGAAAATGACCAGACCAACGAGACCGTAGTTTCCCCAAAAAAAGCTTAAGGCAAGAGTTGAAGAGCAGAACGAGATAACCTGGCTAGAAATCATGTGGAAGAATCTTCTTGTCATGTCAATGTTTTACGCGTTCCTAGTAGATCTTAGCATAGGCTTGGAGTCAGACGTCATCTATCTTGTTAAATTACAAAAGATGTTTCTCACTTGCACTCTTAAGATCAAAATTAAAGAACTTTGTCGTAAAAGGGGTGATGTTTTATCTTAACGGGAAAATGACAAGATTGCCACACACAAGCTGAAATAGGGTCATGCCAATAGGGGTTTTAAATGTTTTCCTGTATGCCCATAATGCATAATCTAACTTCAAAAACCAATCTCTGCGGGCTCTAGAAAACGTTTTCTCTATAATGTTCTTTATCACCCTATTCGAAACCTCTACCTGGCCACTCGTCTACGGGTGGTACGATGTAGCAACCTAATGGTTCAAGCCATATTTTTTAAAGAGGGATTCAAATTATCGAGCAAAAAATATGTTCCTCCATCGATGATAACGACTCTAGGTACACCAAAGCGAGGGAATACAACTTTTGTTTACAGAATTTCATCACCACCTTAGACTCGTTAGTTGGCGAAATAATGGCCTCTACCCATATATACACGTAATCTACACCTACCAATATATTTGATGTCCACAAGATGAATGAAAAGAACCGATAAAATCTACTTCCCAAACATCAAACAATTCTACCTCAAGGATATAATTATGTGGTATCTCGTTCCTTTTTCCTATATTATCGGTTTTTTGACATCTATCACATGCTAAAACACATTTACGTGCATCATGAAAGATGGTTGGCCAATAAAAACCTTATTGGAGAACCTTGCTAGCGATTTTGGACTTGCTCAAATGACCACCATAGTCTGTACACCTCCACTTCTGGAACACATCTCTTAATTACTCCATCTTCACACCTCTTGTAAAGGATTGACCCATCCCATTAATAGTGCTTCACATTAGAGAAGAGTTTCCTACATGCATGGAAAGACAAATCAGGGAGTAAACCACTCACCAAATAATTCACAATATCTGCATATTAATAACGTCTAAATTGTTCTAGTATTTTCATCTATTTTCATAGTTAGTTTTATCATTTATTTGGACTTCACCGAGCATTAAGTACAATAGTCTTCTTCTAGCATTTTCTCGTGTTTTGCAGGAAATGAGATATCAGGTTATGAACATGAGCAAATGTCGGGAAATGTTGGCAAAACTACTTCCAGCTCAGCTGTACACACTCAACACTCAAGCCTCCTTTGGCCACACGAAATAGAAATAGTAGTCGCAACTCACAAAAATGGAAACATGGCTGAACCGAAATGGAAATTTCCGGCTGCTGGAGAAACACTTGGTAGGGCACGGTTAAAACATGAAATGGAAACCTGACTGGAGCAAGAAAAGGAAGCACGAAGGGGCAAGAGAAGGAGTCAGTTCCGACAGAACAGCATCCGCACGGGGTTGTTACCTAACCAGCGTTTTTTCAGGTCATGTATGTAACAAACTTCCTAGAAGCTCTCAACACAGTAACAAACTTCCTAAAAGTTCTCAAGAGAAGGAAAAATTCAAAAAGGGCGGCCTCAATTAAGTAGGAACAATAGAGAACCTTAGAGAGGACCATAAAGAGGTGGACATAACATAATTCACACAATAGACACCTACGGACGCCCGAGAAGGAGAGAGAAGAGAGCAGGACGCCGGAAGGCTGGAGACGGGGCAGCGAACTCGGAACACGGTGGAGCTGTTGAAGACTACGGTATTAGGATAAGGGAGGAATCTCGTTTTGTACCTATGTTTAAGATAGATTTATTCGTGTTTTGTTTTCTAACCCCATGTTCGAGTAGATTCATTGCCATAGGTTAGAGTTTACCGATATGTAATGAAGTCTTGTGTCTAATGCTTGGTTATAATATTTGAACGTTTTCAGATTTGTTTGTTGTTCTCAATGCTTTTGTTCTTGCTAGCCACTTGAATGAATGATTATAAAATCTGATTGCATTGGAAGATGAATTAGATTTTGGAACATAGCCATTATTTGGGATCTTAATTGATTTAGAACCTTGACCGGTCGATCGATTGAATTCGACAATTAGGATAGCGGTCTTAATACATTTAGTTTGTAAGATTACCCATTTGGAAGTTTGGTAGTACACATGCTAAATAGTGGGATTAGGCATCAGAAGAGTCATTCCCTAAGAAAGAGCTTGAAATATGTGATAATATCTACAACCATGATCTTTGTTAACACTTCATTGCATTATCGTGCATCTCTCAAACCCTACGGTATTTAGTTTATTGAAATTTGTTAACACTTAATCTTTACTTTATAATTCAACCAATTTATTTTTGTAAGTTCTATTCACTAGTCTAGTAGCTCTATAGTTGCATCGATTCCCTAGTGTTAGACACTGATACTACAGGATCCGTATTCTTGTGGAAGCGTTAGTCTAGGTATTTATTACTTGAGATTGACCACATCAATTTTTTGGCATCGTTGCCGGTGAATCGGTAATGGAATTAGAGATAGGATACTTTTGAATTAGAACGTAGTCCTTTCCGAAGTCTTTAGTGGTTTTTCTTATTGTTTTCTTTGTATTTTCTTTCTTTTTTTAGCCTAATTCTTTCACCTTTCGGAGCTCACGCGATTTTCTTTATGTCTTGTCTTTTCTTGTGCAGCTCACTCGTATATGAGAAGTGCCAGACACGTTGATCTAGTCTACGATCTAGAGATTGATAGAATTGTTAAGAAATTGAAGAAAAGATCGAAAGCTAGTGCAAGCCAATAGTTAGACAATATGGAAGCAAACTTAGACAGCGAGGCCGAGGAGGTAATCAAACCCAAATTTTTTGACGAGAGCGAAGAAGAACAAATGGCAGAATGTTGCATCCTAAACCTGCCACCAATACTAGCCACGCTGACCTACGGATCATACACGGTCCCTAGGCACACGCAACTCTTATCGTGCATCATTAGGAGAAACGTTTGCATCAAGCTACAACTGACATTCATTCAAATGCTAAGCAACGCAGCGTTCCGAGGAAGACCCATTGAGGATCCGAATAAGCATCTCACCAATTTCAAGATGATTTTCCAAACTACAAAAGTCGGAGAAGGAGTTTCGGATGAAGATGTCATGCTACCTGCCTTCCCATTTTCCGAAAAAAGATAAAAGCACAAGATTGGTTGTACTCTTAACCGCCAAACTCTAGACAGTCATGGAGATAATTGGAGGAGAAATTTATGACGCGGTTCTTCCCTCAGAGTAAAACTTAGCTGAGTTTTCAGATAAAATTTTTTGGCGAGCTGAGTTATACTCTAAGGGAAGAACCGCATCATAAATTTCAAGCCTACTTCGAATCGACCCCGAGAATAAAACTCAACTCGTAAAATGGTAAAATGGACATAAAATCACACGTAAACATTGCAACTATCATCATAAATATCTCTAAAAAATCATGCGAGAAACGTGTACGAAAACGAGATGATCAATAAGCTCTCGGGTTCCCCTTATACGAATGTATTCGAGCCTACTTCGAATCGACCCCGAGATTGAGAGAACTTATAAACATCTGAAAAAGGGCTAGGAAGAAGGGAAAGCCAAACAACCCAATCAACAAGTGATGGACAACCAAAATAATATGTTGGACAGTCATGGACAGCCCCAATTACCTGTCGCTAACCACAAGCTCCTCCACCACGTGGACTTAGAGATTACGTGGTATCGAACATGAGAAACGTCCAAACTACCATAAGGACACATGTTGTTGCTAGAGAGCAATTTAGATCAAGCCTGCAATGATCAACATGCTTTATCAGAAGCAATTCATAGGTGGAAATCACAAAGATCCCCATCAGCACCTTAGAGACTTTCTAGAGCTTTCTAGCACGTTCAAGATACATGGAGTCTCGGAGGATGCAATTTTGTTGCTTCTTTTCCATTTCTCAATTGGGGGACGTGCGAAAACATGGCTGCAATCTATTCCACTGGTTCAATCACTACTTGGGACCAGCTCTGCACATTCTTCTTATCACGGTTCTTTCCTCCCAGCAAGACGATTCAAATGAGGAGAGAAATCACGACATTTAGATGCAGAGGCGGAGAAACTTTTTTTGAAGCGTGGGGAAGGCTTAAGGATCTTTTGCAGATGTGCCCACATCATGATCTAGAGCAGTGGTACGTGATCCAAACCTTCTACAATGAGATCGCGGATGAGCACAGAACGACGTTGGATAGCGCTGCCAGAGGATCATTCATGGATCTAAGTGTTGAGGAGGCGTACGAGCTGATCGATAATCTCGCCCTGAACCACACCATGTGGTCCATACCGAGGAGTATGCCGAACAAGGAAAGAGGTCTATACGAGGTAAACCAGCGTAGAACGATGGACAATGAAGCGAATGCCATGTACTGTGTGAATTGCGGAGATACGAAGCATGTAGCTTATCAATGCACGGTGAAAAAAGATGTGGAACAAATGAATTACGTCCAACAACAAGGAAACACGCAATTCGGGAACACCTACAACCTGAATTGGAGGAACCACCCAAGTTTCTCATAGCGAATGACTCAACCGGTTAAGTATTCGGGATTTCAACAAAAGCAGCAACAGTACCAGCAACCCTAGTAATTCTAGCAAGCTCAACAATCTCCTCAACCTCCTCAAGCATCTTCATCAAGGAACAAAGGCAGCAATAATTGGCACAGGACAAATTCAATGTGGATATGGGAGCTGCGATCAATGAGCTCAAAACACATGTGAAGATGCTAGAGAACTCCATAGCGCAACAAGCTGCATCATCCTCTCGGAACCTTGAAACACTACCCAGAAAGCCCGATCTTAACCCAAGAGAGCACGTGAATGCTATCACCTTGTGCAGCGGTAATGTGATTGAGAACCCGCCTCCGAAAGAGCAAGAGAAAGTTGCTGGAAAATCTGTGGACAAAGGAAAGGGCATTGTGATCATGGAAGAGACTAAACCAGATTTGGAAAAACCATATGTTGCTCCACCGGCGTACAAACCTCCTATATATACCGTTTCCTCAATGGTTGTTCAGCAGCAAGAACGAAGTAAGATACAGACGGTTTATAGAGATCCTCAAGAAGCTTCACATCAACATACCCTTCATAGAAGCCCTCCAACAAATGGCTACATAGGCCAAAATCCTCAAAGAGATTCTATCCAACGAGAGGCGTATCAAAGAGAGTGAGACGATAGCACTCACCGAGGAATGCAGCGCCATTCTTCAAAACAAGTTTCCCCCGAATATAAAGGACCCCGAAAGCTTCTCCATTCCATTCACTATAGGAAACATTGACATTGATAAAGCCTTGTGCAATTTAGGAGAAAGCGTGAGCCTCATGCTACATTCGGTCTTTAAGCGGATGAACTTCGGAGATCTCAAAACTACCAAGATGTCTCTACAACTCGCGGATCGTTCGGTAAGTTATCCAGTGGGAATTGTTGAAAATATTCCCACTAAGGTAGGTAATCTTTGTATACCCACTGATTTTGTTGTACTTGATATTGAAGAAGATGCTAGGGTACTTATTATTCTTGGTAGACCATTCTTAGCTACTGCAGGTGCCATGATAGACATACAACAAAGCTCTCTCTCTCTCTCTCTCCCTCTCTCTCTATGTGTCAGAGATGGGGAGGTTGAATTCAACTTGTCCAGCTCCATGAACGGACCTTCTTTCAAGGAGTCGTGAATTAGAGTTGATTTGCTGGACGAGTTAGCGAATGACACGCGTGATCAAGTAAGTATTTATGATCCTCTTGAGAGATTCTTAACACAAGTTTGGAAGGACAAAAGACTCACCGATGAAGAAGCCGAGGTCTACGCAGAATTCATGAGTGATTTGAAGCATTAAGAGACGCCCCACACAAGCAGATACCGCGTGAAACACATGCTGATTTCGCAGTAGAGAAGGCGCCCAACATGGAGCCTAATCCTCTCCCTTCTTCCCTTTGGTATGAGTACCTTGGATGTAACGATACATATCCCATTATTGTGAATGCTAACTTGAATGCATATGAGAAGAAAAAGTTATCTAATACACCATCGATGATATCAAGGGACTGAGCCCTTCATTATTCATGCATCGAATACTCATGGAAGATGGCCACAAACCATCCGTCGAAGCTCAACGGCGGCTGAACCCAAGCTTAAAGGAGGTAGCGAAAAAGGAGATACTAAAACTTTTGGATGCAGCTATCATATATCCTATCTCGGAGAGTGAATGGGCGAGCCCCGTGCATGTAGTTCCAAACAAAGGTGGAATGACAGTAGTACGCAACGAGAATAACGAGCTGATTCCAACAAGAAAGATCACGGGCTGGCAGATGTGTATAGATTATCGAAAGCTCAACAAAGCCATAAGGAAATATCACTTCCCTTTCACATTCATTGACCAAATGCTCGAACGCCTAGTGAACCATGCCTACTTCTGCTACTTAGACGAGTACTCGGGTTTCTTTCAGATTCCCATCCACCCTCAGGACCAAGCGAAGACGACCTTCACGTGTCCTTACGGAACATTTGCTTACCATCGTATACCTTTTGGCCTTTGCAACGCTCCGGCTACTTTCCAGCGTTGCATGATGTCAATCTTTCCGATTTGATTGAGCACATTATGAAAGTTTTTATGGATGGTTTTTCCGTTTATGGCTCTACATTTGATGATTGCCTTTTTAACCTTTCTAGAGTGTTATAGTGATGTGAGGAGGTCAATATCGTTATTAATTGAGAGAAATGCCATTTCATGATGAGAGAAGGGGTTGTTCTTGGACATATGATCTCATCGAGAGGCATAGAAACAGACAAGGCCAAAATCGAGGTAATAAAAAAACTTCCTCCACCGATTTCAGTTAAAGAGATTCATAGTTTTCTAGGGCATGCAAGTATCTATCAGACGTTCATCAAGGACTTCTCAAAGATCACAAAATCATTGATTTGCTGGCCAAGGATGCTAGATACGAATTCTCCAAAAAATGTCACGACGTCTTCAACACGATCAAGGGAGCATTGGTGTCAACACTTATTATTCAACCGTTGGATTGAAGCCAACCATTCGAGATCATGAGCAACGTAGCGACGACACGGTTGGAGCTGTTTTAGGACAGTGGAGAGACAAGGTTTCTCATGTCATCTCCTATGCTAGCAAGACCCTAGACGACGCTCAAATCAACTATGCCACAATCGAGAAGGAGTTCCTTGCCGTCGTCTTTGCCTTTGACAAGTTCAAATCATATCTAGTTGATACAAAGGTGATTTTCTACATGGACCATGCGACACCCAAGTACCGCCTAGGGAAGAAGGACGCGAAACCATATCTTATATGATCGATCCTTCTCTTGCAAGAGTTTGATCTCGAGATTCGAGATAGAAAGGGTTCGGATAACGTGTTTTTAGATCAAATCTCTCGCATAATTATGGAAGACAAGAGACCTATCGATTATTCCTTGAGAGACGATCACATATGCACACTTACTTCAGGTAATCTCGCTCCTTGGTATGCTGATTTTTTCAATATTCTTATGAGCGGTATACTACGCCCAGAGCTTTCTTTTCATGCATGTAGGAATTCTTCAGGGACGTCAAACATTACTATTAGGACGATCCAATCCTCTATAGGAGATGCACGGACGTGATCATCCGGAGATGCATCCCCAAGGAGGAGGTAGAGAGCATTCTTTTCCATTGTCATGGATTAGATTATGGAGGCCAGTTCAGCAAGTCTAAGACCACTTCAAAGGTGCTACAAACAGGTTTTTATTGGCCGAACCTCTTCAAAGATGCCCATAGGTACATTTCCTCTTGTGATAGATGTCAATGAACGAGAAATATAGGTAAGATGAACGAGATGCCACACAACTACATCCTTCAGGTAGAATTGTTTAATGTTTGGGGTGTAGATTTCATGGGACCTTTTCCCTCATCATCGTTTTGGTAGGTGTAGATTATGCGTCCAAATGGGTAGAAGCCATAGCTGCGCCGACTAATGAATCTAGGGTAGTAATGAAATTCTTCAAGAAAATCATCTTTTCTCGTTTTGGTGTCCCTAGAATAGGCATTAGTGATGGGGGCTCACACTTTATTGCTAGACAATTCGAGGCCCTCCTTAAGAAGTATGGCGTGAAGCATAGGGTAGCTATACCGTACCACCCACAAACTAGCGGGCATGTTGAAGTTTTGAATAGGGATATTAAGAGCATACTAGAGAAAACTGTGTCTAGGTCCCATAGAGAGTGGTTGATGAAATTAGACGATGCATTATGGGCCTATAGGACTGCGTTTAAGACTTCCATTGGCATGACTCCTTTTCAGCTTGTTTATGGCAAGTCTTGCCACCTCCCTGTCGAGCTAGAGCATCGCGCCTATTGGGCGACAAAGCTCCTTAACTTTGATCTTAAGAGTGCAGGTGAGAAACAACTTTTGCAGGTGAATGAGCTAGACGAGCTTTGCCTTGATGCATATGAGAACTCTAAGATCTATAAGGAGTGTGCTAAGAGATGGCATGATAAGAAGATCCTTCTTCATGACTTTTAGCCAAGTGACTTAGTTATATTTTTCAACTCTCGTCTTAAGGTTTTCCCGGGCAAACTACGGTCCCGTTGGTCTTGTCCTTTTTAGGTACGAGGTATTCCTGCATGGAGCAGTGGAACCTTGGAGCGAGACGAGTGGAACATTCAAAGCCAATGGGAAGCGCCTAAAGCTCTATCAACCCGCTCAACCGATCTAAAATTGAACTCTATTTCCCTATTCGATCCACCCATAGCGAACACATGAGGCATGGAGACGTCAAGCTTACGACGTTAAACAAGTACTTTCTAGGAGGCAACCCAACATTTTGTTTTCTCTTTTTAGTAGTTGTTTAGTTTCGGACTTTGTTTTGTTAAAAAAAAAGAAGAAAAAAAGGAGACCTACATCATAGCTTCACGTCGAGGACACCATTCAATTCAAGTCTGGGGGAGCGGCTCGCATTTGTCTGGTGATTTCGTTTCATTTTCTTTTGTTTTTCTCTTTAATTTTGTATTTCGTAGTTTCGTTTTAGTTTGTTTTTGTTTTCATGAGTTAGAGTCTTTTCCGGCACTTGTCTGGTACCACATTTTGAAATGAACCCTGAACCTAGGATACTTAAGAAGCTTGCTTTTTCTGTGATATCTTGCATGTTAGAGCTTAGGTTTTTCCTAAGATTAGGAGCTTACTAGTCGGATGAAAAGCGAATGGGTCGTAATTCTTTGGGAATCCTAGTGTTGCTTGTTGGAGATTTAGACAGGACTGCTAGGCTAGTTTCTTGTTTATTCTCTCCATCCAGATGATTATATTTCATATAGACGATGATTTACTTCTTTTTCACGAGGATAATTCGATCATATGAAAATGAACTTGTTTTGCAGAATAAGAGCACACACTAACACTCCGTTGTCGATAGGAATAATGCCTCAAAGCATGGTCTAAAATAGATATGAGTGCATCGACCTTGATACTTTTTCGATGGTTCGGGTCTAAGTGGTGGGTTGGTGTTCATCTTTTTACGTCCTAAGGGCATGGTACATAAAAATGCCATCTACTCCACTGCACTCTTGAACGAGATGCAAGAGTATACCATCATCGGTAGCCCGGGTCTAAGTTGAGGTTGGATCCCTTCAAGTCCGACGTCCTACAAACCTAGTTTGTTCGCGTAACATAAAAAAGGAAAACAAAGAAAAATGGAATAAAGGAATAAAGAAGCTCATAAATGAAACAAGTATCATTTTTCTTCTATGTTTAGCATTTTTCAGAAGCCTCGTTTGGTGGAGAGAGTCGCGGTTTCTTGCTTAGTTCGTCTTTGATTTGGTTTTCCATAGGTAGCCACGGTGAACCTAGGATGTAGATTGAAAAATTACTGGGCCGAATTTGATCTTGACTTGCTAGTTGATCGATTAGGTTTGTTTTAGCGGTGTTTCTAGGAAAAGGGAAATTCTCAATTTTTGTATCTCCCACGTGTTCCACATTTATGTTTGCTTAGGGACAAGCAAACATTCAAGTCTGGGGGATTTTGATCATCTTGTTTTTGTACACGTTTTCACATGATTTTGAGAGATGTTTATGATGTTAGTTGAGATGTTTACATGTGATTCTATATCCGTTTTACTAGTTTTCGTGTTTTCATGTTTTTACAGGTTTTATTGCGTATTTCGTTCATTTCGGAGCCAAAGAACATACACGGGACAAAGTACGAGCATCAGAGATAAAAACGGAGCAAACGGGATGAGAAACAGACAAGGAATGGGCAAGATGTGAACTTGGTCGGGCATAGGCATGCATGGCCGGCCACGAAGAACCGCACGACCGGGTGGTAATTGGATTATTTCTGGCCCGAGAGTGATGCATGGCCCGGGCACACATAGAGCATGGTCGGGCATGAGACAATGCACGATCGGGCTCAACATCATCAAATACCCCCGAGAGCTTTGCATGGCCCGAGCATTCACACAACATGGTCGGGCATCCAAAGAAACCGTTCTATAAATGAGGAAGAGATGCATGCCTGACCGGGCTGCATACCATGTCAGGTTGGGCATAACTTGGTAAACTTTCCTACGTCCGTTTTGAGTGGAATTTAGCACGGGAATTATTCAATTTTTGAATTACAAAACGTTGACAGGCAGAAAAGGTTCATTCATTTATTATTTAGAGTTTTGGAAAGCCCTCTTGACGGGAGACACACAAGGAGACGAGTAGATCGAATCGGGACTACGCCTCGTTTGATTTTTATACTCCTTAGACATTCTATTTCATTTTTGTTGTTTGGTTTCAAATTAATGATTGAGTAGTTGTTTTGTTCTAGGAGAACGAATTAGCCCAAGGCTATCCCGGAACCTCTTTTGATTTATTTATGAATGCAATTTCCCATTTTGTTAATCCTTTCTTTGTCATAGTGTTGAATCATCTTGTATTTACGAATGCCAAGTAGATGCATGTGTTAGGGATTAGGAGAAGGACCAAAAGGAGAATTCTAATCCTAGATGAACAGGCTCAAAACAACCGAGACTAGGTCACGAAAGTATAGTAACGGTTGAGGGTTAATCGGATGAATCATAGAACATATGGTTTTAGTTTAAGGTATCAGCCACAAAAGTAGGGGATATCTTGATAAGATCACGTTTCTATGCCTTGCGAGAGGATAAGAATTACATTAGGATCATCTGTCTTAGATAACTTGATAGGGAATGCATGATTAGATAGATTGATTGTTGGTTTCGGAAGCTTTGTGGTGAAACCGTAGCCTAAAACGTTTGTATCATTGTCAAGAACTCATTAGTTTATTGTTTTTCGTTATTTCACCTTAAGACAATATTTGTTTGTAACAAGTTTGATTTCTAGTTTGAGCTTAGTTTGTATTGCATAGTCCCTGTCGGATCGACACCTAGAATATTACACACGTATCATGCACTTGCGGGTAGTTTAGGTTAATTTTGTTTAATTTGGATTGCATCATTTATATGAAGCGTGGGAATGATTTAAAGGCTATCAACCCTACATCACGGCATGGATCAAAGATACCGCATACACAATTTTCTGTACGAACTCATGGTTAACACGAGGATATTGATCATAGCCACTACTGGAGGTTCCTTAAGTAACCTCACGTTTCCACAAATCGAGGACTTGATTGATTGGATGACCAACGAAGGAAGCAATGCTGCAGGAGAATACAACCGCAACACCCCAACAAAGGTGGCCCATCTCAATGAGACACACGCCTTATATGCCGACATAGCTGAAGTTAAAGACCAAGTTGTAAGAATCTACAATATGTTGTCTAAATCACATCATCCGCATCACTTAGAGCACTCGAAAGAACAAGGAGTACAAGGGTACTAGGAGGTGAATTATGTGAGTAACAATCAACCCTTGGGAAACACATATAATCCCGGATTGAACGCGCATCAACTATCACCCAAACTTCTCTTACAAGAACTCCGACAGTGCATTGAACGCGCATCAACTATCAGAAAACTTTCAAATGCAAGTTATGCAAAGAAACCAGAACTTTCAGTCAAGGACGCAGCCCCAAACTCAAAACTATCAGTCACATGCACCACAACCACGGCCAACCCAATCTGAAGCAGCCCCTAACATCATTGCCATGGTCGCCTGCCTCCTCCAAGAACAAAAAAATCAGAATATTTTTTTATGGGAGTGAAAGCGGAGCAAGACAACACCAAGAAGCACATGGAGGGCTTCCAAACTCACCTTACACTTTTGGAGACACAAGTTGCAAAACTAGCACAAGGGATAACGCGTCAACAAGGATAACTACTCAGCGACCTGAAGCGAATCTGCGAGAGCAAATCAACGTCATTCATATAAGGAGTGGTAGGATGCTGGATCAGCCCATTAATTTGACGATTAAAAAGGGTGAATTATCTAGTAAAACAATTGAAAAGGGCAGTAACATTGAAGAGCACAAGAGAAACCCGAGGAGGAGGAGGAGGAGCTGAAATACGTAAAACCCGATCTAAAACCGCTTCCTGGTCGTTTCCTCAACGCCAACACAAGAAGAATGATGATGCCCAATTCGCAAAGTTTGTTGATATGTTGAAGAACATGCACATCATCATTCCATTCCACGAACCATTATATATATGATAATATCTATAATCATGATCTTGTTAGCACTTCATTGCATTATTGTGCATCTCTCGATACTTGTGATATTTTATCTTATTGAATTTACTTCGTTCTGATTAGTTTAGTCTTTACTACAAATTCTCCTATTAATTTGTCAACCATCCTATTCATTAGTTAACTAGCTTTATTGTTGCATCGATTCTCTTGTGTTCGACCGTGGTACTACACGATCCATTATTCTTGCGGAAGTATTAGTCTAGGTATTTATTTCTTGAGATTAAACACATCAAGTTTTGGCTTCGTTTCCATGGAATTGATTATGGTTTTAGAGTTATCATACTTTAGGATTAGGACATAGTCCTTTTCGGTGTTTTATTTGTTTTTCGTATTTTTTTTCTTTTATTTTCTTTCTTTTTGAGTCAAATTTTTTACCTCTTGGAGCCTAACTAATTATTTTGTTTTTTTTTTGCATGAGGTACTTTATTGCACGAGAGTGAAGAAGAACCAATGGGAGAACGTCGCAACCCGAAGATGCTGCCAATGAAACCAACGCTGATCTATAGATCATACACGGTCCCTAGGTACACACAACTCTTGTGGTGCATAGTTAGGAGGACCGCTCACATTGATTTACAACCAACATTCATTCAAATGCTAAGTAATGCGGCTTTCAGAGGGAGACCCACCGAGGATCCGAACCAACATCATACAAACTTCAAGATGCTTTGCAGAACTACCAAAACCGGAGAAGGAGTCTTGGATGAGGACTTCATGCTCGTTGCCCTCCCATTCTCAGTGAAGGATCAAGCACAAGACTAGTTGTATTCCCAACCGGCGAGCTCTATACGATCATAGGGACAGCTAGAGGAGAAATTCATGACGCGGTTCTTCCCTCAAAGTAAAGCTCAGCTCGCTAAGAACCAGATGAACATGCTCGTCCAAGGAGCAGCTGAGAGTTTATACGAAGCGAGGTAATGTTTCAAAGGTTATCAACGCCTTTGTGCACATCACGACATGGATCAGAGTTATCTCATCCATAATTTTCTGCAAGGAATCATGGATAACATGGGGTTTTTTTTATCATAGTCGCAGTTGGAGGTTCCTTGAGTAACCTCACATTCCCATAAATCGAAAAGTTTATTGATCATATGGTCGATGAGGGTAGCAATGCTGCTGGAGAATGCCGCCGTAACACTCTAGCAAGTGTAGCTCATATGAACGACTCACATGCTCTATACGCTGGTTTAACCGAAGTGAAGGATCAAGTCACGGGGATTTACAATATTTTGTCGAAATCGCATCGTCCATGTTACTCGGAGGAGTCATGGGAACAAGAAGTTCGAGGTATGAGGAAGTAAACTACGCAGGAAAATTTCAGCCGCGAGTGATGCAAAGGAACTAGAATTTTTAGCCAAGGACGCAGTTCCAAACTCAGAATTATCAGTCATGTGCTCCCCCTCCTTTGAAACAAGAAGCTAGCTCTGACATTACGTCTATGCTCGCTCAAATCTTACAAGGACAAAAAGATCAATATGATGAACTTAGAGGGATGAGAGCGGATCATGACGATGTAAAGAAGCAGGTTGTGGGGATTCAAACGCACCTAAAGATCTTGGATAATCAGGTTGCACAACTTTCTTCAAATTCCTCTAAACCGCAAGGAGTTCTACCGGGGAAGTTGAAAGTGAATCCCCGTGAACACGTCAACGCCATATATCGAAGGAATGATAAGACGGTGGATCAGCCCGCTCCTTTAATGTTTGAAAGGGGTGAAGCATCTAGTAAAATGGTGGAAAAAGGCAGCAACGTTGAAGAGCACAAGAAGAAAACCGAGGAGGATGAAGAGCCAAAATACGTAAAACCCGATCCAAAACCGCATCCTTTGTCGTTTCCCCAACGTCAATGCAAAAAGAACGAGAATGTTCATTTTGCTAAGTTTGATGAGATGTTGAAGAAGATGCATATCACCATTCCAATGCACGAAACGTTGAAGAAGATGCCTTCATACGCTAAATTCTTGAAAGAGGTGTTTGCGAAAAACGAGACGTGGAGATGAAAATCGTGATGGTGACAAATTCGATGTTGCAACCAAACCTACCCAAGAAGATGCCTAATCCAGGCATATTTGTGATCCCTTGTAAAATAGGCGATTATGAAATTAACCTTGCACTAATCGATGTCGGATCAAGCGTAAGCGTGCAACCATTGTCGCTATACGATAAACTGGATCTTAGGGGAATAATGGATCTTCAACCCACACAAATGATGGTCACCATGGCTGATTGAAGTGTTAGGATATCCGAGGGCATGCTGGAAGACATCCCATTACAAGTTGGGAAGTTCTTCGTTCCGGTCGACTTTATCGTCTTGGATATGGAGGAGGACAAGAAATCCCAATTATCCTCGGTAGGCCATTCTCAATAAGGCATAGACGATCATACACTGTGCTGAAGGAAGACTCACACAAAAATTCAGAGATTAAGAAGAGTTCAATCTGAACAACACACTCAAGCAGCCTTGTATGATGGATTCGGTTTTCTACATCGACGTCCTAGAGAAACTAGTCGAAGAAGTTCTTGAAGAGTTCGGGAATATGGATTTCCTTGATATGGCTCTCTTAGCAACTGAAAAAGAAGTGTATAAAGACCCAAATGATGCAACATACTATACTAAGCTAGTGGACATAGAAAAGAAAAAGACGATCCTGAATGTCAAGCTAGACACGACCCAATGACACCTTAGCGCGGCCCGAGCACAATAAACCGCAAACCGAGCCAATAAGGGAATTTCGGTTGAATTGCATCATGTATCATGCTCAGCCCATACACACATGAGTATGGATCGAATGGACCTAAGCTCAGAACAAATCAATCCATAAACCTCTGTGCAATCCGAGCAGCCTCCAACGTGACTCAAACAACATGCAGTGCGAGTTCAACCACTCTGAGATGCCTAACAACCACACCAAATTTCCAGCACCCAATTGGAGCATTGATAAGGCACCCCAGGTGAAGATAAAGCCTTCACCACAACGCCTAACCGGTTTTATGGAGTGCACAACTGGACTTATAGACAGCTCGACCAAACTATTTAGACTGCACGACTTGGCCTCCAACTTAGGGAAAAACACGAGCGAGCTTAGGGAGGACATGACCGATCGTGCAAGGACCCAACTGATCCGTGTGCTATACCCAATCAAGCATCCTATGCATGCAAAACGCTATGCACATGACGACATCGAGGACGTCCACCTAATGAGTAGCACATCTTGATCAAGCTCGTGACCTTAAACAAGTGCTTCTAGGGAGGCAACCCGAGCCTCGTATTCTTTTATTTATTTCGTTTCAATTTTTTTTCAAAATTGGACTCTTATTCTTTTCTCACGCATGAACTTTACTAGCAACATTGATGTATCGTACTCTCTCTTTCGGATTATGTGACTTTTGTTATAGGTTTTACACTTCAACCTCATCCACAACATAAGGGAGACACATACACCCAGGTGCATCAACTCAGGACAATAAGCATACATCAGGTGTACACGTTCCTATCTACTTTATTTTTCCCAGAGATTTTGCATGCAAGTCCTTCTCTTAGGTTTGAATTTTGAACACCGGGACGGTGTTCCGTTCAAGTCCTAGGGGGAGGAGTACTCTTAGAAGTGTTGCTAACATGTAGAGTGTATCACTTTTAGGCTAGGTATTCACATCATTTGGTTTTCAGGTTTTAAGGCGACAAGGCCTAAACCAGCGTTTAAATGCAAATTCCTGAATCAAACCGCACATATTGAAGATACAAATCACTCAGAGCAAAATTCAAGCCACGGAACTTAATGGAACACCTGAGCATCGAGCGGAAAAGAGCAAAGGCATGAAATGAAGAGTGCCCGCTCGGGCAAAAGCTACGGGGATAATTACAACAATCTACACGACCCGGGTACGAAGACAACACGATCGGGCTACAATTGAGCCTGAAAATCCCCGAGAGTTTACACGACTCGGGCTAGTAGACCACGCGGACGGGTAATGATGCTCGATCGGGCTGGTCACATAATATGATCGGGCTGCCATCAGCACGACCGGGTGAAACGTGTACCCGAGCGGGCCTCCTTTCTCGCAACAACCTGTTTTTAGAGTTTGAACGAGCAAAACAATAGAGGAGATCAGTTCCAGACACGAGAGGGCGACGCCTAGGGCAATAAAAGGCTTGAAAATCATCAGGAAAGGCTCGGGAGACGCTGGAGAAGGAGAGAAGCGCCAAACAATAGGGAAATCGAGGCAGCGTATTTCCTAGGTTTTATCATGTTTAGGGTTGTGTTATCTTCATTGACAGTAAATTCCATGAGTGAGTAGATTACCAACTATGGGTTAGGGATATCGGATTTGTAATGGATGTACAAGTTATACGTTAATGCTTAGATCTATCGTACTTTTCTTGATATTCGCTTCTATAATCAACATCGTAAAAGCTCATACTAGTGTTGTCCGCTCAGTAACTTAGGAATTCGTGTTTTGCTGATAGGTTAAAATATGAATCCGGAACTGTTGATTGTAGGTTATGTTTGATTAATGAGAATCTGACCGGTCGGTTAATCGGTTTAGGAATTAGGATTGCGCGCTTAACGCTGTCGTAGTCACGAGTTAATCGCTGCTGGAAGGTAGGATTGCACGTAATTATGGTTAGGAGGTTTAGGCTCGGCAGAATCACTCCTCATCTGAGAGCATGAATTCCCCGTTATCAAGATAGTTCGATAGGTTTATGATCCATCATTGTTACATTCTTGCGATTCCCGGTATCCCAAAACCCGTAGGGTTC
Source organism: Gynandropsis gynandra (assembly GCA_036759665.1). Classification (NCBI taxonomy): domain Eukaryota; kingdom Viridiplantae; phylum Streptophyta; class Magnoliopsida; order Brassicales; family Cleomaceae; genus Gynandropsis; species Gynandropsis gynandra. Next base: position 7,194,128 of record CM071871.1, read on the forward strand.
TTAATCTTCAAGTCTTCTGTATCCTTCCATCGCTGTCATCATTTAGTTTAGTGTTTTAGATATTTACACCACGTCATCATCTATTTCACACCGTCTTAGTTTAGTGATATTCTTAGAACACGCTGCATTAATCCATAGAGTTCGACCCTGGTACTACACGAACCGTATACTTGCGGTAGAGTGGTCTAGGAAATATTATTGCTTGAATTTCCGCACGTCAAGTTTTTGGCGCTGTTGCCGGGGACTAATTATGGTCTAGACTAGGAATTAGCTAGATTAAGATCTAGTCTTTTCCGGAGTCTTCATTTGTTTTTCGTACTTTTTCTTTTGTTTTTTCTTTCTTATTGTGTCAAATTTTTTACCTCTCGGAGCTTAACCGAATTTGGTGTTCTCTATTTTACGAGGTAACATGAACAACATCAACTCGTCGTGTGCCGATATAGCTGAATTGAAATATCAAATTTCCGAAATTCGTCGTATGCTTTCTGACTTATACCATCTGCAATACTCGGAGCAATCATGGGAACAAAACGTTTGGGGTATGAAGAAGAGATCTACGATAGTTACAATCAGCCTTTCGAGAATACATATAATCACGGATGGAACAATCACGCAAATTTCCCGTATATGAATACCGAGGGTATGCTGAATGCACAACAATCGTTTGGGAACTTTCAGCCATAGACGCAGCCCCAAACTTAGAGCTATCAGTCATATGTGCCTCAGCAACACCCAAACCAATCCGAAGCAGCCCCCGACTATGCCGCCGTGTTCACCCGCCTCCTTGAAGTATTTGAGAATCAAAACAACTTGTTTATGGGAGTGAAAGCGGAACAAGAAAGCGCCAATGAGCAGATGGACGGATTCTTTAGACTATTGGACACGCAAGCTTCAGAACTTGCACAAGGGGCATCGCAACCACAAGAGGTTCTATCGGGAAGTTCAGAAATAAATCCTCGTGAGCCTGTCAACGAAATTTGCCTAAAGGATGGTAAGACGGTAGATCAGCCAAATCCCTCGTTAATTGAAAAGGAGATGAATCTAACACGAGAGTGGATAAGGCTACAGACATTGATGAGCATATGAAGAAACCCGAGGTGGAAGTAGAATTCAGCTTAATGGACACACTTGAAAAACCGTGCGCTATTGATTTAGTGTTTCCCGACGGCATCTTTGAGAATTTAGCCGAGGAAGTTTGTGAGGAATTTCAAAATAAGAATTCCTTAGATATGAATCTCATAGCAGCTGCTGAAGGAAATTACAAGGTACCAAATGAGATGTTTGACAACGAAAAGAAGGAGGAATCCCCCGACCGAGACTTCCGCACATCCCGAGCTAAATGCAGTGCAAATCAATACATAAATTACCCCGAGATGCCGAGAAGCTACACCAAACGTGCAGCCCACAGTTGGGACATTGACAAAGCACCCTAGGTAAAGATGAAACCTTCACCACAAAGGCTCACATATAAAAAATCTCTGGAGACGCTGAAGGAAACAAGCGACGAAAGCCTAACCGGTTTCATGGAGTACACAATCGGACTTATGAACAGCTCGACCAGAATTTTAGACAGCCCGCAACTTAGAGAACATCATGAGTTATCGTGAAGGAAACTCAACTGATCCGCGTGCTACGCCTTATAGAGCACATATTGTACGCGAGACGCTACGCACACGATGACGTCGAGGACGTCCACCTAATGAGTAGCACGCTTTGGTCAGGCTCACGACCTTAAAAAAGCGCTTCACGGGAGGCAACCCAAGCCCTGTATCCTTTTTCTTCATTTTCATTTTTTCTATTTTCGAACTCTTTTTTAGATCATGGACAATTTTTTTAGGATCTAGGATTTAAGTGGCTTTACGATTTTTTGCTGCATGGTTTTCCTCGTGATATTTTTTCGGTTTTGCAGCAATGCCCGGTCGGGCAGACATCCTCCACCCGAGCGGGCTAGGTCAAATTCAAAGGAGCCCAATCGGGTGACTTTACACTACCCGAGCGGGTACCGTGCATCCTCTGCAAAGGTAAGTCTTTTATTTCGAGTAACCTGAGCGGCCATTCTTACAAAGAAACTCGACCCGACCGTGCTCCCCCATTTGCCCGAATCATCCGCCATTCACTTCGCCGCCGCCGTTCCCCATCGTCGCCGGTCTACCACAACGAAGATTACCCGACCAACCTCGATTACTCGAAATAAACTTTCCCCCTCCTCTCTCGCAAATTACCTGAAATCTCTCAAATTTCTCTCGAATTCCAGGTATTTTGTGATTTAGAATGCTTTGAACTTGAATTAGGCCTGGTTAGAGAAGAATTTAGGGTGTAAATGCGGATTGAACGACGAAATCGATCTGGATGTCGCTATTTCACGACCCAGTCAGATCGGGCTAAGGTTTGCACCCGGTTTGGCAGCGTGATTATGAGCCCGATCGGGCAGTGCAAACACCCGAGTCGGGCGATACCTACGGGGTATTTTGGCCAAATTTAAGCTCGAGCGGGCTACACCTATACCCGTGCGGGCAGTTTGCAAAACATCGACTAACGCTTATTTTTCTTCTTCGATTGTTTTGCAGATGGCTCCGAAGGTATTCCAGATTTCGAAGAATCGCCGATCTGATGCCTACGATCCAGAGCACGGATGGCCAGCAAAGTTAGATGCCATCATAGAATTAACACCGTACATACCAATCACGACATCTCATTAGCAATACAACTACCGGACAACAACCTTTTTGTCCGGTCAGAAGTCGAAGTTCACCGAGCTACAGCCGCGCATATTCCCATCCTGTTTCATATCCTCGGAAGCCATGAGTGCCCTCCACATCGAGGAGCACATCGATGCCATATTCAATACGTTGGGATGGACGCGATTACGGGACACACATGAGTACACGTAACGCAACCTTACAGCATAATTCTTTGTGTCGTACACGACATTCTTCCCGGAGTCAGGAGATCGGGAGATAGCATTTATGGAGTTCCGTCTGCTGGGATAGAACTACCGACTTAGCGCGGGACAGTTTGTGATCGTGCTTGATGCCCCGCATCGCACCTTCATGAAAATGCCCGAGCACAACAGGAGCCGCCAAGCGCAATTCTGAGCCCAGATAGTGTATGGTGACTATTCGACGAGGTCCAAAGCCAGCCACATACGCCATCCCGCCCTAAGGTATTTCCACTATTTCCTAGTCTCCTCTATCCTAGGAATAGGAGCACAAGGCGGAGTGAACCACACGGAGTTGGCATACCTTAGGCGTGCGGTACACACAGACCTCGATGAGGACGAGTGGGACATACTCGATGTAGACTTGGCATCGCTGGTTATGCGGCACTTCCACGACATTGCCATCGAGAAATGCAGCACAGGTACGAAGATTATGTGTGGTGGGCTTATCATGATGATAGCACGTAGAGTCGGGATCAACCTTGGCATCTTGACAGAGGATAAGATTGATGAGGAGCCCGAGCTCAACCTTCAGAACTTGCGCAACCGACAGGCAATATCGATCGATCGGTACAGAGTCATATGGAGCTACAAGGACGAACACGGTTGAAACTTGGAGGTCGACCTACATGAGATTTAGATGCCGGGATTAGACGAGGAGGGCATACGTTTCAGGATCGATCCAGCCAACGGACATATCGGCCCGGGAATAGGTGAGGTAGATCCAGCTCCAGCCGTTGCACCAAGATCTTCGATGTCTAGACAGCGCAGCTGACGCACCACTCATTCTCGTACCTGCCCAGACTACCATCATCACCGCTCTGGCTTCCTTTCTATGGAAGGTGTCTCCGACGTTCTTAGGTTTGTTGCGGAGGAGAGCAGATATCAGTCTTTTATGGCAGAGCAGAGGTACGATCTCGAGGCGGCGAGGCACGACATCGAGGCAGCAAGATATGCGGAGCAACAGCAGTTTCAGGATCAGTCCATTCAGCACACGTACTATCTCACGGAGTCCGTTCGCAGATTCCAGCAGCTCAGCATGCAGCACAACCAGGAGTCGTACGTGCCGATCCCGCAGGACTACCACACTAGCGCTATTTCATACCGCCCGCACATCCCATACGAGCTGCAATCATTTTACTTCCCACCTGGAGAAGGGGCACCCGCGGAGCCAGCAGACCTTCCGACCATCCGCGGTGGAGAGGAAGAGGATTAGGCCACCACTTTCCTTTTTCCTTTTCTTTCTTTTTCTATTTCTTGCTTTATAGACCTATTTTCTTATTTTATTTCTTTTTTTCGTTTTCGTGCTTATGTACGCTCTATTGGACTTATTGGTGTAGTACTTTCTTCTCTATCTTTTGTGTTGCATGATTCTCATCACAGGTTCTTCACGATAACACCCGCGATAGAGCAAGAGAGTATAACATTCGGATGTATCACAAATTCGAGAAAGCAAAATACACTCGGTGTACTGGTTCTTATTTCTTATATTTTCTCGAATTTTTGACATGCGGGTATCTCTCATAGATCTCGAACACCGAAACTGTGTTCCATAAGCCATGGATTCATGCACAACTACTAGACTAGCTAGTATCTAAAATTCCTTTCAGCAAACCTAGGTTTTTGTTCCTGTTTAGACAAAGTCTAACAAAAAATGGAAAAAGCTCATTGTCTCATACTAGATATTTGGTAGAAATCCTAAAAATTGACGTAAATGGCTAAAATAAAAAGAAGAAATGAACATCTAATCCTAATCGCAAGCATATCACTCAAAGAGTACCTTCCCCTTGGGCTTGAATGGAACACAGTCTCGGTGTTAAAGATCTGTGAGAGGAACTCGCATGCCAAAACTCGGGAGAGGATACGGAAAGTGAGAATGTGTACACTTGATGTGTTCTGCTTTCCTGAGTTGGTGGTACAGATAGATGCTATAAGCGTCTACTCTATTGTGGATGATATCTGATGTGGTTAATCTCAAATAATAATTTACCTAGACTAACACTTCCGCAAGAATACGGATCATATAGTACCAGGGTCAAACACGAGGAATCGATGCAACTCTAAATTTAGTAAACTAATGAATAGGACGAGTAAAATCAATAAGTGATTGGAATGCGTATAAAGATAAACTAACTAACTAACTAACGGATTAAACTCAATGAATTAAACATCACAAGTTTTGAGAGATGCACGATGATGCAACGAAGTTATAACAAGATCATGGTTATAGGTTTTATTACGTATTCGGGGAATTCAAGCTCTTTCCTAGGGAATGACTCTCACGATGCCTAAACCCACTATCTAGCATGTGTACTACCAATCTCCCAATTGTGTAATCTCACCTACTAGATGCATTAAGATCGCTATCCTAATTTCTAAGTTCAATCAACCGACCGGCCAAGGTTCTAAATCAATTGAGACTTCATATCATGCCTACATTCCAAAATCTAATTCATCTCTCAATGCAATTAGATTTTTATAATCATTCATTCAAGTGGCCAATAAGAATAAAAGCATTACGAACAACCAATCAATCCAAAACAATCAAATATTATAACGAAGCAATAAGAACAAAACTTCATTATATATCGGCAAAGCTCTCTAGCCCATGGCTATGGACCTACTCGGACATGAACGTAGAAAATGAAACACGAAAGATAATTGTATACAACATGGATAAAGAATGAGATCCCTCCCTATTCTATTATCGACGTCTTCAATAGCTCCTTCGGCTTCGTCGTCTTGTCCTTCCCCTCGTACGCGTTCTGCTCTCTCTCTACTCTCTCTACATGTGCTCTGTTTTCTCTCTAATTTTCTGTACGAATTCGGCTGCTGAAGCTCTACCCTTTCAGCCCTCTTTCTCTTCTTTCCTTTCCTCTAATCTTTCCTCTTTGTTCGTCCCCTTTCTTTCCTCTCTATTGGCAGGAATTTCATGTTTCTTACAGCTACTGCAGTTTTCCTTTTCTAAGTTTTTTCATCTCTTGTTTTTCCATTCTTGTGTAATCGTCAATGTTTCCTCTTTATTTTCCATCCATGTAGCTCCCCTTTCTCTTACCTAACCATACTTCCTTTTGGTTTAAGTAGCCAGCATGTTCCTTTTCTCATTTTGCTAAATTACCTTTTTTGGTTTATGAAAGTGACAAACACGACCCGTGCGGGCTGATGAATGCCCCGCACGGGATGGCTGGCAAATGGGACCCTGCGCGTGCTGGTGAAGAGCCCGACTCGGGCCGAAGCTGCTGAAGGAGTGAGCGCGCGCGGGCTAAATTGGACACCCCCCGCAGGGTGATTGGAGAAGGGTTGTCCGCTCGGGTTGAGGATGAGTCCGCGGCGTGCTGAAGATGCTGGACATGGAGTCCGAGCGGGCTAACGTATCCACCCACGGGGGTTACTTCTCCTTTGACGTGGAACGGTTATGTTTTGGGGTATTCACTCGTGTTTGTGTCCCGGTATCTCCGTTCACTGCAAAACATGAGAAAACGATGAAATAGGACTAAGTGATACTTAATGCTTGGTATAATCCAAATGAATGATGAAACTAACTATGAAAACAGACGAAAATACTATAACAAAATAGACGTTATCAATATCAAAGTGGAGAACCTGTGAAAAGAGTCACAAAACTCAAAATAGAAAGAAAATGTATTACTTGTACCTACTAGAGTACACAAACATGCGAAAAAGGAAAATGGTTAAGTTCTGGAAATCAAATAAAGATAGAAAAGAGATAAGGAAAAGAGAAAGGATACGAAGTTGGGGTTGCCTCCAGAGAAGCACTTGTTTATGGTCTTTAACTTGACCCTTACGGTTTAGGCATGTGTGGATCAGAGAGAGGAAGTATGCCTCTTTGGTCCTTATGTGATCAACATATTATGGCTTTAACCTCTAAGCGTTTTCCATGAACGGTTCCACATTCCCGTTGTCCAAGTCTACGGCTCCATGGTATACCAGTCGGGCTCGGTATTGCTTAGGTGGTTACTCAACGCTCCAGTCGGGATCCATGCGTAACCGGGCGATTGAGGGTGTAGGAGGTGATACACAAATCTGAAGAACCATAGCCCGCTCGTGATTGACACAATGCCCGCGCAGGTCCTCTATCTCTGAAATGATGCACGTGATGGGGTTCTATCTAGCCCGCTCGGGCTTGAGTTCAGGTAGGCAGCCTGTGCAGGCTCTTCATCCACACCGTGTGGCGCTCATAACGCGTCAATTATCCCCAAAATTTTCACCAAATGCGGGGCATCTATCTGCATGCATAGGCTGCTTGATGATCAATGACCCCGCGCAGGTTCTTTGAGTAGCCCGCTCGGGCTTCGTAGTTCTGAGAAATTCACCCTGTGGCGGGCGTGATCCACCCCACCTAGGTCATGCAATTCGGGTGTAGCCCACGCGGATTAAAGTGTGGACACGTGCAGATTAGTGCTCATCTCAAATGTTTTCAACTCCCCCATTAGTTGCATGCATACCTCGACGTCTTGGGGTAATTGAAATAGGCTCCCGGTGCATTCTGACAGTGCTATCTTCACAGGGTGGATGTCTCAATGTTCATGTATAACTTCCTTACCTAGTTCATCCACCATGTTAATGTGCATCACGGGTTCAGTCATGTACGGCTTCTTGAGCGCATTGTCGAGCTTGAACTCAATGGACTCGTATCCAAACTTCATGACTAGGCTGCCTTCAGCATAATATATAACCATATTCACCGTGTTGAGGAATGGTCTTTCCAAAATGATGGGAATCTTTGGGTTTATCTCCATGTCCACTACTACGAAGTCTGCTGAGAACCAGATGTTCCTACTTGTACTGCAACATTCGTCAATATGCCTACAGGATTTCGTACGAGCTGATCGGCCAAGGTAATCACCATGCACGTGGGCTGTAGATCTCCTACTCGATTGAGTTTCTTAAGAAGTGATAGTGGTAGCAAGCTTACACTCACTCCGATATCGATTAGTGCATGCTCAATATCATAATCATAAATCTTGCAAGGGATGACGAAATTACCTGGATCGGGCATTTTCTTAGCCATGGTGGGCTCTTGCATGAGAGAGTTAGTGACCATCACTATCTCATTTTTTACGATCCTCTTTCTTGTTATTATGTCCTTGAGGAATTTGGAATAAGAGAGAATCTTCATGAGTGCATCGTACAATGGCATGGTGATTTGCAACTTCCTTAGGAGTTCCACGAATGTGGCGAATTGAGCATTGCCCTTCTGTTTCCTTTGGCACTGCGAGAATGGTAGGGGTGGTGGCCTCGGGGCAGGTTTCACATAAGCCAGCTCCTTCTCCTCTTCCTTGTTTGTCTCCTCAACTTCCACGCCTTGAACAACTAGTCGTTCATTTGTATTACTCAGAGGCTCTTCTCTCGTGGTTGTGGAGGGCATAAGTTGATCCACTGTCTTACCATTCCTCAGATAGATGGCGTTGACTTGTTCCCTAGGGTTTGTCTCAGGCTTACCTGGGAGCTGTTCATGCTATCGGTTGTCATTCTCCATTTGCTTCCTCATGTCATCTTGCTCAGTCTTAATTCCTCGGAGCGTATAGTGATTCTTCTGTTAATGCATCAACAATTACAACATAGGAAGTATGTCGAAGTCACCTGAGTGTTGTGCACGTTGCTGATAGCCTTGGTCCTCACCACTCCCTTCTGCTGAAACCTTGGTTCTAGTTTCTTGTCATCATCTGCGGTTGAAATTCATGTGGGTTCGCTACGTTACTTGTATTGCCATAGAAAAGGTTGGGATGGCTCTTGATGTAGTTGTGTTGGTAAGTCTGGTTATTCACATAGTTGACTGCCTCTCCCCGGTCCAATAGATGCATCATGTCACTCTACGCATAAACCTACCATCATCTTGTAGATCTCTGCAACTTATTGCTTTATGTTAGTCAGATTCGGGCTAACGATACCTACCTCCTTTACATCAGCTTTGGATGGGAGATCACGGTTTTAATCTCCAACAATCTTGCCCCCTCCCTTGCTATGTTCTCCATCAAGTTCTCGAGTTATTGGAAAGTGAGGTTGCTAAGGAAGCCACCACTCGTTGCTATAATCATGAAGTGTGTGGTCTCTTGGAGTCCTTGCATGAAGCTGGTGATAAGGTATTTCTTGTCCATCCCATGATATGGACAAATGCGCTCATATCTCTTGAATCGCACCCATGCATCATGTAAACTCTCACCTCTTTCTTGAATAAACGAGTTGATTCGGCTTTTCGCTAGCAACGTCCTATGATTTAGGAAGAACTACTGCATGAATCGTTGCTTTAGCTCATTCCATGAGGTGATGGAAGCGGTGGGTAGGTTGAAAAACTAACTTTGTGTTGCGTCCTTAAGTGAGAATAGTAATACGGACAGGTATAAGTCTTCACGTGTGACTCCCATGCCAATTTTGGTAGTGCCGCGGAGCATCTTGAAGTTGGTAACGCGTGCATTTGGGTCCTCATTCTCCATTCCTTTTAAAAATAATTGCTAAGCAACTAGATGAAAGCCGGTTGCAACTCAACTTGGTTTGTCGTCGGACGTGCCATGCATGATAGCAACTAGGTAAGCTTTGGAGCTGTGTAAGCTCCGTAGGTTTCTTCGGTTGTGTCCATATCGGGCTCAGTAGTGTCGCTTTCTAGCTTCTTGTGTTGGAGCTTCTAATGGTACCTGCATAAAAATAAACGAGCAACCAAAGACAAGGTACAAATCTGACGTAGATAGAGAAGACTCGATAAAGGGAAAAGAAAAACGCAGAAAAACAACTAAGGCTATGGAAAACACTAAATCTTAATCCATCAAATTCTAAATCTAGGTCGTAATTAATCCCCGATAACAGTGCAAAAACTTGATACACGAACTATCAAGCAAATAAAATGTCTAATAATCACTTACGGCAAGAACACGGATCGGTGTAATTGATAACATGTAAGTCGTCGTAGTATTTACATGATTCTTAGGTTTAGTTTTGATTAGATTTCTTGGACTTTACCGAATTATTGAGTTTATTCGAGGATTTCATCTACCATTTTGTGTTTCATGTAGGAAACAAAGACATGAAGGAAACCACGAGTGATTACGGAAAATTCACCCCAAAAACGTGATTGAGTGACAAGATACAACATGTGCACGGCCACGGATTCAAATGGAACACTCAAGCACCGAGCGAAAGGAGCAGAAACTGCAAAATAGAGACTACACGCTCGGGCAATGAGAGGACCCGCTCGGGCTACACTTCTACAATTAGGACTGAAAATCCCTGAAACCATGCCCGACTCGGGCTGGTAGTTCACATGGTTGGGTGAGCAAGCCTGCTCGGGCTGAGTATTGTGTACGCTCGGGCTGCCTTCTGCACGACCGGGTGCAAGATGTGCCCGCGCGGGCCGCCTAATCCGCAACAACCTAATTTGAATGTTCGAACGGGCAATTAAAGAGAAAATAAGCCATCTAGGGCAAGGGGACGACGCACAGACCAGAGGAGATACCCAAGAGACACAGGAGAAAGAGGAGAGAACACGGTTGAAGACTTTGGCCACCCAAAGGATTCATCCGAAGCCAACGCTCAGTATGATAGGGGAGATGAACACTTACTTCGTTTTTGTTTGCTTCTCTATGTATTCTGAGTAGATCTGTTGTCATGGGTTAGGGATGCCATTGTAATGGATAGTTTGATTTATTAATGCTTGATTTCGGTTTTGTTCAATTGAAAGGTTCGATAGGTTATAGATTTGTGTGTAATGCTTATACGTTGTTGATTTTATGCTTGAATAAGACTAGATCTGTTCTACTGATATTAGACACGTTTGAGGGAGATTAGAGATTCGTCTAGGCTTGGGAGAGTTAGGCTTGAGTCTCATGAATGAACCTTCAAATGAATTAGATTAATGAGAATCTGACCGATCAGTTAATCTATTTAGGAACGGTAATAATCGAGGTAGAATTCTCATTGTTCGTCATGCATCTAAGTGTAGATCTACTGCATCGGGAGGTGAGGACATTTATATTTTAGATAGAGGATTTAGGCTTGGGAGAGTCATTTCCGTTTATAGAGGTCGAGTTCCCATCCGAAATTAGAGGTCGAGTTCCCCATTGTTCTTAATGCATCTAGAGGTTCCGCACTACATAGGGATATGGGTGACGTTGATTTCCTACGTAGAAGATTTAGCTTAGGAGAGTCATTTCTAACATTAGAGGTTGAATTCCCTACTGTTCTTAACGCGTCTAGACGTTCCGCACTACATAGGGATATGAGTGACGTTGATTTCCTAGGTAGAGGATTAGATATTAGTTCTCCATCGATTGATACAAACCGATTTCATGATCCATAGAAACATCCATTGCATGTTCCGGTATTCTCGACACCCATGATACTCCTCATTACCGAGTCTAGCTTCGTCATCCTTATTTATCTTTATTTTCTAGTTCATTATTCATCTATTGATCGTTCTTCTTCTCGTGACAATCTTTGTTCTAATGCTGCACTAGTCCCTAGAGTTCGACCCTTGTACTATACGAACCGTATACTTGCGGTAGAGTGGTCTTGGAAATAATAAAACTATGATTTCTGTCCATCAAGTTTTTGGCACCGTTGCCGGGGACTAGTCATGGTTTTAGAATTAGGGTTTCGTTGAGTCGAGATCGAGTCTTTTCCGAGTCTTTTGTTTGTTTTTGTTTTCTGCATTTTTCTTTTATTTTGAGTCATTGCATCTTTTTCGAGCTGAGCTATTGTTTGTTGCTTTCCCACATGCAGATTATTCGGTACATGTCTAGGAGTTCGAGAGGCAAAGAACTCCTTTTCGACCCCGATATTGACAAGACTACGCGAGCATTAAAGAAACAGCAAAAAGCGAGGCATAGTAATTCCGAGAATATTGAGGAAACGACAAGTGAGCGTGAAACATATCTATCTAGTGAAGAAGAGATGGCAAAGGAGAAAGCACCGGAAACTTACGGGGCGTATACAGTGCCTAAACACACGCAGCTTCTCTCTTGCATTCGAAGGCCCGAGATAGACCGGAATATATTTGAGTTACAGTCGGCCTTCATTCAGATGTTGAGTCAATCGCCATTTAGGGGACGATCTACGGAAGATCCTAATCAGCATCTCACTCAGTTCAAGATGCTATTTTCGAACATGAAAGCATACCCCGGAATAAATGATGAAGCGATTATGTTGCTTGCCTTCCCGTTCTCAGTTAGGGAGCATGCACTCGAGTGGCTCTACACGCTACCACCAGATTCTATTCATGCGTGGAGCCAGCTCGAAGAACGCTTCATGATGCGATTTTTCTCAACCCCACAAGACGCAGCTATGGAAGAACAAGATTAATTCGTTTGAACAAGAGGATAAAGAGAGTCTTCCAGATGCGTGGCTGCGATTTAAAGGATATCAACGTGAATGCCCACGCCATGGGATGGATAAAAGATACCTCATCGCCACTTTCATCGAGGGTCTTCGTGACGAAGTTCGTGATTGGTTGAATGCTGCTTGTGGAGGTTCTTTACATGACCTCCCGTTCACCGCTATTGAGGCCAAGATTGAGAAGATGGCCGAGGGAAGAAATATTATGTCGGGAGAATTTAATCGCCGCAGTCTAGCCGGGAACGGACACAGCGAGGTGTTTGCATTGCGAGCTGAGCTTGTCGAGTTGAAGTTACAATTGTTAAACATGCAACAAGCGTCTCCCAATTCTCACGGATTCAAGGATGTTGCAGAAGCGAATTACGTTGCCAATAATCCATACTCCAACACCTACAATCCGGGCTGGAAGAATCATCTGAATCTGTCCTACAAGAACGCCGATAATGTTTTGAATCCATTGCAAGGAAACTACCAGCCAAAGTCGTTTTAGAACCAGCTACAACATCAAAATTTTCAGCCTAGAATGCAAGGGTATCAAGGGTATCAGCAGAGAGGAGCACCAGCGCCACTTCTGCAACAAGAAGAGGGGCATAACGAGATCACGTCTATGCTCGCTCAGATTCTACATGGACAAAAAGATATAAATGTTGAGCTGAATATTATAAGACAAGATCAAGAAGAAGCGAAGAGGCTAATGGCGGAAATGCAAACGTATTTAAAAATCCTAGACACCCAAGTGGCACAAATTACAGAAAATGCTCCTAATCGAAAAGGAGTTTTACCGGGAAAGCCTTAGCCGAACCCCGTGAGCATTGTAATGTCGTCATGTTGAGAAGTGGGAAAGAACTTGCGGATGTCACACCCCATAATTTTGAGAGAGGAAAATGCTCAAATAATTCAACGAAGAAGCCTAGCGACCAAGAGCATCACAAGGAAGTACAAGTCGAGGATGAAGAAGAATCGTATGTGGCACCGCCACCAAGACGCCCTCCACATTCATTTCCCTCACGCCAAATGAAACGAAATGATAATTCACAATTTTCCAAGTTCGCAGAAAGGTTGAAGAAGATGGAAATTTCTATGCCCTTCCACGAGGCAATCACGCAAATCCCTTCCTACTCGAAGTTCCTCAAAGATATACTCACCAGGAAGCGTAGAGTGGAAGATGAGACAACGATGATCACCGCTGCGATACATGTCGTTATCCAACATGGGATACCAAAGAAATTACCCGATCTAGGTACCTTCGTCATCCCTTGCAAGCTCGGAACCGTCTTCATTCACAATGCCCTATGCGACTTAGGGGCTAGTGTCAGCCTCATGTCGCTTGCTTTGTACAAGAAACTTGATTTGGGAGAGATGCCACCCACGAAGATGGTATTACATATGGCTGACCGTTCGGTGAAACACCCGATAGGCATTGTGGAGGATGTACCTCTCAAGTTAGGCGACTACTACGTACCCGCTCATTTCGTGGTTTTGGACATGAAGGAAGATGATATTACACCGATCATTTTGGGAAGACCATTCTTCAATACTGCCAATGTCATCATCGACGTTATGGGTGGGTAAACTAACGATGAAGATAAGGGAAGACACTGTAGAATTCGGGCTGATCAAGAACCTCAAGCAACCAATTTTTGCAGAGTCCGTGTTCTCGGTGGATGTGTTAGACAAATTGGCAAATGAAGTACTCGAAGATTCTATGAACATAGGTACGGATCAAGATGATGACCACGGGCATGGACAACCCTCGGGAGCTTCGGAAGAAACACAAGGCAAAGACGTACACGAACGGACAGCACAAACTACCAAGCAAAGCACGACCAAGCATAGGCTGAATCCCAATCGTGCAACATTTTCGGCAAAAACCAGCAAGGTAAGCCCAACCATTCAGAATGACACGCTCGACAAAATGCTAATCTTGAGCAGCAACATGATCAAGCAAGAGAAGAGCATGGGAGAGCTGGCTGATTTAGCAAAGCGGATGACAAATTCGAGTGGCATACTCGAACGAAGGACACGACGCAGGAGGCATCGCACACGAAGGCGAGGACGTCCACCTCGATGTTGATGAGGAGAGCATCCGGTCAAGCTCACGACCTTAAACAAGCGCTTATTGGGAGGTAACCTGACTTTCGCACTTTTTTTTACATTTCATTTTTTTCGAACCTATTCTTATTCTTTTCACATTGATGTACTCGGTGGGTTGGTATTCCTTCTTTTGGATTGTGTGATTCTTTTTCACAGGTTTTTCGACGTTGATATCATCCTTGAGGAGGGGACGCATACAACATCCAGCCGCATCACCATCTCGGGACTACAAGATACACAAGGTGCACACGTTCTAACCCTTATTTTCCCGTAGTTTGGTATGCGAGATTCTCTTAGGTCTTGAACACCGTGACGGTGTTTCATTCAAGTCTAGGGGAGTACTCGTCGAGTATCATGCATGTGATTAGGATTAGATGTCGATTTTTTTGTTTTGTTATTTTTAGGAATAAGTGGATGGATACCTAGTACGAATTTTCGAGCTTTAGTGATTATTGTGCGACTTTGTCGAATCGTGAACAATAGTCTAGGTTTCCTTATAAGTCTTTTGGATACCAATTAGTCGTGTAGTTGTGCTTGAAACCATGATCTATAGTTGCATTCACCTCCTAGGCTTCAGTACCAAGTATCCATATCTCCGTGTATACAGTTTATCCCTTGCTTTGTTTAATATATTTTACTGTTCATAGATCGTAAGATTCCACACGCTTATACTCTGCTGTCACCTTGGATAAGTTTCTAACTATTTCAGGTTTTCATTGACATGAGTACATCGAGATCGATGGTTCGGGTCTAAGTGGTGGGTTGAGGCACTATTCTACGTCCTAAGGGTTAGAATTGAGGCGTAATCTTGAAAAAAATAAAATAAGAGAAAAATGTTCTTCAATGACGCCGCTCTTCACTCCGCTAAGGTTACAAGACCTTATGAGTGTGCAATAGGCAGCCTGGGTCTAAGTAGAAAGCCATCCCTCTTCGACTTCAACATCCTAGGACCCAAGCGTGGATCTATAGAAAATGAAAAAGAAAAAAAAGAGAATAAGAACGAGAATACGAGTTTAATGATATCTCAAGCTTAGGAGAATTGGTATGGAGATCGCTTAGACGTTGTCTAGGAGTATGAAATAGACTTAGGTCATTGGTAGGATTGCATGGCTCGTGACTTCCAGTTGATCGAAGACTGAACTAGGTACGCTTAGGCTTGCGTTCATGTGACGCGTTGTTTTGCATGATGGCTACCCCTTCGAAGTATTTATGCTAGTGTCCATTGTTTAGCTCTTCTTGTATTCGACCCTAGATTTGCTCGAGGATGAGCAAAGATTAAGTCTGGGGAGTTTGATAACATGTAATTTGTCGTAGTATTTACATGATTCTTAGGTTTAGTTTTGATTAGATTTCTTGGAATTTACTGACTTATTCAGTTTATTCGAGGATTTCATCTACCATTTCGTGTTTCGTGTAGGAAACGAAGACATGAAAGAAACCACGAGTGATTACGGCAATTCCACCCCGAAAACGTGATTAAATGACAAGATACAACATGTGCACTGCCACGGATCCAAATGGAACACTCAAGCACCGAGCGAAAGGAGCGAAAACTGCAAAATAGAGACTACACGCTCGGGCAATGAGAGGACCCGCTCGGGCTACACTTCTACAATTAGGACTGAAAATCCCCAAAACCATGCCCGACTCGGGCTGGTAGATCACATGGTCGGGTGAGCAACCCGCTCGGGCTGAGTATTGTGCACGCTCGGGCTGCCTTCTGCACGACCGGGTGCAAGATGTGCCCGTGCGGGCCACCTAATCCGCAACAACCTAGTTTGAATGTTTGAACAGGAAATTAAAGAGAAAATAAGCCATCTAGGGCAAGGGGACAATGCACAGACCAGAGGAGATACCCAAGACACACAAGAGAAAGAGGAGAGAACACGGTTGAAGACTTTGGCCACCCAAAGGATTCATCCAAACCCAACACTCTGAATGATAGCGGAGATGAACACTTACTTCATTTTTGTTTGCTTCTCTATGTATTCTGAGTAGATCTGTTGTCATGGGTTAGGGATGCCATTGTAATGGATAGTTTGATTTATTACTGCTTGATTTCGGTTTTGTTCAATTGAAAGGTTCGATAGGTTATAGATTTGTACGTAATGCCTTCATACGTTGTTGATTTCATGCTTGAATAAGACTAGCTCTATTCTACTGAGATTAGACACGTTTGAGGGAGATTAGAGATTCGTCTAGGCTTGGGAGAGTTAGGCTTGAGTCTCATGAATGAACCTTCGAATGAATTAGATTAATGAGAATCTGACCGATCGGTTAATCTATTTAGGAACGGTAATAATCGAGGTAGAATTCCCATTGTTCGTCATGCATCTAAGTGTAGATCTACTGATCGGGAGGTGAGTACGTTTATATTTTAGATAGAGGATTTAGGCTTAGGAGAGTCATTTCCGTTTATAGAGGTCGAATTTCCATCCGACATTAGAGGTCGAGTTCCCCATTGTTCTTAATGCATCTAGAGGTCCCGCACTACATAGGGATATGGGTGACGTTGATTTCCTAGGTAGAAGATTTAGGCTTGGGAGAGTCATTTCTAACATTAGAGGTTGAATTCCCTACTGTTCTTAACGCGTCTAGACGTTCCGCACTACATAGGGATATGAGTGACGTTGATTTCCTAGGTAGAGGAATAGATATTAGTTCCCCATCGATTGATACAAACCAATTTCATGATCCATAGAAACATCCATTGCATGTTCCGGTATTCCCGACACCCATGATACTCCTTATTACCGAGTCTAGCTTCGTCATCCTTATTTATCTTTATTTTCTAGCTCATTATTCATCTATTTATCGTTCTTCTTCTCGTGACAATCTTAGTTCTAACGCTTCACTAGTCCCCAGAGTTCGACCCTTGTACTACACGAACCGTATACTTGCGGTATAGTGGTCTTGGAAATAATAAAACTATGATTTCCGTCCATCAGTAATACCAGGGTGTAACTCTAAGGACTAATGCAAAATAAGCTAAGAATATAACTAAACTAAGACGAATTAAATTGATGGTGATAGGGTAAATTTTGAGAATCCTAAATGAATTATGAAAGTGATGAGGACACGCGAAAGACTTGATAATTAAGAACATTACGATCTCCGGGTTATCGGAATTGCAAAGGTGCAACCAATAAAAGATCGTAAATCAATCAAACTATCTTGATAACATAAATTCATGCTCGTAAATAGAGAATGGTTCTCTCAACACCTAAACTCCCTAACAATAATAACATGCAATCCTACCTCCCAACAGCGACTAACACAAAATTACGGTAGCACTAAATATGCAATCCTAATTCCTGAGTCGATTAACCGACCAGTTAGATTCTCATTAATAAAACTCAATCAATAATCAATACTTCTGGATTCATAATCTAACCTCCCAATTAAACATGAAATCCTAAGTTATTAAGTGTCCAGCACAAGTATAGAACATTCATAGCATTGATCGTAGAACAGAACAAGAAATTTTGAAAGATCTAAGCATTAATGCATAAACATAAGCATCCCTCAAAACCAGTGTCCCTAACCCATAGCTAAAAGCTTACTCACTCATGGATTCTTTTATAAAACAAGAGAAAACAATAATAAACATGATAAAGAGTAATGAATATGATCCCTCGGACTTCTCTATCTCGTCACCGATGTTCTAATGTTGTTTCATTGCTTCTCCCACTTCTCCTGAGCTTTCCTATGTGTTTTTTGTCCTCCCATTTGGTCTGAGCGTTGCTGTCCCAACATGCACCCCACGCGGGCTAAGGTGACCACTCCGCATGGGTTCCTCATTGTTCCGATCCGAGTGAGCTGACCATTAGCCCAAGACATGCTATTTCTGCTCGAGGTGCAGCCTGCACGGGCTAAGGGGACCAACCCACGTAGGTTCAAGTCTTTTCATGGGGCACGGTCGTGTTTTTGCTCCTTTCGCTCGATGCTCGAGTATTCCATGTGGTTCCTTAGCATGAATCTGCTCTCAGTTGTTTGTAGCTCCAAGTATGTGCAGTTGACTCCAAAAATCAATATCCTTAAGCTCGATTATGTTTTATCGCCTTAAAACCTGAACAATCAACAAAAGGACTAGATAGAGGATATTCATATCGGTTTTGTAACTTGTGCTATGTAAACTACACAGAAATGATCTAAATGAGTAGCCTAAAACTAACTTACACTATGTATTATCAAGCAACATTGTCTCCTTGTTAGGCGTGGGAGCATGTTAAGGCGGTAGATCTTGCTGAGCATGCTAGAACTGTTGAGTAGGTCGCTAGAATGGTGGTAAGGCTTTAACCTTGAGCATAATTTACTTGCTCCCCTTATCCTTGATGCGTAAATTAAAACGCCATATTTTCTATGTCCCTACAATTTGAGCAATACATGGCATTCATGTTGGCTTGTGCTTTCCTATTATTGACCTCAAAGAGGCCTTCTCTAGATCGTCACGATAGATTTTGATGTGCGTTAACTCAAGTAATAAATTACCTAGATCTAACGCTTCCGCAAGAATACGGATCGTGTAGTAACTAGGATCGAACACAAGGAATTGATGCAACTCTAAAGCTAGTAACTAATGAATAAGACGTGTGAAATCATTTAGTGGATGGAATGCAAATGCAAACTAAACTAAACTAATGAAAGGACTGACTCAACGACTAAACACCATAGGTATCGAGAGTCGCACAACGATGCAACGAAGTTCTAACAAGATAATTGGTCTTAGATACTATCACGAGTTCAGGGAATTCAAGCTCTCCTATAGGAACTGACTGGCGTAGACTTGTCCACTATCTAGCATGCGTATACCAATATATCTATTGCGCATCTCACATACATAGACGCATTACGACCGCTATCTTAATCCCTAGATTCAATCGATTGACCTGGTATAGATTCTAAACCGATTAAACCCTAAATCATGGCTAGGTTCCAAAGTCTAATCCCCTGGCGTAGATTCATTAGACTTCTAATATCATCCATTCAAGTGGCGTACAAGAATGAAGCATTAAGATCAACCAATCAATCTGAAAACATGATCAAATACCAAATTCATTCATATCGAGTGGCGTACAAATATGAAAGCATTAAGAGCCACCATTCATTAAGCACAAGACTTCATTACATATTGGCAATACTCTCTAACCTATGGCAATAGATCTACTTGGACATGAACTCAGAAAACGAAACATAAAAGATTACTAAATTTGACATAGATAGAGAATGAGATTCCTCCCTATTCATATACCGACGTCTTCAATAGATCCTCCATGCTTCGGTTCCCTCATTTCGTCCTTCTCAATCTCTCCAAATCTGTCCTCTAATGTCCCTGAATCGTCCCCTTTTCAATCTGGTTCGAATCTCCTTTTTGTAGATCTGATTTCTCATTATTTGGCCGTTCTAAAACTTAGGAGATGGTTGAGAAAAACATGGACCCGAGCGGGCACAGCTTCTACCCGCTCGTGCAGGCCTTATGCCCGACCGTGTGCACCCTTTTATGCCCGAACGGGCACTCAT
>CM071871.1:7218410-7266198 GCA_036759665.1 Gynandropsis gynandra
GCTCGGTGTTTGAGTGTTCACTTCAATCCATGGTCTTGCACAAGTTGATCCTTGACATTCAACTATGTTTTCGGGGTTAAATCGCCATAATCTCTCGTGTTTCTCCTCATGTCTTCGTTTCCTATACAAAACACGAAATGTAGATGAAGTCTTCGAATAAACTCGATAAATGAGTGAAATCTAAGTAATATACTCAAAACTAGACCTAAGAATCACGTAAATACTACAACGGATTACGTGTTATCAGAGTTCATGGTGCAGACCACATCACATGGTTCATGCATAAACCATCAATCAAATTGAATGCCTTTTCACGCTCTTGTCTTTGAAAGATCCTTCAGCAGACATGTCAAGGATCGTTCTATGCTCATCATTAATCCCATTGTAAAATGTTAGCATAACGAACAACTGCTCCAAGCCGTGATGGGGATATACTAATCTCCCCCCGGTACTGAAATATCTTCTTCAGCGGGAAAACATTAGAGAGGAAAGTCATGCACAACTAATACCAAATAATTATGGAACCAGGTGGCAGCGGTTGTAACCAAGACTTAGAATGTCCTCCAAGTGAGAAAGGAACACGCAAAGTCTAATCACGTCTCTAGACAATCCATTCACCTCAAAGGTGTCACACAGCTCCAGGAAATTAGTTAGTTTAACATGTGGATACTCATTTATAATCCCCATGAACTGATTCTATCGCATAATTCCAATCATATGAGGCTTAATTTCAAAGCTACATCGACCCACAACAGGTCTAGCAGTCGTCGTTTGCAATTATTGACATTAGGAACAACATAGTTTCTAAGATGGTGTGCTTCAGGAGGAGCCTATTGCTCCCGAAATTCAGTCCGATGTTGTGGTATGGGAGGAAGATGTTGTTGATTTTGGTGTTGAACCGGTAAGACCTAGATCTATCTGTCTCCTCCCCTAGCAGCATTCATGCCATCCATTTCTTCTTTTCAAGCAAAATTCTCACCTCTACCTTTATAATTAACTCTCTTGCACTATCTACATGTCCTTTCGATTTATGGATCAAATTGAAGTAGATTCGATGGACTTTGAGACTTTGGGATGCACCTACAAACGAAAAAAAAAGAATATGACTAAGTAACCAAAAAGAAAAAATTGATTTAAACTACTATAATTTTATGTGCTGAATATAATTCCCGGTAATGGCGGATAATTCTTGATGTGTTACAGTTAAACAACCTAAACTAACTCCACAAGTGCACATGTGTGTAATGTAATCTGGGTATCTATCCCACAAGGGCTTAAAATAATAATAATAAAATAAGAAACTAAGCTAATTTAAATAGGAGCTCTAGCAATCAAACAAGCGCTCTAGGGACCGGTTTCACCACTACGTCATCCAAGAATCACACTTCAACTACTAACAATCATGCATACTCTGCAACATGTTAAAGACGAACGATATATTAGTATCTCCGCTAATGCCTTGTTCTTCAAGGTACCTGTGAAACTGAACACTAGTATACTCACCACCATTGTCAGTCCTTAGATATTTTAATTTAGCATCATATTGATTTAAAATATGCTTATGAAACTTTACAAACACATTAAAAACACAACTCTTAGACGAGAAAGTATAAAGCCATGTAAACTTTGATTTTTCATCAATGAAGGTTACACGATATTTCTTTTGATCACGAGAAATACATGGAGCTATCCAAACATCAGAATGGATTAGTTCAAAATAGTTTTTATAAACTGAAACAAAGTTTGGAAAGACTTGTTTTACGTGCTTTCCTAAGATGCAAGCTTCACATGCTTCATGTTTATCTTTAAGATCAGAAAAAATGATACTTAAAACTTTTCTATAAGGGTGTCCAAGTCTCGCATGCCATAAACTTTATCAATATGTGAATTTGATAGAAATACAGAATCAGGATCAGAATACATAGACTCGAGAACATAAAGATCATTGAGGAGCTTTCCTTTACCGATTACTTATTTGTTTTCAATATCCTGCATCCAAAATGAGTTAGAATCGAAACAAACATAGCAATTAATGTCTTTTGCAAGCTTTTGGACAGAGATAAGATTATTAGAAAATTTTAGAATGAAGAGAGCTCTTGTATTAGAAAATTTAAACAAATCATGATTTTTGATCATATGATTTTTAGCTCTAGAATCGATTATAACATGGTTTCGAAAAACAAAGAAAACAGAGATAACATTACCTCCATCTTTATCAGCTTTGTTTGTTTAATTTCTTGCCTTAATCATTTGGAAAAACTCCTTGAGATTTGCCTTGGTGACAAAATCGGACTCAGAGGTTATATTAGCCTTACCTTGGTCGTCATGACTTTTGTTCTTCAAATGGGGGTGAAGGGTCTAACAGCGATCCTTTGTATGACCTTTCTTTTTGCAGTACTCACAAGAGAACTGCTTTTTGAAAGGCTTGATAGTAGCGACTTTCCCAGAGGTTCTTTTGGAGACATTAGCATCCTCGGTCATTCCTTTAAAGAGATGGTTTCCCCTTTCCTCACTTTTTTAATCATCATACCAAATTTGTTAAATGAGGGAAACTCATTTTGGCGAAGTATGTGATGAATAATGTCGTTGTATTTGTCGTCGAGGGGGAATGAAAGACAAAAAACCTGATCCTGGTTCACTCTCTGATAAATTTCCACAGGATCCGCAATATGAAGCCTTAGAGAATCAAGTTCAGACCATAATTCCTTAAAATCACCCAAAGCCTGGTTAAAAGGCTTTCCCTCTTGCCTTAGATTATTAAGGCCTTTATTTACTTCATACACACGGTTGAGATTGGATTCATTGCCAAAATTTTGTTTCAGCTTCTCCCAAAGATCCTTAGGAGACTCTGTGTGCCCATATATGAAGTACATGAGATTAGAGGGAATTTTGTAAAACAACCAAGGCAGTGAGCTTATTTTGTTCCCATTTTTCTGATCCAGCACTTAAATCTGTCGGTTTCACATCCGATCCTATCACGAAACCCCAAAGACCTTGCATGCCAAGATTGACCTTAGCAATCTTCATCCAAATGGAATAATTGTTTCCATTTAACGAGATTGAGATTCTTTTGGTCGAGTCCATGACAAGAGATCCTAGAAAAGAAAGGGAGACAAAAACTAAGAGAGATTTAAAAAAAATGACCGAAAACAACTTTTGAAATAGAATAGATTTAAAAAGAAACAAAATCGATCAAACAAAATTTCCGAGATTCGATCACTGCTCTGGTACCATGTTGATTTTTTAAAACAAAAGATGAATCAGCGAAAGCAAGATTAGAAAGATTAAGAGCGAGCGTAAGATCGAGAGAATTAGAGAGAATAAGAATAACTATTCTTTTATGCATTCTTTAGAAACAAAGGTACACATTTATACAAGTAGAAAGGTAGAAAAACAAGGAAAATGCAAGTACAAATCCAAGGCACAAATTTAAAAGTAACATGCATGAGCTAGAGCGGTCAACAAGGCATAGGAGACCACGGAGGCCATAAAATTGCCTTGACCAGGTTGTAGGTCGCGGGATGCAGGACGCAGGTCACGGGATGCAGGTTACGGGATGTAGGATGCGGGACGCGGGATGTGACCTGAGCTTAGAGAGCGGGACATGACCTGAGCGGGACACGACCTGAGCAAAGAGAGTGGGATACGACCTTTCTTCTTAAAAAAATGGATGTCAATAATGCATTTCTTCAATGTCGTCTCACTGATGAAGTTTATATGAAATAACCAGTTGGCTTTTTTATCGCGATAGAAACACTCAAGTTTTTGTCCTCACAAGGCTCTCTATGGTCTCAAGAAAACTCCACATGCATGGTATTCAGAGTTACGAAATCATCTTATATCTCAAGGCTTCCAAAATTCTTTGGTTGATGTTTCACTCCTTGTTCTACGTACTGATGATGTTCTTGTATATGTTGATGATCTTCTTGTCATACAACTCTTGTTCTGATGTTCAATATGTCATCGCCACACTTGGTAAGAGGTTCTCTATCAAAGATCTTGGAGTCATCTTAATTTCTGGGAATGGATTTTATATGACCTCTTAAAGGATTGCATTTTTCTCAAAAGATCATCGACATTCTTCAACGAGCCAAGATCTATGATGGTAATCTTGTTCCTACTCTAATGGCGTCTACCACTTGTATTTTTATTTGTGATAGCACACCACTCACGGATCCAACGGGTATCGTGTTCTTGTTGGAAGTCTATAGTACTTGACATTGACCAAATTTGATATCTACTTTGTGGTGTATCAATTATCTTAGTTCATGCATGCACATACAAGTGAATATTGGAAAGCCATCAAGTAGGTTCTAAGATATCTAAGTGGTATAGGGAATGTCGGGGTGTTCTATAAAATTCATAACCATCGATCTTTACATGGTTTTAGTGATGCGAATTGGAGATGTGATTGTCACAATTGGACATTCACGTATATATTGTGTATCTTGGATCACCTCGATCTCTTGGTCATCCAAAAAGATCAAAATATCGGCTCATTCATCTATTGAAGCATAGTATCGATTAGCAACTTTCACTATTGCGGAAACTCGTTAGATATCCTCACTATTGATAGAATTCAAGATTCTTCCTATCAAATCTTCTGTGATCTATTGTGACAATATTGGTGCAATCTATCTCAGTGCAAACCTAGTTTTTCATTCTAGAAGAAAACATATAGCATTGGATTATCACTTTATTCGTCATCAAGTACATGATGGTTCTTTTCTCGTCACTCATGTTAGATCTACAGATCAACTAGTGAATTTTCTCAGGAAACCGCTATCATGTTCTTTGTTTGATGATTTATGTACCAAGATCGAAGTCATCAAGGGTGATTAATCTTGCAGAGCATATAAGAATGAAAGGTAGAATTGTAAATTACTAGCTATAAATTAGGTTAAACCTAATCACTAATCCCATATTTATATGTATTTAATGTTATCAATAAAATGTATCTAATTCTTCTTTGAATTAATATATCAATAAACGTTATGAATTAATCTACATGATCACAATATTATTTATATTAAACTAGAAAAAGTACCTGCGCGATGCGTGGGATGATACTTTTTTTATATAATGCTTTATAAACATGAAGAAATAATAAATGGTATGTTATAGCTTTAATAGTTGTTGTAATTCAAGGTGATGTTGTAATGTTCGTTGTATATAAATTTTAAATATTAGTATATAAAGTATATGGTTGAATCCAATATTTAAACTTGGTGATAGCTGCAGTGGTCTAAGCAAGTTCGCACAAGATTTGCTTTGTTTATTTCAAGACATGAGTTTATTAGAAAGGGAAAGAACGATGTTACTTCGTAAATGAACCATTCAACAACCCCAAGATTGAATTGAAAAACCTAAAATCTTCTCATGAAAGTTAAGAAGGTCTTCATGATTTTGCAGAGCAGACCAATATGGTAAACTCCAAAACAAACAAACATAACCTAGAAAATCATCGATCTCAAAATTCCTCATTCACCATTGCTCCCCACTTATATTTGGATTATCTCTTGTTTGTTTTTTCTCTCGTCTTATTTTTCCCTTTAGATTACCTCTTGTTTGCTTTCTCTCTCGTCTTCTTTTTCCCTTTAAATCCTAATTTTTAACGTTATTTCATGGATTTAGTTAGAGAATTTCCTTCATCTTTTATATATATGTATATATATATATATTGTAAGATAAAATTGCATATCCTATTCTTCATTTCATATTCCTAAGTTACTCAACTTAAATTATTATTTTTAATTATTTCAAAAAAAATATCCCACTCCAAATTCATAAATTTGTTAAGATTTAATTCAAAGACAACCTTTTTTTACCAATTTGAAAAGTAAATGTGATGAATTTAATTAAATTTCATGTTACAGAGAAAACAAATTATGAAATTTTGGTATGATTTTTTGTAGGTTAAACTTTTATCAAAATTAAATGGGATTTAAGTGAGAATAAATGGATAAAAAGAAAGGTTTTTTATGGATATATTTTTTTATGGATATATCCAATATATATGAATAATTTTAAAATTTTAAATAAATATAGAAAAAGCAACTTAGGTGTTCCAAAAAAACTTATTTTTTTAACATTTAATAATCCTTGTTGAGGTGACTTCACCAAAAGCAACCTTGCAAAGATTATTATATATATAATTTTGATCATACATAAAATATAGTTCAACTAATGAATAAAATATACAACTTTGGATTCAAATTCTTATTCCGGAAAAAATATTTATATTAGTTAAATATAAATCAAGTGGAGACGTTGTTAACCGTACAATTATTATATTTTATCTTTATATAAACATACATATATTCCTTTTTTGGAAATACAAAATTTTGAATCTTTTACATGTTCAAAATGAAATAAGCAATTATCATATATTTGAGAGGAAAATATAAAAGGTTGTGTTGAAAGATTATGAAAGATATGATAAACTTGTAACAGAAGTGAGGTAGATGAATAAATGCATAAAATGTAGTTATTTTAATGGCTATAATTGAAAGATTTGAGACGAATAATGGATAAGAGTGTTGATAATGATGGGATAAAAATTATTATTAATAAAAAATGGTAAAATAATTGAAAGGTAATGAGTGGATGGAAATTGTATTGTGTAAAGAACGTTATGTATATTTTTGGGAAGATTCTCTGTTTCATGAAGAAGGTCACAAAATCCGAAATATTCAAGTTTAGAAAAAAAAATCGATCAGTAAGATGCACAAAATTTGAGATCGTATAATTAGGTAACATGATAAATACTCATTTATGCTTTTTTCTTATAATAAATAATTATAATGTGATTTATATCTTCAAATCAAATCAGAATTCTCTATTTTGGACCAAACCATGTTAGATTTGATTTTGATATGTATTGATTTAATTTAGTAACGATTTGAAAAACCAAAGACAAAATAAAGAATCCGATCTCTTTTTTAAAAGATATTGTTTTACAGTAAAGTGATTCAATTTGGCGTTATAAATACAAAGCTTTCTTCCACAATTTCTTATGAAAAACTTTAATTAATATATATATATATATATATAATATTTGAATATTTGTGTATATGTGAACATACATAAATCAATTGATGTATTGATGCAACCCAATACACCATATTATATTACCCATTTGTGATAATGTGAGTATCATGGTCTTTTCACATCCATTAATCTACGCATATGATATATGTTTATTTTTTAGATAGATATTGTTAGTTTTTATTAATACCCAACTAAAAAATACATGAAATTATCAACCAAATTTGTGTTGGAGATTACCGGAATTACGTTGAAAATAAATTTTTAACGCCATTACAACGCGATGATGGTAATAGTTAGAGCATGGTTGGTAAATATTAAGCGTTACATTCGTGTTAGAAATAACAGCAAAATATCTCCGCAATTTTTTATGGCCATTATCGATGAGGGTTCAAATTAGCGCGCGAATACCATCAACAACAATGAGGTTGCAAATAGAGTTACAATTGGCAATGACAACTCGATATGGACGTCTGTGTTGGAATCTTTGGAATTTATCAACGTAAGATATAATGAGGATGTCATTAAACCGGTTAACGTGATTTTAATGTTGATTGTGTTGGTATAGTAATTTTTTTTTAACATATTATTCAATTAAGAAAATGTTAATTGATTTGGCAATTTATTCAAGAATATTATAATCCTACAATATCGATTTGAAATGATAAAGAAGACGGTGATCTCGATGCAGGTGTTAGTGCAAGTGAGTCCGGGTTTGGACGGGTTGAAATGCGATGCGGAAACACGAAAACTCTATTAATGATTTGAGATGGGGAAGCTATGCTTTGAGCATCATAATATCTTCCCTTTGCGTCGTGATCTCTTCCCTTTCTAACGTGATTTCAGTTTTTTGTTCATCAATCCGTGCAGTATGGTTCTCGATGCATCGCACGAGGCTCACAAGCCATCGGCATCGAGCCGCCTGAAGTACTGGTAATTTGAGACTTCAACAAGCCTAAACTGAAATCAATCTCCAAAACAAGCCAATATAATTGTTAGGTGAATATTAATTTCAAACATATAAAATAATTTGAAATACTTACAATCATATATAATCTATCAGAGTAATCTCAGAAGGTCTCTATAATTAGAAATTCCTCATGTAATTGGGTTAAATCTCTCTGATGTTTACATTAGTTAAAATCACATATATTATATATATTAATATACATTACAATATACTGTAAAATATTTATTATATTTTTATTTTTTTGACTACTTCTCTACTCTTCCCATAAATCTAATATCAGTCTTGTTTTTCATGGGTCTTTTGCATGAGCTCTAGAAGATTTGAAACTAGATCCAACTCTCGTTGCTTCGAAGAAACAAAACAAAGTATATTACAATATTATATTATATTATATAAAAATGCTTAAAAATTAAAATTGTTATTTATCAAAACGTTAAAAATTTCACGAATAATTTCGCATGAAATATATGCATCTATGGTGCAAAATATGGTGCAACGAAGGTTTCTGACTCCCTTTGTTTTCTAATTCCGTTGGAAAATTTCCGGTTTGAATATAACTTTACCTATTGTAATAAATATCGTATCTGATTCGATTCGAATAATTTATGAAAATAAATAATTGATTATAAATTTTTTACTTGCATATGATCTTACCTAGATTTACTTAAACAATAGATGGTACACTTTTATAAATGCACCAAAAGAATATTGCGTTATATATACCACATGTAAATAAAGTGATTTTATACAAATATATATCGTACCGGAGAAAAAAAATGATTTTAGCTAGATAATATTTTTTTAAAAATGTGCTTACACTGATAATATTTATTATAACCTCCAAGGAGCAATGCAAATCATAAACGATTGTAATTTTTTTGAATTTTTTTGCAATTATATTTTAAAATTTAATTATTTTAAAAAATATATCTAATTTTGATTATGTTATATTATTATAGTTTTTTAAGTTAAGCAATTATAGAGTAATTAAACAATGACATGTAAATTAAATTCAAAAGTATTCAACTTTTATTTTATAGTATTTTATATTAATCAATCTCTTAATTAATTATAAAGAAAACGACAGAATTATTTAGATTCCGATCTGAGTAAATTTATGTAAACAGATCTCATTTTTTCACTTTTTTTTCTATATATATTTACTTTTAGATGTAAACTCTTAATCACAGTTACAAGTTCTCTTCTCTAACTCCAAATTGTAAGTTACTCTCCTCAAAATCTTGTTCCATATATGATCACAAGCTATGTATACCCACACATATAGCTTTCAATATCTATGTATATATATAAATGCACTCATATACACATATAACATACCCACACGACATCACAAACTAAGTATATACATCATATGTGTATTATATGAGCTTGCTCAAGTTATACATAAATACATCCACACATATATGTATAAATACATATATACATCCACACATATATATACATGTATACATATATAGGGTATAAATAAAAAAGTGTTTGATTTCTATTTTTTTAAGGCGAATTGAAGATGGCAACAAGAGGATCAGAAGAAATGGAGAAGATGCATGTGGTTGATGAGAAAAAGGTGAGGGTGTTGGTCGTCGACGATGATCCGATCAGCCGTAAAATCCACGTGGCAATCGTAAGGAGGCTGGGAGGAGTCACGGCCACGGCGGTAAACGGTGAGGAAGCGGTAAACATCCACCGTAACGGAGCTTCTTTCAACCTTATTCTCATGGACAAGGAAATGCCCATCATGGACGGTCTTTCGGTATGATACTGATTTTACCCTTTTAAATTGAACCGAACCGAACTATTTACTTAACCGGATATTCTTAATTTCCCATTTCCATTCTCTTTAATCCTAAAATTTCAATTTAGTCAATTTATATTACATCTTGATTCTGCATGTCAAATAAAAACACGGTATTATTTTTCCTATTTCTTTTTCACATTGTCGTTTACAGTAAATGGCAAAAATTTTGGTTCCAAAAAATTTCCTAAAATGTTCAGTTGAGTTCCGTCTAAATTAAATTGCATGCCAACATTATCATTTTTTCAGATTTTCATTATAAACAAACAGATTTTCCTTGTTTGTATCTATTTTTATTATTCTCATATTTCGAAATTTATTCATTGACCGGTTTGATTCGTGAGATCATATGAATTCACTCTCTTACCAAACCGGTGCAGTTAACCAAAGGCTAAACCACAAAACTAAAAACTAAATTTTGATGTGTAAAAAAAATAGGCGACCAAGGAGCTTCGTGCCATGGGAGTGACGTCAATGATCGTGGGAGTGACGTCACTGGCAAATGAAGAGAAGGAGAATAAAGATTTCATGGAAGCTGGACTGAACCAGTGTCTGGGAAAGCCCTTGAACATGGACAAGGTCACTCATCTCTTCAACCAGCTCAAGCAGGACATTTGAAAAAGAAGAAGCTTAATATAATATAGTATAAGAAAACAAATATTATGTGGGAATAAATATGTATACACACATACATCTATATATATATATATATATATATGCGTGTGTGTATACATCTATCTATGTGTTTGTCTAGTGTAATCTCTTTGTGTCTTATTTAATGTGATGGTAGAAAGGGAAATATAGGAAAGTGTTGCTGATGTAATATGGTTTGTTTATGGTCATAAAGTATGGTTTGTTGTCAAGAATCTCGTATATCCGATTTACCATTTTTTTAATCTTACCAGTAACTAATTAAAAAAAATAATAAAAGGATCGATTAAGGCTATATTAGATATATATACATGTTTTGATTCAGAAAATTTTGGATTGCTTGCTCATAAATTATGTAAAGAAAATGACAAATCACAAATCACAAATCACGTATATAATTATAATCCGACTAAATTTATACTTAAACGTTATCCTTTTATATATCTGCGTGTTATAAATTTTATAGGAGGATATGATGAACAAAAAATTATGAGATCATCTGTTATGTACCAACAAGAACAGATGATGACAAATAAAGTTGATTATAATTTATACAAATTTGCTTAAATTGTATGGAGTGTTGTTGCTTTTATGTTGCAATCAAATACATAAAAAATACTATTAATTTAAAATAAATAATAACACAAGATAGAGGAAATTTACCTATTTATTTGTTATAAATTGTCCGTGATTTTTCACTTGAATTAAATAGTTTAGCTTTTATGTGATATATTAAATATAAATTTAGATTTTGTTATGTCGGGAATATTAGCTTAGCTAGATTTGCTTAAGCATCGTGGGGTATACTCTCCCTAAGAATATTGCAATATATATGCACCATATAGATATAAAGTGTTTGATTCTCCATATTTATTATATTACAATATTGCAATACTCTCCTTGGTTAAGAATATGAGACACTCAACCTTCTGCATCAACTCAAATGTTCTGTGTATCAAAATTATGATTTTCAAATAGACGGTTTACCTTGTATAAATCCTCTAAATAGAAGCTATGTCATCTTCGACAAATGAATCTGATGCTCACATGGAGGAGAATCTACAACAACCATTGAAGGACTATGCACACTTTTCTATTTGTATTTTCGTTTTTGTGTTAGGTCGTTAGATGAAGTTGTTAAAGATTTATATTCATTCCGATTACACATGAAATTCAATGCAAGATTTCAGTAAATTTTAGATCGTTCGTTCTTGCATTTTCTCTTTCAAATCTCTCAAACTCTCAATGTTCACTTGGTAACAGAGCTTCTGATCCAGTAATATTCAGTTTCTCGATCATAGATGCACATATTATTTTTTCCATTTTCTGTAAATGTTAACATCTCAAGTTTTGTTACTATAAAACTCAATGATTCAAATGTTCTGTTTTGGAAGACTTAAATTGAATCTCTATTTTGTAGGCAGAAGCTTCTGGGTTCATTGTTGGATCTGTTCAAGAACCCCCTGAATTCATCAGTGAGCAGAACAATGGTGCGCCAACTCAAGTACCAAATCCATTCTATAATGCGTGGTTACAAACGGATCAACTCATCAAGTCTTGGATCATTATAACTCTATCAGAAGAAGTGTTTGGTCACACTATTTGAATGAACTCCACAATTAAGGTTTGAAACTCACTCATAAGTCACTACAATCAAAGTTTAGTTGCTCGTGAATTTGATCTTCTCGCATCTCTGCAAAATGCTTTCAAAAGATGGAAAATCAATGCCAGAGTATCTATGTCAGTTTAAGCCTATGAAGATTTTTAGACTGTTGCATGGTTTGGGAAGAGAATATGAAGCTTTTACAACTATTATACAAACGTCAATGCATAAACCTCCTTTTCGGACTTATGATGATGTGGTGTCTCAGCTGAATAGTCTAATTTTTAGTCCCACTCCAGCAAAATATGTTGATTTTTCTCATTATTAAGCTTTTCATGTTCAAAGTTCACAGTCTATGTACAATACTTAGTATTCCGGCTATGGAAGAGGCAGTTACACGGGTTGTATTCGACCAAATTACAAATGTAACAATAGAGGTTTCTCTACAAGAGGTAGAGGTTTCTCTCAACAAGTTTCATCTTCCCTTAATAATATGGTTAGACCTCAGAATATCAGTGGCTCTAATGATATTAATATTCAGAACAACTCCTCCACAAGGTTTGTATGTCAGATTTTTAAAAATCATGTCATGATGCTCTATATTGTTGGCATCGTTTTAATAATGCATATCAAAATAGTGATATATTTCAAGCTTTGGTTGCATTAAATCTGCAACAATCTTCCTCACTTGAGTGGTTTCCTGGTTTTGGAGCCTCTGCACATATTACTCACACTTCTCAAAATCTTTAACAACTTATACCTTATATTGGATTATAAAGTGTTATGGTAGGAGATGGATCATTTCTCCCTATATCTAATGTTGGAGCAACATTTCTATCGATAGTGGAATGTTAGTGTGTGATCTTATTCTATAAAATAAGCTCAATTCATACGATCAAATTATCCTCGTGCAAAAGAAGTAAAGAATCGCCTATGTGAAATATAATCATTTGGATAGAGAGAATAAACAAGATACTAACCTAGCAACCTCGTCTGACTTCCCACAAGTAACACTAGGATTCCCAAAGACTTACGACCTACTCATTACTCAACCGACTACTAAGCTTTTACATGCAAGATATCACGGAAAAAGCCAACTTCTTAAACATTCTAGATTCAAGGTTCATCTCAAAACGTGGCACCGGACAAGTGCCTAGGACGACTCTGACTCATGAAAACAAAAACAAACCTAAGAACTACAAAATCAAAGAGAAAAACAAAAAAAATGAAACGAAATCACTGGAAAAACGTGAGCTACTCCCCCTAGACTTGAATTGAACGGCATCCTCGACGTGAAGCTCCAATGAAGGATAAGGAAGGTGAATTCACGGTTGTAGGTCTTATTTTTTTTTTTGTGTTTAAAATAAACCAAGTCTGAAATTATGAAACAAAAGAAAACAAAATGTTGGATTGCCTCCCAGAAAGTGCTTGTTTAAAGTCGTTACGCTTGACTTCTCCATGCCTCATGTGCTTGCAATGGGTGGATCGAACAGGGAGATGGAGTTTCCGCTTTCGATCGGTTGCGCGGCTTGGTAGAGCTTTAGGCGATACCTATTCTACTTCTCCATGTGTGAACACCTCTTGTACGAGAAAGGGATCAGCCCAACGGGAATGTAATTTGTCTCGGAAAGAGTTAAAACGAGAGTCGAAAAGTAGAACAAAATCACCTGGCCGAAAGTCATAAGGTAGGATCTTTGTGTCGTGCCATCCTTTAGCGCGCTCCTTGTTCGCGTTGTGCGCTATTGTCATTGCTCCTTTCTTTGGCATGCCATGCACGAGGTTCACCCATTCGCTCCTCGAGGTAGGATAAACGATATTTGCATCAAAAAGTTTCATGGTCTCTTTTTCCATTACCTCATTCGAATTAGGGTGCAACCTTCTTTGATCTTCGATATAGGGTTTGTGGTTGTCCTCCTTAAGCATCCCGTGCATACAAAATGAAGGGCTCACTCTCCTGCGCTTCTTAAGACGAATGGGTGGCTTTCATGTCTCATGCCGAAGAGAAGAAGGAAGATGTCCGAGCTGAAGTCTAGACGCCTTCTTTACTGCAATATCAGTGAGCGTTTCGTGCGGCGTCTCCTCATGTGGGACGTCTTGTAGTGCCTCAATGTCACTCATGAATTTCGTTTAGAGCTTGGCTTCCTCATCCGTGAGTCTTGCGTACCTACAAATCTTCTTCAAACATCTCTCGAGAGGATCAGAAATACTTACTCAATCAAGTGTGCCATACGCTAACTCATCCAACAAATCAACTCTGAAGTATGACTCCTTGAAGGAAGGGATGTTCATGGAGCTAGACAAGTTGCACTCTATCTTCTCATTTCCAACACGTAGAGAGAGCTTCCCTTGTTGTATGTCTATCATGGCACCTGCAGTAGATAAGAAAGTTCTACAAAGAATGATGGGTACCCTAGCATCTTCTTCAATATCAATTACAAAAAAATCAACGGGAATGCAAAGATTACATACCTTGGTGGGAATACTTTTAATAATTCCCATCGGGTACCTTACCGAATGATCCGTGAGTCGTAGACACATCTTGGTAGGTTTGATATCTTCGAAGTTCATCCGCTTATAGACCGAATGTGGCATGAGGCTCACACCTGCTCCCAAATCACACAAAGCTTTATTGATGTCGACATTTCCTATAGTGCATGGAATGGAGAAGCTTCCGGAGTCCTTCAACTTCAGGGGAAGCTTATTTATAATAATTGCACTGCATTTCTCGGTGGGTGCTACGGTCTCACTCTCTTCGATACGTTTCTCCTTAGAAAGAACTTCCTTAAAGAAATTTGTTCAATTAGGCATCTTCTGGAGGGCTTCCAGATACGGCTTTCTCAAATCTGGCTCAAACCCTTCTATGATCGCGACTATGCCCTTTCCTTTGTCCACTAAATTTCCAGCAACTCTCTCTTGCTCGTTGGAGGGCAAGTTCTCAATCGTATCCTCACTGCACAAGATAATAGCATTCACGAACTCTCTCGGATTTAGATCGGGTTTTGCGGGTAACATTCTGGGATTCCAAGAGGATGATGCAGCTTGTTGCGCTATGGAGTTCTCTAGCAACTTCACGTGCGTGCTCAATGCTTCCATTTGTGTTTTAAGCTCACCAGTCGTTGCCTCTATTTTCGCATCGAATTTAGCTTGCTGTGATTGTTGCTCCTTGATATTGTTTTGATGTTGTCTTTGCTCCTTGATGAATTTAAGAATTACCTCCTCAAGGCTTGACGAAGGAGCTTGAAGAGGTTCAGGAGCTTGTAGAGCTTGCTGGAATTGTTGCACTTTCTAGTACGGTTGTTGCTTTTGTTGAGATCTCGAATACTTCACCGGTGGGGTCATTCGATACGAAAGATTCGGGTGGTTCCTCCAACTTGGATTGTAGGTGTTCTCGAATTGCATTCTCTCTTGCTATTGGATGTAATTCATTTGTTCCATGCCTTCTTGTATCGTGTATCAGTAAGCCACATGCTCTATATCTCCATAATTCACACAATACATGGCATTCGCTGCATTGTCCATTGATCTACCTTGATTCACCTCATAAAGACCTTGTGTCTTGTTCGTCATATTCCTCGGTGTAGACCACACATGTGGTTCATGGTGAGATTATCGATCAGTTCATATGCCTCCTCTACACTTAAGTCCATGAATGATCCTCTTGCACCATTGTCTAATGTCGTTCTATGCTCATCCGAGATCTCGTTGTAGAAGGTTTAGATCACGTACCACTGCTCTAGACCATGATGTGGGCACATTTGCAAAAGGTCCTTGAATCTTCCTCATGCTTCAAGCAATGTCTCCCCCTCTCGGCATCTAAACATATAGTGATTTCTCCCCTCATTTGAATTGTCTTGCTCAGAGGAAAGAACCGTGATAAGAATGATGTAGAACGCTGGTCCCAAGTAGTGATCGAACCAGCGGGAAGAGATTGCAGCCAAGTCTTTGCTCGTCCCCCAATTGAGAAAGGGAAAAGACGCAGTATAATCGCATCCTCTGAGACTACATGTATCTTGAATGTGCTTGAAAGCTCTAGGAAGTCTCGTAGGTGATGATGAGGGTCTTCGTGATTTCCGTCCATGAATTGTTTTTGATATAGCATGTTGATCATTGCGAGCTTAATCTCGATTTGCTCTCTTACAACAGCGGGTTTCCTTATTGCGGTTTGAATGTTACTCATGTTCGGCCCCACGTAATCACGAAGCCAACGTGGTGGAGGAGCCTGTGGTTGTTGCTGTAATTGTCCCATATTACCGACAGGTAATTGGGGCTGCCCATGACCATCCAATAAGTCGTTTCAGTTGTCCATAGCTCGTGGATCGGTTGGGCCTACTCTTTCTACTTCCTTGCCCTTTTTCTGTTGTCTAATGGTTCTCTCGATCTCGGGGTCGATTCGATGTAAGCTCGAAGTACCTTGAGATCGGGTCATGCACCTACGAAGGACAAGCAAAAAGAATTAGTAGAAAGAACAAAAAGAAAACAAAATAAAAGAAAAGAAAAACAAGAATGACTCTAAATCTGAATCTAAGGCGTGTTGACAAATAGTCCCCGACAACATCGCCAAAAACTTGATGCGGCTCAAGTTAAACAAGTTAACTTAAACTAACTGAAAGTGCACGGCATGTGTGTAGTACTCTAGGTGTCGATTCCACAGGGTCTACACAACACGGACTAAGATCAAACTAGATTCAAACTTGCTACGATAAAATAAAGGTTATAAGATGCAATGATGAATATGTAGAAAACCTAGGAGTTCTTGACAAATGAGACAAACGTTCTAGGATACGGTTTCACCGCATAGCTTCCGAAACCGACTATCGATCTATCTAATCATGCATTCTCTATCAAGATATCTAAGACGGACGATCCTAATGTAGTTTCTACCCTCTTTCAAGGCATAGGAACGTGATTCAATTGGGTTATCCCCTCCTTTCGTGGCTGACACCCCAACTAAATCCCATATGATCTATGATTCATCCGATTAAACCTCAACCACCACTACCCTACTTTCGTGACCTAGTCTCGGTAGTTCTAAGCCTGATCTTCTAAGACTATAATTCTCATTTTGGTCCTTCTCCTAATCCCTAACACATGCATCTACGTGGTCATCGTAAACACAAGACATTCAACGCTCAGACAAAGAATTAATTAGCAAAACGGGAAAAATGCATTCATAAATAAATCAACGAGGTTCTGGGATAGCCATGGGCTAATCCCTTCTCCTAGAACAAGACAACTACTCAGTCATGAGTTCAGAATCAAACAACATAAATGAAATAGAATGTCTAAGGAGCATAGAAATCAATTGAGGCATCGTCCCGATTCGATCTTCCGTCTCCTTGCGTGTCTCTCGTCAAGAGGGCTCTCTCCAATGATGGATAGGCTCCGATCTACCTTCCTAGGGTTCCCCTCTGTGTTTTCTTTTTGTTCTAACTCAACTGGGGGTCCCTTTTTAACCTTGTTCTCCGTTGGAGAACTTCAAGGAAGGTTGTTGTGGACACGCCCCGCGTAGGCTCGGTAGCCAATCCGCGCGGGCTCCCCAACTCCTCCATATCCCGTGCGTGCTAAGGATTAGCATGATTCAGGCAGAATTTTCTAGACCATCACCCCGTGTGGGCTAAGAAGAACACCCCGCGCGGGCTCCTCATGAGTCCTTGATCTGTGTGTGCTGAAGGTGAGTCCGAGGCGGGCAAAAAGTGCTGGATGTTCAGCTCGAGCGGGCTAAGGAAACCACCCCATGCGGGGGCCTTGTCTCCTCATGTTGTATCACATTCCTTGCCCGTTTCTCATCATGTTTGCTCCTTTATGATATCCGATGCTCGTACTTTTCCCCGTGTATGTTCTTTAACTCCGAAGCGAACCAAATACGCATTAAAATAATTAAATTGTAAAATCTTATAAAATATGTTTAATTCAGTTTTTTTATGAGAGTAAAAATACATAATTATGAAATAAAATATAAAAATATAGTATTTCATAAAATGTATATGTATAACATTATTTTTGTTAATTATGACCTTATTAGAAATTATTATGAATATACATGATTAATAGAAAATAAACTACAATTTGATTTAAAAATTATATAAATAAATTAAGTTTTTTACAAACTTAAATTCATATCATAAATAATAATAATAAATTAGATAAATTATTATTTACATTTAATATATACCAATCAATGTCGATATTATATATCTATACAAATATTATTAGTTTTTCTATTATAAAAAGAACTTAATATAATTTCATATTTAATTCAAATATATAAAGTGGTGTAAAAGGGAAATCTATTGAATAATAAAAAGTATTTTCTTTATTTTAATTATAAAAAGAAATATCATAAATGCACACTTAATTTAAGTATATAGATTTATGTAAAAGAAACATATTGAATATATAACTCATAAAAGAAAAATGCAATTCGATAGATTGGTAATATTTTTCAATCGTGTATAATAGATTGGAAATTTTCAATTGTTTGTAAAATATAATAAAATGGTTTATAAAGCAATTTTTTAACCTAGATTTAAGTTAACAAAACATGTATCTTATTTACCCATATTCTTTTTTGCCGCCTTCTTCCTAACATTTTCTCTCGCATCTCTTGCACCTCCTCCATGTCCCCGTCATCTCGTCGCCTCCTTCTTTGTCTCAAATCACGTCACCTCTTTCTCTTTCTCTTAAATCTCGTTGTCTCGTCACCCCCTTCATTGTCTCAAATCTTGTAGTCATGTCTTGCCTTCTTTATCTGGAATCGTTTCCTTTACAAACAACAATTTGTCAATTATCACCATATAACATCAGTTGCCACATCAAAGGTGGAAGAGCCGGTGTGGTCGTTGTAGCTAGTATCGATGGTTGCTCTATCATAGATTTTTCGAATATCATATCCATTGCAATCAAATTTATTTATTCCTCTTCTCGACCATACAAAATATCTAAAGATAGCAGACGAGATCAGGGCATTATTCTTATCATAGATGACCACACCCATCAAACCGCCTATGAAGCCACCAACGATCACATCTTGCCACTAATCAATCTGCGATGATCCAGTCTCTATAGATCAACGAAGCAAAGGAAAAGGTAAAACATTAACATTAGAGCTTAGCTAACTCTTTTTGTGATCTGTAATAGAAACATATAAAGAGAAGACAAAATTAATTAAATAAGATCGAAATTCCAAAAGTTGTGAGAATAACATCAGAGAAAGCAAATCCACCAAAAACTCATGGTTTCAATCTGGTGCACATGGAAAGAGATTTGGTGACAGAATAAGGGTTTGCAACAAATGAATGAGAAATTTATATAAATTTTTTATGTTGGGATGAGTTTGGTAAAACATAAAGTAATTTATATAGAGTTATCACTCATCATTTCCTAACTTAAATAATGTTCAATACTTTAGTAAAAAAGTGGTTATTGATTATAGCTGCTGGTATTAGAAAATAAATCATAGTGTTTGAGAAATAAATTACTAAAAACCCGCAATAATTGATTCAACATGAGAGAATTATTGTGACT
Source organism: Gynandropsis gynandra (assembly GCA_036759665.1). Taxonomy (NCBI): domain Eukaryota; kingdom Viridiplantae; phylum Streptophyta; class Magnoliopsida; order Brassicales; family Cleomaceae; genus Gynandropsis; species Gynandropsis gynandra. The sequence goes on from CM071871.1 coordinate 7,238,019, forward strand.
GGAAATTGATTATTATCTTTTAATAATGTTAAAAAATTAATAAAAAAAATTTATCATTCAATAAATTTATAATATGATTACGATAAAATCATTTAACTATATAAAATAAAAAAATAATTTTATAAATAAAGTTATATTGAAGTAGTTGTCATGTCAACGTTGACGTGGATTATAATTGGTAAAATGAATATAATTAATATATTATAAATAACAAATTTTGTAATATTGAGAATCGATTATTTTTAAATGGAATGATACCAAATTAAACATGAACTATAACAAAAATTTGATAATAAATTAAATTATGATGACACTTATCATCTAGTTAAATTCAAATTATAGATTTAATACAATATAATCACAATAATAAAAATAATTGATTAACATTAAATAAGATAATATCAAATTAGACTGAAATTAAATCGAAAATCGAATATAATTTTGAACCTAAATTCGATTAGCATATGATACGATGAAACTTATCAAGTGGTTAAATTTAAATTATAGATTTAATACAATATAATCACAATAATAAAAAATGATTAACATTCAATAAGATAATATCAGATTAAATCGAAATTAAATTGAAAATAGAATATAATTTTGAACCTAAATTCGATTAGTATATGATATGTGAGGTGATTTTCACATTATCACTCACGTGGCATTACTAGAATTGAGCAAAAACTCAAATTTTAATGTATAAGATTTCATCAAAAACTCAAATTCTAATATATAAGATTTAGATGAATTATGTTAGCTGGTTATTGCATAGATTATGTTGAGTTGATTTAGGGTTAAGTGATAAATTTGAGATTTTGATAGATGTGAGGTTTTCATAACATCAAATAAAATTTAAGATTATATATTTATGAAATCGTATTCAATTAATTGATGGTGGAATCAGATTATAATGATTTGAGTATTTACAATAAAGAAAAAATCAAACTAAAATAAAATTGTTAGAAGAATAATATATCATTGTGTCAATATAATATCACAATGTTTTTGGTGTTGCATTAATTATTTGTTAAGAAGTTATCTGTATATCCTTAAATTCTATAGATAATTCTATAGATCACAGTATGTTAACATTCACTCTTATGTGAATTATTATGACGTATGACTATGTTTTGTAAACATCTAACTATTCCGGGTCAAGGTAAGGGGTATTGATTCGGGTCGGGTTTAGGGGTCAATGATCTCACGTGATATGCACGTGATCTTCGGTCCAAATCAAATTAAAATGCATATTAGTAAACCTTTTTCATATCTCCTAGCTATTTCATTCAAATTGCTTTATCCATTCCCTGAGGAAGATTTTTTCGTTTGATTGCTTTCTTTTGGGTGCTCAAAATGTCTCTCGTCTTCCTCAATGCACCATTTCCCTCCAATTTCTTCCACCCGCTTCATCGTCGTTCCGCCGGAGTTTTTCCCGTCCGGTGTTCAATCTCTGCGCCAGAGAAGAAGCCAAGGAGGAGGAGGAAGCAGCAGAAGCGGGAGGATGGCGATTCCTCCTTCTCCGGCGGCGGCGACGCTGTCTCGGCGTTGGAGAGGAGTCTCCGCCTAACGTTCTTGGACGAGCTCATGGAACGAGCCAGGAGCCGAGATGCCGCCGGTGCTTCCGAGGTCATCTATGACATGATGGCCGCGGGGCTCAGTCCCGGACCTCGCTCCTTTCATGGCCTGGTCGTGGCACACGCGTTGAACGGCGACGAGGAGGGCGCGGTAATCGTTGTTCTATAACTGTAATCTGAAATTATGGCTTACTGGTTAGAAAACTCATTTGTAGGTAGTGTACAGAGCTATGCTGATACAATCGTTCTTTAGCAAATTTAATTCGTGTTTTTCATATTTTCAGATTTGAATTTTTCTTGGTTTTATGCAGTTTGTTTGGTGCGCTAATGGATAAAAGAAACGTTTATTCTTTGTTTTGGGTGTCTTTCTGTGTGGTTGCAGATGCACTCCCTGAGAAAGGAGCTGTGTGCAGGCCTGCAACCTCTCCCTGAAACGATGGTTGCGTTGGTTCGGTTGTTTGGCTCTAAAGGGAATGCTACTAGAGGCCTAGAAATCCTGGGGTCTATGGAAAACCTTAACTACGATATCCGTCAAGCTTGGCTAATTCTAGTTGGTATTATCCATGGCCAAAGACTTAAGAGTTAAAAGACCATTTGAAGTTTGTAACTGCTATTTGTAGTTACTATTCTGAGTAAATTTTCTAAGTGGATCGTTGCCTTTTAACAGAGGAGCTCATGAGGACCAACCACTTGGATGATGCAAATGATGTTTTTTTGAAGGGTGCCAGAGGTGGATTGAAGGCCACTGATCGGATTTATGATCTTATGATTGAGGAAGACTGCAAAGCTGGAGACCATTCTAATGCCTTAGACATCGCATATGAGATGGAGGCCGCTGGCAGAGTGGCAACCACATTTCATTTCAACTGTCTTCTTAGTGTTCAGGTTGGTTTGCTGTCTTGCATTTTGTATTGGACTTGTACATACTTCATGCTCTCTAATCAAGAAGATAACTTTTGGTATTAACACGAAATAGATCTTCTATGTATCTCTTATCTAGGCTACATGTGGGATTCCTGAGATAGCTTTTGCAACATTTGAGAATATGGAGTACGGAGAAGGTTTGCATTTTTATTCACCTTGCTTAAGCTTTTATTGCTTGATATTGCTTGATATTGTTTTGGCGGTAGTCAGGAATAGTTTGCTTCTGTACCTTGATTTTGGATTACTTGTTGCTTATGATTCTGGACACGGCTAGACTTGTTATCTCCATCTGACAGATTATATGAAGCCTGATACTGAGACATACAACTGGGTGATCCAAGCTTATACTAGAGCTGAGTCTTATGACAGGTAATTCTTGTTAAGTTCGGTTGCAGCATTTTTCACAGGCAGATATGCAACTTTCAGTGACCCATTACATGAATCACAGGGTTCAAGATGTAGCCGAATTACTTGGTATGATGGTTGAGAATCACAAATGTGTGCAACCAAATGTGAAGACTTATGCGTAAGAAATTCTTTTATTTTTTTTTTATGTATGGTGCTCTGTGTTCAGGAGTTAAATCCTCATTGATTGGGATTCCACCATTTTCTCATGCTGTGTTTGAAATTGTTTAGGCAGAAAGGCTAATTCCTAGTAAAAACTGTATAATTTCAGCTCTATAATGGTTGGTGTCCGAAAAACATCGATAAATTCATTACCAATTTCATGTATTTTTTAATTGACGCCTGGTAAAATATTTCTAATATCAGATACGTGATGATCCATTTCAGGCTCTTAGTCGAGTGCTTTACCAAGTATTGTGTTGTGAAGGAAGCCATTAGACATTTTCGTGCTCTCAAAAACATTGAAGGAGGGACAAAAATTTTACATTGTGAGGGAAATTTTGGTGATCCTCTCTCTTTATATCTTCGGGCTTTATGTCGAGAAGGTATGTATGTTTCTCTGTGTAAACTTTTGACTTGAAAATGTTTATGTTATGTGTCTTCATAAGGGTTACGGGTGTTTATGAGTACAAATCTTTATAGTATGTGGTTCTCTTTTGTTTAGGATTTTTTATTTGGTTCTATTTCTGTGAGGAGAGGTTTAGGGTTGTGTAGATACAGTATTTGACTTCAACAAAGAGTTGAGCACAAAATCCTCAAGCAGTTATAGAACTACTCTACCAAACAATAGCTCATGGGTTTGGAATTCGCTTGAAGGATCTCCATCTGGTAGTATAGGCTTTACTGGCTCATAATTTTCTAGGAAACACATGATGTAGATTATGATCTACTGTTGTTGATTCTTAGTCCATGCACTGGTGTCGTTCCTTACTTTTTTATATACTTAAAAAGCTGCTATTAATTGAACCAGGAAGAATTGTTGAGCTGATAGAAGCTTTAGACACGATGCGCAAAGATAACCAACCTATACCACCAAGAGCCATGATCTTGAGCAGAAAATATCGGACATTAGTCAGCTCGTGGATTGAACCGTTGCAAGAAGAAGCTGAACTCGGTTGTGAGATTGATTATGTAGCAAGGTAAAAAGGTGGAGGATTGTTTGAATTTTAATCTTGTGATCATATTCTCCTACATCATAAAATTCCAAGTCAATTCTAATGCTTCATTTTGGCAGGCCTGAAAGAAATTGTTATGTCTTTTGAATGTCACTGCTCTGATTATATTAGACTGACCACGTACATGCCAGGTACATAGCAGAAGGGGGACTTACTGGTGAGCGCAAACGTTGGGTGCCACGGAGAGGAAAAACTCCTTTGGATCCAGATGTTTCTGGATTTATATACTCGAACCCTCTTGAGACATCGTTCAAACAGCGATGCCTTGAAGAATGGAAAATTCATCATAGGAAACTTTTGAGAACGTTACTGAATGAAGGTCTTATAGCCTTAGGAGATGCATCAGAATCTGATTACTTGAGAGTAGTGGAGAGATTACGGAAGATTATAAAAGGTCCTGAACAGAATGTTTTAAAGCCCAAAGCTGCAAGCAAGATGATTGTATCAGAGTTAAAGGAAGAACTAGAAGCACAAGGTTTGCCAACTGATGGTACGAGAAATGTTCTTTACCAGCGTGTTCAAAAAGCAAGGAGAATCAATAAGTCGCGCGGTCGACCACTTTGGGTGCCTCCTGTTGAAGAAGAAGAAGAGGAGGTAAACTTTTGAACTAAATATCTTGGATTTATGTTCTGTGGTTCCTTCTTTGGGCAGTCAGAATATATCTTGAGTTTTTGGATCAATAAAACAGCTAGGGTTAAAGGTTGTTCCTAGCATGGAATCTTAGTATTGCATGATGCATATGGTAAAACTAAATTCTGATGTAGGTTGACGAAGAACTGGATGCGTTGATATCGCGTATTAAGCTAGAAGAAGGAAACACAGAGTTCTGGAAGCGGCGGTTTCTCGGAGAAGGCTACATTGAAACATCGGTTGAACCAAAAGAAACAGTTGACTCTGCAACTACGGATAAGTTAGAAAATACAGACTCGATTGAGGATGTTGCTGAAGAGGCTGACATTGAGGATGATGAGGATGAGGAGGAAGAGGAAGAGGGGGAGGAGGAGGAGGTTGAACAAACTGACACCAGGGCAGAAGGAGACGAAGTTGTCAAGAATAAAGAAGCTGACGCTAAGAGACCTCTTCAAATGATTGGGGTCCAGCTCTTGAAAGATTCGGATGAAACAAGCACAACAAAGAAACGGGGAAGGAGAGCTAATCGTGTAGTCGAGGTGTGTATGCCTATGAAATCGCATATGTTTCAATTTAATCTAATGTCCTGAGTTGATATTTTATTATTATCATTGAACATGGATGCTTATCAACATGTGAAAATATAACTTCTTCACCCTATTCCCCTTATCAGAACGATGATGACGAGGATTGGTTCCCTGAGGATCCATTCGAAGCTTTCAAAGAAATGAGGGAAAGAAAAGTATTTGACATCTCTGACATGTACACGATAGCAGATGTTTGGGGTTGGACATGGGAGAAAGATCTAAAGAACAAACTTCCTCGGAAATGGTCACAAGAGTGGGAAGTCGAGTTAGCAATTGAACTCATGACAAAGGCAAGAAGAGTCTTCAAGCTCTTTCGCATTATATATATATTCCTCCTGATACACGATTAGTCATAACATATGATGGAACTGTTTAGGTGATTGAATTGGGCGGAATACCAACCATCGGTGACTGTGCAATGATCTTACGTGCTGCGATAAGAGCTCCCATGCCTTCAGCTTTCCTGAAGATCTTGCAGACCACTCACGGTCTCGGCTACTCTTTTGGCAGGTAAGACCGACATACTCTATCAGCTTCTTCATAATCCGACTTTTGTCAAACATAGATTTGGACTTAGCCGAGTTTAGGATAGTATAGTAATACCATATAAAGATAGGAAGAAATATAATGATATTGTTCCTCAAACGATCAAGATGTTGGGTATGATAGTAATGAAAAAGGCATAAGAATGGATATAATGTATGCAGTCCACTGTACGACGAGATCATAACGATGTGCCTTGAACTGGGAGAACTGGACGCAGCCGTGGCCATAGTTGCAGACATGGAAACAACAGGAATTACAGTGCCGGACGAAATCATCGACAAGGTCATCACTGCGAGACAGTCCTCCGAACAGGAACCACCTCTAACTTCTTTAGGTTAAGTCACATTCGTATCTGCCCTTTCTTCAAAGGAAATAAAGAAAGCAGAGTAGGTCTCTTTGGTTATATCTTTTATGTTGCCATTGTACGTATCATCTCTCCTTTAGATCAATTCTTGTTACCATCCATGTCGAGTGGTTTAAATTTAATATTTTTCATAGTTTAAATATAAGTATCTTTTTTTAAAGAAAGTTTAATTTAATATACATAGTTCATTTTTTAAAAAGGAATATTTTTCTATTTTTTTAAGTACTTTTACGAATTGATAGTGAGCCTTTTTTAGTGGTGATTCATTTTGCTTCATGGAAAAGGCAGAGAGGCAATGCTTGGGCTTAAAGCTAAAACCTTGTAGTTTTCATTCTGTTTTGTTACATCTAATCTAAAATATTAATAAAAGAGAAGGTTAGGTGAATATACTAGATTTGGTGAGGTGGCAATTAAATGACCGTTAGATCACACACTATTTTCATTTAAGTTTTTTCTGTCTTTTTCATCCAATCAAATTGATCCACCTGTTTTTTTCTCTCTCAGCTACTCATATTCTCCTCTCATCGCTTTCCACCAGCCCTCGCTCCAAAGGAAATGCGTCCGACCAGCGAAAACGATGCGACCTCCTCTGAAATTGGCCATCGTTAGGGATTGTTAAGATCTACTCAACAAACAGAACAACTGAAAAGATAAAAGGAGCTTTCTCAACCCTATCCCGCATCGCGAAGCTCTTCCTCTGAAAGTTCATCTGGAGACGAGCGTCGGGAGGCGAAGCGAGGCGTTGCGTCGGGTTGCGAGAGGAGGAGAGAGCGCCGCGTCAGGAGAGGCGAGAGAAGATTCGATTGAAGTCCATTGTTGTGGCCGACTGGATTACTCTTTCCATCTACATGGGTATGTTAGATGCTTTCTGATAAATGTTCTGATGGTTTAGAAAGAGAATGGAGAATGAGAATGAGAATGAGGAAATGGTGAAAAGAGAAGAGTGAAGGGACAGCTGAGGAGGATGAAGAATATAATATTAGGGTTAGTTATTGAGAGGAAGGATAAAACCGTCATTTTATGTTAAAATTTATTTGAAAAATGTAAAAATCGATAGTTTTTTGTGAAAATATTATAAAAATTGATAAAAATTTTAAAATTAAATCAGTATAAAAATACCTCATTATCATATATGTATTCTAAAATTTTATCTTATAATAGCTTTTCCCCTTATATAAAATATAATTATTATCTATATAATAAAATTCATTATATATAGCAATTTTATTGAACTTATATTATATAATAAATATATATTTTAACTATATACGTTATCTATTGTTATCTTGAATTATTTTTTCCATCATAATACTATTTTTTTATCAAAATAGATATGTGTAGCAGTAATTTTTTAAAAAAATTATGTAATAATATTATAAAATATTGAATTATTTTAAATATAAAATTTTAAAAAATTGAAATTAGAAGTATTTAAAAATGATATAATAATTTTTAAATATTAAATTGAGAAATTTGATAGAATATTTCTAAAATTATGAATGATATATTATGTCTATTTATAATAATTATAATTAAAGTGGAAATAATATAAAGAAATCAATTTTGAAATATATTTGAATTTATATTTTAATAAAAAGATAATACAGTAAAAAAGACGAAATATGCAACCAGATTCCAAAGGAATAAAAAGGAAAAGAAAATAATGTTGCGGGAGCAAACGTGAGAGGACCGAGAATGGAAAATCAGAAAGGCAAATGTTAAACTAACTGAAATCTTTGGTTCGTAGACTGTGTACCCACAAATTTCTCGATCCCTTCCCGTAAGAAGACGCAGTAGCGGAAGACTCGGAGAAGACGAATTAAGAGTCAAATCGGACTTCTTCGATCTTAGTAGCTCGCCATTGTCGGGTGAGAGAGACCTTTTTGTACAGAGTCTTCTATGTTCCTCCTTAGCGGTCTCGCTTTCCACTGATTGTTTCTTCTTCTGTTTTCTCCAGGTGAAACGAGGGACGAAAATGGCAGTTCCCGTTGAGGAAGCGATCGCAGCTCTTTCCACATTCTCTTTAGAGGTGATGACCATCTTGAAATTCTCGATTCCCTTTTTGTTTCCAAAAAAATCACAGTTTTTCGTTTGGTATATTGTTCCTGGGACTCCGATTCAGTAATTAACTAAAATAGAAGAGGCAAAGTGTATTGTTCTTCCATCCGCTTGAGCTTTACAGTTCTATGGAATGTCTTTCTTTCTTTCTTTGGCACTTCAGGTTTTTAATAAATTTTCCTGAATTTTGTTTAATACTTTCATTTCCCGATGGTTCTTTCATCATTTTGATTGTTCTGAAGTTCAAGTTTGAGAGAATCTGAACCCGTTTCTCTAAATTTGGTTTATTTTCTCAATAAACTTATTGGAACTAATTGTAGGATGAGCAACCGGAAGTACAAGGACCTGCTGTCATGGTGTCAGCTGAAAGAGCAGCTACCGATAGTCCCATTGGTATGCTTCTTTGTTTCATGGGTTTTAATGTTGATGAATATACTTAGCTTGAGAGATCAAATTAGATCATTGCCCCTTTTGATGGAGTAGTAAAATTAGAATTTTGACAAGCACATGATGAGCTAGGATCTTCGTGTGCGTATTGCCTTGTAATGGCGTCATAAGTTAAAATGTTGAGGATTCACTTGCAGAAACCAAAGTGACCTCGTAGAACTGCGTTACCGATCCATACCATCTTTCCTTAACAGTAACATGGACTTAGTTTTGATTAAAGAATTGCTAAGTATAGCATTTTTTCCTGATTGAGACCTTTTTTCTGTATTTCGCATGCTGTTTGTTTAACTAGCTTTATACGCACAATTAATTGAAGTAATGTCTTCTATTTTTATTTTGTTTTGTAGAGTATAGTGATGTTGCAGCTTACCGGTTGTCTCTATCTGAAGATACAAAAGCTCTGAATCAGCTGGTATACGCTTCTTGTTTTTTGCTTCATCTTCTGAACTAAGAGTTGAAAAATATAATTAGTTTGCCTTCCTAAATCATGTTTCTGCCAATTGTCTGCAGAACACGCTTATACAAGAAGGAAAGGAGATGGCATCAATTCTGTACACGTATAGAAGTTGTGTCAAAGCATTGCCTCAGGTTCATCTCTCGTCCAGCTTGTCATATCAATTATGTTTCTGATTATTAGTTATCTTCAAACGTTTCTATTCCCTGAGAAGCAACATTTACTACTATTTTTGGATAGTATTATATACCAATTCTTGTTCTACCATGATTTCTCAACAGGTTGCACCTAGCAATACCTATATCTAAAAAAAATAAGTATAAAAGACAGGGTTAAAAGAGAAGTAATAAGAAAGAAACTATCTGTATCAATAATACTCTAAATTAGCAACTACTGAAATAATGCTCGGTAACAGGCTTCCTCGTCTATTCTTATTTAATGTCTTTTTCGAATGATGAATATGTGCAGCTTCCTGAATCTATGAAGCATAGTCAAGCTGATTTATATCTAGAAACGTATCAAGTCTTGGATTTAGAAATGAGTCGTTTGCGTGAAATTCAGCGGTGGCAATCATCTGCGTCAGCTAAAGTGCGGTGTATTTCCTGACCCTTATGTTTCTTTTCTTTTTAGTGCCTGTAAAGAAAATAACAAGCCTATGCGTTTAAATTTTGGTGCAGTTAGCTGCTGATATGCAACGCTTCTCCAGGCCAGAACGGCGGATAAATGGTCCTACAGTTACACATCTATGGTTGGTTACGCTTTTTTTAAGCAAATACATCATCATATCTTCAATCATTCTAGTGGTCCCTGCACATATGCTTTAACAATGGTTTTGCTTAATGTAGGTCAATGCTGAAGTTGCTTGATATCTTGGTTCAGCTAGATCATCTCAAAAATGCCAAAGCTAGCATTCCTAATGATTTCTCTTGGTACAAGAGGTACGTAATATTAAAGCTTACTTGGCCTATTGACCCTCTACAGATAAGATTGTTCAATATTTATTTCGTTCATGCTAATTTAAAATTTAAGAAATTCCATGGAATCTAAAATGTCTCTTGATTTTCTGATACATTTTGTCTCATTCAGAACATTCACTCAAGTTAGTGCCCAGTGGCAAGACACTGATACAATGAGAGAGGAGTTAGATGACTTACAGGTGTGTGCATGACTTGTTTCTCTATTCACACTCTTTTGGAAAAAATAAATACCTTTTTTCACTCTTCTTTCTTGTCGATGATAAAAGTTTTTATTTTCTACAGATTTTCCTGAGCACAAGATGGGCTATTTTACTCAACTTGCATGTTGAGATGTTCCGTGTGAACAAGTATCTTTCATCTGTGCATTTATCTTCGTCGTTATATACTTCTTACTTACAATGTTGAAGTACGTGTTTCTTTATTTGTGTATATTTTATTCATGCTGATAAAGTTCCTTGGAATACCTCATCGTTCTTTTTATAATCAATGTTTGATACTCTTATTTTACATCGAGCCTTTGGATCCTCAACTAGAACTAGCGTGGAAGACATTCTTCAAGTTCTCATCGTCTTCATTGTTGAGTCACTGGAGTTAGATTTTGCACTTCTATTTCCTGAGAGGCACATTCTTCTCCGTGTCCTTCCTGTTCTTGTTGTCTTAGCGACAACGTCTGAGAAAGATACAGAGGCTCTATTCAAGAGAGTGAAACTCAACAGATTGATCAACATTTTCAAGGTATGAAGGTTTTCTTGGTTCTCTTTAACTGCAGTTGAATATATCTTTAGGTACTGTTACCGATTTCTGCTGACTTCTGTATTGCTTATGGTTGTCAGAACGATCCTGTGATTCCTGCATTTCCAGATCTCCATTTGTCTCCTGCCGCAATTTTGAAAGAACTGTCAGTCTACTTTCAAAAATTTGCATCACAGACTCGGCTGCTTACTCTTCCAGCACCCCATGAGCTCCCTCCTCGTGACGCTTTAGAATATCCTTTACCCTCTTTGGTTCTATTTCTTCTCTATTTATATCATCTTGAAGTGAGATCCTGCTCTGCAATTTGCTAGCCTTTATATTTTACATATCAGAGGCAGTATCTGATATTAAATCACATTGGAGCACTTCGTGCAGAGCATGACGACTTCACAATTCGTTTCACATCATCCATGAATGAGGTGCTCAATGCTATGACATTATCCGTTTGTCTAGACGTGGAAATTTTTGTTCTTATCTCAAGTTTCTAAAACATGTTTTCATTTTCTTTTCATGTTTTTTCATGCAGTTATTGCTATTGAAGTCAAATGATGGAGCAGATACTGAGTGGTGTAGAGAGGTCAAAGGAAACATGTACGATATGGTTGTTGAGGGTTTCCAACTACTAAGCAGATGGACTGCACGCATCTGGGAGCAATGTGCTTGGAAATTCTCTCGCCCATGTAAGGATGCAGCAGAATCCCAAGAGACTTCTGGATCATATTCTGACTATGAGAAGGTAATATGCCTGGGATATCTGAAAAGATTAAACATTTTCTGGAAAGTATGCATCTATAACATCTTCAGCCTCTCACAGTAAATAACCATTTTATGTTTCGATGTAATTCTTTTTTCTGTTTATTTTCTTTCATGGTGACAGATTTTTAATTCTTTTTAATAGGTGGTTAGGTTCAATTATTCTGCAGAAGAAAGGAAAGCCTTGGTAGAACTTGTGAGCTATATAAAAAGTGTTGGCTCGATGCTGCAGCGATGTGACACATTAGTTGCTGATGCTTTATGGGAGACAATACATGCCGAAGTACAAGATTTTGTCCAGAACACATTAGCCACAATGTTGCGTACTACTTTCCGGAAGAAGAAAGATCTTTCAAGGTGAGTTTATTTGCTTTTTCTTTCTATTCTAAGTATATTTTCCCACAATTCTAAAGTAATCATGCAATAGTCACATTGTAAAGGCTAATAGTGTTTTCTTCCACTTGCTTGTATGTCTCATCCAATGATTGCTCTCAGGATTCTTTCTGATATGCGAACACTATCAGCTGACTGGATGGCAAATACCAAGCCCGAAAATGACTTGCAATTATCTCAACATGGAGCCGATGACAGCAGAGGAAACTTCTTTTATCCCAGAGCAGTTGCACCAACTGCATCACAGGTTTTTATCTACCTTTCAATTTTTTATGCTGTCTATTACAAAAAGGGAATAGAGAGTTTCAGGATTTTAATTTTTGTTGAAATCACAAGCAGTTTACCTTCCCATAGGTGTTTTAGATATCCCTAGGTATATTCTGATTGTAGAGACAAAGGTGTGCTTGCACAATACCAAGGTTATATTCAACTCAAAAGAATTTGGAGTACCTATAATACATTAGCTTTTGTACAATGAGAGAGTAGTGTATACTTCTCTTTTCTAAGTAAACGTCTATTTTTATTTTTCAGGTACATTGCTTGCAGTTTTTGATATATGAGGTGGTTTCGGGTGGAAATCTGAGGAGGCCAGGTGGGCTCTTTGGAAATAATGGCTCTGAGATTCCTGTCAATGACTTAAAGCAGTTGGAGACTTTCTTTTATAAGCTCAGTTTTTTTCTGCACATATTGGATTACTCAGGTAGTGTAACGTTCTTGATGTTTTTTGGTTGGTTTATCGAGTGATGTGATGTACAAGTTGACAATTTCAATCCATGGTGATGCAGCAACTATTGGGACGTTGACTGATCTTGGTTTCCTGTGGTTTAGAGAATTTTACTTGGAGTCTTCACGTGTTATCCAGGTAAGAGGCATAACCTGTCCAGTGACAGATGAGTCTAGCTTGTCTTGTCCTGTTTTGACATTTCCGCTGAAGTTTGCTCTCAGGCAAACCTCTACTGTTATGATTTATGCCAAAATTCACATTGCATTGGTTTGGTTTCTGATCATTTTGTTTTGTTTGTGCAGTTTCCCATTGAATGCTCTCTGCCATGGATGTTAATTGATTACATTCTTGATTCCCAAAATTCAGGCCTTTTTGAAAGTGGTCTGTTGCCTTTTGATATTTATAACGACTCGGCTCAGCAAGCCCTAGTTGTGCTGAGGCAGAGGTTCCTCTATGATGAAATTGAGGCTGAGGTAAAGAGAACTTTGATTCGTATTACACTTCCGATCTTCTTGTCTATCAACAGCTACAGGTCTTCTCGGATAAGACTCTCATGATTGGCTCTATTTAGATATCGTATTCTTTGTTCGTTGAGGTCTTGGTCTTCTTCTGGAATTTTCTACATGTCAGACCCCTTTGCATTGAAAAAGCTTTCCATTTAATATATCTTGTGTTCAACCCGTAGGTGGACCATGGTTTTGATTTATTTGTTTCAAGACTCTCGGAAACTATATTCACATATTATAAGAGCTGGGCGGCGAGGTATCTTATGGTCTTTGGTACAGTTATTTCATTTCCATCGGAACGTTGATGAACTGACCTTTTTGGCATCATTTGTTGTCAAATCAATAGTGAGCTTCTAGATCCATCTTTTCTCTTTGCCTTGGACAATGCTGAAAAGTGCTCCATCCAGCCTGTGAGGTTTACAGCACTATTTAAGATGACAAAAGTAAAGGTGAACTATGATTCTCAGTTGTGCTCTTCTTGACATTATTTAGTAGTGATTAAGTTTCAAGCACAGCTAGTGGTTTTGAATAATCTTTATATCCTCTTACTTGATTTTATACGACTTGCAGCTGCTTGGTAGAACGATTAATTTAAGAAGTTTGATTGCTCAACGGATGAATAAACTTTTCAGAGAAAATATGGAGTTTCTCTTTGACCGTTTTGAGTCCCAAGACCTATGTGCTATAGTGGTAAGATCTGTTTCAAAGTCTTTTTATGCTAGCATTCGTTTTTACTTTTCAAGTATCTTCAATTACATGTTTTCCTTATGTGCAGGAATTGGAGAAGCTGATAGATGTCTTGAAGTACGCTCACAAATTGCTCTCCCAAGAACTTTCCATAGATCCTTTCAGTCTTATGTTGAACGAAATGCAAGAAAACATTTCTCTCGTGTCTTTTTCTAGTCGACTTGCTACCCAGGTCAGCAATTTTTTTTTTCACTCTTTAGATATCTGGTACTAGTAACCTTCCATATGCAAACTGTCACGTGCACATATTTATATATCAGCAGAATTTAGGCTTGTATCTAGTAACATGTAATGTTTTTCTTCTCCTATTATTTACCTTTAGTTTTGTAGATTTAACCAGACAGAGACCACTTATCATAACACTTATCTCCATAAAGCCTTAGACGTCAGCTCCTAAAAGCACAATAAGACAAAAGTATGTGAACAAACAGATAGAGTAGCATTCATTTTGTATATCTGGAGTGTGGATCATATAAGTCTTTTTTCCTTAGGATTGGAAATGCGGACAATATATATTTTAAGCGTAACACTTGCTAACCAAAACATGTTCTCCATTAGATATGGTCAGAGATGCAGAGTGATTTCTTACCAAACTTCATTCTTTGCAATACCACACAACGATTTGTCCGATCATCAAAAGTTCCTCCTACTCAGAAGCCGTCGGTGCCTTCTGCTAAACCTAGTTTCTATTGTGGCAGTCAAGTAAGGAGCATGTTCTTATCATTTACTTTTAATAATCTGATCTTATGTTACATTTTACTACATCTGAAATAGTTTTGTGTTAGTTGCTTATGATGCCTGAAGTTACTTGACATTATGATAATGATCTTTATCTTAACTTATTTTTGGGTTGTAATACTTATGTGTTTCCCAATTCTTATGGCAGGACTTGAATGCTGCACACCAAAGTTTTTCACGGTTGCATAGTGGATTTTTTGGGATGCCCCATATGTTTTCCATTGTTAAGCTGCTTGGATCCAGATCATTGCCATGGCTTATAAGAGCTTTGCTGGATCACATATCAAATAAGGTATGTTTAATCCATACCATGAATCCTTTGCCTCAAGTTAGATGATATGAATCTTCTTGGAAATAATGAAGTGAGCAACCTAAGTTAGCTTTAATGTTCTTTCAGATAACAACGCTCGAGCCAATGATCTCCGGGTTGCAAGAAGTGTTGCCCAAGTCTATTGGATTGCTTTCTTTTGATGGTGGTGTCACAGGTTCATGCAACATTTAATATTCTCTATGAAGTCCTTCTTTTGCCGGAACCCCTTACTGAATCTGTGAATATAGACGCATGTCACCAAATTTATGTGACTATGGCATACTGAATAAGAAAATCTCGAACCATGGCATACTATGTATTTGTTTCTAGTTGTTGTCAACAAAGAGACTGTATGGATGGGACTCAGAAGGAAAATTTGGGAGGAAGTGTAATATTAACTTTCACATTAGTTTTAAGAAAACAACTTTGGTTTCATTAATCTTGATTCGTTTTGTCTTGCGTAGTTATCTCTTTCTTTTGATTTTCTTATTCAGGTTGTATGAGACTCATCAAAGAGCAGCTGAACTGGGGCACAAAGTCAGAGCTCAAATCAGAAGTACTCAAAGGGATAAAGGAAATTGGAAGTGTGATATATCTTATGGGACTTCTTGATACTGTATCGGTCAGTGCTGTCAGAGCTTTATTCCCTGAATTCAGGCCGTCAGTAGGGCTAAATCTTTGCCTTAATAATGGTCACATAACCATGTTTGACCTTATTTTATGCTTGCCCCTTATTTATCACAAACAAGCCCTAAAAAGCTGTGTGGCCATCGCTAAGTGGTAACTAGTTGTCTCAGATGTGTAGGCTGACCAGAAGATGCTTTGCTTACATTTTTTATTTTTTTGTCTTTTGTTACACAGAGAGAGGTAGACACAAAGCGATTCATGCAAACAGCTCCATGGTTGGGATTAGTCCCAGGTGCAGATGGACAGATAGTTAATGCTCAAGATGGTGATAGCCCTCTCGTCAACCTCTTCAAATCAGCAACTTCCGCAATTGTGTCGAGCCCCAGTTGCCCTAATCCTTCTGCTTTCTACACCATGTCAAAACAGGCGGAAGCTGCAGGTTAGGAATTGCATGTGACATACACATTCCTATATATATATATATATATATATTATTCACACCCCATTAGGAATAGGAACTTTCTTTTCCATAAATCACGATCAAACTCTTCAGTTTTGTTATGGTAGTAGATCACTGAACTGAGTTTGAATACACTTTCTTTGCTATATGTTCTACCAAGGAAATACTGTTGCTACCTCACAAGACTCTATATGTTCTTTTTTTTTTACTATCAGCTCTGAAATGATTGATTTGTGGAAGTATAATTTGTTGTTTTTTTTTCTGGCAGATCTTTTGTACAAGGCGAACATGAACAGTGGAAGCGTTCTCGAGTACACACTTGCCTTCACAAGTGCTGCACTTGACAAATATTGTAGTAAATGGAGTGCTCCTCCAAAGACAGGGTTCATTGATATTACAACTTCCAAGGACTTCTACCGCATCTATGGCGGTCTTCAAATTGTAAGCAATTGTAAACTTTTTTCTTTCTTTAAAAACAAGTTCTTACGATCTTTAACCTAATACTGGTACTTTTCTTGTTTCAACTATGAAATGCCAATCACTTTTCATCATTTGATGACAATTCTGAGAAATGTGCATGAACGCAGGGATATCTGGAGGAGTTAACGAACCCGCAGTCAACTCGTCATGATGTCCTGGGCGATTCCATAGCCTGGGGTGGTTGCACCATCATTTATTTGCTCGGCCAGCAACTACACTTTGAACTATTTGATTTTTCATACCAAGTTCTAAATGTTGCCGAGGTTGAAACCTCATCTGCTTCACATACACATAGAAGTGCTCAGTTCATCCAGGTAATCTTTTAAACCCTTTTCTTCTTTTTGCCTCTAAAGGTAGTAGAATACAATCTCACGGAGAAACTATACCTAACTTTTGGATTAGCGAAAGTGACTCGAAATCTAGAGCATTTTAATGTGTGATCAATCTCACATTTTGTATCATCAAAACAATCTGAATTGGATAACAATGTAAAGTTAATGCATGGATACTGTAGTGTGTATATATGTGTTTGGAGGATGATAAACATGTGTATGTATTTAGGGTTGGGAAGCATTGTTGGAAGCTATGAAGAAAGCTCGGCGGCTGAACAATCACGTCTTCTCTATGCTTAAAGCACGGTGTCCTCTCGAAGACAAGACGGCCTGTGCCATCAAACAGAGTGGTGCACCCTTGCACCGACTCCGGTTCGACAACACCGTTTCTGCCTTTGAGACTTTGCCTCAAAAAGGGACCGTTTCCTGATCATGAAGAAACTCACTCTCCTATGTTATCACTCTTTTTTTACTTGTCTAAATAGAGAAATGTAATTGACGCACGCGAAATTGTTGCCACGTCATCGCTTTCATGTGATGTGTACGCGTGGCAGACCGTTTGTGTTGAAACTTGAAAGATACGATGTTCTTACCTACCTAAAACCTAACCCATCACGTGGTTGTGACGGCGCCGTTTAAGTTTATTTCACGTCATCGGTTTCCATCTGATGTTTGTGCCGCGACGCATAGAATATTTCCCCTGCCTCTGATTTTAATCCCGTTGTTGAATTGAAACAAAAGGAAGAGTCGGCGTGAACTATATACTAGTTTTGTACCTATTATTTTAATAAAAATTGATATAAAAATTAAATAAAATTTATATATATACATATAATATACTTAATATAAATTAAATAAATTAGAATATTGTTTTTTGTTATAAGATAATGTATTGATACCTTCTTTCTTCACACTATCTTAGTATACGTTGTTGGCCGCACGCATTCGTCCATTGTATGATCTCTTCTATCACATGCCTTCTTCCATTGTATGATCCCCTCTATCCGAATATCTACAGATATTCGAATTTACGATTATTTGAATTTATAAATACGGAGACGAATAGTAAAATTGAATATTCGATGAATACGAATATAAATACGAATAGTCGAATATTTACAGATACTCGGTATTTGTCTACCCTTAATTATTTTTTCGTGTTGTCCAAAATACAAAACTATCAAATAAAATTAGTTAATTTCCACTGGAATGGATAACGTTGATTTACAGTTTTGGAAAAAATGATAGCATTTTTACATTAAAGAGGAAATATATTTAAAAAATTGTTTCTCATTTAACCTTTTAGTTACTATTGCCAATTTTTGAATTTTATGTAAATATTTATTCATATCCATTAAATACATTTTATTTTAAATAAAAGATAAAATAGCCAAATATTTAAATTATCAAACTAAAATATAATAGAATTTTTTATATATCATGATTATGCAACATCATCAATATTATTTAAAATCACATTTAAAATTTTATCTTACAAAAAAAAACTAAATATTTTTTACTATTCTAATTTTGTTCTCTCACTCTTTTTCACAATGCAACATTTGTTTTATGTTATTAAATAACATATTGAAACTCTATTTTTTATTTAAATTTAATAATAAAATAATTATAATAATATATATGAATATTAAACCTAATTCTAAAATATACCCTAATACTAAAATACAATTATACCCTCCAAAACCCTAATCTTAAAATATCATTTTCTTTATTTTTATCTCTCCTCCTCTCCCTTTCTCTCCATCTCCATCTCTTATTTTCTCTCTTCTTCTCTCTCCTGCTTCCATTTCTCCTCCTACCCACGCCAGCCGCTCGCCTCCCCTCGCCAGCCGCTCGCCTCCCCTCCCTCAGCCGCTCGCCAGCCGCTCGCCTCACCTCGCCTCGTCTTCACCACCGCTGTACCTCCTCCACCGCTCGCCTCCCAAGAAACCTGATCGTGAATACCGCCGGAAATAATAATCTGAAAACGTTGAAACCAAAAATTGGGTGAACAGTAACTTCTATATATCCAAGGTTTAAAATTAGTCAGCAAAAAAAATTACATGATCTAACGACATGTTGTAAAAATACTGTTCACTGAAGATTTTGTTTTATATTGTATTAGATATGCATATCTAAACACAATATTATCGCGAAATTCATAATTTTATTGTGTTGATACAGCAGAATTTGCGAGGAAGGAATTTTTAGGGTTTTTGGGATATCTGAAGAGGTTTTGCAGAGATTTCCGACATGGTGGGTTTAGTTTATGTTACATATTATGTTTTCTAAGGGATTTCTTCCAGATCGATCCGTTTGTCTCCGTCCTCGTTCCGGCTATACATGCATTCCGTTCTTTGGTTTTTCATTTCCTGTTTGGGTTGATAAGAAATCGTATTTGAACAGCGCGAATTCCTTCCGACGCCACGAAAATCTGGACAGGATTTCGTTTTGTTCTTATTTGTTTAGGTGTTAAAAGATTTGTGTAATCGGTCTTTAACCTATTTGGTAATAGCTTAAGGTTCCAATTTATTCGAATACAAGGATTTTTCTTTTTCCTGAAATCAAGCTGTTATGTTTTGAGTTTGGATATCTTTTCGAGGCTCATTTTTTTCTCTGCTGCTTTCTCGCAAGGTTTGGAACAACAGATCTTTATGAGCTGTAAGTGTGTTGGTTCTTGTTCGGCTTTTGTTTTGTAGGATTCGGCGGTGAATCAAACCTCAGTTTTAGCGGTCACAGATGATCTGGTATTGCCTGTTAGCTCTGTTCTAAGCATATTGAAAGAGCTGGGGAATGAGGGGCTGGAGCGATGTGATCCTCTGATTATTACTCAAGCTTCCACCATAAGTATATTTCGTATCCTCGGTTTCAGTTCACGTTTCAAGTATTGCTTTCTGGTTTTTGGTTGATATGCTTTGATGAATGGGAGTTCTCTTGTTGTGAGCCCCCTTTGTTGATCGAACATTGGGGAGTACAATATACTACTTAACTGCCTTATTATGGAGTGTAGCTCTCTGGCTGTCTTGCTATGGAGTGAAAATCTTGAGATCGTGGTGGCATTTTGTTGGGTGTAAGCTGTTGTTGTGTAGTTGGATAAGTGGAATCATGAGGCGACATGGATACATATTGTGGAGCTGTAGAATATGTTCCAAAACTATTTTAACCTAGTTTAAGGTTTAGCTCTGACTGTTTATGTTGACGCTAATATTTGCCTTGCCTAATAGTGTAGAGTTTTTTATCTTTCTGCAGATCAGTTTCCTTTGGATTCTTCTTCCGTGGATATTGTTTTATCAATCTCAAGATCATCTGCATTTCCTAATGATCGATTGTATGCTGAGATCTCAAGAATTCTGAAACCTGCCAGCATGATTATTGTATGCAAGAACTTCGATGCTCAAGTTGGGGAAACAGAACAGGTTTGTGTTGCATAGTTTATCTAATATAAACTGTGCATCTTTTTACCTCTTTTTTGTTGTTTCATGAATTCTCTATTACAGGCTCTTCAACGAAGCATGCTTTTAGCTGGTTTTTTGGAACCACAATCTCTCAACTTGAAATCTGTTTCGTTGTCTAAGTTCAACTTATCTTTTGGGGTGAGTATGTCCTACCTTTTCTCTTTTTTTTTCAGAATTTTAGTCATTGACTTGTGCTTATGCAAAACGAAATAGGCCCATTTGTAGATTTTGTTACTTCAATCAACCTTGATGTACTTGAATGAGAAGTCTATATTCACTTTCTTGTTCTACCTTAATTCTTGGCATGACCTCAATTGTGATGGAGCTTTGTCCTCTTTCTTGTAAGAGATGTTGTGATCCCTATAACGGAACAATTATGTTCTCCATATACAGATCAAGGCAAAAAAACCATCTTGGAAGGTTGGGTCATCATTTGCTCTCAAGAAACCAGTGAAAAATCTCTTGAAGGTTAGTCTAGATGATGACTCGGATCTTATAGATGAAGATTCTCTTTTGACTGAGGAAGATCTGAAGAAACCCCAACTCCCTCCTGGTAACTAAAAACATCCAGTGGTGTCTGTCCTTATGGTTGTGACCATCACATTTTTGGAAGGTTATTAGGTTTTTGGTTTTTGTTTCACAGTTGATGATTGTGAAGTTGGAAGCACTAAAAAAGCTTGCAAGAACTGCACTTGTGGTAGGGCTGAGATGGAGGAGAAAGCAGAGAAGCTGGGGCTCACTGAGGATCAGCTAGAGAATCCTCAATCAGCGTGTGGCAGCGTATGTCTTTTTCTTTTAAAAGAAAAACTTCCCCTCCACATTAATCTCAGCATTCCGTTCTACTTGAACACAATTTCTTATGCCTTGTTTTGCATCAATCTATCATCGTTGCTTTTGGTCTCACTATACTCAAATTTTCTCATATGATTCATACAGTGTGGGCTTGGGGACGCATTCCGCTGCAGCACATGCCCTTACAAGGGTCTCCCACCTTTCAAATTAGGGGAGAAGGTAACTTACAGCCCGTTCTTCCTCCCACAAGGCACACTTTGTGAGTACGAATTTGTTAAACCACCATTACCTTTCTTCTGTAGGTCTCTCTGCCTCAAAACTTCCTCGCAGCCGACATATAAGCTTGTGAAGGGCACTCCTTCATTCGTCCATTTTCTCTCTCGAGTAATAGATTTATGACATGTTAGCCTACCCAAATCCAAAATTTGATGTAAGATGTGATTGCCAAGGAACATTATGGAAAACGATGATGCATTATCGTTGTCTATCGTTTGGTTTTTGTGTGGGCGTTGATATATGCAGAGACATTGGACCGTAAAGGTATGTGGATCTTGACCTCACCCATGTTAGAGCTATGGACACAAACGTCTTATTTGGACACCGATGTATTTTTGCGTTTCATAGCAGTGATGTAAAATTCGTTACCCATCGTCACTATTTGCTACTCATGCAATTTTATAGTTATGTTTTGTGGTATTGTTTTTTAATTACGTTTCTTTGAGTTTGAATGATGTCATTGAAGATTTAGTGGTTGAGTTTTAAGATGAAGCTATAAATTTTCACAATCAACAAAAGGTTGCATTAATGATAAAGATCTCCGGGGAAACTGCTAAAGCCAAACTAATAGGTTGAGTGATCGGAGAGTAGACTTCAATGGTCTTGTCTTGTGCTCGCGCTATCAAGTCAGTGACCGGCAAAGCGGGACGAGCCAATGTCGTCAACTTCTGCTTTTGGGAGATCAAACGGAGCTCGAGCCTTGTCTTCCCTCATCGATCAAGCATTCTATCACACTAGGATTTATTGTACATAGAAAGAGGCATAGAGAGAAAATATAGAGGCAGACTCCCCTCACTACCTTTCCTACCGGTGATCGGCTCGGAGCAATCAAGCGCCAAGAGCTCTTGTACATTTTTCAGTTTATGGGGTTCGGCCAAAATGTGACACCCGAAGGGCCCGATCCCATCCGAGTCCGAGTTAAGCCAATGAGTCGGTCCATCCCAAGGGCCAGCAGTCTCTGTGACGGAAAAAGCGGCATCGTTGACTCTAGAGAAGTAAGCGAAGGATCGTCGGTAAGTTGCTCTGGTATCGGTAGTATTCGCGTTTATCCCCCTATTGTTTGGTTTTCCGGGACCTTTTCTTGATCGTTAGTGCTTATTAATAACAAGGACTTTTTTCGCCCTTTTCCAAACTATACAAGCTTCTTCCAAAGCATATGTTCGCAATTACTACCACAAGAAAGCCACCCTTATCCTATCTCTAAAGGGGCTCGTCACTTAGTAGACATCATTTTTCATATAGTGCAATATGGGCGGGCTACCTTTATGAAGTAGTTTCTATGCAACAGAGCTAGATGACTTGAGATGCTAGTGAGCCACATCCATATATGCCATAGCAGCGTCACAAAGAAAGCCAATCCGCTTCCTGAAACTGCCAAAACAAAACAAAGACACTGAAAGCCTATTGAAGGTACGATGATGGAGAGGTTTCACTCAAAGAGGGTCCAGGGGGAGGTCTAACTATATATCTTTATTTGATAGGGTTTACTTCACTAGCTGGCCGAGGAAGTTAACCTGGTGAGCACTTATAATATTGTAGCTGCTCATAGTTATTTTGGACGATTGATCTTTCAATATGCGAGTTTCAACAATTCTCGTTCTTTTGTTTTAAAGAAAGGCGAAAAACATAAGAAATGGTTATTCATCATATAACTAGGCCACATTAGCCACGCTTGAGATGATTTTAGGTGGACTTTCCACCCCCACTAGTGCACTCACTATGGAACCCATTCCCCGAGGAAGGCACGGGGACACAAATAAATGAGGCATGGTGGAAAACGTCGTGTTAATTCGATTAATCAACACAATCAATAAATATTTGATTAGTCCTAATATAATTTTAAAATCTTTACAATTCATAAAATTTAGATGAATATAATTATATCTTCAATATTTCAAACAGAAAGTTAGTATATGAATCATTACTTGATCTGAATTCGAATCGTAATCGCATTTTATATCATTACTTGATCTAGAAAACCTTAAGTTTCGTGTAATTAGTGTGACAACAACAAGCGGCAAAAACAATGTGTCCATAAAATATTCCTTGACAATAGTTTGTTATTATATATGAAAACTCCATTTCTATATTGATTCGAAACAATAAAGGAAAACAGTATGATTCAAAAAGAAGAAAACATGGGTGAAGTAAATAAGGCAAACGAGTGGAGCGACACAATTGGCGAACAAGTGGAGGGAAGGCGAACAATGTATGAGTGGAGCAAACAACGAATGGCAGACGACAGATGAGGAGAGCGAATGTCGGACGACAGATGAAGGGAGCGAAGGTGAACGACAAACGAGAGGAGAGAAGTAAACGCGGATGGCGAGCGAGAGGAGATGAGTTGTAACACGCCTATCCTGGAACTATCTTGGGATTAGGAGTGTCCACCATCACCCCAAGAGGTGGTAATATATATCACCGTTCAAACACATTTATAAAACAAAAACAATGATTTTTTTCAAAATAAAAGTGATCAAGACCAAATAACAAATGAAATACGTAATGATCATAGTCACAGTAAATAAATAAAACAAATACGAAATGCAAAATAAAACTCATCGATACCTCTTGCACGCCTTTCCATCAGTCCGTTTTGAGTTCTCATGTTACTGCTCAACCTCATTTCTCTTTTTCCTCGCCATATCTTATCCATCCACGATCGCCTACAAATAAGGTGAGTACGAAATACGCATTCAGTGAGATTAATGCGTGTACGTACTTTGTGCTAAGTATTCTCCCACTCAATACTAAATAACATAAAATAGTGATCTATCCAAAGTCTAAACTAAAGACATACAAACAATTCTACCCATCCCGACTGAGTATCCAAACTCTAAAACTAATACCACACCGGATCATAACACACAGAGTCCACACGACTCTAGCTCGAGCATACGCTCGCAAAGTCTAAAGGATCCTAGCACATTGAAGATCTCGCAAGGTCATAATGTACCCCAACCATCAGTACAATACAACGATCTGTCGCTCGAAAGGTTACCACAGCCCAACGCGGTACGACGCTGGCAGATCCATTGATCTAACTCACTTGACGCTCCGTCGCTCAAAAGGTTATCATAACCCCAGCACGGTACGACGCCGACCCAGATCCAAGTGTTGCAATACCTACATCGCTAACCCGATACTCCTCACGTGACAATTCTCACAGACACGTTTGCACATGCCTTCTTCCGAAGGTTCGAGTGTGAAATCACTCGATCGAGCACACTAACAAGATGTTCACCTGGCTTTATCACTGAACCAAAATATCGACGTTCTCTGATCCCAACATTTGGTCGAACGTCAATCTCTAGATCATCTCTAGTCTCTTACACAACTTATATATTTGTAATCAATTTTCATACGACAAATCTATGCTTTAATCAAATTTCACTTGTAACGTCTCATTTTTGCATTATGATCCTATAAATCCTATTGTGATCATGTCTCGTTTTAAAAGTATAATCGCTTCTATAAATCAACCACAAATAAGAAATTATGATAGAGAAAATCATCACATTAGCTTCTCCATTGACTTGACGATTCTTGATAATATCTCGCTAACAACAAGACCAATCAATTTTTCCCTATTATAGATCAATTCAATTAATCAATTTATATAATGTAAATCTTCAAATTAAGGAAAAAATCACAAATTTTTTTAGAGATTTAACATTATCTAGATAAGAATTCACCCATGAAGAACACAATGAAAAATTGGATACGCTTCTCCAATTTCTCTCCTCTTTTCCTTCATATTTCTTTTTCTCTTTTTTTTTCTTTTTTCTTGTTTTGTTTCTTCCTCTTTCCTTCCTCTGCACTGCACGGCGTGTTGTTTCCCTTCCTTTTTTAATTACTAACCCTCTATATATATATATATACATGCATCTACCGATTTACCTTGGGCTACGGGCCTCACAATTCTCCCCCACTACAAAGGAATTCGTCCTCGGATTCTATATTTATGATTCTTACGACAGTATTTGTATTTAGTGAATAGACGAACCATACAACCCATCTTCAAACACTCGGGATACTCATGTGTCATATTCTCCTCTAATTCTCATGTTTCTATTTCCACGCCATGATGTTCACACACAACCTTTATCATCGGAATTAGCTTACGCTTCAAATTTTTCACTTGGTGATCCATATGAACTGTGGTGATTGCTTGTTTACTCGGCTCCCACCTCATCTCCCTCGCCTCGTTTGAATCCACAAATATATCATATCTCCGATGTCAAACTCAGTGTCCTTTCTTTTTAGATCAACATAACTCTTCTTACGATCTTGAGCCATCTTCATTTTCATCTTAACAATTCTTATTTTTTCCATGGTTTCCTCGACAATCTCTGCTCCGAAGATAGATCTCTCCCCCACTGCAATCCAACACAAGGGTGTACGACATGGTCACTCGTATAATGTTTCATATGGTGACATCTCAATGCTAGCATGATAACTATTATTTTATGCGAACTCGACAAGCGGTAAATGATTCTCCCAACTACCAGGTCACTCCAACGCATATGCTCGTAATACATCCTCCAGTGTCCTTATAGTTCTCTCAGATTGTCCATCTGTTTGTGGATGATATGTGATGCTCATGCACAATTTGGTTCCTAACTCTTTTTGAAATACATGTCAAAGACGTGAGGTGAATCTTCCATCTCGATCTCACACATTGCTTAAAGAAACCCCATACAACTTCACAATTTGCATAATATATATTCTTGCTAGCTAATTCACATCAAAAGTCTTCTTTATCGGAATGAAATTAGCTGATTTAGTTAGTCGATCCACGACCACCCAAATGGAATCCTTGCCACTTTGTGTCCTTGGAAGACCCGTCAGGAAATCTATGGTAATATGGCCCAACTTCCATTCAGGAATTGATAGACTTTGCAATTTTCCGCTTGGTATGTGTTGCTTCGCTTTGATTAATTGACACGTTGGACATTTCGCTACTCATCGAGCGATGTCCTTCTTCATTCCTGGCCATTGATAAAGCTGGCGAACATCTCGATACATCTTCTTCGATTTCGGATGATCGAAAGCTTGGATTGTTGAGCTTGGCTTAGATCTCTTTTCTGATCACTAGATCCTTCGGTACACAAACTCGGCCACTAATCATCATTAGACCGTCTTCCTTTATCTGATAAAACTTGTACCTCGGGTCTTATTGATTTCTACGAATCTTCTGCAATCTCTCATCGAATAATTGTTATGTACGAATTCTACTCAATAGACCAGCTTGATTTACAGCTTGCAATCCGACACTCTCGGACTCAACCTGCATTGCCTCTAGTCTCAAAGCACTTATCTGGCCAATCCAATCATCGAATTCTTGCATAGCCATAACCTCAACTCTCTTGCAACTCAATGCATTTGCAACAACATTTTATTTCCCCGGATGGTACACGATGTCCACCTCGTAGTTTGCAACAAACTCCATCCACCTTCTCTGACGTAAATTCAACTCTAGTTGTGTGAATATGTACTTAAGACTTTTGTGGTCCGTAAATATCTATACCTTCTACCCATAAAGATATGCCCTCCAAATCTTTAACGCGAAGACCACAACTTCCATCTCTAAATCATGAGTTGGATAATTCTCTTGATGCTTATGTAACTGCCTTGATGCATAAACAATCACGTTATCTCCCTGCATAAGTACACATCCTAATGTCGTCTTTGATGCATCTGTGTAAACTATGCATGGAATCCCTGGTTGTGGTAAGGTTAACAGTGTGGATTCCGTTAGCTTCTTTTTTAGCTCTTTGAATGATTTCTCATAATCTTCATTCCAAACAAAAGGTACATCTTTTCTCGTAAGTCTCGTCATTGGCTTCGCTAGGCTAGCAAAGTTCATAACAAAACATTGGTAATATAAGCAATAGGGACATTTATGTAATTTCTCATGTATTAGGGTTTTCTACTTCTTTGTTCTATTTATACACATTTGTATTCATTTGAGAAAGACAAGACGATTCATACCATTCACATGGTATCAGAGCCCTAAATAGACCTACGTCTAAATTTTTTTCCGGCCAAAACCCTACCCGCGCCGCCGTCTTTCTCCTACAATCGTCGGCCACTTCAGCTTTTTTTTTCGGCCGCAATCAGCCGCAATCAGCCGCTCCACCTCTGCAATCAGCCGCTTTTGCACCTCCTTTTCGGCCGCAATCAGCCGCTTCTCCTCTGCTCACCCGACGTCTCACGCACGGCAACTTCAAACCGTGCGCTCGACGTCCCAGCCAAACCGCTCGTTCGTCCTCCGTTCATCCTTTCAGCCGTCGCACAAACCAGTGGGATCACATCCCACGTTCGGCCGTTCACTCGTCCCTCCGCTCCCAACGTCTCAAGTTCAGCCGTCGCAAGCTCCACGCACTCGTCTCACGTTTTGCCCTACCCGGTCGGGCCCGCATTTACTACCCGATCGGGCACATTACCAACGCTCCTTGTCTCACCATGTCAAATTCGTCCGCTGCCGACGTCACTCCGGCGTTCAACCCCAATGAACCTAATGGAACTCTTCTCACGGTCAATATGTCGAACGTGACCAAACTCACCTCCTCCAACTATCTGATTTGGAGTATTCAAATCCGTGCACTACTCGAAGGCCATCGGTTGGATTGCTTTATCCAATCGGATTCAGTCGTCCCAAATGCTACTATCCTCGTCGAAGGAGTT
>CM071871.1:7273942-7293592 GCA_036759665.1 Gynandropsis gynandra
TGTTTGCTTTAAATTTTCTTAGTATTTAGGTTAAATACTCGGTAAAAAAAACAAAAACAAAAAAAAAAAAATAACACCAAAAATGTGCTTCACTTCCTTCATCCTCCATCGGAGCTTCACGTCGAGGACGCCGTTCAATTCAAGTCTGGGGGAGCAGCTCACGTTTTTCAGGTGATTTCGTTTCATTTTCCTTTGATTTTTAGTTTTTAGGTTATTTTTGCGATTTTTAGTTTGTTTTTGTTTTCATTGAGTCAGAGTCGTCCCAAGGCACTTGTCCGGTGCCACGTTTTGAGATGAACCCTGAACTTAGGAATGCTTAAGAGGTTGACCTTTTCCGTTAGACTTTGCATGATTGAGCTAGGTTTTCCTATGCGTTAGAGCTTATTAGTCGGCTGAAAAACAATAGGTCGTAGTTCTTGGGAATCCTAGTGTTACTTGTGGGGATGTTTAGACGAGGTTGCTAGGCTGGTCTGTCGTTTATTTTCTCTACCCAGATGGTCATACTTCGTGTAGACGACACTTTACTTTTGTCATATTGAGGATTATTGGATCATATAAAATCGAGCTATTTTGCAGATTAAAAAAGCGCACACTAACACTCCGCTGTCGATAGAAATAGTGCCTAATAAGCATGATCAAAAATCGATATGAGTGCATCGACCTTGTTACTCCTTCGGTGGCTCGGGTCTAAGTGGTGGGTTGGCGATCATCTTTCTACGTCCTAAGGGCAAGGCATAAAAAGCCGCCTACTCCGCTGCACTCTCACACGAGATGCATGAGTATACCGTCATCGGTAGTCTGGGTCTAAGTAGAGGCTGGGTCCCTTCAAATCCGACGTCCTAGAAGCCTAGTGTGTATGCAAAGAAAAAGAAGAAAAGAAAAGAAAAAAATGGAAAAGAAAAAAATAAAAGAAAACAAAAGAAAGAAAATTCATAAAAAGAATAACAAAAAGAAGAAAAAGAAAAAGAAAAGAAAAAGAAAGAAAGAAGCTCGGAAAGAAAGAAACAAGTATCCTCGGTTGACCTAGGTTTAGCATAGTCTGAAGTCTTGTCTGGTGGAGGGAGTTACGGTAGCGTGTCTAGTCTCCTTTGATTTACTTTCTTATGGGTAACCGTGGTGGACCTAGGATTAAGGCTGAAAACTCGATTAGGCCGAATTTGCTCTCGATTTGCTAGTTGATCGGTTAGGTTCGCTTTAGCGGTATTTCTAGGAGAAGGGGGATTCTCGTATTTTCATACCCCATGTATTCCACGTTTACGTTTGCTTAGGGACAAGCAAACATTCAAGTCTGGGGGATTTTGATCATCTCGTTTTCATACGTATTTCTTGCACGATTTAGGAGACGTTTTTGATACATATGTGATGTTTTACGTATGATTCCGTATCCGTTTTACTTGCTTTCGTGCTTTTCATGTTCTTACAGGTTTTTACGCGTATTTGGACTATTTTGGAGCTAAAGGAACATGCACGGAGCTAAGGAGCAACTTTGGGGATCATCACGGGACAAACGGGACGAGATTGAGCATGGAAAAGCCTCACCCGGTCGGGCACAACCCTTGCACGATCGGGCAAAACCTACGGCCAATTGTGTGGACCATTTAGCACGACTCGGGCAAGCATTTAGGACCATTTTGCCTTGTGCCCGAGCGGGCACACATGCCATGCCCGATCGGGCACCATTCCAGCACCACAGGACGCGCACGAACTGCCCTAGCCGCACCCGAGCGGGTACAGTCACTACCCGAGCGGGTAGTGGCCCGAAACCTCTCAAAACTTAAGTAAACTTAACTTAAAACATAAGGGAACTCGTGGGGCAATTTGGGCAACAATTGGACCGACTTAGGAGGCTTAAAAGGAGGCAAAAAGACGCCGTTACAGCAAGCATACAGAGGAGAAGAATTCAGCGAAGTTAGAGCAGATTCTTGCGAGGAGATAAGCGAGGAGCATTGGAGATCAAGCAGCACCACTTCGGTTTTGTTTGGTTTTTATGTTCCTTAGACTCTCTACTATGTTTATGTTTCTTTACAGACGCATGAGCGAGTAGTTTGTTATGTTTCTTTTGATCTATTTTGAATGCATCTTCCCGTTTTAGTTCATCTATTCTTTATCTGAGTTCTTGAATTTACTTGTGTTTGCGATGGCCACGTAGATGCATGTGTTAGGGATTAGGAGAAGGACCGAAAGGAGAATTCTAGTCCTAGAAAGTCAGGTTTAGAACAACCGAGGTTAGGCCACGAAAGTAGGGTAGCAACGGTTGAGGGTGAACGGGCGAATCACAGAGTTTATGGGTTTAGTTCAAGGTGTCAGTCACGAAAGTAGGGGGCAGCTTGTCTAGATCACGTGTCTATGCCTTGAGAGAGGGTAGATATCATGTTAGGATCGTCTGCCTTAGATAGCTTTAACTGGGATTGCATGATAGATAGGTTGATCGTGTGTTTCGGTAGTCTTGTGGTGAAACCGGTTTCCTAGGACGCTTGTCTTATCGTTAGAACCCAAGTAGTTTAGTTTACTTTCAGTATTTTATTCTTCATCACCACTCTTTCGTTAGCAAGTTTGATTCGTAGTTCGGGTTTAGGTGGCGTTGCGTAGTCTCTGTGGGATCGACACCTAAAATACTACACACGTGCCGTGCACTTGCGGGTAGATTAGGTTATATTTAACTCTGATACGCATCAAGTTTTTGGCGCCGTTTCCGCATGTGGTTGTACTGGTGGTGGTGTCGGTGCTTGCAACATTATTTGTGGTGTCGCCAAACTCTCCTCTTGGTCATGTTGTCGATTTTCTGGTAATAGTTCTTTCAACGATTCTCTCATGACATCTCTATCTATTCCACTTCGTGATCTTAGTCGAGATGATTGAGACTGCGTACGACTAGTGGAACGAGAGCCTCCGCTCATCACGTGACCAAGAGCTCTAGTAATCATCCTCCTCAGTACTGTCTGCTACACACAATTAACTATTATTAGCTTTCATATCTCTAAACCCCACTAGACATTCCAAGACATGTGTGCTACGGTCTCGTGACTTTATTAAGATATTTCACAGAACATTTTGAACCAATGAAAATAATAAATACGAAAATGACAACTAGAGCTCTGATACCAATTTGTAACACCCTCATCCCGGAACTATCTCGGGACTAGGAGTGTCCACCATCACCACCAAGAGGTGGTCATAAATATCACTTCTCAAACACATCCATAAAACAAAATAAATGATTTATTCCAAAACAAAAGTGGTTCAGACCAAATAGCAAATGAAATACGTAAAGATCAAAATCACGGTAAATAAAAAATAAAATAAATACGAAATACAAAATAAAACTCATCGAGAACTCTTGCACGTCTTTCCCATCAGTCCGCTATTCTCATGTCGCTGCTCAACCTCATTTCTCTTTTTTCTCGCCATATCTTGTCCATCCACGTCAGCCTATAAATAGGGTGACTACGAAATATGCACTCAGTGAGATCAATACGTGTACGTACTCTGTGCCATGTATTCTCTCACTCTAAACTAAATAACATAAAATAGTGATATATCCAAAGTCTAAACTAAAGACATACAGACAAGTCTACCCAATCCGATTGAGTATCCAAAGTTTAAGACTAGTACCATACCAAATCATAACATACAAAGTCCACACGACTCTAGCTCGGGCATACGCTCGCAAAGTCCAATGGATCTTAGCACACTGAAGATCTCACAAGGTCACAACGTATCCGAGCCAGCGGTACAATACAACGCTCCATCGCTCGAAAGGTTACCATAACCCCAACACGGTACGACGCTGGCACATCCACTGATCTGACTAACTCGACACACACCTTATATACTTGTAATAAATTTTCATACGACAAATCTAGGGTTTAATCCAATTTCAATTGTAACACTCATTTTTTCCATTATGATCCTATAAACCCTATGATGATCATGCCTCGTTTTAAAAGTATAATCGCTTCCATAATTCAACCACAAATCCGAAATTATGATGGAGAAAACATCACCTTAGTTTCTTCGGTGACTTGACAATTCTTGATAGTATCGCTAAGAACAACACCAATCAAATTTTTCCTATTATAGATCCATTCAATTAATCAACTTCTATAATGTAAATCTTCGAATTAAAAAATAATCACAACAATATATTTAGAGATATACCCCTATCTCAATAAGAATTCATCCACGAAGAATACGATAAAAAATTAGATATGCTTTTCCAATTTCTCTCCTCTTTTCTCTTTTTTTTTCTTCTCTCTTTTTTTTCTTCTTTTTTTCCTTCCTCTATACCACACAGAGTTTTGTTTCCATTCTTCTTTTAATTACTAACCCTAATATTATTAAATTATATATATATATACATGCTTCTATCGATTTATCTTGGGTTAAGGGCCTCACATTAGTGAAGGTGAATATCGACAAATTTCTATGTCTTTTTAAGTGAACATTCAATCACAACATCGTTTTGGTTTATTCCAAGATGATTGCTTTGAATGAAACAATTTTCAAAACAAACTGTTTGGACGACCAATTCCAATTAGTTGATTGTCTAGATGTCGACTATTTAATACAACAAATTTGTTTGATTTCTAGACGATCATCCCTTTCCAATCATCTAGATAAGGCCTAGATGACCATTTATAATGAATTCTACAACATTGATTGTTAGTAAAACAATCTCAAAATTTAAAACAAATACACAACCAAATTTGTAAATATTGAATAATTGTCTATTATGTTGTGGACAAGTGAACCTTGAGAAAAATTTTATAAAATAAATTACACAAAAGCGAATTATAGGTAAATAATGTATATATATTAGGATAATTATTTTTGAATTAGTATATGGTTATCTATCTCGATATTATTGATCTATATTCTTAGATTAATTTATAAAATAACCATTGTATTTTATGTATTAATTTAAAAAATATTATTATTCATAAAAATAATTAATATAAATTTTGACATTGCAAAATAGTTCGATGTGTGAACGTTTTCCAACCTTTAATTATTTGGAAAACAAAATCGGTGCATTTACGAATATAAAGATAATTATCTAAACTGGCCAGATTCAATGGACCAGACGTGATTGGACGTGATCAAAGTTTGATATTGGCTTCCATGGAATAACCATATGCACAAAATCTCGATTTTTATAGAAGAAAATATTTTATTAATAAAAATAAGGATTTAGATAAACTTAGGTTAGTGATATTTATTTACATTTATATTTGAATTAATTTTGATTTTGATAACAAACATTTGGTGGGTAGGGACAAAGCTTTGATAAGAAAACACAGTCTCGACTTTACGTAAGATACGTGTCAGTCATCTCTCTCTTTCTTCGTTTTTCACCTTCACGCTCAAATTTGCGTTGTCCATATCTTCGACACTTTGACCGAATCCTCATATCAACGGCCAAGATCTTTACACTTGTCATGTTACCACGCTTTCTCCGCAAGGACCCGTAATTTTCTAATTTATTTTAAAAATAAATAAATAAAAAAAGGAGAGGAGGAGAGGAGGAAAGAGAAAGCCAGAAGCTCTGCAAAGGCCAAGTTCGCTTGTAGGGTTACTGCCTTTTTCCTACTTTTGTGTGTTCTCGGTGTTCGATTCTCCGGCGGAGTTCCGTCCTCGGTCCGGGGACTTGTGATCTCCGAGGACGTGGTGGTGTTATCTGGTTGGTTTTTAATCGGCGCGATGATCTCTGTGAAGAACGGAGGTGGGGTGATCACTCGATTCACTTTCGTGTCGGATCGAGCTGAGGAAGTCTTCTCCGTTAAGCCTGAACTGTCGATCTCGTCTTCGTCTCCTTCGAGTCTCCTTCAGCAGTTGAATAAGTCCCATGAAGGTTCTGTATTGCCGCGAGCTTGTGTTGTGCCTCTTTTTTGGTCCTTTCTAAGTAATAGAATCTTAAGAACATGATTTTCCCGATCTTTATAATTTGTTGCGTTTTTCACTTAGCTGTGGCTATTAGGGTTTTTCTCTCGGATTGCTATTTTGGCAATTCAGTTGTTTCTTGGTCAGGCGGGCACTAAAGAGTCCCTTTTTTGTGGAAGTTGGGATTAGGGTTTTTCCCTCGGATTGCTGTTTTGGCAATTCACTTGTTTTTTGGTCAGACGGGTTCTAAAGAAACCTTTTTTTTGTGGAAGTTGGGATGGTACGATTGAGTTAAAGATCGTAATCTGCGGAGAAATCGTACTTTCTTAAAACTGAAAAAGAAGTTGGTTTCATTTGTGGGAATTCTAATTTTGGTTTAGCTCCTGAAAATGGCAAACATAGGTTTATGCCTCGTTTGGGTGCTATAACTTTCTTAAGTTAACAGAGCTCAAAAGTTGGATGCTTCTGAAAGAAATTGCCTCTGCAATTCTTTTATATATATATATATATAATATATATAAAAATTGAATTAAATGCTTATACTCTATGCTTCTGTTTCTGGCAAGTATTATTGATGTCGTGAGCCGTTTGGTGCAGCTGACGATGACACATGCTTGGCTCTTGCTCATCAACTGTACAAATCTGGAGACTTTAAGCAAGCCCTGGAACACAGCAACATGGTTTATCGCAGAAGTCCTCTACGCACTGATAATCTTCTTCTTCTTGGAGCAATATACTATCAGGTACTTTTGTCCCCTCTGATTACTTTCTCCTTCATTAGTTTCAGTGAACAAGTTGTTTACTGGTTTATATTGTGTTCTCGCAGTTGCAAGATTATGATTTGTGCATAGCTAGGAATGAAGAAGCTCTTCGCATTCAACCTCAGTTTGCTGAGTGCTTTGGAAACATGGCAAATGCATGGAAGGTGAGTGCTTAGTCTTTACTTGATCCCTTGATCATTGCTTATACTTTTTTTTACTGTTACATATATTATATGTTCCTTCTGTTCAGGAAAAAGGGGATATCGACACTGCAATTCAATACTATTTGATCGCCATTGAGGTTGTGTTATGTTGAACTTATCAATTCTGGTTTTATTTTCCGTTGTTTCAAAGTTTCTGCTATAATGATTGCACTTTCGTCATCCCTTCTAAACAGTTGTTTTTTAATCTAATGATCAGCTTAGGCCTAACTTCGCCGATGCATGGTCAAATCTTGCTAGTGCATACATGCGAAAAGGAAGACTTAGTGAGGCTACCCAATGCTGTCAGCAGGCTGTAACTTTAAATCCCCTTCTGGTACTTAGTCAGATCATTGATATGTTTTTATTATAAGCTTGAAAAAAATAAGCAAGCAAAAAATAAGCAAGCAATCATTTGAAACATCTTCATGGTCTTCTATTTCACATTTTTTATGATGATTCTGGGATATTTCCTTCTGCTTGCTGCTGCTTCTTCCTTTTTAGTTCTCTTAACAAGTTATCTGAATTTCTCCTAGGTCGATGCACATAGTAACCTGGGGAACCTGATGAAAGCACAAGGATTGATTAAGGAAGTAAGTCCTCGGAGACTAGGCTATTTAATGTACTCTATTCTGTGTTCAAAGTCTATAAAAGTTAGCCTATGCAATTTGGTTATTAAATTCTGAGACTATAACCTAACTTAACTAATGATGGATGGAAGTCTCTTCATTGCTGAGTGATCCAAAACAAAAAGAATCTAAAAGGAAGGTGATGTGATGCACTAAGTATCCATCTTTAGTCTGTTTACTGGTTTATCATCTGCAGTTACTGATGGAGTCATTCATTTTTCTGTGTTGTACTGTGTTGTAATCCACGGTCAATACAGATATCAAGTTGTTACATACAGGCAGGCAGGGATGATGGTCTTATTGTAAGTTGCTTCTGCAAGAGTGCAAATTGTCAGAATATAATATTTTGTGCAGGCATACAGTTGCTACCTTGAAGCTGTTCGCATACAACCAACATTTGCGATTGCATGGTCGAATATTGCGGGTCTTCTCATGGAATCGGGTAATCTTAACGGAGCCCTTCAATATTACAAGGTATACTTCATTTCGTCCTCAAATTTCCTTGCACACAATGTTGTGCGTGTGTGCACACCAATCTCTTCATTTTATATTCTACTTGAAAATCTTTTTTCAGGAACAAGTAGATCAGATTGTTTTTTTCTTCTTATTGTCAGATGATGTTCCCGAGGGAATAATTCACCATACTATGCTTGATTCTGTAGAAAGCTGGGAGATACTTGAAATCCAGTGCAATTTTATCAGGATATACAATATGATAGAAAGAAATGAAACTCTAGCAGAGTTCGGAAATAATATCTTATACCATTTTCTGGAGATTGTAATTAGTTTCTGGAGGAGCTTATGTCTGATTATATTCTGTATTTTTTCTAACTGTAATCGTTGAATTCTTCAATTTTAGGAAGCTGTGAAGCTAAAACCTGCATTTCCCGATGCTTATTTAAATCTAGGAAATGTATACAAGGTATGTTTTTATTCGTTATTTTGCTTAGGGTTCATTTATGCAATCTGTTTGAGTAGAAACAAGTTTTCCATTTTTTTTGTAAGGCTCTTGGAAGGCCTGCAGAGGCAATCATGTGTTATCAGAATGCTATACAGTTGCGACCAAATTGTGCAATGGCATTTGGTGAGTGGAACTTATTATTCCTTTCTTCCCTTTTTGAGTATCACGAAATATATACGGTCAAGTAAATAAAATATGTTTGACTTCTTGAAATAAATGTGACCGTTGTCTTTCTGAAACAGATAAACGTACTTTTTGATGCAGGAAACCTAGCCAGTATGTATTATGAGCAAGGTCAACTAGACCTGGCAATCCTCCACTACAAGCAGGCTATTGCAAGGGATCCGCGATTTCTGGAGGCGTACAACAACTTGGTTAGCATCAGTGACACAATTTGGGCTTTGCTGGTTTATTAACTAAAATTTAATTTATTTTTTATTGTGTTATAAACGTGAAGGGTAATGCATTGAAGGACATTGGACGAGTAGATGAAGCCATACGATGTTATAACGTAAGTGCAGTTCCCGTCTTATGGATGAATTTCCTTTTTTACTTATTGTTGAGTTTACAAATTACTCAAAGAACCTCTGTTTATGTTGCAGCAATGTCTTAGTTTGCAACCTAACCATCCACAAGCAATGGCAAATCTTGGAAATATATATATGGAGTGGTGTGTGACCTTTTCCTCTTGCTAGATAGATGTTATCAAAAGATGCCTCAAATTCTTATATGACACAAACTATGAACAGGAACATGATGGGTCCTGCTTCTTCATTCTTCAAGGCAACTTTAGCTGTAACCACAGGACTATCTGCTCCGTTCAACAACCTCGCGATAATTTATAAACAACAGGTGGTTGCATACTCTATTATCAATGTTTAATCATCGGTACATTAGCACCCTTCTGATGAATCCTCTTTTCTTTTACTCTGTGAAGGGAAATTATGCTGATGCTATATCCTGCTACAATGAGGTCCTTCGAATTGACCCCTTGGCAGCTGATGCTCTTGTTAATAGAGGCAATACCTACAAAGAGATTGGTAGAGTAACTGAAGCAATACAAGATTACATGCATGCTATTAATGTGCGGCCTACAATGGCTGAAGCTCATGCGAACCTGGCTTCAGCCTACAAGGACAGGTATTCCACTCTTTATAACCTTTGTTCATGAATGCACTTTATTGAACTCTGCATAATAATAAAAAATTGAAGATGTATGTTTTCAAGGAAGGTTTCTTAAGCTTCCATGTGATAAAGATTTTTGTCGATCTTCCACTGCCCGTTGTAGATAGCATGTGCCCTTAAGCATGGTTTAGAATAATGTTGAACATTCCACTTGATCTGAAGCCTTCATCTACCGGAAACGTTATGGCATTTAGTTTCAGTCGGGTTTTATTTATCGGTATTGTGATGTGATCTGCATTAATGTTGGTCCACAGTGATATAAATATATGGGCACTGATGATGTGATCAGATTGATTACAGGAATAGTAAAACTTCTCAAAGATATTTGTTTGGTTGGTCAAAACATCATGTCTGTGCTAATGTAGCATCTGGACCTTCGTAAATACGCAGTGGACACGTGGAGGCTGCCATAACAAGTTATAAACAGGCCTTGCTTCTACGAACGGACTTTCCAGAAGCAACCTGTAACCTTCTACACACATTACAGGTACACTCTGTTCTGATGTCCCCTTAGTCTGATATGATAACTTCTGAAGCCTAAGTCTATATTTGTATAGTTTATTTTCTTAAACGTAGCATAATATTGGATTGCAGATACATAAGAATAGAAGGCTTAATCATGCATGTATCACATATGATTTACATGTGTATCATTATGATGTTCTCTGTATATTGTCAAGTATCGCATCCTTCTGAAACTTGTATTTTTTTTGTTCTGATTTCTGTGATTATCTCTGTGCTAATTGGTATCTAAGCTGCAAAATCGCATCCAATGCTTAATGTTTGATTGCACATGCCATCTTTTGAAAGCATATAGTATGGGAATAGTATTATGATACTATGATAAGTAC
The DNA here is from genome assembly GCA_036759665.1 of Gynandropsis gynandra. NCBI lineage: Eukaryota > Viridiplantae > Streptophyta > Magnoliopsida > Brassicales > Cleomaceae > Gynandropsis > Gynandropsis gynandra. Next base: position 7,284,410 of record CM071871.1, read on the forward strand.
TTCTAAAATTTGAACTGGTTCTCATGCATGTATGTGGGGTGTAATGCATGCAGCACTGTGTGACTAATCTCGGAATGCATAATGGACTTGCTTTTGTAATTTGAGTGGTTGACTAACGCTTTTTGTGTACTTGTGCTGCGTGAGCCAGTGTGTGTGTAGTTGGGAGAACCGCGACAAAATGTTTGCTGAAGTTGAAGTTATTATTAGGAGGCAAATAAATGTAAGTTGTTGTACAAGGTTTCTTGATTCTGTATGCTAATAGAGATAAAACAAAAATGTCTTATTCAATTCTCGCAGATGTCAGTACTTCCAAGTGTCCAGCCCTTCCATGCGATAGCATATCCGATAGATCCTTTGCTTGCACTTGAAATCAGGTGAGAAACAGAATTTTTCAGAGCTTAAAATACATCTTCATAACAAAATAAAGTTATATATAGAGGCTTGTTCCTTATAAATCGCCTAATATTTTCAGTCGTAAGTATGCTGCACATTGCTCAATCATTGCTTCACGCTTTGGACTGCCTCCCTTTAGCCATCCAGCTCCAGTTCCTGTAAAACGTGATGGAGGGTTTAGGAGGTTAAGGGTGGGGTATGTGAGCAGTGACTTTGGCAATCATCCATTGTCACACCTCATGGGATCTGTGTTCGGGATGCACGACAGAGGCCACGTTGAGGTTTGTCTCCTGCTTTATAGTTTGATATCTTCTTGATCCAATTCCTTACGCATTGGAAGTTTGGATTCTCCGATCCAATGGGATCTTGGTGAGCCTATTAAGGTTTTCGCATGTTGGATTTTAATAAGAGTATGCATCCAAAAATTACATGCACTCAGCCAATACAGAATGTAGAACTTCTCTATCGATAGTATATAAAGTTTGCATCTTCCTCTCGGTTCCACTTCTAACACAGACTACAGGTTTTCTGTTATGCATTGAGTCCAAACGATGGATCTGAGTGGAGACAGCGTATCCAGTCTGAAGCCGAGCATTTCATGGATGTTTCTGCTATGACGTCTGATGCTATTGCCAAAATTATAAACGAAGATAAAATTCAGATCCTCGTCAATCTAAATGGTTACACCAAGGCACGGAATTTACAAAAAAAAAGATATATTAATTTGTTCTGCAGAGCTGTAAATCCTCCATGGGAATAAACTGATGATGGTTCTGAATATTTGCAGGGAGCTAGAAATGAAATATTTGCCATGCAGCCCGCGCCAATCCAGGTTTCGTATATGGGATTCCCAGGGACGACAGGAGCTTCCTACATTGATTACTTGGTGACAGATGAGGTTTGAAATTGAATTTAAGATTTTCATTTACACAATGAAATTTTTTCTATGATTTCATTTCACGTGTTATCATTCTTCATTTCTTGTCAGTTCGTCTCTCCCTTGCAATACGCTCATATTTATTCAGAGAAGCTTGTCCATCTCCCCCACTGCTATTTTGTCAATGACTACAAACAGGTCACTTGAAAAGAGAAGTTATTTATTCCATTTCAGTGTATAATTATCCTAAATGTTGTGGTGGTTTTGAATATTTAATTGTGTGTTGCTATATGCAGAAAAACCAGGAAGTATTGGACCCGAATTCCAGGCCTAAGCGATCGGATTATGGTCTTCCTGAAGACAAATTCCTTTTCGCATGTTTCAACCAGCTGTACAAGATGGATCCTGAGATTGTCAATACTTGGTAAATGTCTTTCCCACTTGAAATTAATGATATGAAAATCCATGATCTTCGACCTTTTCAAATCTTAATCAAACCGAAAAAACTAGTTCATTTGCATTAATGGTGATTATGCGCAGGTGCAACATTCTTAAACGGGTACCCAATAGCGCTCTTTGGCTACTCCGTTTCCCTGCAGCTGGAGAGATGAGGTTTCGTGCATGTACGTGTTATTCTGTTCTTTGAGATATCTCCTTTGATCGATCTGTCTGCTTTTATCAGCTCTGTTAACCATATCGATTCTCAAATTCAGATGCTGTCGCCCAAGGTGTACACCCTGATCAGATCATTTTCACAGATGTTGCCATGAAAAGCGAACATATCAGACGCAGTGTCCTTGCTGATATAATCCTTGATACGTAAGTTTGTTTCTGTCGGCCGTATATCTTTGAGTATACATCTACGGACATCAGGAACTCATGCTAGTGCATCGTGAACACTGTTGTTTTAGGCCTCTTTGCAATGGGCACACAACAGGGACAGATGTACTTTGGGCTGGTGTGCCAATGATAACACTACCCCTCGAGAAAATGGCCACTCGAGTTGCTGGATCACTCTGCCTTGCAACGGGTCTTGGCCATGAAATGATTGTTAACAGGTGAGTCTCGGTGTGAGCCTGATTCTTGTTTTTTCTTTCTTTCTTTCTTCTGTTTCCAAATGCTTGTTGTAGAACAGATGGCATAATCTATGTGTTGTGAAACAGCTTGGAGGAATATGAAGAAAAGTCTGTCTCGTTGGCACTGAACAAGCCGAAGCTTCAGGCACTTACCGAGAGACTGAGATCTAACCGCCTTACCTGTCCTTTGTTCGACACAATGCGTTGGGTTAGTCACGAAGCACTGATTCAATATTCCCTTTCTATGGTTACATCCAAGCTCATATCATTTTCCATTTGGGTTCAGGTGAAAAACCTCGATAGAGCATACTTCAAAATGTGGAACCTCCACTGCTCGGGGCAACAACCGCAGCACTTCAAGGTCACCGAAAATGACTTGGAATACCCATATGATAGATAGAGAGGGTAAAAGATACGGCATTGTACATAAAACTGGAGATATAATTAGTAGCAGAGGATAAATAGACAAAGTCGGGTTGGAGCCGCAATTTATGTGGGGCTATGTACCTTAACCGGGAGCTGGTAGAATCTCCCTATGTTCTTTTCTTAGCCATAGAGTCTCCAAGTGCTCTCTGAGAGCCTGGGGTAACTTTTTACGCTATGGAACATAAGATTTTATGTATTTCTCGAAACTTGCTATTGTTCTGAGCATTTGCTTTTCTGACTGACGAAGAACCCTTCAGAAGCGAAGCGGAGAAGGATCTCACAATGCTGCAGCAGTGCCATATCGGCTTAAATTCTCTCTATCCCAATGAACGAGTGCAGATCAAAACTGTGTCAGATATGCCTTGTCTGAAGGAAACTCAGACCAGTTCACTTCTCTGGTAAAATGACTCAGTGCTCTGAATATTAATACGAAAACAATTTCTGGATTCTGAGATCCCATGCCTCTGGTAAGAAACCCTACTTCAGAACTCTTCTGGCTGGATAATATGATCATAGCAAAGTCTCTTACCACAGTTATAAAGAACCCCAGTCCTCGCTCTGTGTTATAGTGGGCGTATCATTGCCAACGGGGCAGAACTGGACTGAACTCTTCAAACTATGAGTTTTATTACTCTTGTCAAAGTTTATAGAACCCCTCTCAGCTGAACCTCCAACTGCTCTATGCGCTGAGCCAATTCATACTTACCAATCGTTTTTAACCCATCAGTCACCGCATCAAAGCAGCGGGAGATGGGAACCAGACCCATCTCAGTCATCTCCATCAGGTAATTAGCTGCATCCACATATCTCCCACCACGACAACACATTGTGATCAGCATTGTGTAAACTGGTCGATTAGGTGGGTGAGCCTTCACCTTCATGTCACTGAAGAAACTATATGCATCATCAAACATGCCCTTCCTGAACATTCCCTTGATTATTGGAGCGTACAAGCTTGGAAACGGCTTATGCCCATCTTCCACACAATTGTTAAGCAATCGAAAAGCTTCATCAATCTTCTCTATCTTCGACACCGCAGGTATAAGTATCTTGTAAGTGTTAATATCCACACAAAGACCTAATTTGCAGGCAGTATAATACATCTCAATGCAGAAATCAACTTCCCCAGAATTGGATACAGCTTCAATCAGAGAATTAAATGTCTCAATATCTGGCACGAGCCCTTTCTTGGTCATCTTCTTCACCATTTCTTTTGCAGATTCTAAGTATCCGGCATTTAACAATCCTTCGATGAGCAAATCACGGCCACGAACAGGCGGATTAAACCCTTTGCGGCTCATTTCATCAAGAAACTCCTGAGCCTCCCTCATCTTCCCGGCCGAGCACCATCCATTGACGAGAATGGCGTACGTCTGCTTATCCGGCTTCAAGCCCTTCCGTACCATTCGGCGGATCAGTGCGTATGCTCCGTGGAACATCTTAACCTCGCAAAGCGCATGGAGCAACGCGTTGTAAACGTCCACGGTCTGCTCGCAACCTAGGGTTTTAGGTACACGGTTGAAGAGCTCCACGGCCTGATCGACATGACCGTGTTTTCCGTACTGCTCGATGATGAAGCAGAGAGTCTCGCCGGAGATGGCGAGAGAGAGATCCTTCATCTGTTTCAGAGTCTTCCACATCGACTCGTATTTCTTATGCGAAGCTAGCGTCTTGGAGAGCTCTTCGAATTCTATGGAGGTCGGGGTGTAGCTAGGGTTCGAGCGCGCCCAGTTGAAGAAGCGGAGAGAGTCGTTGGCGGAGCGTGAGGTGGCGCGAAGGACGCGGAACACGAACTCGGAAGTCACAGGAAGGCGGAGGCGGTTCAGTCGGGACTGGATCGGAGCTTTGGAATGGTTCCACGGAGGATAAACGGCGGATACAGGAGGCAACGACAGAGGAGTCGCCGGGTATGACAGAGAATAAACTTCTCCGGGCATGGCGGATGAGGAACATCTTCTCGCCGGCAAATTTCACCGGTTTATTGAGATGCTTTGACAAATTATTGTTCCTGTTTTCGTCGAATCGAATTTGATTTCAGAGGATAATTTTTTAAATGAAAAAATAAATTTATAGTTTTTAATTTCGTATTTATCCAATAAATAGGTGTGAAACGGTGCGTTTTGGTGAAGAGAAACCCTAGGATCTCTTTGGACCCCTACTATAAAGACTCCAAATTTTCCCCATCTCTTCCTGCACTTCGTTAGGGTTTTGGTTTTTTCTTCTTGCTCTCCATTGCTTCAGCAGCCATGGCGACGCAAGCGGCGGTGGAATCCGTGCAATGCTTCGGGCGAAAGAAGACGGCGGTGGCCGTCACATACTGCAAACGGGGCTCTGGTCTGATAAAGCTCAACGGTTGTCCGATTGAGCTGATTCAGCCGGAGATTCTCCGCTTCAAGGTGTTTGAGCCCATCCTGCTCCTCGGACGACACCGTTTCGCCGGAGTCGACATGAGGATTCGCGTTAAGGGCGGTGGTCACACCTCCCAGATTTACGCCATTCGTCAGAGCATCGCGAAGGCCCTGGTGGCGTTCTACCAGAAGTACGTAGACGAGCAGTCGAAGAAAGAGATCAAAGATATCCTCGTCAGGTACGACAGGACACTGCTTGTGGCTGATCCTAGGAGATGCGAGCCGAAGAAGTTCGGTGGTCGCGGCGCTCGTGCTCGTTTCCAAAAGAGTTACCGTTGAGGTCTTGCGTTTCTTTACAAGTGTTTGGAAATTCTATTATCTTCGAGTTTTGAAAGTTTAGGTTATTTATGGTCTTGATGCTTTACTTTGGAACAACTTATGCACTATGATCCTTTTGCCCGTACCTATTTGAATGAATTCAACCCTTCTGCTTGATTGGGTGCATTGTTTACTCATCTCTTCAATTGGAATTTGGTTGTTAGGTTTTCTCTTGTCCCTGTTTCATTTCGTAGTATACCATATATCATAGTATATCTCTGTTTCTCTTTGGGAATCCTAGGTTTAGAAACCTAATAATGTTCATTAGACACAGTGTCTTGTAGTCATATTCAGTGTCTTCGGTCTTCAATCTCGATGAGAAAATTCCCACGTTTTGATGGGTCGGTCTTGGGTCCCGTTTCGATATCCTTTATCGACACACTGTCCAATCTGAATATATGCGATCCCTCTGAGGATTTCTTCGCACTTCAAACATTAAAACCCCTCAATGGGCATCACCCAAGTCGTATCGCATTTCTGTTCTTGAATTGGATCATTTCATCACTTTACATCCAAGGCTTCTCCCTGTCTGGACAAAGGCATCAACTGATCCTGAGGCCGAGCTTGAGCGTGAAGATCAAGGGTGAATAATGGATTAGTCAATCAAATTATAAAAATAATTTGTTCAGTCTATAATCCAATTCGACCTAGTTCGTAATTCGTGGGTGTCATAACTCTAATCAATACAATCGCAGTCCGTCACTAATCACCTCCATCTTTTATTTCCCGTTAAATATAGTTAGGTATAATCCGCACACCTGTGATATATAAAAATTATTTTTATAATATGAATGATATGTAATTTTTTTTATAATATTAATAAAAAGTTCAACGTAAAACTATTTATTTTATGATATAAATTATGTGAGATGAGTATACACTAAGTAGATGTTAATAATACATTAGTATCATTGTTATATAAAAACATTGAAAATCGTGTTAGTGAAATTCCCAGTTTCATATATAAGAAAAATGAATAGTCCATCAGATTCTTTAAATTATGTATGAACTTCAATTCTACCATTTTTTAATTGACAACTTTCTCTCATCCAAATATTTGATTTTTCTCTCTCATCTGGTGCAAAAATTCCACTTCTCCCACATTAGATTTACCACGAGTAGCTTCAAATCGACAACAGATTCGTCTTGAATAGGTTGAAATCATTTGTTGTCAACAAAGAAGCTTGAAATTAGGTATGTTACGCATAAAAACCTTATATATATATACTGAATTTTGAGCTTGAATTTAAGTTTATTTTAATTTGAGCAGATAAATGGTGTTTGTAGGGAGATAATGGTGTTTTTCGTGTTTCTTTTGTAAATTTGATATCTAAAAAAAGTTGTAGTCAAAATGAGCCTTATAGTGTTGTAGTCAAAACAAGTCCCATTGGATCATAAAGTCCCATCGAGTCGTATGATCGCATTGGATCACAGAGCCATATTAAACACATAGTTGTAGTAGGTCACAAAGTCGCATTGGATCACAAAGTCTCATCGAATCGCACGGTCACACTGGATCACAGAGTCATATTGAAACACATGGTCACACTGGGTCATAGAGTCGTATTGGATCACAAAGTCTCATCGAGTTGCTCGGTCGCACTAGATCACAGAGTCATATTGAAACATATGGTCACATTTGTTCACAAGATATCATATAAGAATTTACCCTCTTTTATGTTTTTCTTAAAGTTGTAATGGATTCACTAGATAAGAAAATCACATTGAGTTATTTTTTTGAATGATGGTAAATGAGAAAAAACATAAATGGAGAATTTGAATAAGTTGGAAGAGTTTAATAAAACCATAGAGTATTTTTCTTTTGTCCTCCAATTAGTTTGACATACCAACAACTTATTCATGAGTTATGCGCATAGATGATGGTGGTAAAAAATACAACGAATTTGAAGTTAAGCTATTAGCCCAATATTTGTCAAAATAAGAAGGTGACATATATAATGCTCATAAATGATGACATGAATTAGAGGTTCGACTTCTCTCTCAATTTTCATTTCACATTTCTAGGGAAGGTGAGAATGAAGGTGTTGTTGTAGGTTTAAATAATAAAAGTAGAGTTGGGAGCAATCCGACGACAATAATAAATATTTTAGATTTGTATAATTTTGATTGTGAAAATACTAGCGGGTTAAGAGAAGATGGTGATGTTCCATTGATATGATCGTTCATGAAGTTATGTTTTGTGATAGTAATGAAGGTGATATTATGTGTCAACAAAACATTATAATGGTGATGGTGATGGTGAGAATAACTTGGACATGGTAGTTTACAAGAAGCCAAACAATCAAATTTCAGTCTTCGAGATCGAGGATGGATTGTAACATAAAATTAGACAAGAGTTTGATGGCAAAGAGGGTGTAGATGAATTTATAAGGAATGGTTCACTTAAAGCTTCTTTTAGATATGCAAATATGAATTTTGATTCGAAACTGTGGGAAGTACGATGCAAGTTTGCCGAAAGTGATTGTAAGTGTAAATTACGCGTGGCAACAATCTTGAATTCCAAACGGTTTAATGTGAGAACACACTATCCCATTCATAAGTGTTCACATATATCTAAATCGACAGAAGCTGCGAAGGGTACAATGCAATTAGTTAAAGATTATTAGAATGAGTAATATGCCGATGCCGAGAAATATGAAACACCTCTAGCAAAAAAAAATGGCTCGTGTAAAACCAAAGTACGATGATAATGTATAGTATTTGATGGCATTATTTAAGAGGTAAATGCACTGCTCAAAAAGAGATTCGTGGTGATAACTTTGATCATTATGGGAGGTTTCTAAGGTGGTTGCACATGTTTTACAAGAAGAAATCCGTAATATGTCACAAATCATCAACTGCACAGTGATGAGAAAAACTTCATTTTTTATGGTTGTTGGAGTGGCTATTGGATGATGGAAATACATGTGTGAAGTGGTTGCTGTGGATACAACATTTCTGATAAGAGTGTATAAGGGAGCATTGATCGTGACAACCACGCAAGATGGTGAACATCACCAATATCCTCTAGCTTAGGGAATAGTTGACACAAAGAAAGAAAAATCATGGACGTGGTTTATGAAAGGTTAAAGGAGGTGTACCAAATGAACGCGATATCGTTGTAATATCTGATCGCCATAAAAGCTTGATAAAAGCAATCAAACAAGTGTACAAAGAAGTTGATCATGGTTTTGTGCGTGGCATATGATAACACTGAAAGTGTATCAATATTAGGATAGGTTTTAGAGTCATTTTCGCTTATATTCTATGTGTACATTTACTTATCCGATATGATTTCGAGCTTCACACACCCGTTTTGTTGGTTTTCAGGTTTTTAGGCGACAAGGCCTAAATGAGCATAAAATGAAGGATTCCTGATCAAAACCACCTGAATTGAAGACATATCTACTCAGAGCCAAGATCGAGCTCCAGAACCCAAAGGAACACCCGAGCAAAGAGCAGAAAAGAGAAATTTCAAGGAGACAAGGGTGACCGGTCGGGCACTATTCATCCACCCGCTCGGGTAAAACCTACGGGGTTTTATCCACACACCCAGCACGACCCGGGCACAAAGGCAAAGTGATTGAGTAGCCTTACCCGATCAAGCGCAAGAAGTATACCCGCTCGGGCATTAATCCATCCAATTTGCCCCGAGAGCTTACACGACTCGGGCCGCTCAACCAAG
>CM071871.1:7302334-7315546 GCA_036759665.1 Gynandropsis gynandra
GGTTTTAGAGTCATTTTCGCTTATATTCTATGTGTACATTTACTTATCCGATATGATTTCGAGCTTCACACACTCGTTTGTTGGTTTTCAGGTTTTTAGGCGACAAGGCCTAAATGAGCATGAAATGACGGATTCCTGACCAAAACCACCTGAATTAAAGACATATCTACTCAGAGCCAAGAACGAGCTCTAGAATCCAAAGAAACACCCGAACAACGAGCGGAAAAGTGAAGTTTCAAGGAGACAAGGGTGCCCGGTCGGGCACTATTCATCCACCCGCTCGGGTAAAACCTACGGGGTTTTATCCGCACACCCAGCACGACCCGGGCACAAAGGCAACGAGATCGGGTAGCCTTACCCGATCGGGCGCAAGAAGTATACCCGCTCGGTCTTGATCCATCCAGTTTGCCCCGAAAGTTTACACGACTCGGGCCGCTCAACCAAGCGATCGGGTGACATCCACCCGATCGGGCACTATGAAGCAACGTGACCGGGCGAGCCTCTGCACGACCGGGTAACACCTGTGCCCGAGCGGGCCGTGTAATCCGCAACAACCTAGATCTAACTTTCAAACGAGCGGATTTAAGGAACAAAATAGATCTAAGGCAAAGGGGGCGACGAACAGGGCAATGAAAGGTTGGAAAAACATCTGGGAAGGCTCGGGAGGCATCGGAGAAGAAGAGAAGCATCAATCCTTGCACCGGTAACACAATAGGGAAGGTCGAGGCATCGAGTTCCTTAGAGTTTATCATGTATAGGACTTTGTTATCTTCCTCTTTTGTTTCTTCCATGAGTGATTAGAGTCCCTACTGCGGGTAGGGATATCAGATTTGTGTGTATGAACAATGAATTGCGTTAATGCTTAGTTTTATCAATTTTATTCTTGATTTACGGTTCTACACTTAGTATTATCATTCTTACGCTAGTGCTGACCGCTCAGCGACATAGGATTTCGAACCTTGCTGCAAGGTTAAGGAACGAATCCGGACCTGCTAAGTTGTAGATTAAGTTTGGCTAATGAGAATCTGACCGGTCGGTTAGTCATCTTAGGGATAATGATTCCGCACGTAATGCTGCCATGATATGTGTTAATCACTGCTGGAAGGTAGGGTTGCATGTATCCATGGTTAGGAGGTTTAGGCTCGGAAGAATCACTCCTCACCCTAGGGCATGAATTTCCCGTTGTCAAGAATAGTTGATAGATCTATGAATCTTAGTTGTTTCATCTATGCGAATTCCGGTATCCTGTACACCCGTAGTGTTTGCCATATCTAGTTTTATCTCCAACCTAGTTTCGTTGTCACCATTAGGATTAGTTTTAGGATCACATCCCCTACTATCTTTTCCTATCTTAGTTTAGTTTTGTTCTTAGTTTAGCTGCTTTAGTCCCTAGAGATCGACCCTGGTACTACACGATCCGTATACTTGCGGTGAAGTGGTCTAGGAATAATTAAACCTCGTGTTTCCACACGTCAGCATAGATTGCAAAACATAAAGAGCTACGTCAATACAGACCAAGATAGAAAGAGTTCAAAGGGTGATAGTGTGACAAAAAAGTTCTTCAAATGTGCTTGACAGTGAACAAATTTGAAAAGCTATTTAATGATTTGAAGGTTAGGCACAAATATGACTTTTATGACTGTTGTAACCTTTGTGACATTTGTGACCATTATGACCTCTGAGACTGTTGTGACCTTTGGGTATGTATCCTAATATTGCAAAGTAATTGGAGAAAGAGAAACTTGATCCCCTTAAGTGGGCAAGATGCAAATTTAAGGGTTAAAGGTATAAATTATTAACCACTAATGGGACTGAGTCAATAAATTCCACGCTGAAGACGTTAAAAACTTTTCAGTGCTAGCGGTTTTAGATATTTTTTAGGAAAAACAGTGAAATGGTTCAATAGGTATAGCTTAGAAGTAGCTATTGGTATGAATTTCTAAATTTAACACCGTATGCGAAAATGTTACATCAACAGTTTAAACATGCATCCAAGTAGGATGTTGTTGAATTGAACAGGATGAGTGATGAGTATGAGGTGGAAAATGAGAAGGAAATAAGATTCGTAGCGAGTCTTCAAAAAAGAACACACCACTGAAAAATGTTTGATGTGGATAAATATCCATGTAGTTACGTGATTGCGACTACACATAAAGTTGATAATTTTCATAAGATACCAGAACTATGTACAACTTACTACATGCGGGAGACATGTGGCTTACCAAGAAACTATGTATTCGGTTCCTGTTTACAGTTATCGGAATATTCCTTCTCAATATTCTGAAGTGACGATTCTACCTCCTATGTTGGAGAAAAGGGAAAACTGAAAGGCTTAAAGAGAATCGTTATCTTGAAACCGTTGAGGCTAAAAGAAAAATCCCATCTTCGTCGACACAAATGAGTTCAAATGCCAACATCACTTATAGTGTTTAGAACGTGACAATCCGGACAACACCAATAAAAAAAAATAAAGGTTTGTTAATTTGTAATACCATATATTTGTATTATTTGGACGAAAATGTGGTATTTTCAATGTATTATTTTGACAAACCATTGGAATTCGACCCAATATTACGAGAACTCATCCGACTCATGAGACCCAATATGACTCACGTGCAACCCTCAATTGGCATAATGAGTATGATGCATATTTAAATGTTGAAAATATCTTGTTTTGAATGGTTTGCGTCCTTTCATCCTTATAATAGATAAATTCATCAAGTTCACATCTATTTTTTCTCATTATGTACAAATCGTGCCCAAGGAGGGCATCCTTGCTATTTTTCCTCGACATTTGGGCGAAATATCAAATGTGTTATTTTAAAATTTGCTCAAATTCATCCAACGAGTTCTTATAACACTACTATCACTTTTGAAACACATTTATCTGTTCTACACTTCTTGTGACACATGGAAAAAATATATTTTAACTATTGTTTGATGTTGTAAAGTATCTGAATTAACATTATTTATGTTCCTAAATGTAACATAAACACAATTTAAATTTCCAATGTACGGCCCTCAATTGGAATAAATGAGTATGATACATATTTAAACGTTGAAATGTCTTATTTTGCATGGTTTACGTCCTTTCATCTTTATAAATCGATAAGTTCGTCTAGTTCACATCTATGTTTCCTCATTGACGCAGAAGGACTACTGAGACTGATAATACATAGTGTAGGTTAGTTTTAGGCTACGCATTTAGATAATCTTTTCGTAATTTGTAAAGCACGAGTTACAAAACCGGCACGAATTAGTCCTCTATCCGTTCTTTTTGTTGTTTTTTTAGATTTTAAGGCGACAAGGCCTAATCGAGCTTAATGGTGTTGATTCTTGGAGTCAACTGTGCATACTTGGAGCTACAACCCACTCAGAACAGATTCAAGCCAAATAACCGCATGGAATACCCGAGCATCGAGCAAAAAGAGCAAAACAAGAAGTTATACCAGCCCTCTCGTGGTTGTAGAATGCCCCACTCGGTTTGTACCCATCAGATGTTTTAGCTCGATTGGGGATGCCTTTTACCCCGTACATGCTGCTTGCAAGCCAAGAGCTTTAGCGAGTCCTAGATTTGAGCCCATGCAGGTTACATCCACAGAAAATTTTTGCCCGCCTCAGAAAGCTTCCAAAACGTACGAGTTGCCTCAAAGACAAAGAGCCCAAGCGGGTCCTACAATTGAACCCGTGCAGATCGTGTGTCGTAACAAAATCCCTAGAAAGATGAAAAAAGACACAGAGGAGGCTCATAAGAAGGTTGAGCACGATGGAGACAACATTGAAAGACCGATAACGAGATAGGGAAGTCCGAGGCATCATATTCCGTACTCTTTATCATGTCTAGTGTTGTTTTCTCTTGTTTTGTATCAGAATCTATGAGTGAGTAGGTCTGTAGCTATGGGTTAGGGACATCGGTTTTGCAAGAGATGCTTGTGGTTATGCGTTAATGCTTAGATCTTCCAAAGTTTCTTGTATTTCTTTTTCTACGGTCAAGGCGATGAATGTTCTTTACTTGTGATGTCCGCTCGATAATTTAGGTTTCATGTTTAACTGGGAGGTTAGATTATGAATCCGGAAATATTGATTGTTGAACGAGTTCTATTGATGAGAATCTAACTGGTCTATTAATCAACTCAGGCATTAGGATTGCATGTTTAATGCTATCACAATTACGTGTTAATCGATGCTGGATGGTAGGATTGCATATTATTTTGGTTAGGGAATTTAGATGTTGAGAGAACCATTCACTACTCATGACATGAATTTCCGTTATCAAGATAATTTGATTGGTTTATGATCTTTTGTTGGTTATTTTCTTGAAATTCCGGTAAGCCAAAGCCCGTAGTGTTCTTAACTAGCAAGTCTTTCGTGTGTTCTTATTGCTTTTGTAATTAGTTTAACATTCTTAGATTTTAACTTATATCATCATCATCACTTTCATCCATCTTAGTTTAATTATATTCTTAGCATAAGTTGCATTAGTCCCTAGAGTTTGACCCTGGTATTAGACCAATTCGTATTCTTACGGTAAGTGAGTATTAAGCATTTTATTTGCTTCATAATTCGCGTATCAAGTTTTGGCACCGTTGTCGGGGACTAATTATGACTTAGCTTAGGAATTTGTTCGATTAAGACTTAGCCCTTTTCGGAGTCTTAGTTATTTTTTTGCATTTTTCTTTTCTTTTTATCGAGTCTTTCTTACCTACATCGGATTTATACCTTGTCTTTGGTTGCTCGTCTATTATTATGTAGGTACCATTGTATGAGATGCTCCACGCAAAAGCTACTTATATACGATCCCAAGATTGAAAAATTAGAATGGGATTTGCATAAAAAAGGAGAATTAGACCTGCAGATTCTGAAACCGAAAGAGACAGAGAGAGCATATCAGAAGGACACAGTCTCGAGGAGGTAGGAACTGAGAGCGTAAGATCCAGCATGAGCAGCAAAGAAGGCAACACTATCGAGTCTAAAATGGACACTGCCGAAGAAACCTATGGAGCTTACACAGCTTCAAAGCACACACAGCTGCTATCGTGTATAGCCCGTGCGACGACAAACCAAGTTGAGCTACAATCGGCTTTTGTCCAGATGATGAGCAATTCTTCTTTCAGAGGAATGGAGAATGATGACCCAAATGCACACCTTACCGACTTCAAGATGCTCTGCGACACTACTAAAGTCGGTGATGCGTTCCAAGTTAAACAATATTAACCTAAACTACCCACAAGTGCACGACACATGTGTAGTACTCTAGGTGACGATCCCATAGGGACTACGCAATACAAACTAAACTCAAACTAAGAATCAAACTTGCAAAAAATGAAATATTGGTTTTAAGAATGAAATAATAAACTAACGAGTTCTTAACAGTGAGACAAACGTTCTAGGATACAGTTTCACCAAAGACTTTCGTAACCAACAATTAACCTATCTAATCATGCATTCCCAATCAAGTTATCTAAGGTGGACGATCCTAATATGATATCTACTTTCTCTTAAGGCATAGACACATGATCTAGTCAAGTTATCCTCTACTTTTGTGGCTGACACCTTAAACTAAATCCATAAGTTCTATGATTCATCCGATTAACCCTCATTCGCTACTACCCTATTTTCGTGACCTAGTGTCGGTTGTTCTAAGCCTGATCATCCGGAATTAGAATTCTCCTTTCGGTCCTTCTCATAAGTCCCAAAATATGCATATACTTGGCCTTCATAAATACAAGTCAATCAAACACGCAGACAAAGAATAGATAAACGAAAACAGAAAATTGCATTCAAAGATAAATCAAAGGGGTTCTAGGATAGCCATGGGCTAATCCTTTCTCCTAGAACAAAACGACTACTCGCTCATGAGT
Source organism: Gynandropsis gynandra (assembly GCA_036759665.1). Classification (NCBI taxonomy): domain Eukaryota; kingdom Viridiplantae; phylum Streptophyta; class Magnoliopsida; order Brassicales; family Cleomaceae; genus Gynandropsis; species Gynandropsis gynandra. Next base: position 7,308,196 of record CM071871.1, read on the forward strand.
TCGAAAGCAAACAACATAATCGAAATAGATAGTTTAACCATGTGCACGTTTCCTTTCTATTTTCCAACCATGTAGTTCTCATTCCTCTTATCTTACCATGTTTCCTTTTTGTGTAGGCAACTAACCACTTCGTTTTCCTCTTTGGTCGACTTTCCTTATCTGTTTTTGGCAGGTGGCGGACGTGACCCGCGCGGGCAGGTGAGTGTGCCCCGCACGGGCTCCCTTGGTGAAGCTGGATCCGCTCGAGCTGATGCTCAGCCTGAGCCGTGCTGGAGTTGCTGGAATTTATGCCCCGCACGGGCTAGGTGAATGCTCCGTGCGGGTTGTGTTGCAGTTGAAGGTTCGTGCGGGCTGATGTTCAACCCGAGGCGTGCTGAACGTGTTGGAGGTTGTACCCCACGGGGGCTATGGGATCCACCCCGCATGGGCTGTGTTGGAGCTGATGATCCACACCGTTTCTCGTCCCATTTTCTCCGTTATGATCCTTGATACTAGTACTTTATCTGTGTACGTTCTTTAGCTCCGAAACGAACCAAATATGCATTAAAACCTGTAGGACACGAAAACACGAAAATGAGTAAAACGAATACAAAATCACACGTAAACATTGCATCTATCATCATAAACATCTCTAAAATCACGCGAGAAATATGTAGAAAAACGAGATGATCAGTCGACATCAGAGTGACACGCCAAGACCTATACCTATCCGCATTCCCATTCTCACTCAAAGACGCAAAACAAAGTTGGTTATTCAGTCTGCCCACCGCTTCCATTTCCTCGTGGAACGAGCTAGAGTAACAATTCATGCACCAGTTCTTCCCAGATCATAAGACGTTGCTAGCCAAGAGCTGAATCAATTCGTTCCTTTAAGAAAGAGGCGAGAGTGTACATGATACATGGGAGTAAATCAATATATATCAGCGCATTTGTCCAAATCATGGGATGGACAAGAAGTACCTCATCACCATCTTCATGCAAGGATTCTAAGAGACCACACGCTGCATGATTGTAGAAGTGGGTGATGGCTCCTTTAGCAACCTCAGCTTCCAATAACTCGAGACCCTGATCAAGAACATGGCAAAGGAGGGAGGCAAGAATGTTGGAGATTACAGTCGTGATCTCCCATCCAAAAATGGGGGGGGGGGGGGGGGGGGTTGTACTCTTTGAGTGATATGCTTGCGATTAGGATTAGATATAGATTTTTTTATATGATTTTAGTATTTTAGGTCATTTTTTTCTTTTGCTTAGGATTTCTTACTGGATATCTAGTTTGAGACTTTGAGCTTTAGTCATTTTTGTGCAATTTTGTCGAATCGGAAATAAAAGCCCAGGTCTGCTAAAACGGACTTTTAGATATTGGCTAGTCTAGTAGTTATGCATGAATCCATGTCTTATAGTTGTATTCCGCCCCCTAAGTTTTAGTCTCGAGTGTCTATATCTCCGTGTATATCGTTCAGTCATAATGTACTAGAACTATGTTCAATATACTACGTGCAGAGACACGTGGTTTGGCTTACCAAGAAACTCAGTATCCGGTTTCTGATTACAGTTATTGGAATATTCCATCTCAATATTTTGAAGTGACAGTTTTACCTCCTATGTTGGCTGAGAAAAGGCAAACTGAACGGCTTAAAGGGAATCGTTATCCTGGACTTGGTGAGGCTGAAAGAAAAGTCCCATCTTCATCGAGAAAAATGAGTTCAAATGCCAACATCACTGATAGTGTTTGGAACGTGAGAATCCGGACAACACAATATAAAAAAAATAAAGGTTTGTTAGTTTGTTCTTCTTGCTCGAAATTTGACGAAATATCAAATGTAATTTTTCCCTTGAAATTTGATGAAATTTCAAATGTATTTTTTTAAAATTTGCTCAAATTCATCCAACGAGTTCTTAAAACACTAGTATTACTTTTGAAACACATTTATCTGTTCTACACTTCTTGTGACACATTGGAAAAATCTGTTTTAACTATTGTTTGACGTTGTAATGTAGCTAAATTAATATGATTTACATTCCTAAATGTATCGTAAACACAATTTAAATATCCAACGTGCAACATTCAATTGGAATAAATTAGTATGATACATATTTAAACGTTGAAAATGTCTTATTTTGCATGGTTTACGTCCTTTCATCCTTATAAATCTATGAATTTATCAACTTCACATCTATTTTTCCTCATTATGTTAGATCATGCGACCCAATATTATGGGAACCCATCCGATTCATGCGACCCAGTATGACCAACGTGTGACCCTTAATTGGGATAATTAGTATGATGCATATTTAAATGTTAAAAATGTCTTATTTTGAATGGTTTAGGCCATTTCATCCTTATAAATTGATAAATTCGTCCAGTTCACATCTATTTTTCCTCATTGACGCAAAAGGACTACTGTGAGTGATAACATGTAGTGTAGTTTAGTTTTAGGTTATACATTTAGATCATCTCTACGTACTTTTGAAAGCATGAGTTTAAAAACTGACACGAATTAGTCCTCTATCCGTTCTTTTATTCCTTTTTAGGTTTTAAAGCGACAAGGCCTAATCGAGCTTAATGGTGTTGATTCCTGGAGTCAACTGGGCATACCCGAGTATCGAGAAAAAGGAGCAAAAATACGAATTAATCCAGTCTGCTCGTGCTTGTAGAAGGCCCCGCTCGGGTTGTACCCATCAAAATTTTTAGCCCGAATCGGGGTGCCTTTTACTCCGTGTGTGCTGCGTGTAGGCCAAGAGCCCGAACGGGTCCTAAACTTGAGCCCACGCGAGTTACATCCATAGAAAATTCTGCCCGCCTCAGAGAGCTTCCAAACACGCACGGGTTGCCTCGAAGACAAAGAGCCTGAGCGGGTCTTACACTTGAGCACGTGCGGGTCGTGTGTCGTAAAAGAATCCCTAGAAATGTTCAAACGAAGAAAAAAATGAAAATAAGGCCTGAATTAAGAGAGGGACGACACATAACCCTAGGGGGATGAAAAAAGACACAGAGGAGGCTCAGGAGAAGGTAGAGAACTAAGGAGACAACATCGAAAGACCGATGACGAGATAGGAAAGTTTGAGACATCATATTCCTTACTCTTTATCATGTCTAGTGTTGTTCTCTCTTGTTTTGTATCAGAATCTATGAGTGAGTAGGTCTGTAGCTATCGGTTAGGGACATCAGTTTTGCAAGGGGTGCTTGTGGTTATGCGTTAATGCTTAGATCTTTCAAAGTTTCTTGTATTTCGGTTCTACGATCAAGGCGATGAATGTTCTATACTTGTGATGTTTGCTCGTTAATTTAGGATTTCATGTTTAATTGGGAGGTTAAATTATGAATATGGAGTTTGATTGATGAGAATCTGACCGGTCAATTAACCGACTAAGGAATTAGGATTGCATGCTTAATGATACCGTAGTTACGTGTTAATCGCTGATGGGAGGTAGGATTGCATATTGCGGTTAGGGAGTTTAGGTATCGAGAGAACGATTCTCTACTTATGAGCATGAATTTCCTGTTATCAAGATAATTTGATTGGTTTATGATCTTTTGTTGGCTGCTTCCTTGAATTTCTGGTAACTTGAAGCCCGTAGTGTTCTTAACTAGCAAGTCTTTCGTGTTTTCTTTATTGCTTTCGTAATTAGTTTAACATTCTTAGATTTTAACCTATGTCATCATCACTTTCATCCGTCTTAGTTTAGTTATATTCTTAGTTTAGGTTGTTGCATTAGTCCCTAGAGTTTGACCTTGGTATTACTCCTATCTGTATTCTTGCGGTAAATGAGTATTAGTCATTTTATTTGCTTGATAATTCGCGTATGAGTGACCTTTGTTACCTTGCAACCTATGCAACGTCTTTTTAGAAATGTCATTTTCAATTTTTTTGAATTGGATATGTTTAATTAGGAATCAATATAGACAATAATATTAATAATATCGAAATTTGATGAATATCAAATGTATTATTTTGAAATTTGTTCAAATTCATCAAACGAGTTCATCACTTTTGAAAAATATTTATCCATCTACACTTCTTGTGACACATGGAGAAAAATTTGTCTTAACTATTGTTTGGCATTGTAAAGCATCTAAATTAACATGATTTATGCTCCTAAATGTATCGAAAGCACAATTTAATGTCCACCGTAATTTGTGACCTTTGTTACGGTTTTTAAAGAACATGTGGGAGCCGTTGAGTATCGTTTCATCATTTTGATGTCAGACTATTGTCTTTTCAAATGCCAACCTTTGCTTTTTTTAATACGACACACTCTAATCTCCTATCCATCTATCTTTTAAAAGGTTCATCAAGTTCTCTAACTCTCATCATCTTCCATTTGAGATTGAATCTCATCTCTCTCCTCAAAAAATGTCTCAAACCCCACATTTCGTCCAAGCGATTCTTCTTAGTTATCTCGACCACTACCTTGTAATCTAGACAATGTAGAGATATGAACGTTTTTTCTTCTTTTTATTTTTGTTGTAAGACATTCCGTGGAAGTTCTTTGATGAGCATATCAAAAGGAAAAATAGAAGCAACAACACGAAAACTCTTAAACGGATGTATCTAACTAAACATGGGATTTCAAGTTAGACGTGTAACACCCCCATCCCGGAACTACCTCGGGACTAGGAGTGTCCACCATCACCTCCAAGAGGTGGCTACACGTGTCATCGCTCAAACGCATTTATAAAATAAAATAAATGATTTATTCCGAAATAAGAATGGTCGGGACCAAATAGCAAAACAAATATGTAAATATCATAGTCACGATAAATTAATAAAATAAATACGAAATGCAAAATAAAACCCATCGAGACCTCGTGCACGCCTCTCCCATCAATCTGCTGTGAACTTTCATGTTGCTGCTCAACCTCGTTGCTCTTTTTCCTTGCCATTCCCTGTCCACCCACGATAGCCCACAAATAGGGTGAGTCGAAATACGCACTCAGTGAGATCAATACGTGTACGTACTATGTGCCACGTGTTCTCCCGCTCGAACTGAATATCATAAAAAAATGATATATCCAAAGTCTTAACTAAAGATATACAAATAACTCTACCCAATCCGATTGAGTATCCAAAGTCTAAGACTAGTACACACTGGATCATAACACACAGAGTCCACATGACTCTAGCTCGGGCATACGCTCGCAAGTCCGAAGGACTCTAGCATACTGAAAATCTCGCAAGGTCACAATGTACCCCAGCTATCAGTACAATACAGCGCTCCGTCGCTCGAAAGGGTACCACAACCCCAACACCATACGACGCTGGCAGATCCACTGATCTGACTAACTCGACGCTCCGTCGCTCGAAAGGTTACCACAATCCCAACACGATACGACACCGACAGATCCACTAACCTGACTAACTCGACGCTCCTCGACGTTCCGTCGCTCGCAAGGTTACCACAACCCCAGCACGGTATGACGCCGGCCCAGATCCAAGTCTCGCATACTAACGTCATTGACCCGATACTCCTCACGTGACAACTCTCACCAACGCGCTCGCACACGCCTTCTTCCGAAGGTTCGAGTGTGAAATCACCCGATCGAGCACACTAACAAGATATTCACTCGGTTTAAACACCGAACCCAAATATCGACGTTCTCTGACCCCAACACTTGGTCGCACGTTAATTTTCTAAATCATCTCTAGTCATTTATACAACTCATATACTTGTCATCAATTCTCGTACGACAAATTTAGGGTTTAATTCAATTCCACTTGTAACATCTCATTTTCCCATTATGATCCTATAAATTCTATCGTGATCATGCCTCATTTAAAAATATAATCTCTTCCATAAATCGATCACAAATCTGAAATTAGGGTGGAGAAAATCATCACCTTATTTTCCCGACGATTTGACGATTCTTTATATTATCGCTAACAACAACATCAATCAATCCTTCCCTTGATCCGTATACTTGCGGTGAAGTGGTCTAGGTAATTATAACTCGTGTTTTCCACACGTCAAGTTCACCCATGAAGAACGCGATGAAAATTGAAGATCCTTCTCCAATTTCTTCTTCCTCCTTTTTTTTTCTCTTCTCTCGGTTGCATCCACCCACGACGGCTGCCACTTTCCTTTCTTTCAATTTTTTTAACCCTAATAATTAATATACCTTATATATATATGTATATGTATATGTCAGTGTGCTAACCGACATACACGTGAACGAGTCTCACAATTCTCCCCCACTACAAAGGAATTCGTCCTCAAATTCTATATCTTTGATTCTTACGGTAACATCTGTATTCAATGAATAGAAGAACCATACAAATCATCTTCAAACAACTCCGGATACTCATGTCTCATATCCTCCTCTAATTCCCATGTTACTCATTCCATGCCATGATGTTCCCATACAACCTTTATCATCAGAATTTGTTTACGCCTCAATTGTTTCACTTGGTAATCTACAATGCATATTGGATGTTCTTTATATGTTAAGTCCTTCCTCAAGGTTTTTGGTGGCTCTACAAGTATCTTCTCAACGATACATGAAATACATCATGTATTCCCTCTAAAGATGAGGCAAGCTCCAATCGATAGGCCACTACTCCAATTCGCTCAATCACTTTAAATAGTCCCGTGAACCTTGGTGATAGCTTGTTCAATCGACTCCCACCTGATCTCCCTCGCCTCGCTTGAATTCGTAAATACACCATATCTCCAATGTTAAACTCAACATCCTTCCTTTTTAGATCAGCATAACTCTTCTGACGATCTTGATTCGTCTTCATTTTCATCTTAACAATTCTTATCTTTTCTATGGTCTCCGCGACAATCTCTGCTCCGAAGATAGATCTCTCCCCCACTTCAGTCCAACACAAGGGTGTACGAAATGGTCGTCCGTATAAAGCTTCATATGGTGGCATCCCAATGCTAGCATGATAGCTATTATTGTATGCGAACTCGACAAGTGGTAAATGATTCTCCCAACTTCCAGGTGATCATCTCGTTTTCATACGTATTTCTTGCATGATTTAGGAGACGTTTTCGATATATATGTGATGTTCTACGTATGATTCCGTATCCGTTTTACTTGCTTTCGTGCTTTTCATGTTCTTACAGGTTTTTACGCGTATTTAGACCATTTTGGAGCTAAAGGAACATGCACGAAGCTAAGGAGCAACTTCGGGGATCATCACGGGACAAACGGGACGAGATTGAGCATGGAAAAGCCTCACCCGGTCGGGCACAACCCTTGCACGATCGGGCAAAACCTACGGCCAATTGTGTGGACCATTTAGCACGACTCGGGCAAGCATGCCCGACCATTTTGCCTTGTGCCCGAGCGGGCACACATGCCATGCCCGATCGGGCATCATTCCAGCCCACACAATCTGCACGA
>CM071871.1:7315658-7326818 GCA_036759665.1 Gynandropsis gynandra
GTCTGCCTTAGAGGGCTTTAACTGGGATTGCATGATAGATAGGTTGATCGTCGGTTTCGGTAGTCTTGTGGTGAAACCGGATTCCTAGGACGTTTGTCTTATTGTTAGAACCCGAGTAGTTTATTTACTTTCAATATTTCATTCTTCATCCACATTCTTTCGTTAGCAAGTTTGATTCCTAGTTCGAGTTTAGGTAGTGTTGCGTAGTCTCTGTGGGATCGACACCTAAAATACTACACACGTGCCGTGCACTTGCGGGTAGTTTAGGTTATTTTATTTAACTCTGATAACGCATCACCAGGCCACTCCAACGCACATGCTCGTAATAGATCCTCAAGCGTCCTTATAGTTCTCTCTGATTGTCCGTCTGTCGGTGGATGATATGCGGTGCTCATGCGTAATTTGGTTCCTAACTCTTTTTGAAACGCCTGCCAAAGACGTGATGTGAATCTCCCATCTCGATCGGACACAATGCTTGATGGAACCCCATGCAACTTCACAATTTACGCAATATATATCCTTGCTAGCTGATTCATATCAAAAGTCTTCTTTATCGGAATGAAATGAGCCGATTTAGTTAGTCGATCCACAACCACCAAATAGCATCTTTTCCACTTTGCGTCATCGGAAGACCTATCACGAATTCCATGGTAATATGGTCCCACTTCCATTTGGGGATTGGTAGACTTTGTAATTTCCCGCTTGGTACTTGTTGCTCCGCTTTGATTAATTGACACGTTGGACATTTCGCTACCCATCGAGCAATGTCCTTCTTCATCCTCGCCCATTGATAAAGCTGGCGAACATCCCGATACATCTTCGTCGATCCTGGATGAATCGAAAACTTAGATTGATGAGCTTGGCTTAGAATCTCATCTCTGATCCCTAGATCCTTCGGTACACAAACTCGACCACTCATCATCATTAAACCGTCTTCCCTGATCAGATACAACTTGTACCTCGGATCTTACTGATTATTACGAATCTTCTGTAACCTCTCATCGAATAATAGTGATGTACGAATTCTACTCAATAGACCAGCCTGATTTACGGCTTGCAAACCGCACTTTAGGAATCAATCTGCACTGCCTCTAGTCTCAAAGCACTTATCTGGCTAATCAAATCCCCGAGTTCTTGCATAGCCAAAACCTCCACTCTTTTACGGCTCAACGCATCTGCAACAACATTTGCCTTCCCCGGATTGTACGCGATGTCCACCTCATAGTCTGCGACAAACTCCATCCACATTGTCTGACGCAGATTCAACTATGATTGCGTAAATATGTACTTTAGACTTTTGTGGTCCGTAAAAATCTGTACCTTCTCTCCATAAAGATATGCTCTCCAAATTTTTAACGCGAAGACCACAACTGCCATCTCTAAATCATGAGTCGGATAATTCTCTTCATGTTTACGTAACTACCTTGACTCATAAGCAATCACGTGATCTCCCTGCATAAGTACACATCCTAATCTCATCTTTGACGCATCCGTGTAGACTATGTTTGGAATCCCTGGTTGTGGTAAGGCTAACACTAGGGGTTTCGTTAGCTTCTCTTTTAGCTCCTTGAAGGACTTCTCACAATCTTCATTCCAAACAAAAGGTACATCTTTTCCTGTAAGTCTCATCATTCGATTTGCTAGACTAGCAAAGTTCATAACAAAACGTCGATAGTACCCTGCTAATCCTAAAAAGTTCCTTATCTCTGTTGCATTTTTCGGTTGTTTCCAACTTACAATCGCTGACACCTTCTCAGGATCGACAGAAACTCCTGCCTCCAATACAACATGTCCCAAAAATCCAACACATCTCTTCCAGAAACTACACTTTTTCAACTTCGCAAACAATCGTTGTTCTCTGAGATTCTCTAACACTAAACGCAAATGTTCCCCGTGTTCCTCTGGGCTCTTGGAGTAGACCAGAATGTCATCTATAAATACAATAATGAAACGATCCAAGTAGTCCCGAAACACATTGTTCATTAGCTTCATGAATGCAACAGGGTCATTAGTCAACCCAAATGGCATGACCACAATCATAATGCCTCATTAGCTTCATGAATGCAACAGGGGCATTAGTCAACCCAAATGGCATGACCACAAATTCATAATGCCCATATCGAGTTCGAAATGCGGTCTTTCTTATGTCACCTTCTACAATTGGAATATGATGATATCCTGATGCTAAATCTATCTTTGAGAACCAAGTTGCACCTCTTAACTGATCTAATAACTCATCGATCCTCGGTAGTGGATAACAATTTTTCACAGTGACTCTATTTAGAGCCCTGTAATCAATACTTAGTCTAAAAGTTCCATCTTTCTTCTTCACAAATAGGAGTGGTGCACCCCATGGTGATGTACTCGGTCGTACAAAACCTTTCTCAAGTAGCTCATCTAATTGCTTCTTCAACTCTGCCATTTCCGCTGGTGCCATTCGATATGGAGACTTTGATATTGGAGCAGTACCCGGTTCTAGCTCAATCTCAAATGGATCCCCTCGCGTCGGTGGTAAGCCCTGCAGTTCTTTGAAAACATCTGCAAATTCTCGCGCTACAGGGATCTCCTCAACTTGCACAGATGGACCTACTTCTTCTACCGATATGGTAGCAAGATATATGTCACACCCTTGATCTAGTAATCGTTCCATATGCAACGCTGAGATGATGTGAATCCCTTGACTAGATCGAATTCCTTGATACTTAAGCTCCTTGCCGCTTTTCTGGCATCGTACTTGACCACGATGACAATCCATCACACCTCGATGTCTTGAAAACCAATCCATTCCAAGGATCATATCATAGCATTCCATCGGAATGATGATCAGCTCTACAGCTAGTTCTTCTCCTTCTATCACCACAAGTACCTCCTTGACAACCCCTTGGGATTCTAAAATCTGACCTCCAAGAGTATGCACTCAGACAATACTCGTTAGATCCTCAGGTTGAACAACTAATTAATTAGCCATCGATGGACTCACAAAACTATGTGTCGCACCGGTGTCAAATAACACATGAGTAGATAGACCTCCCACGATTACCGCTCCAGCGATAGGTTGAGCGTCTCCTTCTTGGCCTTCACGTTCATTCTCGTAACCTCCCATGGCATATCCCCGTAGTTGTACATCCCTACGTTTCGATGCACGCTCCTCAGGCTTCCTAGTTCTAACCTGTGGCGTTAGACCCGTTGGTGGTGGTGGTGGTGGTGGTGGTGGTCTCCTTCTTGGCCTTCACGTTCATTCTCATAGCCTCCCATAGCATATACCCGTGGTTGTACAGCCCTACGTTTCGACACATGTTCTTCAGGCTTCCTAGTTCTAACACCCGTTGGTGGTGGTGGTGGTGGTGGTGGTGGCCTCGGACAATCCTTTAGAAAATGATCCATGCTACCACAACGGAAACATCTAACGAATTGTCCTCGCCTCATAGTTTCTCCCACTTGCTTGGGGCAATCACAAAACTGATGCTCTAAACTTCCACATCGGAAGCATCCTACTCGCCTATCAAATCTTTGGCATGCCCCTACATGCTCACGTCCACAACGATGACATGGGTACCTCGATGTTGATACGATAGGACGTGTCGGAACTGTTGTCCTCTGATCTGATCTTCCCCGAATCTGTTGGACAACCTGTTTCCCCTTAGCATCCGAAGACTTCAAGATGCCCTCCTCGATGAGTCCCTTCTTACCAACTGAGCATTCTGAACTAGTTCAGACAATGATCCATGCTTGGCTATCTCAATCATGCGTCTGATCTCCGGTCGTAGTTCTTGCAGAAATTTGTTGACCTTGAGAACTTCTGAGGTTACTGATTTGACCCCAAATCGTGATAACTCCAAATAAGTCTCATAATACTGAGCAACAGTACGGTCACCTTGTGTGAGTTGTAGAAATGCCAACTCCATCTCTTCACGAGCAGCGTGTGGTATATATTTCAACTCAAAAAGTTGTTTGAACTCATCCCAAGAAAACACATGATATGGACGTTCCCTCTGAATATCTTCCCACCAAAACACCGCTTCTCCCTCCAAATAGTGGAGCGGAATATCAATCTTAAACTCAAATGGACATCTAGATGATCGAAAGTTCCGCTCTAATCGAAACATCCACTCCTCCGCCTTCATGGGAGGTATCGCACTGCCATGAAATGACTTTGTACCCCATTTAACCATGTGATCCATGACATAGAAATACTCCGACGTCTCTGCATGCCTCTGATTAAACACTAGAGGAGGCATTGGTGGTGATGGCAACGGTACTTGCGGCAGAGCAGGTGACTGTACTGGTGGTGGTGTCGGTGCCTGCACTGGTACTTGTGACGTCCCCGAACTCTCCTCTTGATCATGTTGTTAACTTTCTGCTAATAGCTCTCTCAACATTTCTCTCATGACATCTCTATCTATTCCACTTTGCGATCTTCGTTTAGATGATTGAGACTGCGTACGGCTATTGGAACGAGAGCCTCCACTCATTCCGCGACCAAGAGCTTTAGTAATCATCCTCCTCGGTAGTGTCTCCTACACACAATTAACTACTACTAGTTTCCACAGCTCTAAACCCCACTAGACAATTCATGACATGTGTGCTACGGTCTCATGGCTTTATTAAAATATTTTGCAAAACATTTTGAAATCCAGTGAAAACGATAAGTACGAAAATGACTACCAGGCTCTGATACCAATTTGTAACACCCCCATCCCGGAACTACCTTGGGACTAGGAGTGTCCACCATCACCTCCAAGAGGTGGTTACACGTGTCATCGCTCAAACGCATTTATAAATAAAATAAATGATTTATTTCGAAATAATAATGGTCGGGACCAAATAGGAAAACAAATACGTAAATATCATAGTCACAATAAATTAATAAAATAAATACGAAATGCAAAATAAAACCCATCGAGACCTCGTGCACGCCTCTCCCATCAATCCGCTATGAACTTTCATGTTGCTGCTCAACCTCGTTGCTCTTTTCCTTGCCATACCCTGTCCATCCACGACAGCCACAAATAAGGTGAGTACGAAATACACACTCAGTGAGATCAATACGTGTAAGTACTCTGTGCCACTTATTCTCCTGCTAGAACTGAATATCATAAAATAATGATATATCCAAAGTCTAAACTAAAGATATACAAATAACTCTACCCAACCAGACTGAGTATCCAAAGTCCAAGACTAGTACCACACTGGATCATAACACACAGAGTCCACACGACTCTAGCTCGGGCATACGCTCGCAAAGTCCAAAGGACCCCAGCACACTAAAAATCTCGCAAGGTCACAACATACCCCAGCTATCAGTACAATACAGCGCTCCGTTGCTCGAAAGGTTACCACAACCCCAACACGATACGACGCCTGCAGATCCACTGATCTGATTAACTCGATGCTCCGTCGCTCGAAAGGTTACCACAACCCCAACACGGTACGACGTCGGCAGATCCATTGACCTGACTAACTCGACGCTCCGTCGCTCGCAAGGTTACCACAACCCCAGCACGGTATGACACCGGTCCAGATCCAAGTATCGCAATACTAACGTCATCGACCCGATACTCCTCACGTGAAAACTCTCACCAATGCGCTCGCACACGCCTTCTTCCGATGGTTCAAGTGTAAAATCACCCGATCGAGCACACTAACAAGATATTCACTCGGTTTAAACACCGAACCCAAATATCGATGTTCTCCGACCCCAACACTTGGTCGCACGTCAATTCTCTATATCATCTCTAGTCACTTATACAACTCATATACTTGTCATCAATTCTCATACGAAAAATTTAGGGTTTAATTCAATTCCACTTGTAACGTCTCATTTTTCCCATTATGATCCTGTAAATTCTATCGTGATCATGCCTCATTTTAAAAATATAATCTCTTCCATAAATCGATCACAAATATGAAATTAGGGTGGAGAAAATCATCGCTTAGTTTCCCGATGATTTGACGATTCTTGATATTATTGCTAACAACAACACCAATCAATCCTTCCCTATTATAGATCCATTCATTCAATAAATTTCCATAATATAAATCTTAGAATTAAGGAAATAATCACAAAAAATTAACTAGAGATTTACCACAATCTCGATTAGAATTCACCCACGAAGAATGTGATGAAAATTGAAGATCCTTCTCCAATTTCTTCTTCCTCCTTTTTCTTTTTTTTCTCTGCTCTCGGTTGCATCCACCCACGACGGCTGCCACTTTCCTTTCTTTTAATTTTGTTTAACCCTAATAATTAATCTACCTTATATTTATGTATATGTATATGTCGGTATGCTAGCCGACATACACGTCAACGGGTCTCACAAGACGACCCTACATTCACAGACGAATGGAAATATTTCGCCAATGACCATGATTTTCAACTTGGTATTTTGTAGTTTTTCGTCACGAAGGAAACATGGTGGAGGTGTCGTCTCTTCTTTGCTTATGATTGGGGTAATCGATGGACTTAATCTTTACACATCCACACAAAGTCTCTACAATGTCGACGAAGGACACTGAGCCATCATGTTCAACCGTATTATTGTGACCTTTGTGACTATTGTGACCTTAGATTTTTATTATTATTGTTATTTTTTCTTATTTTTTATTATGACCTTTGTGACCATTGTGATATTTTTTGATATTTGTGACCTTTTTGATTTTGTGACCATTGTGACCTTATATTTTAATATTATTGTTATTTCGGATTGTACACAAAATAAACCGAGTTCATTCATAATTTAAAATAAACCGAATTCAAACTTAAACAAGTAAACCGAGTTCACACATAAAATGATGGGAGGCGTTTGTCTTCGGGTACTTCAATACTTTGTCCATTCGTAAAGACATTTGCAACAATCTTCTCATGCGACCCTATATTACGGGAACCTATACGACTCATGCGACCCAATATGATCCACATGCGATCCTCAATTGGCATATATTAGTATCATGAATATTTAAACGTTGAAAAATTTCTTATTTTGCATGGTTTACGTCCTTTCATCCTTATAAATTGATAAATTTGTGTAGTTCGCATCTATTTTTCCTCATTGATGCAAAAAGACTATTGTGACCATTTGGACCCTTGTTTAATTAGGAATCAATATAGACAATAATATTAATAATGTCGAAATTTTACAAAATATCAAATGTATTTTTTTGAAATTTGATCAAATTTATGCAACGAGTTTTTAACACTACTATCACTTATTAAACACATTTATCCGTTCTACAATTCTTGTAACACATGGGGGAAAATCCTTTTTAATTTTTTTGACTTTGTAAAGTATTTGGATTAACACGATTTAGGTTCTTCAATGTATCAAAAGCATAATTTAAAATCCAACGTAATTTATTGTGACCTTTCCATTTGGACCCTTGTTTAATTAGGAATCAATATAGACAATAATATTAATAATGTCGAAATTTTACAAAATATCAAATGTATTTTTTTGAAATTTGATCAAATTTATGCAACGAGTTTTTAACACTACTATCACTTTTTAAACACATTTATCCGTTCTACAATTCTTGTAACACATGGGGGAAATTTTTTTGACTTTGTAAAGTATTTGGATTAACACGATTTAGGTTCTTCAATGTATCAAAAGCATAATTTAAAATCCAACGTAATTTATGACCTTTGTGACCTTTATACGGTTTTCAGGGAACATGTGGGACCCGCCATTCCCACGAAAATTTTTCCTAACATTTCAGGACGTATGTTCAAAGTTGGTCACATGTTGTACAGTAAAACACGTTGTACCGTTCCATCGTTTCTATGTCAGACTCTTGTCTTTTCGAAATGCCAGCCTTTGCCTTTTTTCGAATATGACACACTCTCTTCGCCCATCCATCTCTCTTTCACTCTTATCATCTCCCGTCTTTGTTTCCATCCTTTAAAAAACTTTGAAAGATTCTCTATCGAAAATGTTTCAAACCACACATCTCCTACATTTCGTCCAAGTGATTCTTTGTAGCTATCTCGACCACTACCTTGTAATCTCCTCCATTTCTCTCTCTCTCTCTCTCTCTCTCTATCTTTTACGTGTAGAGAAGTCGAGATATGGCCATTTTTTCATTTTTTTTCGTTTCTTGACATTCCGTGGAAGCTTTTCGATGAACGTATCGAAGGGAAAACGAGGAACAACAATACATAAACTCTTAAATCGGATGTGTCTAATCAAACGTGAAAAGTCAAGTTGGACCCTAGATTCACGGATGGATGGAAATATTTCACTAAGGACCATGATTTTCGAATTGTTAATTTTGTAGTTTTTCGGCACGAAGTTGACATGGTTTTTCACGTCACTGGTTTTAGAGATAATTTGTGTAACTTGTAATATTCATTATTATCATCATCAAACACAGAAGAATGCTCATCTTCTCCTTATCAAACCTATGGTACAGAAACCGCCACACATTCTAATTTGGCCGTAGATTTAGTGGTAAGTGACTATAAACCGATTCATCATATATCACTTTGATTCTTTATTTGACTTTTAATTTCGTCTATGGATGTAATTTGGGTGATGGTGTAGAACCTTTCGATAGGGTTTGCGAGGTTGAATGCTATGACCGGTAGAAGATGTAAGATAATACCGATGAACGATCAAAGAAAGGCGTGGTCGTTAGATTTGAGGCCCTTGAGTCATGGTGGTGATTGCATCAGGGGAGGGTAAAGAACTTTTTGTCATGAAAATGGACAAAATGAAGGATGTTCCCTCACATTAGAACTAGTCTCCAATGTAGCAATATATGTGCTTCTGTTTCTCCCCCTAACAATATTTGATTTCAAGTAATTATTGTTGTGTTATGAAACATGTGTTTTGATATTCCTTCCCTTGAACTTGATGAACCTTTTTAATCGTTATTGGTATTGTTATTATTGTGGATTTATTATTATTGTTGTTATTATTGTGGATTTATAATAATTGTTATTATTATTATTGTGGATTTCATTCGTTATATTGTTATTATTATTGTTAATATTATTGTTATTGTTATTGTGACCTTGTGACCTTCGTTATTATTATTGTTATTATTATTTTTTATTTTGATTGCACACACGTTGTATACAACATTCGTGGTTAGTGCTAGTACGAACTTTAGACACACACATTGTGTGCAACTTTCGTGGTAAGTGCTAAAAAAATAAATTGAGTTCACACATGAGTGATGGGAGGAATTTGTCTTCGGGTACTTCAATACTTGCTCCATTCGCAAATACATTCACAACAATCTTTTCGAATGGAAGAAATGTCGGTGTCGCAAATCTCAGGGAACTTGTACTCCATTCCCGATAGAATGGCTTCTAGGTATTTGAAGGAAAACACCACAATCATTCGCGTTTTCGTTCTGTGAAAGACCTTCATAATACTCTGAATCTCATATCTATTCTCCGACACTCAAAGAGTGAAACTCTCTGACTTGCAACATCTTGGCAGAAACTCTTCTTGTTATATCAACAATCGGATTGATATGCGTACCCTTCAACCTTTTTGTTCAATCATATACCGTGATGCATCTCTATTCATATCTACTTTCATGGATACCCAATGACAATGTATATAGCGATTTGCACGTGATTGAATGTTAAGAACCGAGAGCAAGCCATCATAATCTGCCACCGTGTTCGACGTATCTCTCAAAGTAAATGTACCTTCTAAATAGTCTTTAAGAACATCCGACAATTCTTCCATGTTATTGTCCTCGTCCATCCACATATTGAGCAACTGCATGAACGAAATATCACAAACGTAATAATTCTTTAACCCATATTGAGTTGGATATTTTTGGATGCAGTTGTGCAGCTCCAACAATGCCTCATCCAATTGCTACAAAACAATTGATACACATGAATACATATGACCCATAATGATCTTTGTGATCATTGTGACCTTTGTGACCTTCGTGACTAAGGGTTAAAAAAACTTGTGTCATCTTCAATCCATACACCATCCTTTAGTATAATCTCCTAAAACTTTGGCCCTGAAACAACCTATTTTCGATTTCAACTAACGCTTTAGTCTAGGTCTCGTCAATCTGGAACTACTAGAATCAATGAACAAAAGAGTTCGAAATATCTTGCCTTATACCAATCCCTTGGGCTTCCACACAAAACTCTGACTCCCTTCAGCATATGCAGATTCTTGAACCACCTTTTTTGCGAGTTCTTCTTGAACCACCTCTTCTGCATCAACATCTTTTTCTACACATCTCCTTTGCCTTCTCCCACTCCCTTTTCATATGCTTGCCTTGTTGTTGGGCCACCCCGTGTTTTTGGTTCTCCGCGTATTTTTGGTCTTTTAGATGGTGGCTCGATTGATTGATGTTTAATGAATGGCTCCTATCTTGCCTTCGATATTCCACGTGTTTTTGGTCTTTACGTCGGTGGCTTAGTCGAAGAAGGTTCAACATATGGATCATGTCTTGCCTTCGATGGTTTTAACTTTCGTTAAACTATCAGTGAACCGCGAGACTCATCCAATGAAGTTCCAACATCTGCATAAAAATGACTTTATTCATTAGACTCATCCTTTGTGACCTTTATGAAAATTATGACCCCTTTTGTGACATTTGTGACCATTTTGACCCTTGTGAACATTGTGACCTTTGTGACCATTGCAACCTTTGTAACTGATGCGCTCTCAAAGTTAAATAAAATAACCTAAACTACCCGCAAGTGCACGACACGTGTGTAGTATTTTAGGTGTCGATCCCACAGAGACTACGCAACACAACCTAAAATCGAACTATGAATCAAACTTGCTAACGACCGAATATTGATGAAGAATGAAATACTGAAAGTAAATAAATGAGTTGACTCTTAACGATAGGACAAACGTTCTAGGAATCCAGTTTCACCACAAGACTACCGTAAACGACAATCGATCTATCTATCATGCAATCCCAGTTTAAGCTACCTAAGGCAGACGATCCTAATATGATATCTACCCTCTCTCAAGGCATAGACACGTGATCTAGACAAGTAGCCCCCTACTTTCGTGGCTGACACCTCGAACTAAACCCATAAGCTCTATGATTCGCCCATTTTACCCTCAACCGTTGCTACCCTACTTTCGTGGCCTAACCTCGGTTGTTCTAAACCTGATCTTCTAGGACTAGAATTCTCCTTTCGGTCCTTCTCCTAATCCCTAA
>CM071871.1:7330419-7352687 GCA_036759665.1 Gynandropsis gynandra
CTTCCACGTATGGGATGTTGATGTCTAGCTTCTTGAGACACTCTACAAATCTGCCCACTCTCAATTCGTTCTTACTGCTTACCAATCGTTAAGGATACGGTATAGGAGGTTTGTACGCCGGAGGAGCAACGTATGGCTTATCTAAATCTGGTTCGACTCCTTCCATGATCGCAACCTTACCTTTTCCTCTATTCATGGACGTGCCAGCAGCATTCCCTTGCTCTTTCGAGGGCGGATTCTCAACCACATCACCGCTGCACACAGAAATAGCATTCACATACTCAAGAATTCCATCTGAGGTTTGAGCTCACTAAACGCTGTCCCCACGTCTGCGTTGAATTTTGTCTGAATCGATTGTTGCTGCTTGTGATCCTTGACAAATTCAAGCATCACCGCCTCAAAGTTTGATGAAGTTGCTTGAGGAGGTTGAGTGGCTTGTGGAGCTTGCTGAGCTTTCTGGAATTGCTGGTTGTTTTGTTGGTATGGCTGCTGTGATGGCTGAAATCCCGAATACCTTACAGGTTGAGTCGTTCGATACGAAAGATTCGGGTGATTCCTCCAGCTCGGGTTGTAGGTATTCCCGAATTGAGTGTTGCCTTGCTGCTAGGCGTAGTTCATCTGTTCGTAATCCTCATGTACCGTGCATTGATACGCTACATGCTCCGTATCTCCGCATATTTTTGGTCTTTTAGATGGTGGCTCGATTGATTGATGTTTAATGAATGGCTCCTGTCTTGCCTTCGATATTCCACGTGTTTTTGGTCTTTACGTCGGTGGCTTAGTCGAAGAAGGTTCAACATATGGATCATGTCTTGCCTTCGATGGTTTTAACTTTCGTTAAACTATCAGTGGACCGCGAGACTCATCCAATAAAGTTCCAACATCTGCATAAAAATCACTTTATTCATTAGACTCATCCTTTGTGACCTTTATGACAATTATGACCCCTTTTGTGACATTTGTGACCATTTTGACCCTTGTGAACATTGTGACCTTTGTGACCATTGCAACCTTTGTAACCTTTTGACCATTGTGACCTTTGTAACCATTATGATCATTGTAATCTTTGTGACCTTTGTGACTCAACATTACTTACTTCGTGGAACTTTGTTTGGAACATCTGCATCTACCTCTTCGACTGGAACTTTGTTGAATTTCCTATGCACCAACATCAATGACAACTCCTTCAACATGAACCACTAGAGTATCCTCAACAAGAACCTCGATAGGAATATCAACGTCAACATCAGAAGCAACCACTGGAGGAACCACGTCAGGAATTTATTCAAGTAGAGAATGCTAGATTGAAGTCCACTTGAAGGATTACCGGTAGATGTAATTTTTTTAAGTTAATGTTGAAATGTCCAACACCTCCTTTCTGAGCCATCTCGAGAGTCATTTTTCAGCTTTTGACTCCATCCGCTCTTCTCTTGGATCTTCTCTTGACACAAGATATGGACGATGCCAGAATTCAAATTTCACAATAATCATCATCTTAGAGTGACGTAAAATTTATCCTGGTACTTGTATCTTTCTGGGAAATCTTTGATTTTGCCACCTTTCGGCCCTTGGTCTTTTCTGCCTTGTCAGCACCTTAGGGATTTTTTACCTTTTATTTTGGATAAGACAAATCAAACTCGACGTCCCTTAGAAGGTCTCTTATGGTGACGATGATTCTTTTCTCTGATTTCTTTATTTCCTTCATTAACTTCTTCTCTAGTGTAAGACGGGTTGTCGCTTCTTCTGCTTTAGGTTTAGCCTCTTCTTCAGGTTCAACCTTTTCAAATCCTTCATCTTCATCAGCTTCAAATATGGATGGAACATCTACAACCTCTATTGTTTTCCCCTTTGCTCTTCTTCCTCTTATTCCCTTTCTCTTTCTCCTTCTATTTCTCATTAAGAATTGCTTTTTTGTGTCAGTAGTTCGAGCTTACGGATGTCCTTCCAACAAATATCCTTTCGATCTCTTTGTACATGTTTCATCCATATCTGAAATCTAGGTCGTTGCATCCCTCGTAATATTTAGAGGTGTCCGGGTTTCGGTTCGGATTCCTCGGGTTTTGAGAAAATGGACCCGAATGTTTTCGGTTCGGGTTCGCGTTCAGGTTGTTCGATCTCAAAAGCATTGGACCCGAAATAACCCGAATTACATTTGGATATTTGGGTTCTTCGGGTACTTTGGGTTATTCGGGTTTGGGTTTTTCGGGTATTATATATAATTTGAGTTATTCGGTTTTAGAATTCTTTAGATAATTCATTTTTAATATAAAATAAAAAATCAAATATAACATAAAAATATATAAGAAAATATACCAGTATTTTTTTAGTGTTTATATAAAGTTTTTAAAAATAAAATTATATTTTTAATTTTTTAAACTGGTTTTCGGGTTTCTCAAGTTTTACCCGAACCGGAACCGGACCGACCCGAACGGGTTCTGAAATTTGAACCCATATGGGTTCTTAGGATAACCCATATTCCAAACGATTCGGGTTATTCGGGTCGGTCTGGTTTAGGTCAGTCCGGGTAACCCGGATTGGTCACCCCTAGTAATATTGTAGACCATAAAGTAAAGCTTTCTCGACGTTTTCAGCAAGAAGAATACTTGGAATATCCTGCAAAACAACAAATAACTTTTGTGACCCTTGTGACCTTTGTGACCGTTGTGACCCTTGTATAATTGTCACCTTAGAATCTTCGATCTGTCTGATCACGTCTACATACTTCGGGTTCAAATTAGATTTAATTGGCTTCTTGCACATCCTTGGGCATGATGTATTGACATCCATAACATTAACGTACCATTCGTTTGCACCAAAGTATGGATGGTTTCGAAATGGAAGTCACTTGAAACATCCTTAAAAAATCGAAGCTTTGAAACCAAATGTTGTATTACATGACGACGAAATCACTCACGGGCAAACAAAACGATAAGAACACAAAAATACAAAAATATTCATGTTATTCTAATAATATATACAATTTACCATGAGTGGAATCATGAAACCTCCACAATGCTATTTTAGTTTCGGTGTTTCCTCACTAACGTGCTTGTGGCAAGTATCCACAAGCTTCTAAAATGTGCAAAGCCCCATGGAAAGCCTTCACAAAATCCAAGTCATCAACCATGTCAATCATGGCTGATATAATTGTCTGATGAAGGCTTGTGATCCAGAACTTGCCGCATCATCATCAATGTTGCCAACCTCTTCCAGTCAGCGCAATTTTTCAACTTCACAAGCTTTTTCCTCACTTGTGCGACGGTCACGTTTCCACGGTCGAAATTCTTCAACCTAAATTTATCACATTGTTTTGACTCCTGTCCTCAAGGATATGATCCACAGTTCAATCCCGTAATTAGTGCATGCTCCGGATGGGAACACCATTTAAGACAAACCACATCTCCTTCTTGTCCTGTACAATCACTGAGTGATTTAATAGAACAAACATTTGAACCTTCATCAGGATGGAATCACATTAGTAATGGAATATATGTCAAAATTGTGACTCCATGTTGAAGTAATCCCACTCATTTTCTCTTAAGATTCCTCTCAACTTATTTATTGTTTCGAATGGATAACACTGTGGAAATCTTTAGCATTTTTTCCCTGTGCTTGAATGCATAGAGAAACTTCGACTTCAACGACACTTCAAAATGACCAAGTAAGAATACATTAGACTTCTATCAACACACTAAGACCTATATGACCCTTTGCGATGCAAGCCACCCTTTGCGACGCAAGCCACCCTTGCGACTCATTGAGACCCATATAACCCTTTGCGACCCTTGCGACTCCCTAAGACTCTTGATCCTTTTCGACTCAAGCTACTCACTGAGACTAATGATTCTCTTCTATTCAAGCGACTCACTGGGACTCCTGACCCTTTTCGACTCAAGCGGTTCAATGAGACTAATGACCCTCTTCCACTCAAGCGACTCACTAAAACTCCTAACCCTCTTCCACTCAAGCGACTCACTCAGTCTCATGACCCTCTTCGACTCAAATAACTCATTAAGACTCACACCCATTTGAAATCAATAAACAATTTTGCTTTCAACAACCTAATCTCTAATGTATTTCATCTACACAGTAAAACCCTAGAAACTGATCCACCCATATACGCCAATGAAGATTAACTTGTGCTTTCTTCTTCATTACTGGTTCTTGTCATTTTTTTCTTTCGTTCTCATTTCAAACTTTCCTTGCTCTCAACTTTAAATTTTCCTTCTTCCTCACTTGGAACTCGATCCTTACTCTCAACTTCAAAATCCTCTCTCGTTCTTTGCTCTTAACTTTGAAATAGATTTCATATCAAAATGTCTTTTCGATATTCTTTTTATCCTTAGGTTTTCGAGAGTATACGTGAAACAAAGATGCCTAAAAGACATCCTTTCTATTTTACCCATTTAGCAGGATGCAACATTTAGTTTTAAATACACTAACGTGAAATACAATAAAAATTCTCCGTCTGAACATAATATATATATATATATATAACATTCGTCTGAAGGTAGAGTTTAATAAAAACATTATAATTAAAATAAATAATGACGTCCAAGCTTGATGATAAAAAATTCTATCATTCTAGATTTTCATCCATTAATATATTACAGTAATTTTTTTAACGTAACACGACATGCGAAATAAGTTACTACATGAAGTAATTAAAAAAAAATTATTATAAAAATATTTTGTTTTGTTGATCTAAGCAAGCAAATTAATGGAATGATAATGTGTACTTTTTCAACCTTTTGGTCGGTACTTTGATAAATCGTTTAATGAAAAAAGAGTACGAAAAAACCACAATCGTAATCATTATCTCGTTGGGAAATATGCTTGCAAATTAAGAAAATGATCAAGATATGATGAATGACGATCACCATGGAACTAAGATTGAAAAAACTAAACTCTTTCATTTTTCCCTGATCATGTAATCTACAAATCACCAACCAAACCACACACAATTCATGTATCACCATCATACAAACCTTCGACGGCCCCATATATGTGAATAATTTTGGAATAAGTGTTTTCATTCGTTTTAGTTCGAATTAAATGTGATCGGATTAAACTTTAATTGATTGGACTTTGGTATTAAATTGAATGGGGAGGATTATATGCATAGAGATTACTGGTAGTATTGTTTATATTTTATGATAGTGAATTTAAATGATACAATTGAGAACCGAAATTAACCGATTATCTGTCGGTTTTGATTCTTGGTTCATGTGCTTATATATAAATGTTATATATTTGGTTTCTGGAATAATGATTTTCATTATATCACGTTAGTTTATAAAAAATTTCAGAGAATCTCTCTTCTTGATACATCCCATTAGTATCAAGTTTTCAGTTTTGCATGAAGAGCCAGAAGATCTATTTTGTTGCATCAAGTAGGAGTGGCCAATCCGGGTTTCGATAGCAGTGTGAGTAGGGGTGGCCAATCCGGGTTTCGATCCGGGTTCGGGTTCCTCGGATTTATAAAAATTGAACCCGAATTGAACCCGAATGTATTTCGGTCTGGGTTCTTCGGGTTACGATCTGGGTTCCGTTCGGGTTCTTCGGGTTTACGAAAATTGAACCCGAATGTTTTTCGATCTGGGTTCTTCGGGTTTCGATTCGGGTTCGGGTTATTCGGATTCTGAAGCAGTGAACCCGAAATGATCCCAAATTAAATTCGGGTATCCATGGGTTATTCGGGTTATTCGGGATATTCGGGTTATTTGGGTTATTTGGGTTCGGGTTATTGGGTTATTTGGGTTATTCGGGTTATTTGGGTTCGGGTTCTTCGGGTTATTTGGATTATTCGGGTTATTTGGGTTCGGGTTATTCGGGTTATTTCGGTTATTTGGGTTCGGGTTATTCGGGTTTTTTGGGTTTTGTAAGGGTTTTTTCCGGGTTCTCTAAAAAAAAGTTAACATACAAAAAAATTAAAAAATATATATATATATTCAAGATAACTAATTTAAAAAATATATATATATATATATCTAAATTAGATAATATAACTTATAAAAATTAACTTCGCAAATACCAAAATAAAATGAATTCTAAAAACCTAAAATATTAGTCATGTGGTTCTTAGAAAATAACCTAAAATATTAGCCCTAAAATTTAATTCAGGTTCCTCGGGTTCCTCGGATTTAACCCGAACCCGGATCGGACCAACCCGAACCCGAACGGGTTCTAAAATCTGAACCTATATGGGGTTTTAGGGTAACCCGTTTTGTAAATGATCTGGGTTTTTCGGGTCGATTCGGGTCGGTCCGATCCCGATAACCCGGATTGGCCACCCCTAACATCAAGTATACCATGAATTCAGGTATACACTTTGATCTTCTCTTTCGATTTTTCCAAATCTTGATATAATTCGCGATAGAGTTTCGGGGTTTGGAATCCGAATTTGGTTATATCGGATTCCTTTAAATGGTATCAGAACCGATATATTGTGTTTATATCACATTTGGATCTCGTTATTGTTAATTTAAGCAATTTTGAAAAAAAAAATGAAGTTGAGAGAAACTCTCTCGGTGGGAAGAGATGAACTCTCCCGTGAAGGAAATTTTTTTGTAAAGAAAAATTAATCATTCAATTGTCTCAATGATAATTTTTTTTTCTTAAAAAAATCTTCAGGCCACTAAAGGATGTTTTTTGAAAAAAAATTGTTTTGGGTTGGGCTCGTTTTTAAGAATAATTGGGCCTTTTGTGAGGTCAGACTCGTTTTATATTATAATTGGATTTTGGATTCATCCTATTGGATATGGAGATTTTGGGCCAGTCCGTTATGTTTAAGGTTATGGGACCAATCACGTTTTTTAAGGAGGCCCAGCCCATTCTGAAAAAAAAATATTGGCAGAATTAGGAAATTGCAGTATCCGAAATTGAACCACAAACCACTGCAATGTTGCGGAGTGCTCTGTCAGTTGTGCCAACGACCCCATTCAGTTATTGTGGAGAGCGGTTGGTGTAATTCTCTATCCCGCGAGAATAATTTGGTAAATTGGAATCGAACCCGTAGATTAAAATGGATAAGATGGGTTTATGTTCCAGTTAATTTGTGCAATTCATTTGGATTAGAATTGATAAAAATGTTACATTTATGTATATTGTATCATAATTTTGGTGAATGTAATTTACTATGATTAATTACACATTCGGATCGTGTAATTATACAGTTAAATTATAGATATTGACTTAAGGTTATTCACTGAATTATGATGCTTATTGATATATCATTTGATCAATGTATACAATTTAATTGAAGTTTTCAACATCCTATCAAAGTGGGCAATCTTGAGAAAATTTATTATTTCAATTACATTGAGAAGGTTACATAATATAATTCATGTGAACTTTGATAAACCCAAAGGTCATTCACGATTTGGCATAATTGTATTATGTGTGCATTAATAATTATAAGTGTATATTTTCGGTATGACATAAATGTGATGGTATACCCAAAGGTAACCATTGCATGAGATGTTTGGTTTACACTAATTGTTTAATGCATTGAGTCATCCATTGCAAGTTGAAATTAATGTCCAAAGACTAATTTTGATGTTGCACAAATGCCTTGTGATGGGATTGGATCTTGTGTTATCATGCAATTAAGACTTTATTGAATGAAAGTTTAACACACAAGCTATCTTTTGTTTACAGTTGTGCAATCGACATCAAGTATCTCCGCCAACATTAGTTTGATCCTTATGTTGAATAGGTCGAACTTTTCTGAATGTAAGGAGCACTTACTGATCGTTCTTGCTTTCATGTGCCACGACCTTGCGATTTGGGAGGTTTGTCTAGCGATTAGGGATTCGAGGTTCCGTTGAGGATCGTAAAAAACTCGAACGCTAGAAAACCTCAAATCGCACGTGTTTATTGATTGTTAAGCATTCCATTCCTCTGGTTTTCAGGGGCTCTGTGCTCGATGAGGTGTGACATTGACTAATGAATATCTTGATGTCTTGGAGAAATGCTTTACCAAAAATGACAAAGCGGAAACAATCATGCTTTAGCAGAAATTGTCTACATGAGGTATAAGGGCAACAAGAGTATTCAGGAGTACATTATGAGCATGTCTAATAATGCCTCTAAATAAAAGGCACTTGGACTTGGGTTGTCGAAAGACGTCCTAGTGTGCTTGATTTTGGTCACTCTCCCTGTACAATACAATCATATTAAGGTGAGCTATAATTGTTAGAGGGATAAATGGACTCTTAATGAGCTCATTTCCCACTTTTTGCAAGAGGAACAAAGATTGAGGCACGGAAAGACATATAGTGCCTTTGAAGCCACCATCTCGAGAGGCAAGATCGAGAAAAGAAAATAAGTTATGAAACCGTTGAGTCGGGATCAGTTCATGTGCAAAAGAAACATAATGCAGATCAGGCTAATGTTTAAAAATGTTTCTTTTGTCACAAGATTGGTCATATGAAGAAATCGTGCACGAAGTATCATAGTTGGAGTGCAAATAAAGGTTTGACTCTCACTTTGGTTTGTTGTGAGGTCAATTTAGTTTCAATGCCTAGTAATACTTGGCGGGTTGATTCAGGTGCTACAAGTTATGTAAGTATTTCTATGCAGAGTTGCTTGCATTATCGAAAATCGATCGATGTTGAAAGATACATCTATGTAGGCGACGGTAAAGGGTGGAAGTGTAAGCTATCGTGAAATTTAGACTTTTGAGAAAGATTGACCAATTTCTGGATTTGGATGGTGTTTTTATTGTATCGTCTTTTACGTGGGACTTAATTTCGGTTTCTGTTTGGAAAAATTGGAATTTCGTTGTTCATTCAGAGATCTTAAGTTTACACTCTCATTTCATTCAGTTATGATTGGAACTGGTTCTTTATCTATTTTGGATAATCTTTGTATGCTCGATATTATCCCTTCTTATAATGAAATCCTGTTGGTTGGTTCACGATTAGGCCATATCTCGAAACCGAGAATGGAACGTTTAATATCGGACGAAATTATTGAAACTCTTGATTTTCGGATTTTGGCCATTGTGTCAATTGTATCAAGGGGAAACAGACAAACAAAGTAGGTAAAGGTACATATCGAACTTCATAGACCTTGGAATTGATACATACAGATGTATGTAGACCGTTTCCTATAGCTACTTGGAATGGTCAACATTATTTTGTATCATTCATAGATGATTAGAGTCGATATGGTTACCTTTATCTAATTTATGAGAAGTCGGAGGTTTTGGATGTTTTCAAAGCGTTTAAGACTGAGGTTGAACTTCAACTTAATAAACGCGTTAAGGTCGTTCATTTTGATCATGGTGGCGAATAATACGGTACAAATGATGGATCGGGTGAACACTGTCAAGGACCATTTTCCAAATACAGGAATGTGGAATCATTTCCTAATACACAATGCCAGGTACATCTAGCATGAATGGTATTGCAGAGAGATGAAACCATACACTTCAGGAAATGGTGAGAAGTATAATATCGTTCTCTACTCTTCCAAAATCCTTGTGGGGTGAGGCATTAAAGACAACGCTTTATATCCTGAATAGAGTACCAGCTAAAGCAACAAGTAAGACGCCTTATGATTTATGGACGGGTAAACGTCCTAGATTAAGGCATTTTCACATTTGGGAATGTCTAGCCGAGACTCGATCTTATCGACCCAATGAAAGGAAACTAGATTCCAAAACTCTGAGTTGTTACTTTGTTGGATATTCAGAAAGATCTAAGGAGTATAAGTTTTATGATCCCACGAAAAAGATCATCTTTGAGACGAGAGTAGCGACATTCTTTGAGGACATTGAACCTTGGAAAAAGAATGACAAATTTTGCTTTGGAGAGGATATGGATGAAACTTTTGATTCACAAAACATGATACCTATTCCGACTATTGTAGCTGGCAATGATTTGGATTATGTTGCTCGAGCTACAAATCAAGATACTCCAAAATTTCATTCCTGAAATCCATGAAGAACAAGTTCATGAACCTTAAGAACAACTACATCACGAAATTGTGCCACGTAGATCCAATCGTGAGAGGAGATGTGCTATTCCGGATGATTATATTCTATATCTTCAAGAACACGAGGATGGCATTGGGTTGATGGAAGATGATCCAGTTTATGTCCGTCAAGCCATTCAAAGTGTGAACTCTTAAAAATGGACTGATGCCATGAAGGAAGAGATGAAATCTATGGATGACAATGGCGTTTGGGAACTTGTACCTTCCGCTGTAGGTGCGAAACTCGTTGGTAGTAATTGGATATTTAAAACCAAATGAGATTCGCAAGGCAATGTGAAAAGGTATAAAGCACGTCTAGTCGTCCAAGGATTTATTCAAAAGGAAGGCATAAATTACAAAGAGACTTTCTCTCCAGTTTCCTCGAAAGACTCTTTGAGAATATTGATGGCACTAACAACTCATTATGATTTAGAGCTGCATTAGATGGATGTTAAAGCAACCTTTCTCAATGGTGACATTGAAGAGACTATCTATATGATGCAACCAGAACACTTTGTGGTTGGATAAACAAAGAGAATGGTATGCAAATTAAGGAAATCCATCTATGGTTTAAAGCAACCATCTCGTCAATGGTACCACAAGTTTCATCGTGTAATCATCTTGTATTGTTTTGAGGGGAATCAGGTATATGATTGTGTATACCATAAGATCAGTGGAAGAAACTTTATATTGATAATCCTTTACGTTGATGATATCCTTATTGCTGGAAACGATGTAAGCTTTATGCGTGACACTAAGAGTTTTCTTTCGGATCAATTCAAGATGAAAGATCTTGGTGATGCCTCTTTTGTATTGGGTATAAAAATACACCGAGACCGCTCTCGGGGTATATTAGGTTTATCACAAAAGAGTTGGATCGATAAGGTTTTAGAACGGTTTTGCATGAAAGGATGTAAAGGTTTATAGATACCCCTATTTCTAAGGGTGATAAATTCAGCCTTAGACAATGCCCACAGACTGAACTAGAGATTCAGGAAATAAGGAAGATTCCTTATGCGTCGGCTATATGGAGTCTAATGTATGCACAGATTTGCACACGACCTGATTTGACATACATTGTTGGCGTTTGGGAAGATACTTAAGTAACCCTGGTATTGATCATTAAAGAGCGTACAAACGGGTGATGTGATATCTTCATAAAACAAAAGACTATATGCTCGTGTATAATATAGATGATCAGACCAGCTTGAGATCATTGTTTATTCAGACTTGGATTATGTTGGGTGTCTCGATAGTCTTCGATCTACTTCAGGCTATATATTTGTCCTCGCTGATGGGTTTATTTCTTGGTGTAGTGCCAAGCAAAGCTCATGGCATCGTCCACAATGGAGGCATAATATGTAGCATCTTATGAGGCATCTAATCAGGCTTTATGGCTGCCGAATCTTGTCAATGGGTTGCATATTATGATTGGTGTGGATTGACCTCTAAAGATTTATTGTGACAATTGTTTCCACGGTATTATACTCGAACAATAACAAGAGTACTACAAAGTCAAAGTACATCAATATTAAGTATCTTGTTTTTCGTGAAAGGATATAGAATGGTGTAATCTCGATAGAGCATATAGGTACAAACTCCATGATTGCAGATCCGTTGACTAACGGTGTTATACCTAAAGTATTTCAAGAACATGTTGGTCGTATGCGTATTGTCCTTTATGATAATATCACGGTTTAGTGGGAGTATTGTATGTATTCTTGTTGTTGTTGGATTATGATGATGTATGCTTATTTTATTTCAGTATTTTGTTCCGGAAGTATTGAGTTTAAGTTTACTGTATTCACTCTGTATCATTCAGTTTAAATTGATCTCGATAAGGTAGGACCAGTTGGAGATAGACACGTATCGACCACTTCACGTGTAATCTTCATGCTATGCATCCACATTCGGATCTATGTCATTCTTCTGTATTACGTTAATAATCAAATGTGAGTCTAACTATATTAATATTGTGGTTAAATCTCTTTGGTTCTACGTTGATATGGTCGATGGACGAGATTGGTGTCAATATCGGTTTGATGACAACAATTGATGAGCGCTCCTAAGGTTATTCCATGGTTTTATGATCACATATATGGTCCAAGTGGGACATTATAAGATATTCGGTTTAATCTTATATTTTAGTGGACTGATATATGTGAATAATATTGTGATAAGTGTTGTCATTTGGTTAAGTCCAAATTAAATGTGGTCGGATTTAAGTTTAATTGATTGGACTTTGGTATTGAACTGAATGGGGAGGATTATATGCATAGAGACCTTTGGTAGTATTGTTTATATTTCATGATGGGCAAATTAAACGGTACAATTGAGAACCGAAATTAATCGGTTATCTATCGGTTTATGGTCCCTGGTTCACGTGCCTATATATAAATGAGATTCATTTGGTTTCTGGAACAATGATTTTCATTATATCACATTAGTTTACAAAAAAAACATCAGAGAATCTCTTTTCTCGATACATCCCATCAGTATCAAGTTTTCGGTTTTGCACGAGGAGCCAGAAGATCTATTCCGCTGCATCAAGTATACCATGAATTTAGGTATAAACTTTGGTCTTCTGTTTCATTTTTTCCACATCTTGATATAATTCACGATATAGTTTTGGAGTTTTGGAATCCGGATTTGGTTATATCGGATTCCTTCAGTGACCTGGTCGCAATTTATCGAGCTCTTGTTATTGCAGCTCTTGGCAATTTCTTTGCTTCACTATTTTCTTATCATACTCTCTCATACAACATTTTCCATTCAAACTTTTGGCCTCTCTTTTCCCCTATCACGTCCCCTAGGCCACCGCCACCGATTTCCTTTCCATCGTCAGTTTTTCCTCTGTTGACCCTATCGTGGCTCAAGATCTTTGATTGTGTAAGTTCCTCGTTCCTTTTAAATGGGATAAGCCTGGATTAAAATTAGGGCGATGTTCGAAACGTAATGGGTTGTGTTTCAGAAAAATCAACATTGTCAAAAGTGTAAATATGGTTGAGGAGAAGCCAAGAGCTTTTGCGCACGAGTTTGCGTACTTCGCCCTTGGCTTCCGATGGTGATCCTGATGCAATTTATTGAACTCTTGATAATACAACTATTAAATGTTACACGAAATCAAATGTTTTGAGAAGAAAACGTAGTGTGTTAATAGAGCATTGTGGTTTGTACTCATGGAGATAACAGAGTATAACGTGATAATATTTTTTTTTTAGAAAAACGTTTTGTAGCTTACATGGGTTTTTTCTAAGAAGCTTTGAGGTGGCTTCACCAGAAGCCACCAAATTATGACTTTATTTATATATAAATTTTAACCAAACCACGTTTATGTAAATCAGATCGTCCATAACCACGTTTATATAAATCAGATCGTTCATCCAACAAACTAGGGTGAAAAAATATTCAAATTATTCTTTTTATTCAAATCGAAAATTCAAATATTTCGAGAGATCAAATACAAATAACATAAATCATCTATTCAACGAATACAAATACTGGATTCAATTATCCGAACGATTCGTATACATAAATACTAAATCGATAATTTATTAAATATATACATAACTTATAACAATTTTATTATAAAATATTAAATTGCAAATAATAAAAAGTTTTCATCTGATAATTTTACTCAAAACTAAATATATAGAAAAATCTACAATAATATATTATTGAAAGACTAAATTATAAATAACAATTGATAAATCTAATCCTAATCCTAATCATAATCCTAATCCTCACTCTTTCTTCCCTTCCCTCGCGCCCACCGCACACACTCACTCCATTTCCCTTCCCTCTCTCTCTTCTTTTCAGTGATTTGCACCCACACACAACTGTGTCCCCCGTCCGCTTGTCACCCATGTCTTTCATTTGGTCATCTTTCACATCGCCCATTTGACTGTATGTCTGGTCGTTTCTCGCGTCTTCCTCATCTGTCCGTCGCACACGTCTAGCCATCTCTCGTATCTCTCATCTGATCATCTCTGACATTTAGCCGTCTCTGA
Source organism: Gynandropsis gynandra (assembly GCA_036759665.1). Classification (NCBI taxonomy): domain Eukaryota; kingdom Viridiplantae; phylum Streptophyta; class Magnoliopsida; order Brassicales; family Cleomaceae; genus Gynandropsis; species Gynandropsis gynandra. The sequence continues at coordinate 7,344,411 of CM071871.1, forward strand.
CGTCTCCCATCTTATCGTCTTTCGTGTCGCCCGTCTAGCTCTCCGCCCTTCGCATGTACCCATCGCTCGTGTTCGCCACCGCTCGTTCCTTCGGATACGAATGTCTGACGGATATTCATATTTACGGATATCCAACAAAAATTTATATTTACGAATAACCGATTTATGAATATGAATAGTAAATCCAAATATTCGTCAAATACAAATACGAATAGTCAAATTTGCGGACGATCATGGAAACCGTCCCTAATCCACAATGTCCACCGAATCCATCTCCAATTCGTTCGTAAATACAGATGACTCAGGGACTGGTTTTCAGTCCGGAAATTTGCGAATGGATTATGGACGAATTTATTTTTTCGTCCCTATTCCTTCTCGAATCTGTTTGAAAATTTCCGGATCGAAATCTCTGTCTGAAAATTCCGCTCGAAAATGTTAAATTTCTAGTAATGAGAAAACCAATTAAAACAAATAATTTAGGGAATATAGTATTAAAAAAACTCAAACTTATTTTTTTTACCTTAAAAATACTAAATTTAGGAATATAGTGTAGAAAATACCAAACTTTTTAATTTTTGCCTATAATACACAAATTATTACTTTGAACCTAAAAATTTTGGATTTTTACATTTTGTCTAAAAAAATACAAACTTATCAAATTAATCATATCCATACACAAACAAAAATAATAAATCATATTTTAACTCTTTGAATTTTTAAATTTATCTAAAAAACACACATTTATCAAATTAATCATATCCTAAAGTTAGTGTTTTTAAGGCAAAAAAATTATAAATTTGGATTTTTTAGGTTGAAAATAATAATTTGTATTTTATAGAATAAAATAAAATAGTTGGATATTTTTTATGCTATATTCCCAATAATTTACATCAACCCTCTAAAGATGAATATTTGAATGTCTATTTTTATTATTTTTTATATTGATGTTTACAAATAATTAAAATTAATATACATTTTTTAAAATTTTTTTTCAGATAATGATTATCTGTAATAAAAAAAATAGATTGTAATCATAATGTTGCTGATATCCGATCGTAAAGTCAGTTGCGAATTTGATCGGGGGATTATCAAAAATGCCCCTGTAGGGCTAAAGTGCTTCAAAAATACCCTTGGCTGAAAAAAAAAAGTTTCAACTTCAAATCTACCCTTAAAATATTGATAATCCCATGTTACCCTTGACGATATTTTTTCTCTCTCCTCTAGAGCACCTCTAATTCTCGCGCGAAAATTACTGTTCCCCCACACCACAACAGATTCGGCGAGAGTAGCTTGCAATCGGCATCAGATTCGCTGCCAATAGGTTGAAATCCTTTGTTGTCAACAAAGAAGCTTGCAATTAAGCACGTTCCGCAGAAAAACCAGGTGTGTATAGTGAGTTTTTCGTGTTTCTCTTGGGTCTATTGCAATGTCAAAGGTGACAGAGTGGGTCACAGAGTCGTACGGTCGCACTGGGTCACAGTCTCATCGAGGGGTCAAAGGGATCAAAGGTCTTCGCAGGGGTCCAAGGGTAAATGGGTCGAAAAGGGTGAAAGGGTCGCAGGGGTCCAAGGGTAAATGGGTCGAAAAGGGTGAAAGGGTCGCAGGGGTCCAAGGGTAAATGGGTCGCAAAGGGTCAAAGGGTCGCAGGGGTGCAAGGGTCGGATGGGAAAGGGGTCGCAAAGGGTTCAAAGGGTCGCATGGGTCCAAGGGTCGCATGGTAAAGGGGTCGCAAAGGGTTCAAAGGGTCGCATGGGTCCAAGGGTCGCATGGTAAAGGGGTCGCAAAGGGTTCAAAGGGTCGCAGAGGTAAAGGGGTCGCAGGGGAAAGGGGTCGCAAAGGGTTAAAAGGGTCGCAAAGGGTTGAAAGGGTCGCAAAGGGTTGAAAGGGTCGCAGGGGTCCAAGGGTAAATGGGGCGCAAAGGGTCAAAGGGTCGCAGGGGTGCAAGGGTCGGATGGGAAAGGGGTCGCAAAGGGTTCAAAGGGTCGCAGAGGTAAAGGGGTCGCAGGGGAAAGGGGTCGCAAAGGGTTAAAAGGGTCGCAAAGGGTTGAAAGGGTCGCAGGGGTACAAGGGTCGCAAAGGGTTGAAAGGGTCGCAGGGGTCCAAGGGTCGCACGGTCGCTGTGGGTCACGGAATTTACCCCTCTTTTTATGTTTTTGTTACAGGTGTAATGGATACGGCGGATGAGAAAATCACACTGATTTATTTTTTGTATGAGGGTAAATGGGAAAAAAACCCAAATGGAGAATTTGAATGGGTTGGTAGAGTTCAGGAAAACCAGAGAGTATTTTTCTTATGTCCTCCGGTTAGTCTGACATACCAGCAACTGATTGATGAGTTATGCGCAGAGATGATGGTGGATAATAATACAACGAAGTTGAAGTTAAGCTATTTGCCCAATATTTGTGAAAATAGGAAGCCGACATATATAATGAATGACAAACATCTTATTTGTTATCTGTTCGATCGCATAAGAGGAATTCGACCACTGCTGTATGTGGAGATAGAATCGGCAGGTGTGAATTGTGAAATCGAAATTGAGAGGAAAATTGAGCCTCTAATTCCTGCTTTTGAGAGGGAAATTGAGCCTCTAATTCCGGCTTTTGGAAGCATTGCTAAAGAAGGTGAGGATCGAGGTGTTGTAGATTATGATGACTGTGTTATTGTAGATCTAGATAAAAGTAGAGTTGATGAGAGTAATCCGGAGACAATAGATTCTGATAGTGAACATACAAGCGGGTTAAGAGAAGAATGTGGGTGTGCCATGACTGTGGTAGTTGATGGAGTTACTTGTGACAAGAATAATGTTGTTTCTGATGTGCCAGCAGAGCATAAGTATGGTGACGGCGAGAACAACTCGCAAATGGTAGTTCACAATGGCGAAAATAATATCTTCGAGTTCGGAGATGGATTGGATCTTAAAATTGGGCAAGAGTTTGATAGCAAGAAGCATGTACAGGCATTTGTAAGGAAGGGTTCAATCGAAGCTTCGTTTAGATATACAACATTGAGATCTGATACGAAGCTGTGGGAAGTACGATGCAAGTTTTCCGGAAATGGTTGTAAATGGAAATTACGTGTGGCAGCAATCCCGAATTCCAAACGGTTTAGTGTGAGAACACATCATCCCATTCATAATTGTTCACCTGTATGTAAACGCACCGAAGCTACAAAGGGTACAGCGCAAATGGTTAAGGATTATTTGAAGGAGGAATTTGCCGGAAGTTATGAAACACCTCCAGCAAAAGAATTGATGGCTCGTGTAAAAGCAAAATATGGTGCCAATGTATCGTATTTGATGGCATTAAGAGGCAAATGCGGTGCTCAAAAGGATATTCGTGGTGATGACTTTGAACATTATAGGAGGCTTCCAGGGTGGTTGCACATGTTTTATATAAGAAATCCCGAATCTGTCGCAAATCTAATGTTCGACAATGATGGGAAAAGCTTCAAATACCTTTTTATGGCTGTCGGAGCAGCTATAAGGGGATGGAAATACATGCGTAAAGTGGTTGCCGTGGATGCGACATTTCTGACAGGAGTGTACAAGGGAGCATTGATTGTGGCGACCGCGCAAGATGGTGAACATCACCAATATCCTCTTGCATGGGGAATAGTCGACAGAGAGAAGGACGAATCATGGACGTGGTTTATGTCAAGATTGCAACAGGTGGTACCGGACGGACGTGATGTCGTTGTGATATCTGATCGCCATAAAAGCTTGATCAAAGCAGTCAAACAAGTGTATAAAGAAGCTGATCATGGTTTTTGTGCGCGTCATATATCGCAAAATATAAAGAGCTACGTCAATAAAGGCCATGGTAGAAAGACGAAAAGGGGTGATACTGTGGCGGAAATGTTCTTCAGATGTGCGTCAGCATACACGGAGAACGAATTTGAAGTGCTATTGAATGATTTGAAGGCCAGGTATCCTAATGTTGCAAAGTATTTGGAGAAAGAGGAACTTGATCCCGTTAAGTGGGCAAGATGCAAATTTAAGAGGGAACGGTACAACTTATTAACAACTAATGGCGCCGAGTCAATAAACTCAACGTTGAAGAAGTCAAAAAAATTGTCGATCCTAGGGCTATTAGATGTTTGTTTGGGAAAGACAGTGGAATGGTTCAATAGGTATAGGTTGGAAGCAGCTACCGGTGATGATTCTCAAAAGTTAACACCTTACGTTGAGAAAACGTTACATGCACGGTTTGGACAGGCATCCAAGTATGATGTTATTGAATTGAACAGTCTCACTGATGAGTATGAGGTGAGAAATGAGATGGGTAGAAGATTTGTAGTGAGTCTTCAAAAAAGAACGTGCGAATGCAAAATGTTTGACGTAGATAAGTATCCATGCAGTCACGCAATTGCGGCAGCACATAAGGTTGGTAAAGGTGACAAGATACCAGATCTATGTTCACACTACTACCTTCGGGAGACATGGCGTTTGGCTTACCAAGAAACCGTGTATCCGGTTCCTGATTGCAGTGATTGGGACATTCCCCCTGACGTGTCTCAGCATGTGTTTGAACCTCCTATACTGTCTCAGAAAAGGCTAAGCGGGAGGCCTAAAGTGAATCGTTATCCTGGACCCGGTGAGGCTCGGAGAAGACAAACCCCGTCTGCTGCGTCGAGACAAACCCCATTTGTGTCGCCACAAACCCCGTCTTCTTCGTCGGTACAAAACCCATTTGTGTCGCCACAAACCCCGTCTTCTTCGTCGGTACAAAACCCATTTGTGTCACCACAAACCCCGTCTTCTTCGTCGATACAAAACCCATTTGTGTCGCCACAAACCCCGTCTGCTGCATCGTTACAAACCCCATCTTCAAAAGCCAGCATCACTGCCAGTGTTTGGAACGTGACAACCGAGACAACGCCGACTTCAAAAAAAAAAGAAAGCTTAGTAAGTTAGTAATTGTGTAATACTATATTATTTGTATTATTTTGATTAAAGTTTTTGGGACTTTCATCCTTATAATTCGATAAATTCTTCATTATGACTCATGCGACCAATGCGACCTCATGCGAACAAATATGACTCATGCGACCAATGCGACCTCATGCGAACAAATATGACTCATGCGACCAATGCGACCTCATGCGAACAAATATGACTCATGCGACCAATGCGACCTCATGCGAACAAATATGACTCATGCGACCAATGCGACCTCATGCGAACAAATATGACTCATGCGACCAATGCGACCTCATGCGAACAAATATGACTCATGCGACCAATGCGACCTCATGCGAACAAATATGACTCATGCGACCAATGCGACCTCATGCGAACAAATATGACTCATGCGACCAATGCGACCCTCACATGGATTAAATTAGAACACATGGATTAAATTAGAACCCATTCGACATTTTATCATTGTTAATCCGTAAATTCGTCAATTTCGTATGTATTGATCATTATATACGACCATACGACCAATGCCATTATCAATATGCCATTATCAATATGTCATTATCAATTTAGGATCAAAATAGACTATAATATAAATAATATCGACATTCGAAAACAATGTTGAATGTATTTTTCGAAATTTTGTCAAACTCATCCGACGAGTTCTTAAAACACTACTATCGCTTTTGTAGCACAGACATTGGTTATACACAACTCAAATAGGGACACATGGGTCATAATCTGTTTTAACCATTGATTGACGTTGTAAATGTATTGTTTTGATTGGTCTGTTACGGTTTATCATTATAAACCCCGTAAATTCGTAGATTTTGCATGTAATGTGACCGTGCGACCCATGCGACCCATGCGACCCATGCGACCCATGCGACCCATGCGACCCATGCGACCCATGCGACCCATGCGACCCTAATTTGTAATTAATTAGTTTGACGTTATAAATGTATTGTTTGCTTGGTTTTGGTCATTTTATCATCTTAAACCCGTAAATTCGCCGAGTTCGCATCTATTCATCAATATATGCGACCCATGCGACCCTAATTTGTAATTAATTAGTTTGACGTTATAAATGTATTGTTTGCTTGGTTTTGGTCATTTTATCATCTTAAACCCGTAAATTTGCCGAGTTCGCATCTATTCATCAATATATGCGACCCTCATTTGGAATTAATTAATTCGTAATCGTAAATTCGTGGATTTCGCATAAATTGATCCTTATATGCGACCATGGCACCCATGCGACCCGCCGAAAATTCCGTCACCAAAATTCCCGCCGAACTTTTCATCATATTTGAAATTTTTTTAAAAAATAACATCTGCAGGTCATGTCTTTTCGAATCCCCTCTGACGGCGATTCGATATCCAGGTCATGTCTTTTCGAATTACAGTCGTTTCCTTTTTAACAATAACGACACAAACTCTCTCTCTACTATCGTTCCTTCAATTTTTCCGAAAATGTTCGTGTTCCCTTCTTTCTTCAGAGAGATTTTTCCGCGCTATCTGGAAGAGAACTACATTGTAATCTTCTTCATCAGTCTCTCTGTCGGTATGTTACACGTAGAGAATGTAAAGATTTGACTTGTTTTTTCATTTTTTGTTACAGGACATCCCGACGATATTTTTCGATGATGTCATGTACGGGAACACGAGGGAAATAGCAACGCTTAAATGGACTGGGTCTATCAGAAGATGGTATGTCAAGTTGGATGGCTCCAGATTCACTGATGGGTGGAAAGATTTCGCCAACGACCTAGACTTAAGTGTTGGGGATTACTTACTTTTCACTCACGAAGGTGACATGGTCTTCCTTGTCAAGTTCGCCACTCCTGCTCCAAGGATTTTACGAGAAACTGTGGTACCAGTCACTCGTTCGAATCTGGCCGCAGATGAAGTGGTAAGTGACTTCAATATGGTTTTATTCCTTGCATGGGTAAGGATTTTCACGATTTTTATTCCTTTCTTCGGATGTCGCAGACACTTCCGATAGGGTTTGCGAGGTCGAACGGTCTTTGCCATAGACGGTCTAAGGTATATCTGATGCTAGGATACTCCACGGCGTGGGAGGCACGGCTAAGGCCCGTGGCACGTGGTGGCGCTTCCATCAGCAGGGGTTGGAGAAAGTTTTGTCTCGACCATCGACTAACCGAGGGTTGTAACCTCGTAGTCGAAATCTTTGATAATTCAGCATTACCCATGCTTCAGTTTTTCCCTAAAAATGACAGTGTTTGATTTTCAGTTGTGTTTGGATGATTTTCAGTTGTGTCTTGTATTTGGATGATTTTCAGTTGTGTTTGGATGATTTTCAGTTGTGTCTTGTATTTGGATGATTTTCAGTTGTGTTTGGATGATTTTCAGTTGTGTCTTGTATTTGGATGATTTTCAGTTGTGTTTGGATGATTTTCAGTTGTGTCTTGTATTTGGATGATTTTCAGATGTGTTTGGATGATTTTCATTTGTGTCTTGTATTTGGATGGTTAACATTTGTGATAATATTGAAGTTCCCCCGAGGGACAAGGGTCGCAGGGGTCCAAGGGTCGCAGATGGACAAGGGTCGCAGATGGACACGAAATAATAATTATTCATATTATTTGTAAATAAGTAATTGTATTTGTAAATAATAAATAATAAATTTTTCATATGATTTGTAAATGATAGTATTGAAGTTCCCCCGATTCAATAATAAGTATAATAAATTATTCATATTATTTGTAAATAAGTAATTGTATTTGTAAATAATAAATAATAAATTTTTCATATGATTTGTAAATGATAGTATTGAAGTTCCCCCGATTCAATAGTAAGTATAATAAATTATTCATATTATTTGTAAATAAATAATTGTATTTGTAAATAATAAATAATAAATTTTTCATATGATTTGTAAATGATAGTATTGAAGTTCCCCCGATTCAATAGTAAGTATAATAAATTATTCATATTATTTGTAAATAAGTAATTGTATTTGTAAATAATAAATAATAAATTTTTCATATGATTTGTAAATGATAGTATTGAAGTTCCCCCAAGGGACAAGGGTCGCAGGGGTCCAAGGGTCGAAGAGGGACAAGGGTCGCAGGGGTCCAAGGGTCGAAGAGGGACAAGGGTCGCAGGGGTCCAAGGGTCGAAGAGGGACAAGGGTCGCAGGGGTCCAAGGGTCGAAGAGGGACAAGGGTCGCAGGGGTCCAAGGGTCGAAGAGGGACAAGGGTCGCAGGGGTCCAAGGGTCGAAGAGGGACAAGGGTCGCAGGGGTCCAATGGTCGCAGAGGGACAAGGATCGCAGGGGTCCAATGGTCGCAGAGGGACAAGGATCGCAGGGGTCCAATGGTCACAGAGGGACAAGG
>CM071871.1:7371668-7384864 GCA_036759665.1 Gynandropsis gynandra
CGGTTTCATGATCCCACTAATGGTAAGTTGTATATATTATTCGAATAACTTGAATGTTTTCGTACTTTTTGCATTCTTATCATTTTGTTTTAATGTTTCAGTTACTTCCATTTGAAATCATCCTTAGTTTGGGCAGAAAGGGACGATATGTTGAGGTTATGGATGTGCATCCATCATGCCCAAGAATGTGCAAGAAGATGGTTAAATCAAGTTTTAACCCAAAGTATGTAGATGTGATAAGGCAGATCGGAGATTCTAAGGTAATAATTACACAATGATCACAAGGGAAACAAGGGTCACAGAGGGTAATAATGGTTATTTTTTGTTTTTCAAGATATTCTAATTATTCTTTGTGCTGAACACGAAGAGGAAGCTTTACTTTCTGATCTGGAGGATTACGAGGAATGTGACGATCCCAATGTTCAGATATGGATGGAACATCTTCATAGAAATCCGAAGGGTATTTTTTGGGAGGATATCCGTAAGCAAGAACTGTTGACACGAAAAACAGCTCTTGGTGATCAAAAAAGGGAAAGAAAAGGGGACTAAGAGGAAGGAGAGCATGTGTGAAAAAAATAATAAAGCTCCAAGATGACGAAGACAAAGGATGGGTAGGTGTTGCTGATGCTGTAGACCCCCTGACACTGGAGCAGAAATTAATACATTTGCCCAATCGGAAATCAAAGGTTGTCGAGAAAGTCGTGAGCACCTGAAACCAATCTTCAGGCACTGTTAGTGATTATGATTTTGAATTCCTTCAACGTCCAAATCCAGTGTCAAGAAAAGAGCAAAGTGAAAAGTCGGTTGACTGGGAGATGGCTCAGAAGAGGATTTGGCAAACATTGCTCCAGATGAAGTTCCACCAAGTAAGTCATATTTAGTGAAAAAGTTCATTTGAGAGTCAATTTCCATCGAGAGTCGGCATGGGTCGCAAGAGTCAAATCGGTCACAGGGACATACAAGTCGTAGGGTCACATAAGTCGCAGGGTCGCTAGAGTCGCATGGATCGCATGGGTTTCATATGTCCCATGGGTCACTGGGTCGCTAAAGTCGCATGGGTCGCATGTGTTACATAATCAATGTAACGAACGATGAGTGTAATGAATGAAGTAATTTTATGCAGATGCTCCAGTGGGTCATGTCGAAGAGGTGCACACTAAAGATACTTTAGTGGGTACTGTCGATGACGTCGCCGACGAGGTTCCTGCCAAGGATACTCCAGCAGTGGGTCCTGTCAAAGAGGTGGCCGCTATTGTCGAAGTACCACCAAGTAAATACGGTCATTTGAGTCACAGAGGTCGCATTGGTCGCATAGGTCACAAAAGGTCGTATTAGTCGCATAGGTCGCATGGTCGCATAGGTCGCATTGGTCGCCATATGATTAATGAAGTAAATTTTATGCAAGTGTTGGACCTTTATCGAAGGAGTCTGCGCCATATGTTGGACCTCCGCCGGTGAAAAGAGCAAGAATAGTGCGAGGGAGAGGGCGAGGGAAAGATGTTGATGGAGAACCCGCAAAAAATGTAGTTCAAGAACCCATAAAGAAGGTAGTTCAAGAACCTGAAGGGAAAGGTGAGTTTGTGTGGAAGCCCAAGGGATTAGTAAAGGGCGAGATAACCCGATTTCCTTCGTTCGTTGATGCTACCGGTGAAAAGTTAACTAATCTATTTGTGTTCCTGAATACACCTCGACATGAGCGATGGTGGAAATCTAAGCTAGATATTCCCCAGTGGCTAAAGTTTTGGGAGATTATATTAATGGCCAACGTATGGCTTGAGGATGATGTAAGTTTTTTTAAATCCTTAGTCTCACAGAGTTTTGTGTCATACGTATTCATGTATGTTAATTTTTTTCTTTGCAGCAATTGGATGAGACGTTGATGGTGTTGTCTTTTCGCACGACATTCATGCCCGCTGTGTATCAGAATTATTACGTTTGTCATGTTGCTTTCATGCAGACACTCTCGCTGTGGATGTACGAGGATATGAAAACTTTATCGGAAATTCTTAGTGATTTTTTGAATGCCAAGTATCCATTCAGAATTACGAAGACACTGATGAGTGATTTCGAAGGTTTTGCCTCGATTCTAAACATTCCATCGGAGAAAAGTCGATGGGTAGGATGTCATTGGGTAGCCATCAAAGCGGATTTCAAAACTCGATGCATCACAATATATGACTACCAGGGCAGAATTAAGGAAACGCATATCGATCCGGTGATTGAGAAGAAAAGAAAAGCTATCCCCAAGATACTCATTCTCAGAGGGTTTCCTTCTTTGGCTTCTGGAGAAGATGTATGGAAGTACGAGTATTATGAAGGTCTATCACAGAACCAAAGTGGGAATGATTGTGGTGTTTTCTCCTACAAATTCGTAGAAGCCTCATTAATGAGAAGGAGGGATACTTTTCACTTAATTTGCGATGACAATGTTACTTCCATGCATGAGAAGATGGCGGCTGATATATTTAGTAATGGAAAACGTATAGATCCACCCCGAGACTAACTTGATATTTTAATACATTATTTTTTTGGAATGGAAGATGTAAATATTCGGTACATTTTTATTTTTAAATTATTTGGTACATTGTCGCAAGGGTCAAAGGGTCGCAGAGGTACAAGGGTCGAAGGGAGATAAGGGTCGCAGAGGTCCAAGTGGTCGCAGAGGTCCAAGTGGTCGCAGAGGTACAAGGGTCGAAGGGAGACAAGGGTCGCAGGGGGACAAGTGTCGCACGGTCCAAGGGTCTAACAAATGTTTACTCTTTGATTATAGAAGATGTAATTTGGTACATTGTTCTTTTTTTTTAACAGTTTATTCATATTATTTGTAAATAATTTTTATTTTTTTGGGAATGGATAATTCAACTTTGTACATTATTAGTTTTTTGAAAATTATTCATATTATTTGTAAATAATTTTTTAATAAAAAAGTCTAAAGGGTCGTAGGGGTCCAAAGGTCACAGAGGTACAAGGGTCGCACCATTTGTCCCTTGCGAACCTTTTACCCGTTAAACCCTTGACCCTGCGACCCTTTTACCCGTTCGAGCCTTTTACCCCTGCGACCCTTTTACCCCTGCGACCCATGTGACCGTGTGATCATGTCTTTTCGAATTCCATCTAACGTCGATTCGATGTCATGTCTTTTCGAATTTCAGCCATTTCCTTTTTCCAATCCATTTTTTCCTATCATCATCTTCCATCCATTTTTTCCAAAAATGCCACATTTCCCTCATTTCTTCCGAGAGATTCTTGTGCAGCATTTGTACTACCTTGTAATCTTCTTTAAAACTCTTTTGGTATGTTACATGTAGAGAATGTACAGATTTGACTTTGTTTTTCGTTTTTTTACAGTACATTCGGAAGATCTTCTTCGATGAGTATATTTACGAGAATACGAGGGACAACATGGAATCGATTAAATCGAATGCGTCTAACAGAACATGGAAAGTCAAGTTGGATGTCTCCGAATTCACTGGTGGATGGACAGATTTCTACAATGACCAAAACATTCGTATTGGGGATATCGTACTTTTCCGTCACGAAGGAGACATGGTCTTTAACGTCACCAGGGCCACTCCTGATGAGAGTGTTTTCATTGTACCAGTCACGCATTCAAATCTAGCCCTAGATTCATTGGTAAGTGACCTCAAACCGATTCATCATATATAATTTGGTTATTTATTCTACTTTTATTCATTTATACTGATGTAACTTGGTGATGCCTATTGAGATTTAATTCTACTTGTGTGATTAATTATGTAAGGATAGAATTAATTCTTAATACAATTAGCAACACTTGAAGATGGCCGTTGGTAGCTACATGATGGAGTTGCTATTTTGGGTAAAGGAAAGTCACATGTACAACTTAAGAATAAGCAACATGGAGATGTCCCTTTCTCCCTTGATAGCACGTTGAAGACAAGTCCCTTTTGCATTTATTAGTTGTACTAGGTCATCTTAATTATCTTTGTAATTATTCTCTTGGTTGTTCTATTTAAAGAACACACTCATGTAACACTAGGATATATGGAATGAAAAATGTTTGTTCCTTGTTCTTAATCTCCAAACTCTTTCAATCTCTCTTCACTCTACAATAAACTCTTAATCTCTCTAAATTAATCTACATATTTTTACAATGTCGTAGACACTTTCGATAGGGATCGCGAGGGAGAACGGTCTTTGTCGTAGACGATGTCAGATAATGATGTACCTCGATTGCGGAATCGATTGCAGAACGTTCGATTTTTGGCTAGCAGCTTTAAGGCCAGTGAGTCGTGGTGGCGCTTGCATCAGAGGGGGGTGGAGACAGTTGTCAAGAAAATGGACTGAACGTGGGTTGTTCCCTCATAGTAGAAAAGTTCTCCATTGGAGGAGAACATGTGCTTCGATTTGTCAACAACATATTTTGATTTGAGTTGTATTTTGATTTCTTTGAACCTCCTTTTAACGTGAACTTCATTTGATCTTGTGGATTTACTATTATTCAATTGTTAGTGTTATTGTTAGTATCGTTGTTTTTGTGGATTTACTATTATTGTAACAAGGTAGCAGATGGACAAGGGTCCAGGGGGGACTAGGGTCGCACGGGTCTAAGGGTCGCACGGGTCTAAGGGTCGCGAGGGACAAGGGTCGCACGGGTCGAAGGGTTGCGAGGGAAGGGTCGCAGGGGTCCAAGGGTCGCAGAGGGACAAGGCTCGGACTGGTCCAAGGGTCACAGAGGGACAAGGGTCGCACGGGTCCAAGGGTCGCATAGGGACTAGGATCGCAGAGGGACAAGGGTCGCACAGATCCAAGGGTCATGAGGGACAAGGGTCGCACAGGTCCAAGGGTCGCGAGGGACAAGGGTCGCACGGGTCCAAGGGTCGCGAATGTACAAGGCTCGTAGATATTTGAGTCATTAATTTGTGAATAACTTGATAAATTATAATTTTCAAAATTTTATTCATATTAATTGTAAATAATTGTATTTGTAAATAATAAATTATTTTTACTATATTGTTAGTATCACTGTTTTGTGGATTTATTATTACTGTAACAAGAATCGTAGAGGGACAAGAGTCGTAGGGGTCCAAGGGTCGCAGAGGGACAAAGGTCGCAGGGGTCCAAGGGTCGAAGAGGTATAAGGGTCGCATGGGTCCTATGGTCGACGAGGTCCCTCTGTGACACTTGTACCTCTGCGACCCTTTTACCTCTTCGACCCTTGGACCCCCGCGACCCTTTTGCCCTCTTCGACCCTTGGACCCCTGCGACCCTATCCTAAACCTTACGACCCTTTTATCCCCGCGACCCTTTGACCCCTTTGCAACCCCTTTACCCCTGCGACCTTTGAACCCCTAAGTTTATGTGACCCAGTCCAACAGTTTTTCTGCGAAACCTACTTAATTGCAAGCTTCTTTGTTGACAACAAACGATTCAATCTATTTGCAGCGAATCTGATGCCGATTTCAAGCTACTCTCGCTGAATCTGTCGTGGTGCGGGAGAACAGTTATTTTCGCGCCACAGTAGAGAGAGAAATCGAGGTGCTCTGGAGGAGAGAGAAAAATTGTCGACAAGGGTAATATGGGATTATCAATATTTTAAGAGTATATTTGAAGTTGAACCTTTTTTCAGAGAAAGGTATTTTTGAAGCATTTTAGCCCTACAAAAGTATTTTTGAAGTTCCCCCAACTTAAAAACCATACAAATCAAATAAATTCAAAATAGAAAATAATTGTATAATTTAAGATTTGAATTTATATCCTCCAAAACAAAAATAACTTATTATAAATTTATTGTCGATCAACATATTTGTCTTATAGATTAGAATATACACTGGAAGTCGAGGCCCATACTATGGCTTCTTGCATTATTTAAATGTCACAATGAGTTGAATATCCAATTATAAAAAAGGAAAGAGAGATCTTTTACATGACTATAGTTATGCTATATATAGGGCATATGCTTCTCATGTAAATATATCTAAAGCTTATCCTACCAAAGCGAGTTTTAATAGAAGAAAACAAAAATAATGAAAGGGATTCACTTCCTTATATCAACGACAATCTTGTTGGCTTTGGCATCTCCTTTTGCATCTTCTTACGATCCAAGTCCTCTTCAGGACTTCTGTGTCGCCATCGACGACCTTAATGGAGGTAATCCAATCCATTCTTGCATATACATACATATATGTATTATATATACATATATGTATTTATGTTATAGGATCCAACATGATGACCATGAAGTGTAAACCCTAACCTAGATTTAAGTTTTCATTTTTGAGAAATTTTCCCAATAAACGGAACTCAAATTAAAGAAATAAGATCCATGAGCTTACTATGAATTTATATGAAAAAAAATTTAAATCTTAAAACAATAATTAACATTCAACTTCGTATCTTCCAAACGATATTTTTTAAAATGTTTTTAAATGCTTTGTCGTAGTTTTCATAAACGGGAAATTCTGCAAGGATCCAAAACTAGTGAAGGTGGAGGATTTCTTCACTTCAGGCCTAAACATCGCCGGAAACACCAACAACCGTGTAGGTTCGAACGTTACAAACGTTAACGTGGACAAGATTCCCGGCCTGAACACCTTAGGAGTCTCACTTGTACGTATAGATTACGCACCCGGTGGCCAAAATCCGCCGCACTTTCACCCACGAGCCACCGAAATACTCGTTCTCCTCGAAGGAACGCTCCTCGTAGGATTCGTATCGTCGAATCAGGACAATAACAGGTTGTTCTCAAAGGTTCTATACCCTGGAGATGTATTTGTGTTCCCTATTGGTATGATACATTTTCAAGTTAACATTGGGAGGTCAAATGCGGTTGCGTTTGCGGGATTGGGAAGTCAGAATCCCGGCGTGATTACAATCGCAAACACGGTCTTTGGGTCACTGCCTCCGATTGCGCCGGACGTTCTAGCGAGGGCCTTTCAGTTGGACGTTAACATTGTTAGGTACCTCGAGGCAAAGTTTTCGTCTGACAATCGTCATTATTAAAAATAAAAAAATAGGTCGAATATAAGCTAAAGTTGAATAATGATTATAGCATATAGTATATATGTATTTATATATATATATATGTGTGTGTATGTATGTACTCATGTGTCTAAATAAGATTTGGGTTGTGATGGTGCGATAAAATGTATGTGTGATGATAAAAATAAAGGTATAAGGATTTGAATTTCCTGTTATTGTCTCATGGTATAATTAACTAATTTTTATCTTTCATTGTGACGTTTTCTAAAAGAATTAAGAAAAACAACTTTGAAGGGAATATGAGATGTTTGAAGTTGAAGTTGATGTAACATCTGCATCTACATCAGACATTTTATTTTATTTTAGTTTTGTTAGATGACTATTGAAATAAATTTAGAAAATAAACTAGAATATAGTTGAAAAACCAAACAACATAAATGTTTTTATATTTCATTCCTAATATCTTCTAACGTGTTCTAGATCATATTAGATTGTGTAAGTGTTTTCAGACTAATCAACTGAAACCGATAAATTAGATCCACACAATCAACGAGAACGATGATCGGTCCTAACCCTCGAATAACTCGAATTAGAAACGAACAAATGCTAAATGGTGTCACAATTACGTGTAGAATCAATACTTAACAAGTCGAAACGAACGTTGGAATCACTCAAAAAGCTCTAATGCTAGTTCTAAGAAGAACTAAAAGATAAAATCTTTCAAATTAAAAATCATGTTATGTCTTACAAAAGCAAAAATGGAGAACTTAAATACAAAAATAAAATCTACAGTTTAGCAAAAATATTAAATGAAATTACAAAAGTTTGATAAGATAAAATGATAAAAACTAAGTTCACTGGTGTGTTTTTCCAAGATGGTATAGCTTCTCATGTGATTGTGGATTCCTATGTGGTTATAGTTTCTCATGAGCTGAAACTGATACAGTTTTTTAATCATTTTGAATATTGACAAATAATAATTATTCATCGTTTTGGATTTGAATAAATGAACCATTTCAAGTTATCGTCTTTGCATTGACCTGTATTTATCCTGTTGCACGAGGCATTGTATGTTCTTGGCCACGTATGCTTGAAGTCTCTTCGTTCAAGCTCCCGTGATTGGTTTTGATAACGCCACATAATCCAATTGACCGTTGATAGGGTAAGCATAATTAATTTCATCGTGATATCCTCATCATCCTCCTCTTCTTCAAAAAGATTTGTCCTTAAATCTGGTTCATCTCCAACAAAAACAAGTTAAGCCAGAAACATTGATGGTTTTACTAATACGATATTCACTTAGAAGATCAATCTGGTAGGCGTTATTGTTAATCTGCGACAAGACTTTGAATGGACCAATCAATCTCGACATAATGCTTAGACTTTTGCTCAGTTGGGATCCTTTCCTTCCACATGTAGACCCAAAACAATCATCAATTTCGAATACAACCGCTTTTTGGTCTTTATGTGCATGTTTGGCATATTGCTTTGTTCGTTCCTCAATATGCTTCTTTGTCTTAGTGCGAACATACTTAAAAAAATTAGTCTATTTCTCTCCATCAAGGTTAGCACGTTCATTTATAGATGATGGTGATAAATACAATTATGTAAGCGGATTAAAACCGTAAACGATTTCAAAAGGTGAAAATTTTTTCGATGGATGAACGACTCAATTATACTCAAACTCAATATTTGGCAAACAATCTTCTCATGATTTTAAGTTCTTTTAGACTAAGGTTTGTAATAAAGTAGATAATGTTCGATAATAACCTCAGTTTGTCTGTCAGTGTGCGGATGACACGTTGCGGAAAACAATAACTTTGTTCCTAGTTTCGACCATAAACTTTTCCAGAAATAGGTCAAAATTTTGATGTCACGGTAAAAAACTATGGTACTAAGAATACCAGACAAACGAATAATTCCTTTAAAGAACATATTAGCTATGCGTGATGCATCATCAGTTTGTGGCAATCGATGAAATGTGTCATTTTTTAAAAATGATCAACTACCACAAACATTCCATCATTACGACCTCGAGACCTAGGTAATCCTAATGCAGAATCCATTGATATATCTACCTATGGATTATCGAGAATAGGAAATGGAGTGTACAAACCGTGGGGATGAAGTTGAAACTTAGCTAGTTTGTACGTGATGCACCTTTCACATACCTGTTTAACATTTCATTTGTGGTGCAGCCAATAGAAATGTTCATGCAAAATTAATAGATACTTGGCCACTCCAAAGAGTCCCATTAGTCCACCACTATCTCCGCCACAAGCTAAAAGAACATGTAATGAGAAGTTAGGCACACAAAAATTATTTTTGAGGAAAAAAAGACCTTCATACCTATAATAATCTTTAAAACTAGAACATTCACATACTCTGTAAGTATTTCCGAATTCTAGATCAACTTCATACAAGTCTTTGATATATTCAAAACCAAATAACTTAGAACTAACGTGACTATCAAGTTATACCTATGAGACAAAGCACTAACAACAACGGTTTCTTTTACTTGTGTATACTTAATAACATAAAGAAATGTTTCAATAAATTCTACCTATTTAGCATGACGTTTATTAATCTTTTGCTGACCTTTTAGATGCTTGAACGCCTCATGATCTATATGAATGGTGAATTCCTTCGGACACAAATATTGTTGCCATGTCTAAAGTGTTCGTACCAAGGTATACAACTCCTTATCACATATCGGATAATTCAGTTGGGCTACGCTCAATTTCTCACTAAAGTAAGCGATGGATTTCCTACGTTGCATCAGTACAACACCTACACCATCAATAGAAGCATCACATTCAATCTCGAATGTTTGTGAAAAATCAGGTAAATACAATAATGATGAGTTGGTGATTTTATCCTTTTAAACTTGAAATGCAACAACTTGAGCGTCTCCCCATTAAAACGACGCATTTTTCTTGATAACCTCAGCGAGTGATGCAGTGATCCTACTAAAGTATTTTACAAAATATCGGCAGAAGCTTGCAAGTCCATGGAAGCATTGCACTTCGCTGACGGATTTTGGGCTCAGCCATCCTTGATTGTGATTATTTTCTCATTGTTAACATGGATTCCATGTTCAGTAACCACGAACCCTACAAAGACTAACTTCTTAGTACAAAATGTGCACTTTTAAGGTTAGCGAATAAGTTTTGTTCCTATATGACATCTAAAAAAATTTAACATGTGAAATATGATCTTCTAGACCCCTACTATGGTATCATCGAAATATATAATAATAAGCTTGCCTTTAAATTTCCTAAGTATGTGGTTCATTAAGCGCATGAATGTACTAGATGCGTTTGTAAGTCCAATGGCATAGCGATTCATTCATATGAGCCATGTTTAGTTTTAAACACAGTTCTCCATTTTTCACCTCATACATATTTTATGATAACCACTTTTAAAATCTATTTTCGAGAAAATCTTTGAACCATAAAGTTCATCAAACATGTGATCAAGGCACAAAATAAGATGGGGGATACTTTATTGTGATTTGGTTTATCGCACGACAATCCACACATATTCGCCATGTGCCATCCTTTTTTAGAATGTGTGCGGCTTGCATTGGAACAATGTATCATTTGCTCATCAATGTCACACAAGGTTGCTCGAGCAGAATGTGTCCAGCTTGCATTGGAACAACGTCACACAAAATGGTATCGTCATATTTTCCATTACGAAAAGGTAAACTAACTTGCTTGAACACCTTTGTCGTTCTGCTTTTTTTATTCACTGGAGTTTGTATGGCTGGGATGTCGTTGAGTCACTAGTCCAAGATTTTTTACCATCAAAGAACTAGCAACATTAGTGTAACTACCGCTATCAATGATAAGACTGCATACCTTATCCTTGACAAAACATCTTATGTAGATAATGTTTTCTCGTTGCATTATCTCCCCTTCTTCAGATCGTAGGTTAAGAATTCATCTTTCCACAAGCAAGTGTCCTTTGATGGGCCATTGTTCTATCATCTCTTCATCACCGCAGTCGAATGAAGCGTCACTTTTCTCATTGTCTATGTCAATCTCGATTATTCCATCATTGCACAAGATCATTGTCCTCTTGTTGGGATACTCATTAGAATAATGCCCTAAACCTGATATTTGAAGCATCTAATATCATGAACACGTGTATTAGAGTTTTCGATTTTAGAGAGCTTACGTGTATGTGATGTGTTAAACTTTTTTTTCAGACTTTAGTGGAAGCTTTGGTCCAAAAACCCATTGATTTTCCTTGTTGAAAGGAGATCGAGCACTAGAGGATTTGTGGCTGATTTTGTGGAGCATCTTGCCTTTTCTCTTAAGTTGTTTCTCTAATTTTAAAACGACAACTCTTCAACGTCCTCAAAATGTTAGGTCTCCACCTCTTCTTGGATATCTTGTTTTAGGCCACCAATAAATTGATCCGTCATTGATTCAACATCCTCATCCAAGTTGACTCGTAGCAGAAGAACTTCCATCTCCTTGTAATAATCTTCTATGCTCCGGTTGCCTTGCTCCAATTTACCGAGCCTTCGAAGAGTATCTTATCGATAGTGTTGAGGCACAGATCGCTTCCACATGGTTGTTTTCATCTCACGCCATGTAGCAATACGCATGTCTCCATTCCTTTGTTGTATTGCCATCGTTTGGTCCCACCACGCTAAGGCATAGTCGGTGAAACGAGTGGCGACCAATTGCACTTTCTTTCTCTCCGAGTAATTATGTAACTCGAAGACCATCTCTTTCTGGACTCTCTTTTGAGGTAAACATCAACATCGTTTTTTTTTGCAGAGAATATGAATGTCGTTGATGTCATTGTCTATTTTGCCTCGCTTCTACGGTCATTTCGCTTATACGGTCTCTTCTACGGTCATTTTGCGGTATCTATTTCTCCTTCGTAATATGATTCTACTCGACTATCATATCTAGAGTTTTGTGATAGGTCTCTTTGTTATTGTCTTCGACCCATAGTGGATCGCTCATCTGTATTTGGTTCTAACCGTTCTAATAAAGGCTTAGTTCGATCCAGTACAAGATGCTTGAGGTGAGACGTCAAGGCTTGCATTTGAAGTTGGTTCAAATCAACTTCATTGTTTTCAAGAATTTTACCACGGTTGTGAATTTTCTTGTCGACCATTACTGTAATCTTTTTTAACATAGAAACAAACATGTTAGCATAAAAAACAAAATTAGACAAGAAAAAGAAAATGGTCAAACCTCACAACAATCAGAATAGTTTTTTGATCGGTTTACACTCATCTCCAATGTTTCCTCTTTAAGTTCT
Organism: Gynandropsis gynandra; assembly: GCA_036759665.1. NCBI lineage: Eukaryota > Viridiplantae > Streptophyta > Magnoliopsida > Brassicales > Cleomaceae > Gynandropsis > Gynandropsis gynandra. The sequence continues at coordinate 7,383,915 of CM071871.1, forward strand.
TCAAGCAAACTAGAAGAAAAACTAAGTCGAAGGGATGTGAGATCTCGATTTTCGAATAAATCAAAATTAACTCTACACTAGTGATGCATGTTCAATCTGAGTTACCGAATTACTTTTTTTTTTCAATATCAAAACAAAGATATTCTCATGTATTCTAACCTTAGACCATATATATATATATAGATATATCTTTTTCTTTTTATCGTATTTGCTTTTTCAAACATATGATCGATGTAATTTTGTTACTGATTCCTTGGAAATTGAATACACACAAGGTGAGAAACAAAATTTCCAAACAAAACAGAAATATAACATAAAATAAAATAAGTAAAATATAAAGATGATAATCCTAACCAGAAAACGGACTCTGATACCACTTGATGTGATTCTGGATCAAAATTTTCTGTTAGGTTGTGGAAGTATTATCACCTCTAATCAACTAAAAACAACAAACTAGATTCACACATTCAACAAGAACAATGATTGGTCTAACAACGAAGGGATGCTAAATGGCGCCACAAATATTGTGTGAAATCAATTCTTGATAAACCAAAACAAAGTTTAGAATCACTCACAATGCTTTAATGCTAGTTCTAAGAATAATTAAAAGAGAGAACATATCAAATTAAAATTCAAGTTATGTATTACAAAAGCAAAATGAAGAACATAAATAGAAAAATAAAATCTAGAACAGAGCAAAAATACTAAATGAAATTACAAAGTTTGATAATATGATACAAATTGGGTTGACTCGTGTGGTTTTCCAAGATGATGTAGTTTTCCATGTGATTGTAGATTTTCATATGGTTTTAGTTTCTCATGCGTTGAATTCAATGCAAAATTTAGGTCATTTTTATTAAGATTAAATTCTACATATGTGACTTATTAATCATATATGGATAGAATTAATCTTGATAGAATTACAAAACAACATTTGAACTATAAGAGGA
>CM071871.1:7385312-7401213 GCA_036759665.1 Gynandropsis gynandra
TTTTTTTCTAATCTTCTCAAACACCAAACAATGGACATGGAAAGCACAAAGATGGTTGTACCCGTGATTCTTAAAGGGCCAAACTATCTCTTATGGTCAAGATTAATTAAAGCAGCCCTAGGAGGCAAAGGCCTTTGGAAGCATATTGAAGAAAAAGAAGCTCCAATGGTGACATCTCATGATGAACATGGGAAAGAAATCATCACCATGGATTCGGAGAAATGGACTCAAGAAAACCAAGCCGTCATCTCCTTCCTTCAAAACTCCCTTAAACCATCAATCCTTGAAGCCTATTCCTATTGTGAAAGTGCAAAAGAATTATGGGACATCCTCAAGAAGGTTTTCGGCAACATCTCTAACATAAGCCGGATTTATGAAGTCTAGAGAGAAATCAACAACCTCAACCAAGAAGGAATGACTTTCAACAAATATTTACCTCCACCAAGAAGGAATGACTTTCAACAAACATTTTGGTAGGTTTAGATCTTTATGGGTGGAGCTAGACATCTTAAGGCCAAGCTCCATCGATCCAAAAGTCCTTAACGAAAGAAAAGAGCAAGATAAAGTCTTTAGCCTTCTCTTTACCTTGAGCCCCGCCTACAATGATGTTATCAAACACATCCTTAGGTCTGACACTCTACCAAGCCTTGAGGATGTGTGTGCTCAAATTCAAAAGGAAGAAGGGTCTCTTGGCTTATTTGGAGGCAAAGGCGAAATGGTACAATTAGCAAACAAGAAGGGACATTTTCAAGGAGGTTTTGGCGGCAAACAAGGATTCAAAAAATGTGTCTATTGCAAAAAGGAGGGACATACTAAAGAGGAATGCTGGATTCTACATCCCCACCTTAAACCACCAAGGAACAACAATTTCAAGAATCAAAGAGCTCATTTCTCCAACAAGACTCAAGGAGAACCGGCCGGTGCTTCCTCTTATCAAAACAATGGAGAAGAAATCAAAACCATGGCTGCCTATATGATGAATGCTCAAGCTCAAATGGTTAAGAAGTCCGACCTCGAGGCACTAATCAAAGCATTGAAGAAAAATTCTGGTAATAAAGATGGTAAAGCTTTACTTGCATCTAAAAATATTAAGCCATTGTTAATTGATTCAGGAGCCTCTCATCATATGATTAGTGATGCTAATCTCTTAAAGAACATTAGACCGGCCCTAGGGAGTGTCATAGTAGCAAATGGTTATAAGGTTCCAATAGAAGGTGAAGGAGTACTTAAACTTTTTGAAAAAGATTCAAAAGCATTATACTTGTCGAAATTCACATCTAACTTACTATCGGTTAAAAGAACCACAAATGATTTAAATTGTAATGTGATTTTTAGTCCTAATGAGGTTTCTTTTCAGGATATTAAGACAAGGAAAATATTTGGCAAAGGAGTCACCAAGGATGATTTATACATGCTTGAAGACACCAACTCTTTTTCGGATAATTCTAATGTTTCGGATGTTTCTAATGTTTTTAAATCTTTTTCAGTCTCTTGTGATGATGTTATTTGGCATGCTAGATTAGGACATCCACATTTTCGTGCCTTAGGTTTAATATTACCTAGTGTTTCTTTTAAATTGGATGAATGTGAGGCTTGTATCCTAGGAAAACATTGTCGAATTGTTTTTTCTAAGTCTTTCACAAACTATGATAATTGCTTTGATCTCGTGCATTCTGATGTATGGACAGCACCATGTCTATCTAGAGAGAACCATAAATATTTTGTCACATTTATAGATGAGAAATCAAAATACACATGGATTACCTTGTTACAATCTAAAGATAGAGTGTTAGAAGCATTTATAAATTTTTAAAATTATGTGACTAACCACTTTAATGCCAAGATTAAAATTTTTAGATCAGATAATGGTGGAGAATACATGAGCACAAACTTCAAACTACACCTAACCAAGCCTGGCATACTCCACCAAACAAGCTGTCCATATACACCACAACAAAATGGTGTAGCCGAGAGGAAAAATAGACATCTTATGGAGGTGGCGAGGTCTATGATGTTCCATACAAATGTGCCCCAAAGGTTTTGGGGAGATGCGGTTCTAACTGCATGTTACCTTATAAATCGAACTCCAACAAAGATCTTACAAGATCTCTCCCCATTTGAGGTATTAAACAAAACTAAACCTCTTATTAATCACTTACGTGTTTTTGGTTGTGTATGTTTTGTCTTAGTACCTGGGGAACAAAGAAACAAGCTAGAGGCAAGAAGCACAAAGGCTATGTTCATTGGATATTTCACTACCCAAAAGGGGGATACGTGTTATGATCCTTCTACAAGGAGAGTTCTAATATCCAAAGACGTCAAGTTCATGGAGAACAAAGGGTTCTATGATGAGAAAAATTGGGAGAATTTAAAAGACTTGGCTAGTTCACCCTCGGACCGAGCTAACAACCTCAAGAAAATCTTGGAGACACTTGGGTTAGGAAGTGTTGAACTTCCAAGAAGAAATGCGGCTATCCAAGAAATGACTAGTGAGGGTACTTCCCTTGATCATGAAAGGGGGAATGAGGAAGAAAATATGGATGCATCCGCATATCCACTAGAAGAACATCATGACCATGACCAAGGAAGTACTCAACCATGTGAAGCACCGATAGAAACAAGTGATGAAGCTATTGAAACACAAGAAGTAGTGCAAGTGCAACCACTACCACTTAGGAGAAGTACAAGACTTATGATGAAGAATACACCGAGGGTTGAAACACAAGAAGTAGTGCAAGAAGGAGTGCAACCACTTAGGAGAAGTACAAGACTTATGATGAAGAATACTCGGGTGTACTACAATTGTGAGGCCGTGGCACATCCACTTCAAGCAACATGCTCTCTAGCCGTGTACCCTCATGAACATCAAGTCTTCATGGCCAACTTGGATGAGGAGTATATTCCGAAGACTTATGATGAAGCTAAAGAACATAAAGTGTGGAGAGATGCCGTGGGGAATGAGCATAAAGCAATGGAGATAAATGGCACTTGGTTTGAGTCGGAATTACCTAAGGGAAAGAAAGCCATCTCAAGCAAATGGGTTTTCACGATCAAATACAATAGTGATGGGTATATTGAAAGGCATAAAACGAGACTTGTGGCAACGGGATTCACACAAGTATATGGAGAAGACTATGTAGACACATTTTCTCCCGTTGCTAAGCTTCACACCATCCGGATTGTACTCTCACTTGTGAACCTTGAGTGGAACCTTTGGCAAATGGATGTCAAGAATGCATTTCTACAAGGGGAACTAGAAGATGAAGTCTACATGTACCCACCTCCGGGGCTAGAGCACATAGTTCAACCGGGAAATGTTCTAAGACTTAGAAAGGCAATCTATGGTCTTAAATAATCCCCAAGGAGTGGTACCCACAAGCTAAGCACAACCCTAAACGGACGTGGTTTTAGGAAATCCGAGGCCGATCACACATTATTCACCTTACCAAGCTCAAAGGGAATAGTGGTAGTGCTTGTCTACGTTGATCATATAATCATCACGGGAAGTGACCTAGGGCGTGGAAGCTACAAAGGTATATCTTAAAACCATGTTTGATATTAAGGATTTAGGTAAACTAAAGTACTTTCTAGGAATAGAAATATGTCATTCTAAGGAAGGGCTATTTCTATCCAAAGAAAGTACACCCTTGATATGTTGAATGAGCTAGGTACAATTGAAGGAAGAATTGCGAGAACTCCACTGGAAGATGGATACAAAGTAATGCGTAAGGGGAGATTGATGATGAGCCCTTTGGAGATCCTAAGCTTTATAGAAGAATGGTTGGGAAATTGATCTATCTCACAATCACAAGGCCGGATATTTGTTTTGTGGTGAACCAAGTGAGCCAATACATACAAGCACCAACAACCTACCATTGGAAAATGGTAGAACGGATCTTGACCTATTTAAGTGGAACTACGGATCAAGGAGTGTGGATGGGATGTAACAAGAACACGGAGATCGTAGGATATTGTGATGCGGATTGGGCCGGTGATCGAGTGGATAGGAAGTCTACCACGGGTTATTGCACATTTATAGGAGGCAATTTAGTTACTTGGAAAAGCAAGAAGCAAAAGGTTGTCTCATGATCAAGTGTGGAAGCCGAGTACCGAGCAATGAGGAAGTTAACCAATGAGCTAGTATGGATCAAAAATGTTCTCACGGATTTGGGTATCGAGACATCATCTCCTATGACCATGCATTGTGACAATCAAGCCGCTATCCACATTGCGTCCAATTCGGTGTTCCAAGAGAGGACGAAGCATATTGAAGTAGAGTGCCACAAGGTGAGGCAAATGATTGACCAAGGGGTAATTCTACCATGCTATACAAGAAGTGAAGACCAATTGGCCGATATCTTCACCAAGGCTACTAGCAAGAAGGTTTGTGAGTCCATATTCCCTAGACTTGGACTCATTAGCATTCGGACATGAAATGTCTAACATGACAATGAGTTGTACTCTTTTTCCTAAGTGTAGTTTTGTCCCAAAGGGTTTTCCCACTTAGGTTTTAATGAGGCAATGAATCATGGTTCAAGCTTAACTATAGTAAGGCCTTATAGTTAAGCTTGAGGGGGAGTATTAAGATTAAATTCTACATATGTGACTTATTAATCATATATGGATAGAATTAATCTTGATAGAATTACAAAACAATATTTGAACTATAAGAGGAAGATTGAATGTGTTGTTGGAAGGGAAGGAGAAGACATTGCCATTTGAGGCAATGCCCTTCACGTGAGAAGCCTAGGGAGAATGCAATGGTGTTGTCACTTTCACTCCTCCCAAATGCAACATGGTGTTGTCATTTTAGGCATTAATTAGTTGTACTTGTAGGTTAATTTAATTCTTATTCTATTTAGCATTTTTTATGTTCTATAAGAAGAACACTCTCATTGTAATGAAAATCTCAATGGAATGAAAACACTTTCCCTTCCAATTCTCTCCAACTCTCAATCTATTTCCTCAATCTCTTAAACTCTAATTATTCCAACAATTTTGACTTATTTATAAATAATAAGGACTAGTTGTTTTGGACTTGAATAAAATACATCGGTTTGAGTTCTCATCTTTGCCTTGACTTGTCTTTGTCATGTTGCACGAGGAGTTGAATTATTTTTTCATGTATGCTTGAAGTTGCTTCGTCCGAACTCCAATTATTACACTACTAGAAAATTGGAAATTAGGGACGGAATTTAGGAACCGACATTTCCGTCCCTAAATTTAGAAACGGATTAGACACGGATTAGGGACGAACGATGAAATCCGTCACTAATCCGTCCCCAAATTTGGGTACCGAGGAGTCGTGTCTAATCCGTTTCTAAATGGGAACCGATTAGACACGGAAGACCATCCGTCTCCAAATTTGGAGACGGGCATGTCGTCCGTCTCCAAATTTGGAGACGGATTTGAAACCGTCCCTAAATTTAGGACTTCAAAAACAGATTTAGGAACGGTTTCGGGATGATTTTTTGGAAAATTAATCTCTTAGTCCCTAATTCGTTAGTAATCCGTGTATAAATAATCTATTTAACCCCTCAACCATTGATCCGTTTTTCATAAGCTACTCTCATATTTTTCACCCCATAACTTCTATAGTGTTTGCGATATAATGGCATCTTCATCAAGATCGAAAATTTTCGATTCTAGACAATGGATGTACAGAAGAATTGATCCAGAATCTCAAAGCGTATCGAAAGAGTTTATAGAAGGCGTCACACAGTTTATGACAATGGCGACGAATCAACAAGTTTACAAACAAACGGGTACGTTGGTTTGTCCATGTGTCAAATGAAAGAATGAAAAATTTGTTAATGAGAGAACTGTTTGGAAGCATATTTATTTAAGAGGATTTACCCCGAATTATTTCATGTGGTTATGTCATGGAGAAAAATTTGCACCACGATCTAGTAATGTTGTGGAAAACTTTAGGGGCACTATACATCATGATGAATTTGAGTCTTCTCAAGATGTAGAAATGAACCCCTATGTGGAAATGGTGCAAAATGTATTCCGTGAAAGAAACGAAAATATTGAAGAAGATCCAAATGAAGAAGCAAAAAGTTTTTTTGAAATGCTAGAAAGTGCTAGGAATCCACTTTATGATGGTTGTAGGAGTGGTTTATCACAGTTATCTCTGTCTGCACGTTTGATGAATTTGAAGACTGAAAATAATTTGTCTGAGAATTGCATGGATTCGATATTGCAATTAGTAAGAGATTATTTGCCAGAAGATAATAATGCAGTAGACTCCTATTATGAGACAAAGAAGATGATGCGATCTTTGGGTTTATTGCCATATCAAAAGATTGATGTTTGTCAAGACAATTGCATGATTTTTTGGAGAGAGACATCGGAGATGAGTAATTGTCTATTTTGTGGAAAAGATCGGTTTTATTTAACAAAGAATGGAAAATCGGTTCCATATCGTCGTATGTGGTACTTACCAATTACAGACAGATTAAAAAGATTGTATCAATCTGTGGAGACCGCAAGCGACATGAGATGGCATGCTGAGCATTCAAGTCAGGAAGGAGAGATGTGTCATCCCTCAGATGGTGAGGCGTGGAAACACTTTAACAAGGTATACCCTGATTTTGCGGCTGAGAGTCGAAATGTCTATTTAGGTCTTTGTACCGATGGTTTTAATCCATTTGGGATGTCTGGAAAGAATTATTCATTGTGGCCAGTTATAGTGACACCTTACAACTTACCACCGGATATGTGCATGAAACGGGAATTTTTGTTTTTAACAATAATGATTCCCGGGCCTAATCATCCGAAAAGAAGTTTGGATATATTTCTTCAACCACTTATTGAAGAATTAAAAGAATTATGGAATGGAGTTCAAGCGTACGATGTCTCGAGGAAACAAAATTTTATGTTACGAGGTGCTCTCATGTGGACAATAAGTGATTTTCCAGCTTATAGTATGTTATCTGGATGGACAACGCATGGTCGATTGGCTTGTCCATATTGCATGGAAGAAACAGATGCTTTTCAGTTGAAACATGGAAGAAAGACGAGTTGGTTTGATTGTCATCGTCGTTTTCTTCCTGTTGATGATGCATTACGGCGCAACAAGAGAAATTTTAAAAGGAATGTAGTTGTGCGGAAATCTCCTCCTCCAGTTTTGACCGGCGAAGAGATTTTATATGAACGACTTCTTGCTTTGGGTATTCCGAGGAGTATAGATTGCGGAGGGAACAATCATCCGAGAATTGGTGGTTATGGAATTACTCATAACTGGTACAAGAAGAGCATATTTTGGGATTTGCCGTATTGGAAAAATCTGAAACTTCGCCACAATCTTGATGTGATGCACATAGAGAAGAATTTTTTTGATAACATCATCAATACAGTACTGAATGTCACGGGGAAGACAAAAGACAATATTAAATCACGCAAAGATCTAGAAGAATATTGCTTGTAATCGATTAAATTTAAAAATTTTAATTTTTTAATTTAAAAAAAACATTGGAAACGGCTCGGGCCGTCTCCAAATTGGAAACAGAAGTTTGCCGTGTCCAAATTTGGAGACGGCACGAGCCGTTTCCAAATTTGGAGACGGTTTGTTGTCCGTTTCCAAATCCAGGGACCGATTGGGGACTACTTTTCCGGTCCCTAATTAGGGACGGATTGGGGACTAAAATTTCCGTCCCTAATTAGTAACGGATTGGAGACTGAAAAAAATTGGAGTCGCGCGATTGGATACTACCACTGGTCGTCTCTAATCCGTCTCTAAATTGGTTTAGGGACGGATTGGGAACCGATTTTTCGCTTCCTAAAACCTGTTTTTCTTGTAGTATTAGTTCTATCAATATCATATCATCCAATTGACCGTTGATAAGGTCCGCATCATTAATTGTAGTTGTGATGCCCTTATCATCTTACATTGCTAAAATTATCAAAATTATTAGGTTTTGATCAACTAAAATGTAAAAAATAATTACGATTTTAAAAACACACATATATAAAATATTAGAATATAAAATATATCTTATATATATTAAAACAAATGTCTAAGTGAACAGCAAAAAGGGTCATGTGTCATGTTTTTAACCTTTGGATTTTTTTATGTGTTGGTGATTTATTAACCATTAGATCAATATTTTTTACTGTTTAGGAAAAGATTGTTTTTTTATTGTTGGATCTTTAGGTTAATAATCTCAACCGTCCATTTTTCAGTATTGCTTTTATTCTTTCTCTCTCTTCCTCCCAAAACCTAGCTTCTTCTCCTCTCTTCTTTCAGTACATCGTGTACCAGGCGAGGTGGTGGAGGAGATGAGGCGAGACGGGTGGGGGAGGGAAGGCGAGACGAGACGAGGCGGGTGCGGGAAACGCCAGATGGACGGTTCGATTTCTCCATCGACACTCGTCATGTATTGCAACCATTAGAATAACGACGTCAGACCTTTAACTACTGTTGGAGGGATGCGTGAAGGAGGAGGAGGAGGAGGAGGATGATATTTTACGATTAGGGTTTTTAGGGTAAATAGTCGTGTGTGTGTATATATATATATATATATATATATTATCTTATATATATTGTTATTTTATTATTAAATTTTGTGAAGGTTGTTAAACTTTTTAAAAAATATAATTTTATTAAATAGTCGTGTGTATATATAAAGAATTAAATTTTAAAAAATTCCAATGCAAGTAGTGTTATATTGTATGAAATTTTAAATACGTAAAATATTACTTTTCATTTTTTAAAAACGAAAATTATTTATAAAAAACGCAAAAAAGGAAATTATTAAAATTTAAAATAAAACAAAATTCAAATTTTGAATTGAGTAATTATAATTATTGTATCACTTAAAATTTTTTCATGCAATTTTGAGTGCATTAATTTTGATTACATTTAATTCTATTATTTATATTCATTTGGACATTTGAAAAATATTTATATCAAATATTTAATATATGTTATAAAAAAGGGAATATAGCATAAAAATATCCAACTATTTTATTTTAGTCTATAAAATATAAATTATTATTTTCAACCTAAAAACCCAAACTTATATTATTTTGCCTTAAAAACACTAACTTTAGGATATGATTAATTTGATAAATTTGTGTTTTTTAGATAACACTTAAAAATTCAAAGAATTAAAATATGATTTAGTGTTTTTGTTTGTGTATGGATATGATTAATTTGATAAATTTGTGTGCTTTTAGACAAAATGTAAAAATTCAAAATTTTTAAATTCAAAGTAATAATTTGTGTTTTAAATGCAAAAGTTAAAAAGTTTGGTATTTTCTACACTATATTCCTAAAATTAATGTTTTTAGGGAAAAACAAAATAAATTTGGGTTTTTTTAGGTTAAAGATAATAATTCATGTTTTATAGGTCAAAATAAAATAGTTTGATATTTTCATACTATATTCCCCGTAAAAAACGTTCAAATACTTAATATATTATTTGTATTATTTCATAATTGATAAAAATTTATATCAAATATTTATTATTGTATTTTTTATACTTAATTTTTATTATAAACATTGATCAAATACTTAGTTGATATAATGGTAGACATTTACAAATTATTCAATTTAAAAAATATTATTGAGGCTAAAATAATTACAGAGAGATGACAAATATATATTCCAAGATTATATTTAATATCAATAAATACTATATTATTCATTCGATTTAAATGTGAATAATTTTCGATCATATCATATTTTCAATGCCAATAAAAACAATACAAGAATAAAGTATAAACAAACTTGACATATATTAAATTCGTCATATATTTACATGATCAATTATATGATATTATATTTAAGAAAAAAATATTTATATAATTTAAATTAAATTGTTCATATAAGTGTTCTAAAAATCCCTCTAGGCGACCGCCTAGGCCCCGCCTACGCGCTGGGCGCTCCCTGGTCGCCCGCTTAATCTTTAGGCGGTCTTTTTTAGTAACGTCAAAACGACGTCGTTTTGGTAGTAAAAAAACTAACAATGATATCTATCCATACGTTTATCTTTTATCGACTTTAACATCATCATTTCATTTGTCTTCTTCTATGTATTTCATCGTTTATTGTCTTTATCTAAGTCTCTTGTCTTCGTATTTGTATCTAATCTTCGTCTTTGCATTCATCCTTGTTTTCTTATCTTCTATCGTCTCTCGTATGTTGTCATCATCTTCATCTTTTGTCATCGCCTTCATTTCTCATCTTCATCTTTGTTTCATCTCCACCCTTTGCTTCATATCTCGCATTCGTCATCGCCTCTCGCCTTTGCCTTTGTCTTGGTCTAACATCGTCCTTACACGACGTCTATTTTTATATTATGTTTGTTTTATATTATTTGTCGTCGTATGTTTGATATTGTGAATTTAATACTTATAAATATTTTTTATAAATACTAAACTTTATTTATTTATATATGTTTTTATAAAATTAAGTATTTTATAATTATATTAAATAAAAATAAAATATATATATCCGCCTAACCCACTAACGCCTAACGCCTAACGCCTAACGCCTAACGCCTAACGCTTGAACCTTGGCTACACAAATTACTATTTAACATTAATAACATTTATTTATATAAAAATTTAAATATTAATATATATTTAATAAAATTTTCTAGGTCTACGCGCATAATCAAAACTAATTATAATATAAAATATGAAATTCTAGATACTAAAATGAAACTTTAAAAGTTTAAAGTTTAGATATTGCTAAATTTTGTTTTGATATTCCTAAAATATATAAACGAAACTACCATTATAGCCTTATGGGCCAAACTTGAATTATATAGCCTTAGGGCCCTCTTCCTTATGAAATTTCTGCTCAGATGCGCACAACTCGAAATATATTGGCTTAGGTCTCCGGCTCCCAGATTCACGGTTGCCGGAATCCATGGATCCACCTCCGTCGCTTTCATTCCCTCAAAACCCTATCCCCTACCAGCCTCTTCCCCATAACCCCAGTCCCAATTTCTTCTTCCAGCTTCCTCCACACAATCCTAACCAGTACTCCTCCGCACCTCCTCCGCCTGTTCGCGAGCTCTCCGGAACACTGTCCTCGCTGAAGTCCCTGATTTCTCACTGTGAACGCACCCTAAATTCTCTCTCGCAAACTCTACCTTCAGACTCACTTTATGTTCTCCGGAAGGGCAAGAATGACGGTTTTGTTCGTTGCCCTTTTAATCCGAATCACCTCATGCCACCGGAAGCTCTCTTCCTCCACTCACTCCGCTGTCCTCCGCCTCTAGATCTTACCCACCTTCTCGGTTCCTTTAGTAATTATCGGAATACGCTTGAGGTGCCTGAACTGCCGTTGAACCGCAGTGATGGTGACCTATGTATCTACCTGGATGATTTTGCAGATTTTGGCTCGAGCTTCTTCTACAAGGATTGCCCAGGTGTGGTTAACTTATCAGAGCTCGATAGGAGAAAGATAATTCTCACGATTCCTAGTGTTTTATCCGTAGAACGCAGTGGTTCTGTAGGTTACAATGAGAAAGAGAAAAAGGGTACGTCGGAAAAACGGTTTAGACTCTTGCCGTCGGATTTGTGGGCAATAAGAAACGAAGTCAATGCATGGAGGGACTACCCGAGTTCGTATTCCTCTAGTGTTCTTTATGCGATTCTGGATTTGAAAATGGTCGCAAAGAGTGATGTGAGGAAGTGGATTCTGGTTAATTCTCCGATATACGGTGTCATAATTGATACATGCATGAGGGATCATATCTTTATGCTCCTTCTGTTATGTTTGAAAGCAATTGTGAAGGAAGCACGTGCATTAGTAGAGTTTGATGCTAATTCCGAGGACTTGAAGGGAAATCAGCACGTCTCGAGTTTGAAAAGTAGAGGGTTGGAGTGCACAGTCTTGGTTCAAGTATTGACATGGTTTGCTTCTCAACTGGCAGTCTTGTATGGAGAAGGAAATGCCAAGTTTTTTGCTTTAGACATGTTTAAGCAGTGCATCGTAGAATCAGCTTCCCCGTTAATGATGTTTCAGTCTGAAGGAACTATAATGGTAAATCCTAAACCTGAATCTTGTGGAGTTTACGCGGTTTCAGATGATGCAAACTCTAATAGCAAGGACGTGAAGCCTGACGAGCCATTTGAGAACACTTCAAGGGTGAAGGGTGAAAGTTTAGTCGATGACCAGGTGATATATGTGTCCCGTGTTGCAGCAGCTGTTGCTGCACTGCACGAAAGGTCTCTACTTGAAGGAAAATTAAGGGCAATTCGATTTACCCAAACACCAACAAGATATCAGCGGTGAGATTAACATCTGTGAAGGGCTATTATGTTTTTCTATCGTGATTCTTGTGTCATTGATCAGAAGTCTGCTGGCATGTCTGTCCCCGGCAGTTTGCTCTATATCTATGTTTTTCTTTTAGCATTATATAACATCATTGTCAAAGTTTGGTTCCTGATGATGTTTCGGAAATTTGTAGAATTGTGGAGCATGCTGCTATGACAGCAAAAGCTGACGAGGAGCGGAATAAACGTCCCAGTTACAGACCTATAATTGATCATGATGGTCTTCCCCGGCAGCGATTGTCAAACCATGTTCGTTTTGAGTTATTTATTTATATCCCATTTGTTTTCTGTGCTTCGATTCAATTTTATATTATCTTCTCTCTATTCTCTGTAAACATGAAGAAATTAGTTTCATTTGATCTGTGCTTCGATTCAATTTTATATTATCAACATTGCTTTCTGCTGAATTTTGGGAATGATTCTGTAAATAATTATTACCGAGCTTCATTTTTCTTGTATAATTGATTCTGTAATATCATATGTTGCATAACATGTAGGAAATGAACAAAATGAAGACGAAAGAGGAGCTTATGGCTGAAGAAAGAGATTACAAGCGCCGGAGAATGTCTTACCGTGGTAAGAAGGTGAAGCGAACACCCCTACAGGTAAGAAATTGCTACTATCTCTAATTTTATGAATTTTTATGTCAAAATTATACTTGTACCTTGTGAGACCTATATTGTTTCAGCCTATACTGAAATCAAACAAGAATATGGCTTAATGTTAGTCCAATTTGTGGGAAATTTTTGTACAGATTCAAGTAATGTTCTTGTAATTTAAACCGTTGACATCCGATTAGCGATGGACTATCCTAATTTTTTCCATGCCCTGAGTTTTATTTTTTAATCTTTTCCGTTGTAGGTCTTGCGGGATATAATAGAAGAATATACTGAAGAAATTAGACAAGCAGGAGGTATTGGGTGCTTTGAAAAGGGACCTGAGAAGGGAATGGCTTTAACGTCCCCGTCTTCTACTGGCAATGACAGGACAGAAATTGATTTTGACTATAATACTGCATCAACTTTAACAGACGCTTCACCAAGATTTTATAAGCAAACGAGGGGAGATAATCGAGCAGATTCCACGGAGAATTGGATAAGTAGTGACAAAGATAAGCGGTATAAGGACTACGATTATGGTAGTTCGCAGAGACAACATAGTCATGGTAATTACAGATCACATGACCGCGGTGATCATAGAGATGAAGAATTCACAAGACTGAAACATCGTAGGATCCAAAGGGAAACTCATCATCATCATGCCAAGGGTTATTCTGATTATAAGAGAAAAAGGGATGATCCCTATGATCATCACAGTCGGCGAGCTGAGAAACAAAATGCTTTTGGAGACAGATATAATCCATCAGAATGAGAATGAGTGCGTATAAACACCATGTTTGCTTGCTAACAGTCAGTTTGAAGGTAAGTCGATTTCGAGCGAGACCTCTCACATGGAAATAGGTTTTTACACTCTATCATATAGTTATTGATTCTTTTCAAAAACTCTTGCAGTAAAATATAGTCGGAGCTTCAGCTTTATTCGTCGACCCGTATCCTCCTTTTGTATCCTTAACCTGAATTGATTTTCAGTTTTTTATTCATCAAAACGTAATATTAACAACATAGAGCTATGTTATCTTTATCGTCGGCTTCCTATAATTTCTGAACATTTGATGTTCTGTTTCTCACAGGATGAGTATACTGATGATGGTATATTTGAAAGTATCTTTTTTGCCACTGCCCCATATCATCTCTCTTTTGAATATGTCAGCAGTTTCTTCTCTGGTTGTGACAGAACTTGAACTTCAGGTAACCCATATAACCTAATCGAGGAGTTCATGGAAGGCGTTGCCGGGATGAAAGAGAATGTGCAGAGTTTTGTGTCGGTTAGACTGTATTCATCTCTTCCATTGCATAGACGATGTCTGTGTATGGTTTGTTAATGTGTTGATGAATCTTTTTAAACCGGAGAAACACATCCGACCCATGAACCGGATTTGAATCCAGTCATTGATTTACTTTTTTCTGAAGTAAATTTTGTGGAATAGATATTTCTCTCTTTTCTGGTAAAAATTGTAGTCGTTTCTTTATTTTATTTTCTATATTTATTGGCATCTTGCTCCCATGCTTTTAAACTAAAAAATATTCCTGATTTTAGAGAAAAAACAAATGTATAATAAGTTGTTTTCTATTGGAGTTCCAGAAATCAGTATCCATGGACTAAAAAAAATGGATCTTTTTAAAATTGATTATAAATAGAGGCTATCTTTTCATTGCAAAATAACAAGTTTCTATTGTTTAGGGTTTTGGGTTGTGCACCGACTGGTTTACCATCTTCAGATGTACTGGTATATTATCTTTATATATTATATTATATATTCACATTAAGGAATCAAGATTATTTATTCCAACTTTTGCAATAACTCTAGCTTAAGACTCCTGGAAATCAAGTTGAATAGATTCATGGTTCCAACTCTAATTGAAACTTACATTCTATGAAGCACCATACCAATTCCATCACATTTCTTGTACATATTAAGTATGAGTGACAAAAATGGGTGAATTTCTATATCAAGGTGATGGATCATGTTTCTTGCAGGTGATGAATACTCATACCAAATAGACATAGCAGATTAAACCAAAGATCCACCCATACATGCGACTTGATCCCAACAATTAAACTAAGCAACCGAATCTAGAAACCAAACTTCTATGCGGGAGAACCAAATTATCCCCAAATCTTTCTGCTTTCCGGTTGTAGTCATAGCCCCAGAGGCTCTTCATTGGCCAGCGGCACCTCTTCGTCCTGTGACTTTTCGATCGTCGTTGCCTAATCATCCTTACAAGTCGCCTACACAAATTCAGCAAATTAAAAAAATAAAGAACCCACTTCTTTACTATGCACATTAAAAAAACAGAAAAACCAAAAGATAAAGAAAGAAACTAAGCTTCGAAATTGTAAAAGGGTAAGAAAAAGTTAGTCGAGAGAGATACTCGCCTGTCAGGTGAACACGAACTATATCATCAAGGAGAGGGTTCATTTTTTTCCTCTTTCAACTTTTTAGGAATTTTTTTTCGTCTCTTTAGCTAAAAAACACCAACAATGTATTCCACTTGATCCCAACAAATAAATTGAGCAACATAATCTCGAAACCAAACTTTTGAGAGGGAGTTACCAAATTATCCCAAAATCTTTGTGCTACCTGGTTGTAGTCACAATCTCAGCGGTTGTAGTCATAGCCCGGGGGTGCTTTGCTAGCCAGTGGTACCTCGTCGTCTCGTGGCTATTTCTGACTGACGTTGCCTAATCATCCCATCTTCATTTCGCGACCTAAGGTTACCACCATCTGAACTCTCTCTTGTCACACTTTGACAAAAACTAAGTGCACAGAAGCTGTAATTTGTGAAAGCCGCTCGTGTGTGGACGGCAATGCATTGATAGTGATATATATACAATAGGAAGTTAAACCTAGGTAGAGGACTTGCCAAATACACATATGTAAACTTGCCCAATACGTATATGTAAATATTACATAATATTATATTGCCTAATACCCCCCTCAAGTTGGAGCATGGAGATTATGAATGCCCAACTTGAGAAGAAA
>CM071871.1:7401793-7415208 GCA_036759665.1 Gynandropsis gynandra
GGCTTACACCCTAGAAGTCCGACTTCCGAAATGATATCTAATGTGTATTTCCGCTGACATAGGTAGATGCCTTCAGAATTACGAGCAACTTCAATCCCGAGAAAATATTTGAGCGCGCCTAGATCCTTCATATGAAAACAAGTGCTGAGATAAGTCTTGAAACGAGTGATGGCATCAGATGAGTTACCGGAGATGATGAGATCGTCGACATAGACCAGCACATGAAGACACACGCCGGCCTTGGAGAACGAAAACAGAGAGTAGTCAGAGTATGATTGGCGGAAACCATATGCCTTGAGTGCGGTGGTTAATTTGTCAAATCAACACCGAGGGGCCTGTTTCAAGCCGTATAATGATTTCCGAAGACGACAAACACCGGAAGAAGTGGAGGAATGAAAACCCGGAGGAAGACGCATGTAGACCTCTTCGGTAAGATCACCATGAAGAAAAGCATTCTGAACATCCATTTGATGTAGTTCCCATCGACGAGCAGCGGCGACAGCCAAGAAAACCCGAACCGTAGTCATTTTAGCAACCGGTGAGAATGTCTCGGAGTAATCTTCCCCTTCAATCTGACGATTTCCCAAGACAACAAGACGAGCTTTGTAACGCTCGATTGTGCCATCAGCTCGATGCTTGATCTTGAAAATCCATTGACACCCAATAGGAGACTTACCGAATGGCAAGGATTCAACTGTCCAAGTTCCATTGGCTTCCAAGGCACGAATATCTTCTTGCATCGCTTTGCGCCATTTCGGATCTTTCATGGCCTATGTCCGAGGCTCCACTGCAGTAGAAAGAGCTGCAAGAAGCGTCTTGTGAGGATTTGAAAAACGTGAGCAAGAGACAAAATCAGTAAGAGGATATCGAGAAGGCGTCGTAGGAGCCACATTGGCGTCGGTGAGGATAGAAGGTCCTGAGTCCATGACAGTAGCAAGAACATAATCCTTTAGCTTGGACGAAGGAACCTTTGGACGATGTCCACGACCCATCTGTTCAGACGAGGAGGCAACTGGTGGAACAACGGAACTGTCAGTACCCCCCCTGGCGACGGAAGCAGGGGACACGGACGAACTAGGAGGGGCAGAGTCCGAACGTGGAGGAGAAGACTCAGTGATGGGTAACACAGTGGGCATAGACTGATCGGAGGAGACAACCGGAGGCACAACAGTAGTCACAGAGGACAAAGCATCATCAAACAAACCCATATCAAGCATGTTAGAGACCGAAACAGAGGATGGAGTTGAGGGAACAGGCGGAGAGACAGTGGACGAGTCGGAAAACGGAAACTCGTCCTCATGAAAAACCACATCCCGGGAGACAAATAACTCACCTTTATCAAGGTCAAACAATCTCCAACCTTTTTGAGGGTCTTGTGGTCTATATGGATTATGAATACCTTGGCCAACAAGTAATGTTGCCATTTCTCCAAGGCTAGACCAGGTTAGAGCTCTTTATCATACATGAGATAGTTAAGCGTAGTCCCGTTTAATCTTACATTGAAATTATCCATTGGTTGTCGTTCTTGGATTAGAAAATCTCAAATCCCGATGTCAGATGCATCACATTCCACCTGAACCATCTTGTTAAAGTTTGGCAAAACAAGAAATGGTATGGTGGTGAGGCTCACTTTTAGTGTTTTCAAGGCTTTGATTTCTGTTTCTCCCCATTCGAAATATTATTCCTTCTTGATAATCGAGATGAGGGGAGTGACTATTGTGCTGAAATCTCACACAAACCTCCATTAAAATCAGTAAGAGGATATCGAGAAGACGTCGTAGGAGCCACATTGGCGTCGGTGAGGATAGAAGGTCCCGAGTCCATGACAGTAGCAAGAACATAATCCTTTAGCTTGGACGAAGGAACCTTTGGACGATGTCCACGACCCATCTGTTCAGACGAGGAGGCAACTGGTGGAACAACGGAACTGTCAGTACCCCCCTGGCGATGGAATTGACGGTCGACCATAGTAATGAAGTTCTTGAGCTTTTTCGGAGCATCGGTTTTGTCCGTGACGAAATAAATCCAAAGACAGCGTGAAAAATCATCCACAATTGTCAGAAAATAGCGAGAACCCGAAGAAGACACAGCTCGATACGGACCCCATAAATCACAATGGATGAGATGAAAAATATGATCTGCTTTATTATCACTAGGAGGAAAAGTTGCACGAGTTTGTTTTGCGCGGAAACAAGTATCACACGCTTTATTACTAAAAGAATCTGAAGACAAAGTAAAACCGGGTAATGAAATCAAGGCCGAATGCGAGGCATGACCAAAACGCTGATGCCAAAGATCTCCAGAAACTGCATCAACACACTGAGTTGAAGCTGCCACAATAGAGTCCTTGAAGAAATAGAGTCCCTCGCTCCGAAAACCCTCACCAATCGTCCTCTTCCAAATGCGGTCCCGAATGACACACGCGTCATGATTAAACTGAACAAAACAGTCGGTGGAATCAATAAACTGTGAAATAGACACCAAATTGCAATGAAGGCCCGTGACCAATAGAACGTTAGTGAGTATAAATGTAGGTGAGAGAGAAACAGAGCCCTGCTGGGTGGCCATGACAACGTGACCATTTGGTAAAGTCACTGAGCACGGAGAAATAGGACATAAGTTCGAGAGGAGTGATGCAGTTCCCGTCATATGCCGCGATGCATCAGTATCAAGGATCCACCTAGAGAACAAAGTCTTACCCGATAGTGCATCAGCGGTGGAAGACGGTTCTGAAACAAGAGAAAGTAAGCGATTCCATTGAGTGACGCTAAGACCCGAAAGAGGACCCGAGACAGGGGTGGAAGATCCCGCATTCGCAGTTACTCCCGACTGTGTAGGTGCAACACAAACTGCCTGAGCAGTAGCCGAAGCAGAGCCCCGACCACGGCCACCCCGAGTTCCTTGAGAGGAACCACGTCCACGTCCTCCACGAGTAGAGCCACGAGATCGTTCCGGCCACCATTCCGGATAACCAACAAGTTTGAAACACGATTCCACAAGGTGTCCCGGGCGGCCACAATGAGAGCATGTAACCAAGGAGTCTCGAGAATCACGAGAAAGAGGCGGAGGTGCAGTCTGAGTAGCAAACGACATAACCTCCCGAGCCTCTTTCTATTGTGCAACTAAGCGGGAACTCTCATCTTGAGAAACAGTATTAAACACTTTGGACAGCGAGGGTAAGAGATCCTGCGCCAAAATCTGAGAACGAACGATGCCATACACCGAATCATCAAGCCCCATTAAAAATTGTTGCACTTTGAGCCGTTCCCGACGTTGTTCAATCCTTTGTCGAATACCGCAGGAGCAATTTCCACATTCACAAGAAATAATCGGATCATAGCATGCTAAATCCTCCCAAAGCTTCTTCAGTTTTGAATAATAATCGGATACAGAGTATCCTTTTTGTCTGCACGTCGATAATTCCAGCAAGAGTCGTTGTTCTCGGGGACCATTAGAGATAGCATAGTTCTCCTTAATGTCATCCCACAAGTCTTTGACGACCTCAAAATGACCAATTTGTGACCGGACGCTTGGAGCGATGGTGTTGCGAATCCAAGAGGAGATCAATGAATTATTTGTCCACCAATCGTCGAGGTCCGGTGAAGTATCCTCGGGACGTGGAAGAGAGCCGTCGACGAAACCAAACTTCTTCCTCGACCGTAATGCCATTCTGATGTCCATTGTTCATTCATCATAATTGGTTTCCCCCTTCAATTGGGTTTGAACAATAATGAGACCGGGATTGTCCGCCGAACTTAGGTCATAAGGAGAAATCGTTCTCCGTTGAACAACAGATTCCCCGGTTCCAGATTTGGTCATGTCGGCGTTCGAAGAACGAAACAAGAGCAAAGTTTCGCAGTGGCCGAACTAAGCAAAATCCTCTGTTTCAAAGCACAGAAACAGAGCAAGGCAGAACCGCGAGAGAAACAATGCAGAGCCGCAAGAGAATCAAAGCGAAAATTGGATCTTCCGCACTGATACCATGACAAAAACTAAGTGCACAGAAGCTGCAATTTGTGAAAGCCGCTCGTGTGTGGACGGCAATGCATTGATAGTGATATATATACAATAGGAAGTTAAACCTAGGTAGAGGACTTGCCAAATACACATATGTAAACTTGCCCAATACGTATATGTAAATATTACATAATATTAATATTGCCTAATACACTTTTACCATTGTCTCATTGATCCATCGCCATTAATTGTATACAAAAACCCATTACACAGAGGATAGAGTTGGATCAATGAACAAAGCGTTTGACGAAATTTCTTATAGAAAAATGGAATGTTACTAAGAGATGGAGAGAGAAGTTGAACCTAGACGAAACGATGATCTTTGCGGTGAATCAAACAACGGGAACAAAAGGCATCTACCATACAATCCAAGCAACACATTTTGTACTTGCTCTTGCTTTGACTCAGAATGAACAGAGTAAGGGAAAAAATACTTGGCTCAGAGCAACGACACCAGCCATAGCAGACCCGTGAGAGCGAGAAGGTGGGAGGAGGTGACGGGTCATTGATTGTACAAAGGAATCAAGATGAGAATAAACGAATCTATACCTTATACAGTGAGACGAATCTGTTGGTTTAGAAAAAATGATCAGTAAGAGCGTGTTGTTCGATCTAAATAGGGTCCTTCATTGGCGATGAATCCAGAGGATGGAGAAAACATGAGATACCCCTAAGAGATAATGGGAGAACATGCGCGATAGATTTACGTTGGAATGAACAGAGTAAGGGACAAAATACTTAGCTCAGAGCATCGACACCAGCCATGGTGGACCCATGAGAGCGAGAAGGAGAGAGGAGATGATGGGATCATCAATTGGAGAAGGGAATGAACATGAGAATAAACGAATCTGTACCTTCTCCAATGAGGCGAATTCGTTGGTTTAAAAAAGAAGATCAGTAGGAGTCTGTTCTTCGGTTTGAAGAGGACCCTTCATCAGCAATGAATCCAGAGGATAGAGAAAACATGATTGAAAGGGATGGAGGGTACCAAGAGTTAGCCATTAAAATAGCCGTGGAAAAAGAATGGACAAAGAAGACAAGATTCTCTTACGAATTTCCTGGTTAAATTTAATGCAATTCATTTAATTGGGAAAAAGAAACAAAAAGGAGAAGTTTGTGAATTTGGATAAAAGATGATGGTAGAGGGTTTTTTCCTATGTGGCAGCACCAGAAGAGTCTCTTTTACATAGATGACTAGGTTTTAAACCTGTCCGATGCGCAGGCTTTAAAAATTTAAAAATATATCAATTTTTAGTAATTTGATTTATCGTATTATCTAATAATGATAAATGTAAAAAATCATAATATTTTTAATGATATATTGAAACGTAAATCGAATACATAAATCATAGGTTTAATTATAATATCCATAAATGAATAATTATTTTATAAAATAGAACTTTTTTTTAAAAGTTATTAAAAATATGTAGATAGTAAAATAGAAATAAACAAGTAAAAACCAATCAAAGTTTCAAATATCATTTTATAATCTCATGGTTCATCTATATCTATATATGTATTAAAGAAATTTCTAAAATGATATTAAATTTCCAATAAGATATTTAAACATTGTTTAAATGCACTTTATTAAAACTTTACTTGTTGAATAATTTTTAAATTATCTTTAGTTTTTCATTTGTATATCTTTATAGGCGATAGATATAAAGTGTCAAAACACATAAAATTAATTAAATGAGATTATAGTTAATAAAAATATTAATTTTATATGGAATATTGAAATTTATCGAGCAATGTGTAATAATTGAAATATTATAAAACGTATTGTCCATAAATTTAGAAATTACGACCATGACTATCATCACACTTCTCTTAACAATCATTTTTATTAAAAAAATATATTTCTTGTTTTTATATTAACTAGAGAATATCACACGCATAATACGATAATTATATTTAGATCAAAATTTTATCGTTATAAAAAATGTAATTATTTATTATATTGTATATAATAAATAATTATTAAAAATAGAATAAAAAATTATATATATAAAATATATAATTAATTTTCCATCATCATCATAGTATTAAGTTGATTTTTTAATTTTTAGAGCCAAACTTGTAATCTTCAGATTTGACAAAACATATATGAATAAACATTATCACTTCTAAAAAAAAGTCACGAAAGAGAAAAAACAAAGTTTCATACTTCTTGACAACGTCTTGTGTCCTCAAAAAACGATTATATTCGTGCACAAGTTTTTTTAAGCTATAAGTGAGCCTGACAGCAATAGGGCACATAATGGTTATATGAAGTTAGGAGAAATTTGCTTCATAACTTAAAGTCCCACTGCCAAGAAAAGAAGAACAATATTTAGCAAGGGAAGGGCACTTAACACGGCCAGCACTGTTATAAAACCTTTATGGCATAGGTTTTCAGTTTCAAAACATTTACAAACCTAAAAATGCCCTCTATGCGTAGTATCTTATCTCCTGTCTCCAGAAGACCACGTAAAGTGCTGATAATTGGAATACCAGCTCCAACAGTGGCTTCATAGAAGTAATGAGTGTAGGATTTCTTTTAAAGAGCTCTCAGCTTTAAGTACTGAATACAAGCAAACATCCGCAGAAGGAACCATTGAGAATATAGGTCATTTAGAAACCTTATTTGGTGGAACGACATAAGATATCTAATAAGAAACATGATTATCTTTTGGACTTTTCCCCTCTTTATCATCAAATGATAGTGTCCCATATGAGATATCTCCCAGCAACACAGATCCTTGTGGAGCATTCAGCGAGTGTAGTTACAATAGTACATCAAAAACCATTTTACAGAGAGAGAGAAAGATATTACAAAATTAATTACGCCAACAAAAACTCTATTTAAAACCTTTGGCAGCTTATCCTTCATCGGTTGGCTCAGATAGAATGCTTCCTTTTTCCTGCACGATGATAGAGATGAGAGATGTATGTTGAGGAACAAATAATTTAAAGAAATCAGAGAATTTAAGGTGGTGATCTAACAAAAGGAATATCCTGGAATTAAAACAGAGGATTTAAAGGCATTGTTTCCCATGATAGAACCATCTGGTTCTGAATAGAAATTCAGCCGAATAACCTCCTGCAACGCCAAAAGAAAATGACATAAAGGAGGAAATGAGAAATGGAGAGAAGATATCAAAGTTCTACATCAAGAATAATTATAGTCAAGCCTTATATCAAAGTTCTACATTAAGATTACTTAGAATCAATCCTTCTTTCCATACATTTAAATACCTCTTCCATAAGCATAATGGACCTCTTTCTTGGAATAAGACAAATCTTTAGACGGAAAATATATGACGGGTGCTATGAGCCTAAATCCCATGGACATGAAACAGATCTCTACCTATTGCCACTGTCTTAAGGTAAATGTATACATACAACCAGTTTTATGCATGAATACACAAGAACACAAAACCAAAAGAGATGCAAACTTATAAAGTTAATCACACTTTAAACTTTCCAGCAAGGTTTGATGAACATTTACCCCCACCATGAATTCTAAAGTGCAAAGAGACTAACATAAAAAATCAGCAAGTGCTCAAATTTCCAACCTGGCTCACTACTTAATCTCCCGATAAAAATATAATATCTATCACTTAATGTTCGGTATAAAGTAAAACATAATTCTCAGCCTTACCTTTTCTGCTATATTCCTTTCAATAAACAAAACAAGCTGCTTCAACTTTTCCAGCAACTGCACATTTTCATGCCTGGTGAAAGCAAGTAGGATTAGAAGAGACAGTAAGATTGCACATGGTTGAACCATCAGCTAGATGAATTGCAGATGGACAATGATTATAATAGCTAGGATTAGAAGAACCCAACTGCCACAATCTCGGTCTCAGTTTGCAGGACATCATCTATGGTTGGTTCGTTACTGTGCGGCATAGTGTAAATTCCAACAATCTCATGCAAAACAATAAAGAAATCATAAATGTGAGGAACAAGCCCTATAGTAAACAGGATTATGGTTCGAGAAACATATTGTTCCAACGGAAACATCACAGTCGATGTTTGAGGATCCATCAAGCGAAACAAATACAACACAGTATATATAGTTAAACAATGACTCACACAAACTGTTATAAGAAGACATGAAAATTATTGCATATTAAGAATCATTTTTCTTTGGTGTGTGTGTAGTCGTAGAAAAACGCATAAAGAATGTACGAGGAAAGTGGATGCTTTGACCCTGATCCCACGACGGAAGTGGCAGATTTCCCGAGCTGTCCTCAGCTTCCGTCGCCTCTGGTGGTGGCCGCGAGCAGCACCAAAAGCCACAACAGCTTCAACAGCGATGGCCTTAAGGACCTCTCCACTTTCCACCACACCCCTCATGACAATGTCTCTCTTCCTGCACGCGTTGATCAAATTCAGAACCAAAACAATAACCATTTGATTCACCAGATGATTCAAGAGTCTTCATTTGGACAGTCGAACTGGGATGAGGGTCCTCAGGATTTTGTCGATGACCATCAACATCATCATAAATGTTTTGAACTTCATAATGCTGGATTTAGTATAAACCCATCAGCTCCCTTGTCCGAACACCCAAACCCTCCAACTCCAGATCTTCTCAGCTTGTTGCACTTACCTGGATGTT
This sequence comes from Gynandropsis gynandra, assembly GCA_036759665.1. NCBI lineage: Eukaryota > Viridiplantae > Streptophyta > Magnoliopsida > Brassicales > Cleomaceae > Gynandropsis > Gynandropsis gynandra. The sequence continues at coordinate 7,410,420 of CM071871.1, forward strand.
CTGGTTCTGTTTCTTTGCTTCCACATTCATCTATCTCCTTGCCAAGTTCAAGTCTTTCGGATATCATGGTCGCATCTTGTGTCAGGTATGATCCACTCTTCCATTTGAACCTTCCTCCATAGCCACCATTGAACCCTATGAATGAGTATTCCGGGCAAGCTGGATTCTTTTCCGGGATGGAGAATTAGAGAGAGGAAAACGCATGAGTGCTTTAGACGGATGGGACTGGTACACAGTTTGATAGTGGATCCTGGAGTTCACTAAGGATATCAGTAGTTGTATTCCGAGCAAGCTGGATTCTTTTTTGGGATGGAGAATCAGAGAGAGGCAAACGCGGGAATGCTTTACACGGATGGGACTGGTACACAGTTTGATAGTGGGATCCTGGAGTTCACTAAGGATATCAGTAGTTGTATGCGCAAAGGAAGAGGATCAAGAAAAAACAACCACTTTACGACGGAACGTGAACGCAGAATTCATTATAACCATAGATTCGATGCCTTGAAGAATCTCATTCCTAACCCTACAAAGGTTTCGGTTTCCATCACAATCTAATCTAATACCATTTCCTCCATTAGAGACTAAATAATCTTATGCTTCTTCTGCCACTTTATACAGACAGATAGAGCTACAGTTCTTGCAGAGGTGATCGACTACATTAAAGAGAGAACTAACCCTAATCATGCAAAGCCGTACTTAAAAAGAGCAAGCTATCCGAGAAATCCACACGAAATCAACCAATAAATCGTAAAAGAAATGCAAACAGAAGAAAAGAGAGGAGCGAGAGAGCACGAAGCTGAGGAAATCGAATTATTGCAACCTGAGAACGAACCTGAAGAAGCTGAGCACGAACCTGAGGAAATCGGAACGTGAGCACAAAACCAATAAATCGTAGAAGAAATGCAAAGAGAAGAAAATAGAGGAGCGAGAGAGCACAAACCTGAGGAAACTGGATTATTGCAACCTGAGAACGAACCTGAAGAAGCTGAGCACGAACCTGAGGAAATCGGAACCTGAGCACGAACCTGAGCACGAACCTGAAGAAGTTGCTGGAGAAGAGCTTGTTGCTGGAAGACGGGTGATGTGCGGCCTGGGAGATTATTGCAATGTGGATGTTGCGTTGACGAAATCGTGGGCAAAAGAGATGAGATCGTGGGAGAGTGGGATAGAAGCTGAAATGAATGCAGGTGGTGGCTGAGGTGGAGGGCTGAGAAGCGAGAAGGTCTCAGAATCCACAAAAAACATACACTTTTAATATATATATTTGAAATTTAATAATTAAAATCGAATAATTAAAAAATTAAAAATAAAAATGAGGAAGATAAAAGATACATGAGTTTGAGTTTGAAAGATTTTGTATAGAGAGAATAATTATTTGACATTGAACATTATGTCTTTGTCTCTTCTTTATTAAGAGAATAAATACATTATATTAAACATTTGTTTTATCAATATTAATATAATATATAAACTATAATACTATTTATAAGCTATATCATTGACTCCATGACTTATTTAAATACATGCATTTTAGTTCCAAATGACATATTAAAATCATAGCAATAAATATAATAAAGTAAATTTATTATTATATGTTATACTTTTTTCTTAATTCAGTTTTAGTTCACACATCAATTCACAAGTATTCCAATTAGACTACCACTAGATTCTATGGTTGATATCTCATATTTAATATTAAATTGCATGTATAATTAAATCTTTTATAAATCACCAAAAGTGCTACACTTTTTTTACTTCTTAAACAAAAGAAACATATTTTCATTAAACTCATAAATCACCCCTAATCCAACTCTTTCTCTTTACAAATTGGTGTAGGAATTTTTAAATATTAGCTTAAGAAAAAAATTTAAAAAGAGTATTTAAACGAAATGTAGTAAAACATATTATCCTGCCTAGGGACTCTTTTAGACGTTCAACAAAGGAAAAATAAATAAATATTCCAAAAATTCAAATTCAATTCTAAATTTAGCATATTCAATAAACAACAATTTGAATATATGTATGATAATTAGAATATATGTATGGTGATTAACCAAAGAACATGAATTTAAATAGTTATTTTATTTTGAAAGAATCTTTGTACAAATTGATAGTTATTTTATTTTGGAGACTCTTTGTACAAATTGGCACAGAGTAAAATATTGTTGGGTTGTAGATCGGGTGTGGAAGCGTGTTTTAACAATCCAAATTGAAGATCTAGTTAAGTTCGGATTAGTTTTTCGGGGTTTCAACGAACTATAGATTTAGAAACAAATTTGAAAATACGTGTTACGTTGAATGTGATGATCGTCGGATGTGAGACTTGATCACGCAAGTCCTCTACTCGTATCCATGCGGAGATCAGATCTGCAATCAACTGTTGGTGCGGATTTCTCGATGAATGAAAACAGTTTCGTTCTTCGTTTTTCTCTCTAATGGCTATTAGGGTTTTGTTTTGATTTTAGATTATAAAATCTGATTAACGAAAACCTGTTTTTCGTTTCTTAAATAATTATTAAACCTTTTAATAATTACACTTAAACCCGAGACTATGTAAATATTACATAACAGACATCATACTTTCAATCTCCCACTTGCCTTTACGTAATATCTCAAATAATCAAAGTATATGTATCTCTATACACATACTTGTCTGTACATCTGATGTACTAACCCCAAAACAAAACCAAATACAATTATATTCTTCGGTGCTAGCAGATGAATATAATTGCATTCCACACTGATTGTCTAACAATCACAAGCAGATAGCGAGACACTTGTATGCGTGTGACCTCGTAGGTTCATCACTAAACCGGTAGCTAATTAGTCTCCACTAATTAACTAATCGAGGTTGGCGTCTAGCAACACTCCCCAACGACCATATAGCGTGAAGCAATATCTTTACTCATTTGAGTAACAATATTACCTAAAACGAACCAGGGTGAAGTTGGCGTTAGTATTTCCTTCCATCTTTACAGCTCCGGATGCATCCTAGGCATGGTCATAACTGTCAGCCTTACGGATCATCAACTATGTCTCATGTCAATCACAACTGACTGATGAATGAACCTAAGAAACACCTTTCTTCATTCATTCAATGTACTCTGGCCAGAGATTAGTAGAGTCATTGTGATTACTGACAACATAGAGCTCAAACTCTTACCAAGAGTTGACGGATGTCATCTTGATCACTCACTAACTACGCAAATATCCAATTACTCCCAATATCTATTCAACTAGTACTCTAAAATACTAGGTGTCCAGAATCAAATAATAAAAGATAAAATGCTAGTTATTATATTGATTTTAGGTCTAAGGAAAAACTAACTATCTAACTATCTGGAGAATCTTAATGACAGTTCATTGGTTATTTCACCATTAAGCATTTCTCCCTTTAGGTCAGTTCAGTGATCACATCATCATGTGTATCACCCACATATGTGATTCAGTAAAAGAGATCTACTGATTTCTATCAACATAGAAACTTATCACATACATGTTGTTCTTTCCGGATCACTGTAGTTTGAATAGTGATCCTACAAACAAGAACAATTCAGATTAAATCATACTAAACTTGACTTTCTTTATTATGGTCTCTATCATAATTTCAAGTTTCAGATTTAATCTTGGACTCTATCATACAACTATGAAAACTCATCATATGAAAATAATTCCATATATTATTAAAATAAAATCGATGTCTAAAAATACAACTCGCTATATGTCTATAAACTAATGCCAGCTAGGCATCTCTCTCAATCCGATTCTCAGCTTATGCTTTTCAAACTCCTTTGACCCAAGCGCCTTGGTGAACGGATCTGCTGCATTTTCCTTTCCATCAACCTTTTGGATTTACACGTCCCCACACGTTATGATCTCTCGTATCAGGTGAAACTTCCGCTGAACATGTTCCGATTTCTGATGAGACATTGGTTCCTTCGCCTGGACAATAGCCCCGATGTTATCACACAATAAAGGAACGACTTCCTTTATCGAATGTACCACACCAAGTTCATCTATGAACTTTCTCATCCAAACCGCTTCTTTAGCTGCTTCGCAAGCCGCTATATATTCTGCTTCAGTCGCCGAATCGGCTACAGTAGCTTGCTTGGAACTCTTCCAACTTACTGCATCTCCATTCAGTTAAAATACATAGCCTGAAATGGACCGACTGTCATCCTTTTCTGTCGAGAAACTCACATCAGTGAATCCTTCTAACTCCAAGTTAGAACCACCATAAATGAGGAACTGGTCCTTAGTCCTTCGTAAGTACTTAAGGATGTTCTTAACAACTTTCTAGTGTTCCTCACCAGGATCTGCCTGATATCTACTCATTACACTTAGTGTGTAGGCTATGTCAAGCCTAGTACACGTCATGGAGTACATGATGGCTCCCACTGTGCTAGCGTAGGGAAGCCGACTCATGCGTTCTCTTTCCTCCGGGGTCTTAGAAAAATCCTCCCTAGAAAGAGAAATTCCAGTGTCTATCAGTAGATATCTCTTCTTGGAACTTTCCATGTTGTATCGTCTCACGATACTATCAATGTACTGGGATTGTGACAATCCAAGTAACATCTTCGATCTAACCCTATAGATCTTTATTCCCAGAATATAGGTTGCTTCTCCTAGATCCTTCATGGAGAACTGATCAGACAACCATGACTTTGTCTCTTGCAACGTCGGAATGTCATTTCCTATGAGCAATATGTCATCCACATAAAGCACAAGGAAGACAACCGTGCTCCCACTAAACTTCTTGTACACACAAGGCTCTTCATCGCATCTAACA
>CM071871.1:7424557-7468374 GCA_036759665.1 Gynandropsis gynandra
ACATTCAACATTTTGTTCAAATGTCGATATTATTTATATTATTGTCTATATTGATTCTAAATTTAACATATACAACTCAAATATATTGATAATGGCATGGTCACATATAAGGATCAATACATGTGAACTCGACGAATTTATGGGTTTATAATGATAAAATGTCAGAAACCAATCAAAACAATACATTTACAAACTAATTAATGCCAATTGAAGGTCGCATGGGTTGCATGGGTCGCTTGGTCGCATATATTGATCAATAGATGCGAACTCGATGAATTCATATATATGGGGACATCATCGCATATATGTGGTCGCATGAGTCGGATGGATTCCCGTTTAAACTTAATTATAATTTAATCCAATTGAGGATCGCATGGTCGAATTATAATGAAGAATTTATCGAATTATAATGATGAAAGTCATAAAAGGTTTAATAAAAAATAATACAAATAATATAATATTACACACTAACTAACAAACCTTTCTTTTTTTAAGTCGGTGTCGTCTCAGTCACGTTCCAACCATTGTCAGTGATGCTGGCTTTTGAAGATGGGGTTTGTCTCGACGAAGAAGATGGGGGTTGTCTCGACGAAGATGGGGTTTGCCTCGACGAAGAAGATGAGGGTTATCTCGACGAAGATGGGGTTTGTCTCGAAGAAGAAGACGAGGATTGTCTCAACGAAGATGGGGTTTGTCTCGACGAAGAAGATGGGGTTTGTCTCGACGAAGATGGGGTACTTCTCCGAGCCTCACCGAGTCCAGGATAATGATTCTCTTTAGGCCTCTCGCTTTTCCTTTTCTCAGCCAGCATAGGAGGTAGAACCGTAACTTCTGTATATTGAGGAGAAATGTCTCATTCACTGCAATAAGGAACCGGATACACGGTTTCTTGGTAAGCCAAACGCCATGTCTCCCGAAGGTAGTATGTTCAACATAGTTCTGGTATCTTATGACCTTTACCAACCTTATGTGTTGCCGCAATTGCGTGACTGCATGGATACTTATCCACATCAAACATTTTGCAGTCGCACGTTCTTTTTTGAAAACTCACTACAAATCTTCTATCCATCTCATTTCTCACCTCATACTTATCACTCAGACTGTTCAATTCAATAACATCATACTTGGATGCCTGTCCAAACCGTTCATGCAAAGTTTTCTCAACGTAAGGTGTTAAAGAACATTTTCACCTCAATATCACCCTTTGAAGTCTTTCTACCATGCCCTTTATTGACGTAGCTTTTTATATTTTGCAATATATGGTGATCAGATATCACAACGACATCACGTCCATCGGGTATCACCTCTTTCAAACTTGACATAAACCACGTCCATGATTTGTCCTTCTCTCTATCGACTATTCCCGATGCAATAGGATATTGGTGATGTTCACCATCTTGTGCGGTCGCCACAATCAATGCTCCCTTGTACACTCCTATCAGAATTGTTGCATCCACAACAACCACTTTATGCATGTATTTCCATTCTCTTATAGTCGTCCCGACAACTATAAAAAGGTATTTGAAGCTTTTCTCATCACTTTCGAGCTGAAGATTTGCGACATATGCGGGGTTTTTTTTTGTAAACATTTGCAACCACTCTAGAAGCCTCCAATAATGTTCAAAGTCATCACCACGAATCTCCTTTTTAGCACCACATTTTCCTCTTAATGCCATCAAATACGATACATTGGCACCGTACTTTGCTTTTACACAAGCCATCAATTCTTTTGCTGGAGTTGTTTCATAATTCCCCGCATATTCCTCATTCAAATAATCCTTAACCATTTTCGATGTACCCTTTGTAGATTTGGTTCATTTAGATACAGGTGAAAAGTTATGAATGGGATGGTGTGTTCACACACTAAACCGTTTGGAATTCGGGATTGCTGCCACACATAATTTCCATTTACAACCACTTCCGACAAACTTGCATCGTACTTCCCACAACTCCGTATCAGATCTCAATGTTGTATATCTAAATGAAGCTTCAATTGAACCCTTCCTTACAAATACCTATACATCCTTCTTGCTATCAAACTCTTGCCCAATTTTAAGATCCAATCCATCTTCGAACTCGAAGATATTATTTTCGCTATCGTGAATTACCATTTCTGAGTTGTTCTCACCATCACCATAATTATGCTATGTTGGCACATCAGAATCAACTTTATTATTTCTACAAACAACTCCATCAACTACCACATTCATGGTACACCCACCATCTTCTCTTAACCTGCTTGTATGTTCACAATCAGAATTATATGAATCCAAAATATTTATTGTTTCTGGATTACTCCTCAACTCTACTTTTTTTATTTGGACCTATTATAGCAATGCTTCCACATACATCAGTGGTCGAATTTCTCTTATGCGATCGGAAAGATAACAAATAAGATGCTTCTCATTCATTATATATGTCGGCTTCCTATTTTCAAAAATATTAGACAAATAGCTTAACTTCAACTCGTTGTATTATTTCCCACCACAATTTTTACGCATAACTCATCAATCAGTTGCTGGTATGTCAGACTAACTGGAGGATAATAGAAAAAATACTCTTTGGTTTTCCTGAACTTTACCAACCCATTCAGATTCTCCATTTGAGTTTTCGTCCCATTTACCATCATACAAAAAATAAATCAATGTGATTTTCTCATCACTGTATCCATTACATTGTAATAAAAACATAAAAATATGGGTAAATTATGTGACCCACTGCGACCTTGCGACTCGATGAGACTCTATGACCCAGTGTGATCGTGCGACCCTTGTACCTTTGCGACCCTTATACCCCTACGACCCTTTGACCCCTCTACAACCCTTGTACCTCTGTGACCCTTGTACCCCTGCAACCCTTTGATCCCTCTGCGACCTTTGTACCCCTTTGCGACCCTTGTACCTTTACGACCCTTCTGCCTCTACGACCCTTGTGCCTCTACGACCCTTATACCTCTGTGACCCTTGTACCCCTGCGACCCTTTGACCCATTTACCTCTGCGACCCTTGGACCCCTGCTACCCTTTGACCTTTGATCCCTTTGACCCCTCGATGAGACTCTGTGACCCATTGCGACCGCTCGACTCCGTGACCCAATCACTAATTGCGATTATTTGACATTTCAATAAATATGACTCGTTTAGATTCGTTTTCAATAAACGAGTCTTATATTGACCTAGTGCTTCATAACTCACAAGAGAAATAAGAAACACACAAGAGAAACACGAGAAACTCACTATACATACCTATTTTTTACGGGACGTGCTTAATTGCAAGCTTCTTTGTTGACAACAAATGATTTTAACCTATTTGTAGCGAATCTGATGCCGATTTCAAGCTACTCTCGCCGAATCTGTTGTGATGTGTGAGAACAGTAATTTTCGCTCCACAGGAGAGAGAGAAATAAACGTGCTCTGGAGGAGAGAGAAAAATTGTCGACAAGGGTAATATGGGATTATCAATATTTTAAGGGTAGATTTGAAGTTGAAACATTTTTTCAGGGAATGATATTTTTTATGCATTTTAGTCTTACGAAGGTATTTTTTAAGTTCCCCCAAGGAAATGATATGATGGGTATTAATTTTTCTCAACCCAAAATTTGTTTTCAATAATATATCTAATTTTAACTATTTATAATTGTAGTTTTTAAAGTTTAACCTTATTAAAAAAAAGTTAAAATCAAAATCTGTTTTTCAAGATAACTAAATAATATATATAACTAAAATCAATATTTTTTAAATAATTTATTTTTCAAAGCTTAATAGTTTACTGAATTTTATTTTAAATAAACAAATAAATATTTTTCGTTTTTAATTATTTATTAATTTAGCAATTTTTATTTATTTACATATATAATTACTAAAATATTATCTAAATTAAATCTAAATATTTTATGTTTTTTAAATATTAATATTACAAATATATAATTCTTTTAAAGTAATTTAGGAATCAAGAGTTGAATATAATACATTTATAATAACCAAAATTTTGAAAATACGTTGAATGTACAATTTTGTTTTTAGGGGGGAATAGATTAGAAGTCATATAATTCGGGGATAAACACGCTAGAGGTCATATAGTTCGGGGGAAATAGGCTAGAAGTCATATAGTTCGGGGGAAATAGGCTTGAGGTTATATAATTCGGAGGGAAATAGGCTAGAAGTCATCGACAGACTCCTTCGGTAGACGCCATCTATGGTGTACCGAACCCGACACCATATGGCGTATCGACCCCAACGCCCTATGGTGTATCGACCCCAACGCCCTATGGCGTACCGAACCCGACGCCTTATGGCGTACCGAACCCGACGCGTTATGGCGTACCGAACCCCACGCCTTATGCATACCGAACCCGACACCTTATGGCGTACCGAAGCCGACGCCTTATGGCGTATCGAAGCCGACGCCTTATGGCGTACCGAACCCGATGCCCTATGACGTACCGAACCCGACGCCCTATATGGCGTACCGAACCCGACGCCCTATGGCGTATCGAACCCAACGCCCTATGGCGTACCGAACCCGACGCCCTATGGCGTACCGAACCCGACACCATATGGTGTACCGATCCCGACGCCCTATGGCGTATCAAACTCGACGCCCTTTGGCGTACCGAACCCGACGCCTTCCGGTGTATCGACCCATGAGCGTTTTTCTTCCAAGTTGGGCGTCCACGATTTGCACGCTCCAACTTGAGGGATGGTATTAACAGATATAATCCGTGTGATTGATATGAGAATATTCTCCGAAATCACACGGATTATTCTGATGATATTCTACGAGATATTCTGGATATTTTCTGATATCTTATTTAATACCGAAATATTTTCAAAGATTGTATAATATTCTGTGATATTATATTTCCTTTTCCGTATGATATTGTATACTATATAAGAACGTATTCTGTGATTAATAGAACCAACTGAGTAATTGATTCGACTTCTTTCAAAATGTAGTCGCATATTTATCAGATAATAATTTATTAAAAGACCACATGATATCATTGATTCTAAGTCGTATTTTGAAATTGAGATTATCCAAAAAAAGTATACGATTTTATCGATCTATAATTTATTTTGGCTATTTTAAACTATAATCATGGAATATTTTTATGTGTATTATAGTTTAATTCTTATGTAAGCTTTTTTTTATCTCCAAAACATTAAAATTAGTGTTATTGGTATGCAAAAAAGGGAATTAGGGTTTTATGTCAGAGAGACTATGATTAGGACACCATAAAGGAAAAAGAAATAAGTTAAATGATTAAAAGAACAACAAGATGATTAAAACCAAGAATAAGAAACAAAATGAAAGGATGTGAGGATCATTATTATGATACATAACACAATCAACAATGATTTTGGAAAGAGACAAAATGGAAGAAGAAAAATTTTAAATATGAGTTTGGATCTAATTAATTTCAATTGATAGGTTAAGAGTTTAGGATTGTCCAATACTATATGTTAAAGTCTATAGTTCATGTTTAACTAATGTATGACAATACAACATAACATTCTCCCTCACACACAGACTCAATCCTGAAGTGTGACCTGTGCAATTCGGGATCCCTCATCGCATCATTCAAATCAGACGAATCAAACTCTGATACTATATCAAATATTGGTTTGGATTTAACTAATTCAATAATTTAGATTTGATCAATACCATATATAGGATTCTTTAATGAATATGCACACTATAGCAAAAAAATGATGATTAATTAAAAATATTCAGAAGTTTGGTTGCCGTTTGACAAGAGTTTAACATGAGAGGAAAATTGATCTAATGGCTAAACCCTAAGGTGTAAACGGCGTTTGTTCGAAAAGCTGTCCAAAATATACAACCAACCGATTGGAGATAAAGTTTATTTCTCATATATATGTGAATCACCTGACACAAACTCTTCATCTTCAAGATCTTGTTCTTCATATATATATATATATATTTATTTATTTATTTATTTCTTAAAATCATAACACTAAACGTCCTTAATAATTGTTTCCTTCTTGTCTTCCTCCTTATCGGCCTCGTCCTCCTCGTCCTCGAAGACCGAGATTGGGAAGGTCTTGGTCAAGCCAGACGAACCCTTGAACGTAACCTTTCCCTTTGTTGGATAATCAACCATCATCTCTTTGACATTGACCCATAAAAAAAGCTCTTTTCCTTTGCAACCAGTGAGGTTCTTCAGCTTACCCTTCTCTACCACCGCACTTATGTCAGTACCGTAAGACACAAGTTTCCCGATCTTCTTGAACTTGTGAATTATGCTTTGTTTCTGTTTCATCCACATAAATCCTGTGTCTCTCTCGTAACCAAACTCTTCCAAGTCCTTCAATGGCAATAACCCATTTGGTACTGACAATTCTTTCAAGAACAACCTCACTTTCTCCGTGCACAACGCCTTTCCTTTGTACACTTTTGCCTTTGCTCTCATTTCTTCTCCAACTAACAACATGTTTCTCTTTGGTTTCTTGTGGTAGGTCTTGTTTTCTTTCTTCTATCTTCGCCATCGTAGATATAGGAGGTGTGCTTTGGTGTGACTCTGCCCTCCGTTTATCGTAATTATTACGAAAAATGCTACTCAGCTTCATCATGTGAAATCAAACATTAAAAGTTAACCTACACATGAGATGGCTTATATTAGGCTTAATTCAAAGCTTGTGAGAGAGGAATCAATTTCAAATTAGACTTTGTTTATGATTTGAAAGATTAGCTAATTCATACAAAAAATCGTGTAGTTAAGACGGTCCAGTGCACCGTACAATAATGCATGTCAGAAATAAATAAAACATGTAAAATGTGTTCCACTTGAAGATTTTATATGGTTCGAATAAGGCGACAATATACATTATCTTTGCTTTCTCGTGACAAAAAAGAAAGAAGAAGGTTTAATAAAATCTCACCCACAATTGGGTCTGAAACTATAAATATGTTCCTTGCGTAATAATATTGCTAGGGCCAGAAATGATTCTGTGAGGTGATACATAAGACTTAGCTAAAATTATAGATGTTTGGAATCTCGTTTAAAAATTTGTTGAGAATGTAATATAATATATAAAATGTGTTTTCCAATCTCCCAATTTGTTTTGAATTTATCCTTTTTAAATTAAAACTAGAAATAGAATCCGTGCGATGCGCGGATTTTTATTAATTTTGTAATTATAAATTGAAATTTATATGACGGAAATAAAACGATTCATGAAATAGATGATGATATATTTTTTTATCATTTTACGAAATATGGACTAATATGTTTGAATTTTTATTAAATAGGTAGAAAATTGTTATATATATTATTTATAGTTCAATAAAATTAGAAGGAAAAAACTTTTGATATAATCATTTAATAAAATGTTAACATAATGAAAGATATGTATATCATAAAAATTAAAAATGTTAACATAATATTAATCAGTTTTATTAAAAATGTTGACATAATATAATAAAATGTTAACATAATATTAATCAGTTTCATACGGTAATCTAAAATATTCACTAAATAATAGTATTTATTTAAAGATTTATTGTATTTTTAAGTAGTATGAAACAATTATATCAACAAATTTATATTATATTTTATCATAATATATACTAAAATATTGTTTTGTTTATATATTCTCTTTATTTATCTAACGTGTTCTATCTAATTCTGTTGTAATGTTTTTCAATATTTTTTTTTCAAGATCCATAAAAAAGTAAATAATTATAAAATAAATCACATATGGTTAAAGAAATTAAAATAAATTAAATAAAAGGTTTATTAACTCATATTTCATTTTTTTTCCTAAATATGTTCGCAAAAACAACATAGATACAAATGAATTATAAATATCCTATTTGTATCAATCATAGTAAAATCGAAAACACTCGATTCAAACCAACAATTACAAAAACCTAAAATTGAAACCATACATAAAAAACCAAAAACATTCATTCGAAATTGCAGTCAAATACATAAACTTTTCGTGCTTACATATAAAGGATGTAAACAATATATGCTTTATGAAAACATATATAAATTGTCTCTAAGATACAATGTGAACTTACTTATCGATTTTCTCACGGATCCTTTGTAAACAAACAAAGATTGTTTGTGACCATCGTGTTCCTAACACCAATATCTGGAGTCTCCTCTACAATTCAATCTCCATCACCGAAATCATCTGAATATAAGAATTAAATTGTAAATTTATGTCTTTATATGCATTAACATGTATACATATACATATATATATATATAACATATGATACACCTAACCATGAAAATGCCAACTCCCGACGATGAAGAGACTTACAAAAGACAATGAGTTAAAGTTGGTTTTAGTAGATGTATGTGATATCAATTTTTTTCTTTTTATAGAGACAAATATCAACAACCAAAAAATAAATTAGATGTTAGTAAAGAAATGAATTAGAAGCAGAAAGAGAAACATTCATATAATTGTAAATCGAAAATTTCTGTGAGTATAGAATGTCACAGAAAACTCTCGAGACGAAAGCAAACTCTAAGTTCTAAATTGTTTTTGGTAAATCAAAGGGTTTCGTGACACTTATATGTCTAAAATCTTTTTGAAAAATGAAAAAAATATCACATTTTGTATTTTATACTTACAGTATCAAGGTATTCCAGAGTGTAAGAGAACCTTTCCGCGAACTTCTTCACGCTCCGTTAGGGTTGAACAAAACCATTGATGCTATTGTTCAACATTGTGTGGATTTTGTCTCAAAGGGCATTATTGGCCGGTTTAGGCCTACTGTTCATCAAATGCTCCAACTGAGCCAATCATCAATAGAAATTGTTATCATCATTTAACAAAAACCCCTGCAATATCTTCTTGTCGCCCTCTCTCACATATAGATAAACATCAAGTCGAACATCCTCATCCAACTCTTCACCATTATAACCATTTTTCATCTTCTTCATCATTTGAATTTATTATCTCCATCATTTTCGGAACTATGCTTTCCTAAAATCTTGTATTATTTGATGATGAGTTGCCTACCATCTAGATAAGTTAATACTTATAAAAAATATGTTTAATTCCATGCAATGGGGAAACGATATTATATAGAAAGTAGGTTTACATATTGAGTATACCATTAAACATGTAGAAAAGGAAAATTTTAGAAGCTCATGCATATTTATCCAAAGGGAATATATCATAAAAAATATCAAACTATTTTATTTTAGTCTATAAAACATGAACAATTATTTTCAACCTAAAAAATCTAAAACTAATTTTTTTTTTTGTCTTAAAAACATTAACTTTAGAAATCTAGTCTAGAAAATCATATTTGCCTTAAAAACACTAATTTTTAGAAAATATACTTTTAACCTAAAAAAATTGAATTTTTAAGTTTTTTCTAAAAAACACAAATTTAGACTTTTAATCTAAAAATTTTGAATTTTGAATTTTTAACTTTTAGGTTAAAAGTAATAATTTGTGTTTAATTCAAATTGGGTGAATTTGGATTTTCGGTTGCAATCGGTTTGAAATTGAGTTTAATTCAGATTTCGAGTTGAAATTTATTCAAATTTGGATTTTTTTTAATTCGGATTCGGATTGAAATTGGATTTACCAAGAGTTAGTGTTTTTGTATGGATATCATTAATTTGATAAATTTGTATTTTTTAGACAACACTTAAAAATTTAAAGAGTTAAAATATGATTTAGTGTTTGTGTATAAATATGATTAATTTGATAAGTTTGTGTTTTTAGACAAAATTTAAAAATTCAAAATTTTTAGGTTCAAAATCATAATTTGTGTTTTATAGGCAAAAATTAAAAAGTTTGATATTTTCTACACTATATTCTTAAAGTTAGTGTTTTTAAGGCAAAAACAGATAAGTCTGAGATTTTTTAGGTTGAAAATAATAGTTAATGTTTTATAAGCTAAAATAAAATAGTTTGATATTTTATAAGCTATATTCCCTTATCCAAAACATAGTATTTTACTCACTTATAGTTGCAGTTGATCCGTGAAGTAAGGGTCACACATAAATAATTGTATGACACATCTTTGCAAATAGAGATAACATAAGAATCAATTATTATGATCTTGGACCAAAAATAATGTTCAAGATTAGTTTACCTTGAGGTATTTTCTACATTTCATCCTGCCATTTCCATGAAAAGAGTGTGAATCAAGATCTTGTCGTTGAAGTACAAGATTGGCTACTAGATAATTTTAATTGTGACTTGCAAAAGCGAGATGAGAGGACTCTTTGATATGTTCTGGGACAATACCATAAGCAATTGACTTGGCAGATATTTCAGGTTACAAAGCTGGAACCTAAAAGACAACATATATATATATATCTCGTAATGATGAGTACATGTATTGTGCATATTAAACTTTAGTTACATGTAGAGGTCTGACAACTACAAGGCCAACTTTAATTTTTGTTGGATTGAATCATAAAAATATCAACAACATCTAGATTGAATCATATCCTATTCTAATTCCCATGTTTCTCCTTCCACGCCATGATGTTCCCATACAATTTTTATCATCGGAATTTGTTTACGCCTCAACTGTTTCACTTGGTGATCCACATTGGACGTTCTTTATACGTTATGTCTTTCCTCAAGGTTTTTGATGGCTCAACAAGTATCTTCTCTGGTACTGATAGACACTTACGCAACAATGATACATGAAACACATCATGTATTCCCTCTAAAGATGAGGGAAGCTCCAATCGATAGGCCACTACTCCAATTCGCTCAATCACTTTAAACGGTCCCGTGAACCGTGGTGATAGCTTGTTTACTCGGCTCCCACATGATCTCTCTCTCCTCGCTTGAATCTGTAAATACACCATATCTCCAATGTTAAACTCAACATCCTTCCGTTTTAGATCAGCATAACTCATCTGACGATCTTGAGCTGTCTTCATTTTCATCTTAACAGTTCTTATCTTTTCCATGGTCTCTTCGACAATCTCTGCTCCGTAGATAGATCTCTCCACCACTTTAGTCCAGCACAAGGGTGTATGAAAAGGTCGCCCGTATAATGCTTCATATGGTGGCATCCCAATACTAGCATGATAACTATTATTGTATGAGAACTCGACAAGTGGTAAATGATTCTCCCAACTTCCAGGCCACTCCAACGCACATGCTCGTAATAGATCCTCAAGCGTCCTTATAGTTCTCTTTGATTGACCGTCTGTCTGTGGATGATATGCGGTGTTCATGCGCATATGGTTCCTAACTCTTTTTGAAACACCTGCCAAAGACGTGAGGTGAATCTCTCATCTCGACCTGAAACAATGCTTGATAGAACCCCATGCAACTTCCCAATTTGCGCAATATATATCTTTGCTAGCTGATTCACATCAAAGGTCTTCTTTATCGGAATGAAATGAACCGATTTAGTTAGTCGATCCACGACCACCCAAATAGCATCCTTGCCACTTTACATCCTTGGAAGACCAGTCACGAAATCCATGGTAATATGGTCATACTTCCATTTGGGGATTGGTAGACTTTGCAATTTCCTGCTTGGTACTTGATGCTCCGCTTTAATTAATTGACATGTTGGACATTTTGGTACCCATCGGGCGATATCCTTCTTCATCCCTAGCCATTGATAAAGCTAACAAACATCATGATACATCTTCATCGATCCTGGATGAATCAAAAGCTTGGATTGGTGAGCTTGGCTTAGAATCTCTTCTCTAATCCCTAGATCCTTTGGTACACAAACTCGACCACTAATCATTATTAGATTGTCATCCCTGATATGATACAACTTGTACCTCGGGTCTTTCCGATTACTACGAATCTTCTGCAATCTCTCATCGGATAATTATGATGTACGAATTCTACTTAATAGACCAGCCTGATTTACGGCTTGCAAACCAACACTCTCGGACTCAGTCTACAATGCCTCTAATCTCAAAGTACCTATATGGCTAATCAAATCACCAAATTCTTGCATAGCCGAAACCTCAAATCTTTTGCGGCTCAACACATCTGCAACAACATTTGCCTTCCCCGGATGGTACGCGATGTCAACCTCGTAGTCTGCGACAAACTCTATCCACCTTCTCTGACGCAGATTCAACTCTGGCTGCGTAAATATGTACTTCAGAATTTTGTGATCCGTAAAAATCTGTACCTTCTCCCCATAAAGATATGCCCTCCAAATCTTTAACGCGAAGACCACATCTGTCATCTCTAAATCATGAGTCGGATAATTCTCTTCATGCTTACGTAAATGCCTTGATGCATAGGCAATCACGTGATCTCCCTGCATAAGTACACATCCTAATCTCATCTTTGATGCATCCGTGTAGACTATGTATGGAATCCCTGGTTGTGGTAAGGCTAACACGGGGGATTTTGTTAGCTTCTCTTTTAGCTCCTTGAAGGACTTCTCACAATCTTCATTCCAAACAAAAGGTTCATTGGCTTCGCGAGACCACCAAAGTTCATAACAAAACGTCGATAGTACCCTGCTAATCCTAAAAAGCTCCTTATATCTGATGCATTTTTCGGTTGTTTCCAACTTACAATCGTTGACACCTTCTCAAGATCGACATAAAATCCTTCCTCCGATACAAAATGTCCAAAACAATCACACACGCCGCTTCCAGAAACTACATTTTTTCAACTTCACAAACAATCGTTGTTATCTGAGACGCTCTAACACTAAGCGCAGATGTTCCTCGTGTTCCTTTGGACTCTTAGAGTAAACCAAAATGTCATCGATAAATATAATAATGAAATGATCCAAGTAGTCTCGTAACACATTGTTCATTAGCTTCATGAATGCAACAGGGGTATTAGTCAAATCAAATGGCATGGCCGCAAATTCATAATGCCCATATCAAGTTCGAAATGCGGTCTTCCTAATGTCACCTTCTGCAATTGAAACCTGATGATATCCCGATGCTAAATCTATCTTTGAGAACCAAGTCGCACGTCTTAACTTATCTAATAACTCATCGATCCTCGACAGTGGGTAACGATTTTTCACAGTGACTCTGTTTAGATCCCTGTAATCAATGCACAGTTTGAAAGTCCCATCTTTCTTCTTCACAAATAAGACTGGTGCACCCCATGGTGATGTACTCGGTCGTACAAAACCTTTCTCAAGTAGCTCTTCTAATTGCTTCCTCAACTCTGCCATTCCGATGGTGCCATTCGATATGGAGACTTTGATATTGGAGTAGTACCCGGTTCTAGCTCAATCTCAAATGGATCCTCTCGCATTGGTGGTAAGCCCTGCAGTTCTTTGAAAACATCTGCAAAATCTCGCGTTACAAGGATCTCCTCGACTTGCACAGATGGACCCACTTCTTCTACCGATATGGTAGCGAGATATAGGTCACACCCTTGATCTAGTAATTGTTCCATACGCAACCTGAGATGATGTGAATCCCTTGACCTGAACGAATTCCTTGATACTTAAGCTCCTCGTCGCTTTTCTGGCAACGTACTTGACCGCGACGACAATCCATCACAACTCGATGTCTTAACAATCAACCACATTCCAAGGATCACATCATAGCATTCCATCGGAATGATGATAAGCTCTGCAGCTAGTTCCTCTCCTTCTATCACCACGGGTACCTCCTTGACAACCCCTTGGGATTCTAAAATCTGACCTCCAGAAGTATGCACTCGAAAAATACTCGTTAGATCCTCAGGTTAAACAACTAATTTATTAGCCATCGATGGACTCACAAAACTATGTGTCGCACCGGTGTCAAATAACAAATGAGTAGACATGCCTCCCACGATTATAGATCCAACGATAGGTTGAGCGTCTCTTTCTTGGCCTCACCCATGGTTGTACAACCTTACGTTTCGATGCATATACCCATGGTTGTACAACCTTACATTTCGATGCATGCTCTTCAGGCTTCCTAGTTCTAACCTGTGGTGTTAGACCCGCTGGTGGTGGTGGTGGTGGTGGTGGCCTCGGATAATCCGTTTGAAAATGATCCATACTGCCACAACGGAAACATCCGTCAAATTGTTCTCACCTCATAGTTCCTCCTACTTGCTGGGGGTAATCACGAAACTAGTGCTCTAAACTTCCACATCAAAAGCATCCTACTCGCCTATCATATCTTTGGCATGTCCCAACATGCTCACGTCCACAACGATGACATGAGTACCTCGATGTTGATACAATAGGATGTGTCTGAGCTGCTTTCCTCTGATCTTATCTCCCCCGAATCCGTTGGACAACCTGTTTCCCCTTGGCATCCAAAGACTTCAAGATGCCCTCCTCGACGAGTCCCTTCTCTACCAACTGAGCATTCTGAACGAGCTCAGACAATGATCCATGCTTGATTATTTCAATCTTGCATCTGATCTCCGGTCATAGTCCTTGCAAAAATTTGTTGACCTTGAGAACTTCTGAGGTTACTGATTTGGCCCTAAACCGTGATAACTCTAAATAAGTCTCATAATACTGAGCAACAGTACAGTCACTCCATCTCTTCACGAGCAGCGTGTGGTATATATTTCAACTCAAAAAATTGTTTGAACTCATCCCAAGAAAACATATGATCTGGACGTTCCCTCTGAATCTCGTCCCACCAAAACACCGCTTCTCCCTCCAAATAGTGGAGCGCAATATCCATCTTAACATTTCTCTCATGAAATCTCTATCTATTCCACTTCGCGATCTTTGTCCAGATTATTGAGACTGCATACGGCTAGTGGAACGAGAGCCTCCACTCATCCCGCGACCAAGAGCTTTATTAATCATTCTTCTCAGTACTGTCTGGTACACACAATTAACTACCATTAGTTTCCATAGCTCTAAACCCCATTAGACATTTCAGGACATGTGTGCTACGGTCTCGTGGCTTTATTAAACATTTCGTAAAACATTTTGAAATCCAGTTAAATGATAAATACGAAAATGAAAACCGGGCTGTAATACCAATTTGTAACACTCCCATCCCGGAACTACCTCGGGACAAGGAGTGTCCACCATCACCTCCAAGAGGTGGCTACACGTGTCATCGCTCAAACACATTTATAAAACAAAATAAATGATTTAATTCAAAATAATAATGGTTCAGACCAAATATTAAAACAAATACGTAAATATCATAGTCATGGTAAATGAATAAAATAAATAGGGAATGCAAAATAAA
The DNA here is from genome assembly GCA_036759665.1 of Gynandropsis gynandra. Classification (NCBI taxonomy): domain Eukaryota; kingdom Viridiplantae; phylum Streptophyta; class Magnoliopsida; order Brassicales; family Cleomaceae; genus Gynandropsis; species Gynandropsis gynandra. The sequence goes on from CM071871.1 coordinate 7,439,681, forward strand.
ACTCATCGAGACCTCGTGCACGAATCTCCCATCAGTCCACTGTGAGCTTTCATGTTGCTGCTCAACCTCGTTGCTCTTTTTCCTTGCCATATCCTGTCCATCCACGACAGCCCACAAATAGAGTGGGTACGAAATACGCACTCAGTGAGATCAATACGTGTACATACTCTGTGCCACGTATTCTCCCGCTCCAATTGAATATAATAAAAAAACGATCTATCCAAAGTCTAAACTAAAGATATACAGACAACTCTACCCAACCCAATTGAGTATTCCAAGTCTAACACTAGTACCACACTAGATCATAACATACAGAGTCCACACGACTCTAGCTCGGGCATACGCTCTTAAGTCTAAAGGACCCAACACATTGAAGATTTCACAAGGTCACAACGTACCACAACCATGAGTACAATACAACGCTTCGTCGCTCGAAAGGTTACCACAACCCCAACACGGTACGACGCTGTCAGATCCATTGAACTGACTAACTCGACGCTCTATCGCTCGAAAGGTTACCAAAACCCCAACACACTACGACACCGGTAGATCCACTAACCAGACTAACTCGACGCTCCGTCGCTCGCAAGGTTACCACAACCCCAGTACGGTATGACGCCAGCCCATATCCAAGTGTCCCAATACTAACATCATCGACCCGATACTCCTCACGTGACAACTCTCACTGACGCGCTCGCACACGCCTTCTTCCGAAGGTTCGAGTGTGAAATCACTCGATCGAGCACATTAACAAGATATTCACTCGGCTTTAACACCGAACCAAAATATCGACATTCTCCGACCCCAACACTTGGTCGCACGTCAATTCTCTAGATCATCTCTAGTCACTTATACAACTCATATACTTGTCATTAATTCTTATACGATAAATCTAGAGTTTAATCCAATTCACTTGTAGCGTCTCACTTTTCCCATTATGATCCTATAAATCCTATTGTGATCATGCCTTGTTTTAAAAGTATAATCTCTTCCATAAATCAATCACAAATCCAAAATTATGATGGAGAAATCATCACCTTAGCTTCTCCGATGATTTGACGATTCTGGATAATATTGCTAGCAACAACACCGATCAATTTTTTCGTATTATAGATTCATTCAATTCTATTAATTTTCATAATATAAATCTTCAAATTAAGCGAAAAATCACAACAAAGTATCCAGAGATTTACCACAATCTCGATTATAATCCACCCACGAAGAACGTGATGAAAATCTTCTCCAATTTCTTTTTGCTCCTCCTTTTCTCTTCTTTTTTTTTCCTTTCTTCTCTTTCCTTTTTTTCCTTCTTTCCTTGTCTCGGTTGAATGCACGGTTGCATCTATTAACCATTTTTTTAATAATATGTATATATATGTCGGTGTAGCACCGACTTAATTCCTCTTCCTTTTTTTTTAAAAAAAAAGGCGTCACGATGAAGAAAGAATTGTAATGGAGATTAATTGTTGAAATGTTTAACTAAATTGTAAAAAAAAATCTTAAATGTTGTCGAGGTGGCGCAAGGAGGATGCACCATTTCATCCTCCTTTTTATATATAGATTTGACTGTTGTTGTTGTTGTTGTCGTCGTCGTAGATGCGAGATAATAACACCAAAATCAAACAATTTAATATGCAAATAAGTTTGTTATTTTTTTACCTTATATGATCTCAACACCAAAACACCATTTACTCATTCACAAAATGCAACTGATATCCTTATATTACATTGCGACTACAGTTCACATCAACTTATTCATCGTTACTCCAAACAATCATGTTGTCGTTTGGAGTCATCTTCATAGGTTTTATGGTTACACCGACACAAACATTTTTCTCATCATCTTCAACCAACGAATTAAGCTCATGTCGTTTTTTTTTCTATTTTTTGCAGATTTCATCGTTAGATTTTAACAAGTATCATATGCTAATTGTGGTATGTTTCGAGACCGATCAAATAACATTCCCATGAGATTGTCATAACCTATCAATCTTATGTCTATCTCATTCATAGTTTTTTCATTACTTTAGTTAGTTAGTTAGTCAATTGAGAATATTTTTGGTTTAGTTCTGTAAGTCATTGTTAGGATCGGACATGGATGTATAACTGTAAAGAGAAAACACCGGTATTTCTCTCTTAGAATGAGGAGAAAGACTCTCTCAAAGAACCTAGAGAAGAACCTTAAAAAATATTAAAGACTACTTTCTCTCTCTGGTTTTCTTTCTTCTTCTTCTTGTTTTGTGATTTAAAGATGGTTTTGAACTTTCCAAAACCATCCTTGTATAGGGAAAAATTAACAAAAAAAATCAAATATGGAACCCACCACAAAAGTGTGGGACCCACCAATTGGGGTAAAATACACCGAATTCAGTGAATTTACACCTTATATACATATGTTTTATTTTTTTCTTGTGGGCCCCACTAAAATTGGTTTTATCCACTTTGACATTCTCCCACATAAAACCATTTTTTGTTGTATTCCTTCTTCCTTTCCACTTCGCTTTTGCCACGGTTCTGATGTTTCCGCTAGATCCATAGAAGATCAACACCAAATAAATTTTTCACTATTTACTGGCTTCATCAACATATCAGTCATGTTTTCCTCTATTTGGATTTTCTGAATATCCACGCTGCCTTCCTCTACTTTTTCCCGTACAAAATGATATTTTACTCTTATGTGTTTCGTCCTTGGATGAAACGTTGAATTCTTTACAAGATGCAAAACACTCTGACTATCACATAATAGGACAATATTATCTTGTTTATGACCAAGCTCCTCCATCAACATCTACAACCCAATTGCCTCTTTGTTGGCTTGTCTAGCCGTAACATACTATAGTTTTGAAATCTAGCTTTCAACACTGTCAACAAGAGTACACACGTATCCTGTGGTGGATTTTTTTTCTTGAGGTCACCGGCATAGTCCAAATCGACATATCCAGTAACAGTCATGTCTGATCCTCCATAACACAATGCAACATTTGTGGTACCCTTGAGGTACCTCAAGATCCACTTTACAATACTTTAATGCTCAATTCCAGGTTTTGCCATATATTGACTAACCCCTCCTATTGCCTGTGCAATATCCGGTCTGGTACATGCCATGGAAAACATCAAACTACCCACTGCTAAATGTATATGCTACTCGATACATCTCCATCATCTCTCTTTCCGTGCTAGGACTCATCTTGGATGATAACTTTAAATTAATAGAAAGAGGGATAGAGATTGGCTTACAATCTTGCATGTTGAAACGACGCAATATTTTACTGATATAGTTCTTTTGTGAAAGCCATATCTTCATATTATTTCTATCTATGTTAATTTGCATCCCCAAAATCTTGTTTGTTTGGCCCAAGTCTTTCATTTCAAACTCCCTAGAAAACCGAGTCTTCAATTCTTTAATGCGATCATTGTAGGGCCTGCTACCAACATGTCGGTAATATACAATAGCAAAATCATGAAATTATCATCACAAAATCTCTTGTTGTACACACAAGGTCTGCATTCAGTCTGTTGTATCCGAGTACGGGTGACCAATCCGAGTTACCCGGACCTACCCGAATCGAACCGATCCGAACAACCCGAATCGTTTTGTATATGTGTTATCCTAAGAATCTATATGGGTTCAAATTTTAGAACCCGTTCGAGTTCGGGTCGGTCCAGTTTGAGTTCGGGTAAAACTCGAGAAACCCGAACCCAATTTAAGAAAATTAAATAATTTTTTTTAAAATATAAATACTAAAAAATACTACTAGATTTTGTTATATATATATACACTAAACAATACTAGTAGATTTTCTTATATATATATATATTTATATTATATTTGATATTTTTTATTTTTTATATTAAAAAATGAATTAATTATCCAAAGAATTCTAAAACTTAATAACTCAAATTATGTATAATACCCGAAAAATCCGACCTGAATAATCCGAACTATCCGAAAAACTCAAATATCCAAATGTAATAAAAAATCTGAACCCCAGTAACCCGAACTACCAGAAAAACCCAAATATCCAGATGTAATTCGGGTTATTCAGGATCCAATTCTTTTAAACTCGAACAACCCAGACCGAAAATAATTGGGTTCAATTCAGGTCCAATTTTTTAAAATCCGATGAACCCGAACCCGAATTTAAACCTGAGGAACCCGAACTGAAACCCGGATTGGCAACCCCTATATCCGAGGCTCATTATAAAAGAATCAAATGTCTTATACCAATATCTCGGCGCATGTTTGAGATTGTATAGAAATTTTTTAGCCTACAAACCGAGTTCTTTTTTCCTTCGTTTGAAAATCCTTCTGGTTGGAGCATGTATAATTCTTGTTCAAGTTCTCCATGAAAAAACACAGTTTTAACGTATAACCGCTCGAGGTGAATATCCAATATAGCACACATTTAAAGGAAAACTCTAACTGTTGTGAATCGAAAAACATGTGAGAAGATTTCAATTGAAATCGATCCCTTCCTTCTTTCTGAGAAAATGCTTTTACCACCAGCCTTGCACGATACCTTTCCACTTGATCATTGCAATCTCATTTTTTAAGACCCAATGACAAGATTCCATGTCTTATTTTTATGAAGTGCTTCTATCTCTTCTTCCATTGTTTTCCTCCACTGAGATGTATCTTTTTTTAACTACCTCACGAAATGTGAGTGGTTCTCCATCTTTAGATAGAAGACAATAAGAAACATTTCCCTCCATAATAATATCATTCTGCCATACTGATTTTCTCTTCTCTCGATCTGAATGTCGGACCTGTGTTTTGGTCGAGATTCTTCAATATCTTCAGAAGAACATGTGATCTGGTTAATCTCAAGTAATAATTTACCTAGACTAACGCTTCCGCAAGAATACGGATCAAATAGTACCAGGGTCGAACATAAGTAATTGATGCAACTCTAAAGCTAGTAAACTAATGAACAAGACGTGTAAAATCAATAAATGATGGGAATGCAAATAAAGATAAACTAACTAACTAACTAACTATCGGATTAAACTCAATGAACTAAACACCGCAGGTTTCGAGAGATGCACGATGATGCAACGAAGTTCTAACAAGGTCATTGGTCTTAGATATTATCACGAGTTCAAGGAATTCAAGCTATAATATAGGAACTTACTGACATTGACTTGTCCTCTACCTAACTTGAGTACTACCAATCTTCTGATTGCGTAATCTCACCCAATAGGTGCATTAAGATTGCAATCCTAATCCCTAGATTCAATCGATCGACCTGGCATAGATTCTAAACCGATTAAATCCTAAATCATGGCTAAGTTCCAAAGTCTAATCCCCTGGCGTAGATTCATTAAACTTCTATAATCATTCATTTGAGTGGCGTACAAGAACGGAAGCATTAAAAACAACCAATCAATTTGAAAACGATCAAATACCAAAATCATTCATTCAAGTGGCGTACAAGAACGAAAGCATTAAGAACCACCAAGCATTAAGAACAAGACTTCGTACATATCGGCAAAGCTCTCTAACCTATGGCTATGGACCTACTCGGACATGAACCTAGAAAACAAAACACAAAAGATAAATATATTCAACATGGATAATGAATGATATCCCTCCCTATTCTATTATCGTCGTATTCAACAGCTCCTTCGTGCTTCGGCTTCGTCGCTCTATCCTTGCCCTCGTGTGTGCGTTCTGCTCCTTCTCTCTCTCTACGTGTGCTCTGTTTTTCTCTCTAATTTTCTGTACGTCTTGTTCTGCTGAAGCTCTCTTTTTTTTGCCCTATTTCTCCTCTTTCCTTTCCTCTAATCTTTCCTTTTGGTCGTCCCCTTTCTTTCCTCTCTAGTGGCTGGAATTTCCTATTTGTTATAGCAACCACAGTTTTCCTTTTCCAATTTTTCCATCTCTTGTTTTTCCATTCTTGTGTAATTGTCAACATTTCCTCTTTATTTTCCAGCCATGTAGCTCCCCTTCCTCTTCTCTAACCATATTTCCTTTTGGTTTAAGCAGACAACACGTTCCTTTTCTTGTTTTACTAAATTTCCTTTTTGGCTAGTTTCCATTTTCTCAGTTTCTATTTTCTTCAGCAGCTTGTATTTTCTTGTCCTCTTGTGCAGCAACGATTTCCTTTTCCTTTTCCTCCTTTTCCTCTTTGCTTTGCTGCCTTATTTCTTGTTCTTACATTTACATTAATTGTTCCAGCAGCCATTTCCATTTTCTATCTTTGACGGTTGCATCCAATTCTCGTGTAGGCGACAATCTTTCCATTTTTGTGTAGGCAGTTGGAAGTTTACATTTTGTTCCAGAAACTTGCTTCTATTTTATGTAAATCATGTTTCCTTTTCATGTTCCAACCGTGCTCTTCTTACTTTTGTTCTACCAATCGCAATTTTCCATTTTTGTTTCAACCACCGAAAGTTTCCATTTTTGTAAGCGGCCATTGTTTCCATTTTTTTGTAAGCAGCCATTGCTTTCTTCTACGGTTTTGCTTAGTTTTGCTTCATCTACTCGTGTTTGTATCCCGATATTTCATTTCCTGTAATAACACGAGAAAACGCTAAAATAAGACTAAATGATGCTTTAATGCTTAGTAAAGTTCAAATTAATGATGAAAATAACTATAAAAAGAGACTAAAATACTATAAAAAATAGACGTTATCAACATGGAACCTATTGTTCCGTTCGATTTTCAACATCATCTCACATTGTCTCTAGTCTTTCCGAAGAAATGCTATCATTTTCACCTTTTCTTCTGCAAATAAAACATCTCTGCCGATAATAACCTTGTGGGCAATGGGATCCCACAGGCGATACCCCTTCACTCCATTAGCATACCGTAAGAAGACACACTTTCTAGATTTTGGATCCATTTAGTTGTTTCTTGGGTGTTATACATCGCATATGCAGTACATCTAAACATATGAAGGTTGGAATAATCAGTTAGCTTTCCCATCCACATCTCCATAGGTGTCTTCAGATCAATTGCGGTTGATGGTTTATCGATCGATCACATAATAGGCTGTCACAACTGCTTCGGACCTAAACATATTGGCCAAGCTAACAATTCTCAACATAGTGCTTGTTCTTTCCAATAGGGTTTTATTCATCCCATCTGCTACACAATTTTGTTGAGGTGTTATGCCACCGTGAATTATCTTTTGATTCCCTCATGTTGACAAAACCGATTAAACTCATCGCCAGTATATTCTCCTCCATTGTCTCACCTCAAGCCTTTGATCATTTTTCCGGATTCAAGCTCGATCCGCGCTTTGACTATTTTTAAAACTTTAAATACATCAAATTTTTTTCTTGATAGGGTACACCCAACATCTCCTAGAGTAGTCATTAATGAAAGATACAAAGTACCTTGCACCTCCTAGGACTTCTCCGGTGCTTGCAAAACATCAAAATGAATCAGATCCAAGATAGCCTTGCATCTAGCAGTTGAACTGCTGAATTTGGGTCTATGCTGCTTACTTGTAATACAATGCTCACAAAAGAGTAATATGACCTTTTTGAGCCCTGGGAGAAGACTGCAAGAATCTTCAAACCTCGTTCCGACATGTAACCCAGTTTTTGGTGCCATAACATCGTTGAGTCCGCTGTTGAACTTGATTCTGCAACATTTGCTTCTATTTCCTGTAATGTAACATGTACAGATTGGACATTACCTTTTCAGCTTTCAACATAACCAACGTATTCATGACAATAGTCATGATCCTATTTTCCACATAGGTCTTGCACCCTGTGTCATCTAATTGCCCAACACACAATAGATTTTTTGTCAAGCCCTCCACGTATTGTACCCCTTGAATAGTCCGAACCATACCATTCAGTTTTCACCTTGATGGTAATGCCAGCAATATTCAAAACATGATCATTTCCCATAAACACAGATCCTTGTGAGATAGGTTCATAATCATTGAACCATTCCCTCCGAGAGGTCATATGCCATGACGCTCCTAAATCCAAAATCCATATTTCTGAGAAATTTTGTCTGTCTTCAGTAACCGTGGTTACCTCGCTGTACAACGCTTCACCATTATGGGCATTTGCAATGTTGCCTTAAAAAACATATAATCAAATAAAAAAACATATAATCATATCACTACTAGAAATTTAGAAATTGCAAACGGAATTTTGGAAGGATTAATCCATTCACAAATTTTCAGACGAAATACTGACGGTAAGATAATTCTGTCGTAATTCATCCGTAAATTTCCGAACAGAAGAGCAGTTCACAAGTATTTCATATTTCCGGATGAATTTAAGATGGAAAAGCAGGTCATCGTGAATTAAGGATGGAATAAGAGTTCATCCGTAAATTTGAGGATGATATCCATGTCCTTCTGTAAATTTACGAACGGGTACGGGGGTTCCATTTGGAACTAGGAACTTTTGGGGGTGACTCGTCGGCAAATATTAGTCCTGGTCCGATATTTATCCTTAATTGGTCGAGAAATTATCTATTTAACCCTTTCCTACCTTCATCTGTTTCTCATACACAATTATTATTTATTTCATCACATATCTTCTTGTTATATTTGATTATAATGGTATCATCATCGAGATCCAATATTCTGGTTTCTAGACAATAGATGTACAAAATAATTTAGCCAAAAACTCAAGGTGTATCGAATGAGTTTATAGAAGGTATTACACAGTTTATGACGATGGTGACAAATCAAAAAATTTATAAAGAAACCGGTAAGTTGGTTTGTCCATGTGTCAAATGCAAAAATACAAAATGTTTTAATGAGAGAACCTTTTGGAATCAACTTTATTTAACAGGTTCTACTCAAAATTATTTCATGTGGTTATCTCTTGGAGAGAATTTTACACCACGACCTAATAATATCGTAGAAGATTTTAATAGGGGTATTGTACATCATGAAGTGTTTGAGACTTCTCAAGATGTAGAAATGAACCTTATTTGGAAATGATGCAAAATATATTCGATGAAGGAAATGAGGAAAATATTGAAGAATATCCGAATGAAGAAGCGAATTTTTTTTTTTAAGAAAATGTTAAAAAGTGCTAGGCATCCACTTTATGATGGTTGTAGAATGGGTATTTCACAGTTTTCTTTATCTGCACGTTTGATGAATTTGAAGATTGAAAATATTTTTTCTGAGAATTGCATGGATTCTATATTGCAATTAGTAAGAGATTATTTTCCAAAATATAATAATGCACTGGGGTCATATTATGAGACAATGAAGATGATGAGATCATTGGATTTATTTCTATATCAAAATATTGATGTTTGTCAAGACAATTGCATGATTTTTTAAAAACAGACATCGGATTTGAGTAATTGTCGATTTTGTGGAAAATGATCGGTTTTATTTGATAAAGAATTGAAAATTGGTTCCGTATTGCCGTATGTGGTATTTACCAATTACAAACAAAATCAAAAGATTGTATATTCTTCCTCGGCTTCTGATAAAAAAAGAAGCTGCAAAAGAGCTACATTGATTAACCAAATGGTCTCCCTCTTTTCGTCTCCTTTTTCTTCTGGGAACATCCCGAATCAATGGCACAGTTGCTCAGTCTGCTCTCTTATTCAGCCGGTGCTATAGACTTGAATCCCGAGCTTCAAGAAGATCTTATCACGACCCTATTCAACCTCTTGATTACTGAGAAAGCCAAGTCACGAAAAACCCTCTTTTGATTCCTGTGCTTGTGAAATCGTTGGTCCAAGGGACAACGGATACAAGAAGAAATGTGGTTGCAACTCTCTTCTCATTGTGTACCACCGGTTCTAACAAGTTAATTATCGAAAACTCAGACACCCTCAAGCAACTTATAGATCTGATCGAAGAGGGTGACTCATTAGCAATGAAAGATGCTTGTGTTGTAGTTTTTGAAGGAGTTAATTAGTTTATTCACCAGGAATGTGCAGACCAAGACATCAAAGCAGAGGAAAACAGAATGCAGCATGATCAAATTACAGACTTCGGGGCTCAAGAAAACGAGGAGAAGTTGACCAAGGGAGCTGAAATAAGAGACAAGGACGTAGAGGAAGGATGCTAGATGAAGCTCAGAGCAAGAAGAGACGTAAAGGAGCAGGAGACAGCCTCAGAATCAGCTTGAGGAGTTGCACCAAAAGCACAGGCCGCAAGTTACTTGTTTTGCCGTGGACATGAGGTTCACAAGATTAGTCAAATGTTTCCATATTTAGTAATTAGGGGACAACGTCTGTAATGTGGTCCTGAGATCTACTTTGTTTAGTTTTTGTATTGCCTTTAGGCATATATGAACGTTAGAAGATCAATTGAATTATTATTGCAACTTTCAGAAAACTTCTTCTTCTCGTGTTCATCTTCATTACTTCTCAAAATCATTTCTTTCAAATTACATTCATTCTGAATAAACCACTTAAGCAAGATTCTTCTTTACATTTGTGTTCGCACAACCAAACAAGAAATGGGGAATGTGAACTAAGATGAGCAACTTATATGTTGCTAAAGTTCACTAAAAATCAATAGTGGTATTAGAGCTTCATGGTTCTCGAGGCCAAGAGGTGCACCAAGGCACCGGTCTGAAGCACAATCTATGGTACTATTGAAGCACCACTTGAAGCACAAAAGAGAACAATAGAACATCCAACAAATCAACAGCTTTAGAGGTTGCATCAAGACATCAGAAGGTCAAGAATCCAAAACACTCCATCAGTTCCGATATTTGAAGGCAAGAACTACAACCTATGGGTGATCAAAATCAAAGCCACCCTAAGGTCCAAAAGTTTATGTAAGGTTGTGATAGAAGGGATTTCAGAACTTCCTGCACTTGGCATTGAAACCACAGAAGAACAAAGGCAAAAGACAATAACTGAATGGGATGAGTTGAAAGCTAGAGATTAGAAGGCTCTAGAGAGCATCTATCATGCTTTCTCAGAAGAGACATTCATTGCTCACTTATCCACTTGTGAGACGTCAAAAGCAACATGGGATCTCCTCAAAGAAAGGTTTCAAGGGGACCCCAAAACTGCCATGATCAAGCTACAAAGTTTGAGAGCTACATACTACACTTTGAAGCAAGGGGAGAAGGAATCCATGAAGAATTTTGCAAATAAAGTGACAGAGCTAGAGAACGAGATGAGAGCTTATGGAGATGGTATCAGAAAGATTCGTTGGTGTCAAAGATACTATGTTCTCTGCAAGAAAGATTTGAACCTTATGTAGGAGTCATTGAGCAAACCAAGGACTTGACTGCCCTCATAGTTGCAGAACTTGTGATAGCTCTACAAACTCAAGAATACATGCTGGGTGATAGAAATGATGGAGGGCTAAAGGGAGCTTTCCAAGCTAGGTTCAAGGGGATCAAGCTAGGTTCCAAGTCAGAAACAAATAAGAAGTTTTCTGGAAAACCAGCACATAGAAACAAAGGAATAAATTGTGTGGCGTGTGTAAGAAAAATAACCACACAGAAGCTCAGTGTTACTTCAAGAATAGACAAGAAAGAATTGAGGGATTCAAGTCTTACAAGACCAAGAAGGAATGCTTTACATGTGGTAAAGTCGAGCACTTTGCAAGAGACTACAGAGTCAAGAGACACACTCCTAATCAAGCTCAAGCAAACCAAGAGCAAGAAGATGAGGATTTCTTGTTCACTACAGCCCATGTTGTTGGAGAAACATTCAGTGAGGATGTGTGGCAGCCACCAACCATATGACAAGAGAAGAAAGTTTTTTCACAAACCTAGACTATAAGACTGGGTAATGGAGCCACCCTACAGACAACATGGATAGGGGATGACAATGAAAGGAAGAAGGAGAATCAAAGAGGTCTTTCTGGTTCCATGATTAGATAAGAATTTACCGAGTGTTCCATAAATGGTGAGAAATGGCTACCATGTGGAATTCATGGAGAAATTGTGTCTGATTCGAGACAAGAAATGAGCAAAAGTTACTGAAGTGCCTATGGTGAGATAGGCATATCCACTGAGATGGAGGTTAGCTATAGAGGGATTTCGCAAACCTGCAGAGAGTGATCTTTTAGACCTCTGACACAAGAGGTTTAGACATGTTGGGATACACAATCTGGTGAAGATGCAGACTCATGATATGGTGAAGGGATTACCTAAGTTTAAGGTAATCAAAGAACTCTATGAAGCTTGTGTACAAGGAAAACAAACGAGAGAAGAATTTCCAAAACATTCAGAAGGCAAGGCAAAGGAGATTCTTGAGCTAGTGCATATATACCTTTGTGGTCCTATGCAAACTTCATCTCTTGATGGAAGTGTGTATGTTCTAACCCTCACCGACGATCATTCAGACATGTTATTGGTCTACTTCCTCATACTCAAGTCAGATACATTCACCATGTTCATGAAATTCAAGAATTTGGTGGAAACTTAAACTGGGAAGAAAGTGAAGAAGCATAGATGAGACATAGGATGATAGTTTAACTCCAAGGCTTTTATTGATTTTTTGGAAGAGCATGGAATACAGAGGCAGCTGAGTGTGGCATATTCACCTCAACAAAATAGAGTATCTGAGAGAAGGAATAGAACACTCATGCAAATGACGAGAAGCATGCTCAAAGACAAGGGTCTTTCAAACAAATTTTGGGCAAAAGGGATGTTCACAGCATCCTACCTTTAGAATAGATTACCCACAAGAGCTCCAGACAACAAGACACCATTGGAGGTTTGGAGTGGTCACAAGTCTAATATAAGCCACCTCAAGGTGTTTGGAAGCATGTGTCATGTGCTAGTACCAGCACAACAAAAGAAGAAACGAGATGCTAGGTTAGAGAAAGCTATATTCGTGGGATATAGCAGTATAAGCAAAGGCTACATGGTGTTTAAACTTAGCACAAGAAGAGTGGATGTTGCTAGGGATGTGGTCTTTGAAGAAAGCAAGGTTTGGAACTGGGAGACTCAGTCTGTAACTCAAAGAAAGATTGAGATTCCTAGTTTCAATCCAACTATGCCAAATCAAGCACAAGGAGAGCAACATATTCAGAGAACTCCCCAAGGGATAATGGAGGAGGGACAAGGGTCTGGAGGGAACCGAGGCACTCAACCTCATTTCACTCCTGTTCCCTTCAGACTGAGCCAGTCAAGCTCTAGAAGGAGCAAAGAAGGTAGGAGGAGTTCATCCAGGCTGGTTTACAGAGTGAGAAGACTAATAAATATACATGAGGATGCTGAGCCATTATATGGGGAATCAAATAAAGTGCATGAATGTTGCTACACAACAATGGAGGAACCTGCGACATTTGAGGAGGCTGTTGCAGACAACGGATGGAGAAAGGCTATGGATGCAGAGATAAAAATGATTACTAAGAATGGAATGTGAGAATTTGCTGAGCTACCAAAGGACCACAAGATAATAAGTGTCAAATGGATCTACAAAGTCAAGACTAATGAGATTGGAAAGATTCAGAAGTTGAAAGCAAAGTTGTTAGCTAGAGGTTCACACAGACTTATGGCTTGGACTTAGACAAACCTTTTCTCATGTGTCCAGACATGACAGAATTCGAACATTGCAGTAGCAACACAAGAAGGATGGAGCTCACACCAAATGGACGTTAAGTCTGGCTTCATGAATGATGAAATTGCAGAGGAGGTCTACATAGAGAAACCTCCTTTTTATGTCATTGATGAGGCTGAATACAAGGTCTTAAGATTGAAGAAGGCTCAGTATGGCTTGAAGCAAGCTCCTGGAACTTGGTATAGCCAGATTGATTCATTTTTCATAGGAGAAGGATGCAAAAAGAATGATTGTGATGCTGAAATGTACTTGCAGGTGAAAAACCAAAATTTTTTTATAATATGTCTATATGTTAATGACTTGATCATCTCAGGGAATGATGACAAGATGATCAAGTAACTTAAAGACAAACTGAACAAGGAGTTTGAGATGAGTGATCCCGGGAAATTGAAGCACTTTCTAGGATTTGAAATAAACTATATGACAGATGGGATATTCTTGAATCGGTCCAAGTATGCAAATCAGTTGTTGAAGAAGTTTGATATGCAGAATTCAAAGAGTGTATCCATGCCCTTGTCACCCTATGGAAAGAACTCAGAAGGAGGCATTTTTCTGGCTAATCCAACCAGATACGGAAGCATGGTTGGCGGCCTGCTCTATTTGACAGCAACAAGGCCAGACTCGACATTCTTTGCATCATACTTATCAAGGAGCAATGCCAAGCCTACGGATCAGAGTCTTCAAAAGGCCAAGAGGGTGATGAGGTACATTGATGGAACTGTGAATCATGATTTATTGTTTCAAAGGGTTTAAGATTATAGGTTGGTTGGATTTGTTAATTCTGATCTAGTTGGAAGAATGGTGAATTCAAAAAGTACAACATGATTTTGTTTCACCATTGGGAATGTAATGTTTAATTAGGGAATTTATAAGCAATCCATTATTGCTCACTCGACTGCAGAGGCTGAATATATAGCCCTTTGTGCAACCACAAATCATGTTGTGTGGTTGAAGATGTTATTCACTGAGTTTTGATTTTATATGAGTGATTGTTTGGTAATTCATTGTGATAACACAACAACATTTAGCCATAAGGATGAACCCTATGGATCATAAGCGAATCAAGCATATTCAAATCAAATTCCATGTGGTAAGAGAGGCAGTAAGCAATGGAGTAAGCAAGCTCGAGCACATTGCAGGAGATGAACAAGTGGTCGATATTCTAACCAAATCATTAGGCACAAGGCGATTCAAATACCTAAGGAACAAGCTAGGGGTTGTGAACAAACAAATCAATATGGCAATTGAAGGAGTTGATCAGTTTATTCACCAGGAAGCTGCAAACCAAGACATCAAAGCAGAGGAAAACAAAATGCAACATGATCAAGTTGTAGACTTCAGGGTTCAAGAAAAACGAGGAAAAGCTGACTAAGGAAGCTGAACTAAGAGACAAAGACGTAGGGGAAGGATACTAGATGAAGCTCAGAGCAAGAAGAGACACAAAGGAGAAGGAGAAGCACATGCCCAAGTTACTTGTTTTGTCATGGACATGAGGTTTATAAGATTAACATATTTAGTAATTAGGAGACAACTGCAATTTAGGAGGAATCAATAAAAGGATAGAGCACAGACCGATCCAATTTTTGTAGAGCTTCACCTGTATTGTGGTCCTGAGGTCTATTTTGTTTAGTTTTTGTAATGCCTTTAGACATATATGAACGTTAGAAGATCAATAGAGTTATTATTGCAACTTTCAGAAAACTTCTTCTCGTGTTCATCTTCATTACTTCTCAAAATCATTTCTTTCAAATTACATTCATTCTGATTAAAACACTTAAGCAAAATCCATCTTTACATTTGTGATTGCACAACCAAACAAGAAAATCGAAAGTGAACTAAAATGAAGCACCACCTTAAGCACAAAAGAGAACAAGAGAACATCCAACAAATAAACAGCTTTAGATGCTGCATCAAATCATCAGAAGGTCAAAATCAAAGCGTAGACATCATAATCGGAGGCCCAACATCGAGATATTTAAATCGGGACGAACCAGATTTTAGTACTATTTCAAATATGAATTTGGTCCTAACTAATCTTCAGAACTAGCTCTGACTAATTTGACAATTTTCTTTGCAATAACATCAAGTGTAGCTCTTCTCTCTGTGCTGACATCAGCAAGCTGTCTAATATTCAGTATTGCCTTGTATCTCTCCGGAGCCTCGCTCTTTAATGCAGATGCTAGCACATAGGTTAACATGGGACACCTCCTGGTTTGCAAATTTGTCATGAATGTGTCATCGAAGATCCTAGCATATTTCCACATCCGCCTTTGATATTCTTCAGAGTCGTTACACATTAACTTTAACATCTCGTTAAGAGCATCTACCTGTCGACTATACTCAGGTGTATATAGGACAGAGAGCAGGAGTCCTGGTTTGCAGTTGAGAACTTCAATAAGCCTTAAAAATACTCCGACTATATGTAATCCAGGGTTTGATAAATGCGTCTCGAAGAGACAGTTTCTGATCTCTATATGCTTCTGATTTGCACCGCACCTATAAAGCAATCTGAACAGTGTGCTCTTGAGCAATTCGACCGTTCTGAAGTAATAGCTAAGTGTTGTGAGTGTCTCAACATGAGGATTTGGAGTATGAACCATATACTCTCCGTAGAACTTCTTATACCCAGCTATGATGTGATTATTAGTCATCACATAGTTCTCAGGGGACTTCACAAATAACCTCAATAAAGATGCTGCTATGTATGAGTAACATCTTGCAGCCCTACCTTTATCTCTTGGGTTATCCATTGGGGTCAGAGAGTGAACTGTCGTCATCACAGTTTCAGAGAGTGTTATATAAGACACATCGTGTATACTATCAAATGGACTATCTTCTTCGAAAACATACTCTCTTGAGATTGGGTCTCTCAACTGGAATGCCAACAGCATTATAGCTCCAGCACCCTTCTTGGAGAATCCGGACTTCATCATAGGTAGAGTCTCTCTTCCAATACTAACTATCTCTTCATCAGACAGTCTTTCAAGGCCAATCGCTGGTTTATCTTTCCATTCATCATCTCTAAATGTTGTCTTTATTGCCTTCATGTCCTCTATAACATCTGGCAAATCTGCAAATTTGGGATTAATCTTTACTCTTCTTATATCACTGAGATACGCATCAATCTTCTCTTGTGTAAGCCCTAACTCGTATCGAGGCTGTCTTAATTCCGTCCCTATTGGAGCTCTTGGTTGAATCTGAGATGCAGCAGGTTGTGATTGTTGGGCATTTCGGTTTGCCTTCTTCATCCTATCCATTATATTCGAGATATCAAATGGATCCATAGTTGCACCCGTGTCAGTTTCTGGATAACTGTAGCAGACGATAAGTGTTGGAGTCTCACCTTGCCGCTGTCGTCGGAGAACCAGGCAGGAGGCGACACACCGACAGGAGGCGACGCACGGGCTGGAGACGGTGGAAAATCGAAGAACCCTCACTCTGCTCTAGGGTTCGGCAGAGAGGATGCTTTTTCGAAGGAGGCTCCTGGAATATTCAGAAATGACCCCTAACCTAACTTGAAATCAAATGACGATAGGCCACCAGGGAGGAGGAAGCCAATCAGCAACCTTAACCGAAGCCCAAATTGTAGAACAAGCCCAAACGTCTAAGGAGAAGTCCATGCCAAACCAACCAAGTTGAAGCAGACCACGGTCCAAAATAAAAGAAAATGACCTGAAAAGAAACAAGTCTACAATATTTGACAAAGTATCAAACGTTTATGGTCTTTGACCAGTTTTTATGTAGAATTTAGACAATGATATTTTATATGAGATCTAGACATATAAACTAGGAAGTTTATGTTTTTGTGTAATGTCTATATATATTATGAATGTAAGAAGATGGTGTAAATTATCACCATTGAAAAAACTCATCTGAAACCACACATCAAAACCCCAAAAACATTTTAAATTTTCAGTAAATACAATAAGAACAACCAGCTAAGTTTCACCAAGTTTTTCATTTTCAGTTTGCACTATGAATACGAGAAAGGAGAGATCATGAGCTTGACCAAAGTTAGCTCATGAATAAACACCAAAAACCAACAAATGGTATCAGAGCAGTAAGATTCAAGGAGACCTAGAGCTCAACGATGCACAATCAACCACACACAAGCATAACCAAGCACAAGTTACAGGAGAAACCTTAAATCTGTCCAAGAGGGAGCAGAAGCAACAAAACAAAGCGTAAAATCTGCAGAAGCAGATCTGCAGATAAGAGAGGCAGCGACAAAGAAAATGTATTTTCTATCATAAACGATAGGAAAAAAATCCTAGAGACTAAGTGCAGAAGCAACCATGAGCACAAAAGAGGAATTTATGCCCATTTTTTAAGGGAAAAACTACAATGCTTGGGTAGCTAAGATGGAGACCATAGTTAGGTCAGAAGAGTTTTGGAAGCGGTGTCCGATGGATTACCAGAATAGCCTAGGGTAGGGTGAAACACAACTCAAGAACAACAAGAAAATATGAAGGAGTGGAAAGAAAAATACATAAAAGATCAAAGGGCTTTAAGAATCATACATCGAGCTGTCACATGAGACATATTCACACAAATTCAAGAGATAGAATCGGCTAAAATAGCATGGGAAACGTTAAAAGGAGAGTATCAAGAAGATGAAAGAGCTGTAATGGTTAGGTTGCAGCAGCTGAAAAAGGCGTTTTGGAATATTTCTATGGAAGAGAGGGAGACACTTAAGGAGTACTCTAAGAGGGTTATTGACTTAGGTGCAGAAATGAGGAGCTACGGCGAAAAAGTTACAGATAACGAGTTGGCATCGAAAATCCTAGGTTCCTTGACAAAGGACTATGAAGTTTCAGTAGAGGTGATAGAGCAAACAAAAGATTTACGGACTATAACAGTTTCAGATTTGATTAATGCACTACAAAACCGAGAACAAAAAGTTTTAAGCCAAAAGAGAAGTGAAGGAAAATGAGCACTCAAGGCAAGTTTTCAGCAACAACGTGCTGGAAATTATGGTGATTCTAGGGAACCTAAAGCTTCCAAAACAAACCAGAAGTGAATACGGGAAAAGGGTGCAGTGTGTGCAAGAGGAACAATCACAATGAGGATGAATGCTACTTCAAAAACAGAAGTACTAATGCTGATCAAACTATGCAATATAAACCTAAGGACCATGCTTTGTGTATGGCAAAACGGGACATCAATCAAAGGAGTGCAGACATCGAAAATTACAGCCAACACAAGGACATGAACATCAAACACAAGAAGATGAAAACGACAATGAAGAACTATTGTTTACAACCAACCAAGACAAGAAACAAGTACTACACAAAGACACTTAGTTGTTGGACAGTGGTGCGTCAAACCACATGACACGCAATGAGAAGCAATTTACTTACCTGGACGGAAGCGTTCGAATTCCCATTGGATTGGGAGATGGAGAGCTGTAGATGACCGCTAGAAAGGGAAATATCACCGTCAAAACAAAGCAAGGAAGAAAGATCGTTAGAGACGTTGATAACACGTAATCCGTTGTAGTTTTTATATCATTCTTAGGTCTAGTTTTGAGTAGATTTATTAGATTTCACCCATTTATCGAGTTTATTCGAGGACTTCATCTATATTTCGTGTTTTGTATAGGAAACGAAGACATGAGGAGAAACACGAGAGATGATGGCAATTTAACCCCGAAAACGTAGTTGAGTGACAAGGTTCAACTTGTGCAAGGCCATAGATTGAAGTGAACATTCAAACACCGAGCGAAAGGAGCGAAAACAACATCTTAGGACATGCACGCTCGGGCATTGGAAGTGTGCCCGCTAGGGTAATTGGTGCCAAGACACTCCCGTAGCTTTGCACGACTCGGGCACTCAAGGAACACGACCAGGATCATGTGTCCGCTCGGGTGGAATAGAAGTGCACGATCGAGCTAATTGTCACCAAAATGTGCCATAGGTTTGTACGACTCGGGCTGAAGAGGAACATGCTCGGGCATGGGTGCCCGTTTGGGCATAAATGAGTGCACACGGTCGGGCACAATGCCTGCACGAGCGGGTAGAAGCTGTGCCCGCTCGGGCCCTTGTTTCTCTCAACTAATTCCTAAGATTTAGAACGGCCAAACTAAGAGAAATCAGATCTAAATAAAGGGGATTCGAACCAGATTGGAGAGGGGACGATTCAGAGACATTAGAGACAGATTTGGAGAGATCGAGAAGGACAGAACGAGGGATCCGAAGCATGGAGGATCTATTGAAGACATCGGTTGATGAATAGGGAGCATTCTTATTCTCTTTCTATGTTGAATATAGATTTCTTTTATGTTTCGTTTTCTGAGTTCATGTCCAAGTAGATCTATTGCCATACGATAGAGAGTATTGCAAACATGTAATGAAGTCTTGTGCTTAATGAATGGTGGATCTTAATGCTTTCATACTTGTACGCCACTCGATATGAATGAATTCGGTATTTGATCATGTTTTCAGATTGATTGGTTGATCTTAATGCTTCAATACTTGTACGCCACTTGATTGATGATGTTAGAAGTCTAATAAATCTACGCCAAGGCATTAGACTTTGAAACTTAGCCATGATTTAGGGTTTAATCGGTTTAGAATCTACGCCAGGTCAATCGATTAGATCTAGGGATTAGGATAGCGGTCGTAATGCGTCTATGTATGTAAGATGCGCAATAGATATATTGGTATATGCATGCTAGATAGTGGAAAAGTCTACGCCAGTCAGTTCCTATAGGAGAGCTTGAATTCCCTGAACTCGTGATAGTAT
The DNA here is from genome assembly GCA_036759665.1 of Gynandropsis gynandra. Lineage (NCBI taxonomy): Eukaryota > Viridiplantae > Streptophyta > Magnoliopsida > Brassicales > Cleomaceae > Gynandropsis > Gynandropsis gynandra. The sequence continues at coordinate 7,459,903 of CM071871.1, forward strand.
CTAAGACCAATGATCTTGTTAGAACTTCGTTACATCGTTGTGCGACTCTCGATACCTATGGTGTTTAGTCTTTGAGTCATTCCTATCATTAATTTAGTTTAGTTTAGTTTGCATTTGCATTCCATCCACTATTGATTTCACACGTCTTATTCATTAGTCTAATAGCTTTAGAGTTGCATCAATTCTTTGTGTTCGACCCTAGTTGCTACACGATCCGTATCCTTGCGGAAGCGTTAGTCTAGGTAATTTATTACTTGAGTCTACGCACATCAGACGTCTACTTAGTTCCAAAACTAAGGGGAAACATGCTGAGTATAACATAAATGACAAGGAATGGCTATCAAGTTCTTTTTACAAGGAACAAATGCAAAATCGAGGATGAGAGAGGTACTGTCATTGTTGTTATACCTATGGTGGCTAAGGTGTATCCACTAAAATCAGACTCCATAAGCTACTCATCGACTAAACGTGCAAACATAACTGAGAACGGATACGATTTATGCAACGAAACGAAGAAAACATCAACCAATTGTGAACAACAACCTGAAATCAAGACAACAATGTTGAAGAGTGTTAGCAACATACCAAAAACGAAGGAAAACCATAGGGAATATAATGTTGGAAGTCACACCAAAACTCGTGAAACAAAGGAAAAAGTACAAATCAGTAAGGAGGAGTTTAAAAAAGATTCAGCCGCAAGGGGGAGAGGAACAAGAAGGCTTACCGCGAGCAACCTGAAGAAGAGGAACACCGCGAGCAGCTTGGAGGAGAGGCACATCGCGAGCAGCTTGAAGGAGAAGCTCGCCGCGAGCCAGGAAAAGAAGTCGGCGGAGAAGAAACTCGCGAAGGATAAGAAGGTTGAGAAGAACCCGACAAGAGAAACTGCATCGACGATGAAGAAGAAGCCGAAGTAATCCACCACCAGCGCCAAGGATTCGAGAGGGAGTGTAGGAGTCTCACCCTTGTTGCATGTCATCGGAGAACCAGGCAGGAGGCGACACACTGAGAGGAGGTGACGCATGGGCTGGAGACGGTGGAAAATCGAAGAACCCTAACTCTGCTCTAGGGTTCGGTAGAGAGGATGCTTTTTCGAAGGAGGCTGTTGGAATATTCAGAAATGAGAAGAGAGCCCATCATCAACATTAACCGAAGCCCAAGTTGTAGAATAAGCCCAAACGTCTAAGGAGAAGCCCATGCCAGTCCAGCCCAAGTGTTGAAGCAACCCACGGCTCAGGATGAAAGAAAGTGACCTGAAACAAAAAAGAAACAAGTATGCAATATTTTACAGAGTATCAAATGATATGGCCTATGTTTTGGCTAGTTTTTATGCAGAATTTAGACAGTGACATTTTGTGTGAGACCTAGACATGTGAACTAGGAAGTTTATGTTTTTGTGTAATGCCTATATATATTATGAATGTAAGAAGATGGTGTAAGTTATCACCATTGGAAAAACCCATCTGAAAACACACATCAAAACCCCAAAAACAGTTAAGTTTTCAACAAATATAATAAGAACAACCAGCAAAGTTTTCACCAAGTTTTTCATTTTCAGTTTGCACTATGAATATGAGAAAGGAGAGATCATGAGCTTGGCAAAAGTTAGCTCATGAATAAACACCAAAAACCAACAATAAGACTGCACGATTGCTCAGAAAAACAGATGCAATGGTTACCAGAAATGTCACCTAGTGAATGGATACTTCAATCAAGAGGTAGAGAAGACAGAAAGAAAGATTAATGGAGTTTTAGTTTCACAAAGAGAAGCTTATCAGTTGTGTGGATGTATCAATATCATGTTTTGACTTTTTATATAATAGAGAAAATTTAATGCATTTAATGGTGTCTCTAGTTAGGAGAACTTCAAAAATATCCTCGTAGGGCTTAAGTGCTTCAAAAATACTCTTTCCTGAAAAAAGTTTCAACTTAAAATCTACCCTTAAAATATTGATAATCCCATATTACCCTTTTCGATAATTTTCTCTCTCCTCCAAAGCACCTCTATTTCTCTCTCCTATGGCGCAAAAATTATTGTTCTCCCACACCACAACAGATTCGGCGAGAGTAGCTTGAAATTGACATCAGATTTGTTGTCAATAGGTTGAAATCATTTGTTGTCAACAAAGAATCTTGCAATTAAGCACGTTCCGTATAAAAACCAGGTATGTATAGTGAGTTTTTCGTGTTTCTCTTGTGTTTTTCTTGTTTCTTTTGTGAGTTATGAAGCACTGGGTCAAAATAAGACTCGTTTATTGAAAACGAGTCTAAACGAGTCATATTTATCGAAATATCAAATGATCGCAATTAGTGACTGGGCCACAGAGTCGCACGGTCACATTGTTGCATTGGTTCATGGAGTCACACGGTCGCACTAGGTCACAGAGTCTCATCGAGGAGTCAAAGGGATCAAAGGTCAAAGGGTCACAGGGTCCAAGGGTAGCAGAGGTAAAGGTGTCGCAAAGGGGTCAAAGGGTCGCAGAGGTCAAAGGGTCGCAAGGGTACAAAGGTCGTAGAGGTACAAAGGTCGCAGAGGCACAAGGGTCGCAATGGTACAAAGGTCGCAAAGGGGTAAAAAGGTCGCATAGGGGTCAAAGGGTCACAGGGGTACAAGGGTCACAGAGGTACAAGGGTCGTACAAGGGTCAAAGGTTCAGTAGAGGTACAACGATCGCAAAGGGGTCAAAGGGTTACAGGGGTACAAGGGTCGTAGAGGTACAAGGGTCGCACGGTCGCACTGGGTCACAGAGTCTCATCGAGTCACGCGATCGCTGTGGGTCACCGAATTTACCCCTCTTTTTATGTTTTTGTTACAGGTGTAATGGATACGGTGGATGAAAAAGTCACACTGATTTATTTTTTATATGATGGTAAATGGGAAAAAACCAAATGGAGAATCTGAATGGGTTGGTAGAGTTCAAGAAAACCAGAGAGTATTTTTGTCCTCTGGTTAGTCTGAATACCAGCAACTGGTTAATGAGTTATGCGCAAAGATAATGGTGGGAAGTTGGGCTATTTGCCCAATATTGGTGAAAAATAGAAAGTCGACATATATAATGAATGACAAGCATCTTATTTGTTATATGTTCGATCGCATAAGAGGAATTCGACCTCTGCTGTATGTGGAGATAGAATCGGCAAGTGTGAAGTGTAAAATCAAAATTGAGAAGGAAATTGAGCCTCTAATTCCTGATTTTGGAAGCATTGCTAAAGAAGGTGAGGATCGAGGTGTTGTAGATTATGATGACTGTGTTATTCTAGGTCCAAATAACCAAAGTAGAGTTGAAAGTAATCCAGAAACAATAAATATTTTGGATTCGGATAATTCTGATAGTGAACATACAAGCGGGTTAAGAGAAGATGGTGGGTGTGCCATGAATGTGGTAGTTGATGGAGTTGTTTGTGGTAGTAATAAAGTTGATTCTTATGTGCCAATAGACCATAAGTATGGTGATGGTGAGAAAAACTCGGAAATGGTAGATCACGAGAAGGCAGACAGCGAAATTAATATCTTCGAGTTCGAAGATGGATTGGATCTTAAAATTGGGCAAGAGTTTAATAGCAAGAAGGAAGTACATGCATTTGTAAGGAAGGGTTCAATTGAAGCTTTGTTTAGACATACAACATTGAGATCTGGTACGAAGCTGTGGGAACTACGATGCAAGTTTGACGGAAGTGGTTGTAAATGGAAATTACGCGTGACATCAATCCCTAATTCCAATCAGTTTAATGTGAGAACACACTATCCCATTCATAATTGTGCACCTGTATCTAAATGGACTGAAGCTACAAAGGGTACAACGCAAATGATTAAGGATTATTTGAATGAGGAATATGCCGCGAATTATGAAACACCTCCAGCAAAGAATTGATGGCTCGTGTAAAAGCAAAGTACGGTGCCAATGTATCGTATTTGATGGAATTAAGAGGCAAATGTGGTGCTCAAAAGGAGATTTGTGGTGATGACTTTGAACATTATAGGAGGCTTCCAGGGTGGTTGCACATGTTTACAGAAAGAAATCCTACATCTGTCGCAAATCTTCAGCTCGACAGTGATGGGAAAAGCTTCAAATACCTTTTTAAGGATGTCGGAGTGGCTATAAGAGGATGGAAATACATGCGTAAAGTGGTTGTTGTGGATGCAACATTTCTGATAGGAGTGTACAAGGGAACATTGATTGTGGTGACCGCGCAAGATGGTGAATACCACCAATATCCTATTGCATGGGGAATAGTTGACAGAGAGAAGGATGAATTATGGACGTGGTTTATGTCAAGGTTGAAAGAGGTGATACCAGACGGACGTGATGTCGTTGTGATATCTGATCGCCATAAAATCTTGATCAAAGCAGTAAAAAAAGTATATAAACAAGCTGATCATGATTTTTGTGCGTGTCATATTTCGCAAAATATAAAGAGCTACGTCAATAAAGGTCATGGTAGAAAGACTTCAAAGGGTGATACTATGGCGGAAATGTTCTTCAAATGTGCATCCGCATACACAATGAACGGATTTGAAGTGCTATTGAATGATTTGAAAGCCAGGTAGAAAAATGACTTTTGTGACTTTTGTGACTTTTTTGACTTTTATGACCTCTGCGACCCTTGTACCCCTTTGCGACCCTTGCACCTCTGCCACCCTTGTACCCCTCTCCGACCCTTGCACCTCTACGAGCCTTGTACCCCTCTGCGACCCTTGTACCCCTGCGACCCTTGTACTGTTGCAACCCTTGTACCTCTGCGACCCTTGTGCCTTTGCGACCCATGTACCCCTGTGACCCTTTGACCTCTGTGACCCTTGTGCCCCTACGACCCTTGTACCCCTGTGACCCTTTGACCCCTGTGACCCTTGTACCCCTGTGACCATTATACCCCTTCGACCCTTTGACCCTCTGCGACCCTTGTATCTCTGCGACATTTGTACCTCTGCCACCCTTGTGACTGTTGTGACCTTTATGACCATTTTTTACCTTTGTGACCTTTGCGCATGTATCCTAATGTTGCAAAGTATTTGGAGAAAGAGGAACATGATCTTGTTAAGTAAGCAAGATGCAAATTTAAGAGAGAAAGGTACAACTTATTAACCACTAGTGGCACCGAATCAATAAATTCAACATTGAAGAAGTAAAAAAAGTTTACGATCCTAGGGCTTTTAGATATTTTTTTTTGGAAAGACAGTGGAATGGTTAAATAGGTATAGGTTGGAAGCAGCTACCGGTGATAATTCTCAAAAGTTAACACCTTACGTTGAGAAAACATTACATGAATGGTTTGGACATGCATCCAAGTATGATGTTATTGAATTGAATAGTGTGAGTGATGAGAATGAGGTGAGAAACGAGATGGTAGAAGATTTGTAGCGAGTCTTCAAAAAAGAACATGCGACTGCAAAATGTTTGATGTGGATAAGTATCCATGCAGTCACACAACTGCGGCACCATATAAGGTTGGTAAAGGTCACAAGATACTAGATCTATGTTCAACATACTACCTTCGGGAGACATGGCGTTTGGCTTACCAATAAACCGTGTATCTGGTTCCTGATTGCAGTGAATGAGACATTCCTCTTCAAAATACTGAAGTTACGGTTCTACCCCCTATGCTGGCTGAGAAAAGGTAAAGCGGAAGGCCTAAAGAGAATCGTTATCCTGGACCCGGTGAGGCTCGGAGAAGTACCCCATCTTCGTCGAGAAAAACCTCGTCTTCTTCATCAAGACAAACCTCATCTTCTTCGAGACAACCCCCATCTTCTACGTCAAGACAAACCCCATCTTCAAAGGCCAGCATCACTGACAGTGTTTGGAATGTGACAACCGAGACAACGTCGACTTCAAAAAAAGAAAGGTTTGTTAGTTAGTTTGTAATATTATATTATTTGTATAACTTTTATTAAACCTTTTGTGACTTTCATCGTTATAATTCGATAAATTCTTCATTTTAATTCGACCCATGCGACCCTCAATTGGATTAAATTAGAATCAAGTTTAAACGGAAACCCATCCGACTCATGCGACCCAATATGACCCCTTGTGCGACTCAGCCGATCCATGCGACCTCATGCGACAATATATGCGATGATGTGGCCATATATATGAATTCGTCGAGTTCGCATCTATTGATCAATATATGCAACCAAGCGACCCATGTGACCCTCAATTGGCATTAATTAGTTTGACATTGTAAATGTATTGTTTTGATTGGTTTTTGACATTTTCTCATTATAAACTCGTAAATTCGTCAAGTTTGCATGTATTGATCTTTATATACGACCATGCCATTATCAATATGTCATTATCAATATATTTGAAATGTATATGCCTAATTTAGAATCAATATAGACAATAATATAAATAATAGCGACATTTGAACAAAATATTGAATGTATTTTTTGAAATTTTCTCAAACTCATCAGACGAGTTCCTAAAATACTACTATCGCTTTTGAAACACAGACATTGGTAATACACAACTCAACTAGGGATACATGGGTCATAATCTGTTTTAACCATTGATTGACGTCGTAAATGTATTGTTTTGATTGGTTTTTGTCATTTTATCATTATAAACTCGTAAATTCGTCGAGTTCGCATCTATTGATTAATATATACGACCAAGCGACCCATGCGGCCCCTACGATCCTCAACTGGCATTAATTAATTTGGCGTTGTAAATGTATTGTTTTGATTGGTTTTGACATTTTATCATTATAAACCCATAAATTCATCAAGTTCGCATGTATTGATCCTTACATGCGACCATGCGACCCATGTGACCCTCATTCGATATTAATTAGTTTGACGTTGTAAATATATTGTTTTGATTGGGCTTTTACATTTTATAATTGTTAACCCGTAAATTCTTCAAGTTCGCATATATGCGACCCATGCCACCCTCAATTTATACGACCCATTCTATTGATCCATATATGCGAACTTATCGGTCTTGTCGAAAAGTGTAATTAATATTAATATTATTAAATAAGTCACATCAATTTTATATTTATATTATATTAAATTTATAGTGAAAGACATAAAATGTAATGTTATACAATATTTTTATTTTTATAATTAATATAAAATATACTAAATAATTTAATAATATTAATTATAATTAATTATGTCTTCAACTATTTCTCTCACATTATCTCATTGTGCCATGTATAAACTTTTTTTTTATTTTTTTTATCAATTTTATTCCTTTTATCTTTTTGAAAGAAAATATGTGAAAATTAACACGTGTTAATGCCAATAAAAAAGATTTATATAATAAATTATAAGATCTAAAAATTTCCAATTTATATTTAATCGTTAAATTGTTATACTATTAAATTAAATTTATAAAAAAGTAATTATTAATATTAAGAAGTTATTATTTTTTTATTCTATTGTTATAATATATAAATTTTTTATACAATTAAAATTTCATACATAATTTTATTTATTAAGAAAAAAATTTAATTTTACAAAGGAAAATAAGTTTAAAGAAGAAGATGATTTAGATTATATGAATTATGAGTTTTGTGTGGGCTATATTACAATTAATATTGTAGATTTTTTAGAGGAGTTTTATTTATTTTCTATAAAAATAAATTGATATTTACAAATAAAAAAATATAATCTTTTAAGTACCATATAATATAATTCGTATATGTTATATCACTGTTTTAAAAGGCGGAATATTAGATATACCCTCGTAGGGTTAAAACGCTTCAAAAATAATCTTCCCTAAAATAATTATTTAATCGGAAAAAAACTGGAGAAAAAACAAATTTACCCTTAATTTTCGAACGTGAAAAAACCCGCATTCTGGGTATTTTCGACGTGAAAACTGTGAAACCATGTCAAAACCAAGAAAGAACAAGTGATTTCGAACTTGAGAGGGATCGATTCGAAGTTGGTAAGAAGTAAATGGCTAGAATCAGCAGCAGTGGAGAAGAGAGCACGAGTCAATCTTCAATGGCGTCAATAAGTGTAAGTAGATCGATTTCTAGGGTTTTGCAGGCTGTCGAGTCCCAAAATGGTTTATTAATTTGAAATGGGTGCGAGTTTCAATGAGTCGGTTGAGTCTCAGTGAGTCGGTTGAGTCGCAACAGTCGGTTGTCTCTGTGATTCGGTTTGGGTCGCGATGGTCGGTTGAGCGTCGATTTCTAGGGTTTTGCAGGCTGTCGAGTCCCAGAATGGTTTATTGATTTGAAATGGGTGTGAGTGTCAGTGAGTTTGTTGAGTCTCAGTGAGTCGATTTGGATCGCAATGGTCGCTTGAGCGTCGCAGGGAGTCTAAGGGTCGTTTGAGTCGGTTGTCTCAGTGAGTCGGTTTGGGTCGCAATCGTCGCTTGAGCGTCGCAGTGGGTCTAAGGGTTGTTTGAGTCGATAGTCTGAGTTAGTCGGTTTGGGTCGCATGGGTCAGTTGAGTCGTATGGGTCGGTTGAGTCGCATGGGTCGGTTGAGTCGCATGGGTCGGTTGATTCGCATGGGTCCC
>CM071871.1:7477887-7506867 GCA_036759665.1 Gynandropsis gynandra
TACTTCCCACAGCTTTGTATCAGATCTCAATGTTGTATATCTAAACAAAGCTTCGATTGAACCTTTCCTTACAAATGCTTGTACATCCTTCTTGCTATCAAACTCTTGCCTAATTTTAAGATCCGATCCATCTTCGAACTCGAAGATATTATTTTCGCTATTGTGAACTACCATTTGCGAGTTGTTCTCACCATCACCATACTTATGCTCTGTTGGCAGATCAGAATCAACTTTATTACTGTCACAAACAACTTCATCAACTACCACATTCATGGCACACCCACCATCTTCTCTTACCCCACTAGTATGTTCACTATCGAAATTATCCGAATCCAAAATATTTATTGTTTCCGTTAGATTACTCCCAACTCTACTTTTGTTATTTTGACCTAACATAACATAGTCATCATAATCTAAAACACCTCTATCCTCACCTTCCCTATGAATGCTTCCAAAAGCAAGAATTAGAGGTTTAACTTCTCTCTCAATTTTTATTTCACACTTCACACTTGTCGGTTCTCTCCCCATATACAGCAGTGGTCAAATTCCTCTTACATGATCGAACGATAACAAATAAGATGTTTGTCATTCATTATATATGTCGGCTTCCTATTTTCACAAATATTGGGCAAATAGCTTAACTTCAAATTTGTTGTATTATTTTCTACCATCATCTCTGCGCATAACTCATCAATCAGTTGCTGATATGTCAGACTAACCGGAGGACATAAGAAAAATACTCTCTGGTTTTTCTGAACTCTACCAACCCATTAAGATTCTCCATTTGGGTTTTTTTCCAATTTACCCACATATAAAAAATAAATCAGTGTGATTTTCTCATCCATTGTATCCATTACACCTGTAACAAAAACATAAAAAGAGGGGTAAATTCTGTGACCTACAGCGACCGTGCGACTCTATGAGACTCTGTGACCCAGTGCGACCGTGCGACCCTTTGACCCCTACGACCCTTTGACCCCTCTGTTGTACCCATACCCATTTGCGACCCTTGTACCTCTGCGACCCTTGCACCCCTTTGCGACCCTTGTACCCATGCGACCCTTGGAACCCATCGACCCTTTCAACCCTTTGCGACCCCTTTCCCATGCGACACCTTTACCTCTGTGACCCTTGGACCCCTACGACCCTTGCGACCCTTGGACCCCTGCGACCCTTTACCTCTGCGACCCTTGGACCCATGCGATTCCATTACCTCTACGACCCTTTCAACCCTTTGCGACCCCTTTCCCATGCGACCCTTGGACCCATGCGACCCTTGAACCCTTTGCGACCCCTTTTCCATCCGACCCTTGGACCCCTGCGACCCTTTGACCCTTTGCGACTCCTTCACCCTTGGACCCCTACGACGACCTTTGATCCCTTTCACCCCTCGATGAGACTCTGTGACCCAGTGCGACCGTACGACTCTGCGACCCACTCTGTCACCTTTGACATTGCAATAAATATGACTCGTTTAGACTCGTTTTCAATAATTGCAAGAAACACAAGAGAACACGAAAAACTCACTATACATACCTGGTTTTTCTGCGGAACGTGCTTAATTGCAAGCTTCTTTGTTGACAACAAAGGATTTCAACCTATTGGCAGCGAATCTGATGTCGATTTCAAGCTACTCTCGCCGAATCTATTATGGTGTGGGGGAATAGTAATTTTCGCGCCACAGGAGAGAGAGAATTAGAGGTGCTCTAGAGGAGAGAGAAAAATTATCGACAAGGGTAATATGAGATTATCAATATTTTAAGGGTACAATTGAAGTTGAAAATTTTTTTTTCAGCCAAGGTATTTTTGAAGCACTTTAGCCCTACAAGGGTATTTTTGAAGTTCCTCTGTTTTAAAAATACATTATAAAATTATCATTAATTAGTGGTTAATGACTAATTTACCCATTATTATTAAGTAATTAATAGGTAAAGCTTTTAGAAAACAATCTGAAAATATTTTTACACTTTGAAAGTTATCATAGTTTTTTTAAAACATTATATACTCATGTTGTTAATTTTTTAATCTAAAGATTTAGTACTATTATATTAATAAATATTAAAAATTTTATTTTTTTTAATTTTTCACATTACTAATTTTTTATCTCTCGTTCAATTTGTCATCACACATAATATATATATTGAAATGAAAACTTTAAAATTTAAATATTTGTTAATAGAAAAATAATATACTTATATAAATCAATATGTGCATTGCGTGGATTCCAAACCCACTTCAATATTCATTGATGTGTTTTTGTGATATTAATATGATAATTTAAATGGTTATGGTCAAGCTTTTGAAAGTGATTAAAAAAATTTTGAAAAAACAATCATTGAATAATTGTTCATTGATGCCTACCATGTTCATAAAAAAAATATTGGAAAGTAATAGAAGGATTTGAAGTAAATTATCATGATCAAGATTATCGTGTTAAATTGCATCCCATAATATATATTACGATCTAAATATTGATATATTTTCTAATAGTAAATAATATTATATCTTATGATTGATATAAGTTCTAAATTAATTAATTTAAATCTAAAATCAGTTATATATTAATATCGTTATTTTTAATTCATGAATCAATAACTATTAAAATTGTTAATTATTTTATTTTTCGTTGCATTTTCACATCAATATATTTTTAACTTCATTAATTTTTATATTGAAATAAAAATTTTAAACAATAAAATAATTATATAAATCACCCCACGCATTACGAGGATTATAATCTAGGAATAAAAAAACAAAAATATTATTAGAACCAAGAATGAGAAACAAAATCAGTGAAAAATTCGAATCATTATGATACATAACACAATCGAGAAGATTTTTTTGAAGAACATTAGACAAAATGAAAGAAGAAAATGTCAAATATTAGTTTGGATCTAACTAATTTTCAAAAGATAGTTCAAGTTCTTATAATTTTCAAATATCATATCTATACTTCATATTTTAATCGATTTGAGACAACATAACATAATATTCCCTCACGCATAGACTCGGCCTTAAAGCGTGGACATCGCAATTGGGGTCCCATCATCGGATCATTAAAATCGGGATGAACCAAATTCTGATATCATGTCAAATATTGGCTTGGACCTAACTAATCTTAAAAACTAACTCAAGACTTTAGGATTGTTCAATACCATATATAGAATTTTATAGTTCATATCTTAATCAATCTGAGACAATACAACATAACAAAAAAAACGATGAAGAACTAAAAATGTTTAGAAGTTTGGTAGCCGTTTGAAAAGAGTTTAACATGAGAGGAAATTTGATCTAATGGCTAAACCCCAAGGGATAAAAGGTGTTTGTTCAAAAAGATGTCCAAAATATACAACCAACTGATTGGAGATAAAGTTTATTTCTCATATATATAATGTAAATCACCATATAGCTAGTGACATCGTTTTGGTGTATATATATATATACATATATATATATAAGTCATCGAGGAACAACAATACGATACTTTATTGATATCAGACATTTAAATTTAGTTTCGTCGATGATTCTATGATCAATTCACCTAAAATAATGAAACAAATTGTTAGATTATACACTAAAATAAAACTCGCAAAAAAAAACTATATATTTTTTGAGTTCCTTTTTTCATATATTTTAATGTCTATATAACATTATTCAACCTATTTTTTATTGGAACCAATCTTGAGTATAAATTAAATCTTTAACAATATTAGTTATTTTAAATTATTTGATATTTTAGTCCTCCAATCATAAATACATTGCACAATTGTCTATATATTTATATATTAAGTGTTTAATAAAATTAATAATATTTTTTTATTTCTAATTTGATCATTAAAATCAATTTTGTTATATATGTATCTATATATTAACTTAATTTTCTATTTAGTACTTATGGATACGTATTGTATTTGTATTTGTCGAATATCTGATTTCCAACCTATCAATCTTATGTCTATCATAGTTTTGTTCGTTACTTTAAGTTAGTTAGTTAGTTAGTTAATTAAGAATATTTTTGGTTTCGTTCTGTAACTCATTGTTAGGATGAGACGTGGATAAATAACTGTTAGACAAAAAAATAAAGACGAGAAAACTAGAAAAATAGGACACTAACGTGGTTCGGTAAAATGTCTACGTCTGCGGGCAAACAGTAGAAGGCTTTTACTAACTCTCACGAAATTACAATATTTCTTTCAAACTATAAGGAAAAAACACCGGTATTTCTTCTTACAATGAAGAGAAAGACTATCTCAAAGAACCAAGAGAAGAACCTTACAAACTATGAAAGACTACTTTCTCTCTCTGTTTTTCCTCTTCTTCTTCTTGTTTTGTGATTTTGGGATGGTTTTGAACTCTCTAAACCCCCTCCTTATATAGGAATAATTTTCCGACAAAAATCAAATGTAGGACCCACCAAAATAGTGTGGGCCCACCAATTGGGATAAAATCCACCGAATTTAGTGGATTTACGCCTTATATATTTTTTTGTTTTCTTCATGTTGGCCCCAGTAAAAAGTGGTTTTACCCACTTTGACATTCTGCCACTTAAAACCACTTTTTGTTGTATTCCTTCTTCCTTTCCACTTTGCCTTTGTCACATTGCTCATGTTTCTACTAGACCCATAGAAGATCGACACCAAATAAATTTTTCACCGTTTACTGGCTTCGTCAACATATCCACCATGTTTTCCTCTGTGTGGATTATCTAAATATCCACGCTGCCTTTCTCCACCATTTCCCGTACAAAATGATATTGTGCTCTTATGTGTTTCATCCTTGGATGAAATGTTGGATTTTTGCAAGATGCAAAACACTCTGACTATCATAGAATAAGACAATATTATCTTGTTTATGACCAAGCTCATGCATTAACATCTGCAACCAAATTGCCTTTTGTTGGGTTGTGTAGCAGCAACATACTATAGTTTTGAAACCCAACTTACAGCACTATCAGCAAGAGTAAACACGTATCATGTAGTGGATCTGCTTTTTCCCTACTGACTAAAAGGCAAGCCTAGAGCTTTCACTGAAACTAGCTTTGAAAGAGAAAAGAAAGATCTCCAGCTGGCTTGGCTTACGTGCTCAGCTCAAGCAAGAAGGGGATTCCAGTATAGTAAGAATCAACAGGAGAAGAAAGACAGAAAGAAAAAGAGCCATTAATCTGTAAATATATATAATTTTACTTCGATGTTCTCGATTTTGCAAGTCAACAATTCCGTACTTTGGAAAGGAGTAGCGGGTAAGGTCGCATCTCACAAGAGCGAAACGATCTTTCTCGATCAATCTCTTTGCCCCTCATTCTTCGAGAATCAGAAAGAGACTTTTTCAAGTTTGAATTTGTTCATTTGGAATCTGGGTTCTTCTACTTCATTTTGATTTACTTATTATTTATTTATTTATTTTCTCTCTCTTTTCGAGAAATCAAAAAGTATGCGAATAAATGGAAGGATGAATAAATTTTTATATTTTATAATATAAAATATAAAAGAATGAACTTTTATCTCCTCATCAGCTATGATGAATTTCAATTTCATTTCTGGGATCTCATAACCAAATCATTCATGATTAACCAAATCATTAAGATAAAGAATATCCAAATACCAAATTCGCACTTTTTGGCTCTACTCTTTCGAATTCTAATTCAAATATCCGGCGTTACAGGCCTCTTGAATCTTCCTGATTACCTACTACACTAATACGAATAGGCCGGATGTGTGAACGCTTGCCTCTTCCTACGAACCTATTGCATGTGCGCCATAATCGGGCTAAACTAAATACTATCGCTCCTTCTGACCCTGCAGACCTTCTCGCCCGAGCTCTTTTTGATCAATAAGATCAAGGTTCTCTAAGATTTCAGTTTGCATGCACTAGTCTAGCTAGTAATTGATTGCTCTTTAGGAAAAAGATTAGAACAAGGGGGTCTCATAGGTTTTTTTATAGATCTTTCTAGAAAAAAAAGTCAAAAAATATATATCTATCTCATCTTCTCAAATTTTTCCAATTTAATAACTTTTTCCAATAAACGTTGGTTACATTTCTTGATGTTATTTGTACCAGTAACCGGTTTATGGATGAGCCTGGCCCAGTGGAAAAGGCAATGGAAAGATTGGCTGAAGCTACTACTATGAAAATCTTCGTTTTTTTCCCAGGTTTAGAACGGCCAAAAAACTCTTGTCTTGTAAATGTGTCCCTAGCGTTGTTGTCTCGCGCTTGGCGCCAATGAGTTTTTATTTTCGAGGATGGATCGCCTAGAATCGTCTTCTTTTAGCCGGTGTGGTGGCTTATAACCCTAGAGATACCAGTTGAGGTCACCGGCATAGTCCAAATCGACATACCAGTAATAGTCATGTTTGATCCTCCATAACACAATGCAACATTTTTGATACCCTTGAAGTATTTCAAGATCCTCTTTACAGTACTCCAATGATCAATTCCAGGTTTTTCCATATATCGACTAACCCACTCAAACTGCTTGTGCAATGTCTAGTATGGTACATACCATGGCAAACATCATACTGCCTACTGCTGATGCATATAGTACTCGAGACATTTCCATCCTCTCTTCTTCTGTTCTAGGACTCATCTTGGAGGATAACTTGAAATTAATTAAAAGAGGGGTAGAGATTGACTTACAATCTTGCATGTTGAAACGACGCAAAATTTTACTGATATAGTTATATTGTAAAAGCCAAATCTTTCTATTATGTATGTCTGTGTTAATTTGCATCCCCAAAATCTTGTTTGTTTGGCCCAAGTCTTTCATTTCAAACTCTCTAGAAAATTAAGCCTTCAATTTTTTTAACATGATCATTGTAGAGGCATGCTACCAACATGTCGTCAACATACAATAGCAAAATGATGAAATCATCATCACCAAATCTCTTGTTGTACACACAAGGATCTGCATTCAATATGTTGTATCCAAGTAGGGGTGGCCAGTCTGGGTTACCCGGACCGACCCGAACCAAACCGACCCAAACAAACCAAATCGTTTTGAAATATGGGTTACCCTAAGAACCCATATGGGTTCAAATTTCAGAACCCGTTCGGGTTCAGATCGGTCCTGTTCGGGTTCGGATAAAACCCGAGAAACCCGAACAACCCAATTTAAAAAATAAAAATAAAATAATATAATTTATTTTAAGATGGACATCAAGCTATCATCAGCTGTAGCACTATCTACGGTAATAGAAAAAACCTTATCCTCAATACCCAATCCTTCAAACAAGTGATTATCTTGTTCGAAATTTCTAGTCCAGTATGCAGAAAAGGTAGAGTCGTGAAACAAAATATCTTGCTAACCAAATTCCATTTTTTATCAACAAAATATGTTGTTACACATATGTATCCTTCGTGGCTAATTGCGGTCCAAAAATCCGTAGTTAAACAAAATTTTACTATGAACCACTCCTAATTCAGTCTTCATCAACTCTTTCTCACGCTTATTACTTTGCAAACATTCAACCAACAGAGTATTTCTACATATGAATTTCGCATCCGATTTAGATAATGAACCAAATCTCTAAACAACGAATACTCAACTAATGAGAATGGAAGCTCATGAACAATCATCAACCTAGCAAATTTTTCTCTCCAAATGAGTTGATTTACTATATTTGCCCTCAACTTTCCATCATGATCAATCAACATTTCCAATGGATTGTTGGTTCTAGATTTACACTTGCAATTATCCACTTATCATCATCATCATCATCATCATCATCATCATCATCATCATCATCATCATCATCATTATTATTATTATTATTATTATTATTATTATTTCCAACCCATGGGTATCCCCTCACAATCCGAACCATTATTTTTTACCTTCCCTTTTCTCTTTGTTTATTTCCTTATCGTTTGAGAACAGATGACAATACAATTTATTTTCAATTCTGAAAACATACAAGATTTTAATTGTTAAAGAAAACCATGGAACACTTTTATGTGTATTTGCAGTTTAATTCCCATGTAAGCTTTTTTATCACCAAAACATCAAAATTAGTCATTGGTTTGCAAAAAAGGGTTCTGGTAGAGAACTTGCATTGACATGGGATAATTGGAGGAATTAGGGTTTTATTGACATCATTGGGGCACCATAAAAGAGAAATAAATGAGTGAAATGATCAAAAGAACAATAAGATTATTAGAACTAAGAATGAGAAACAAAATCCATGAATAATTCGAACAGATATGAGATCATTATGATACATAACACAATCGAGAAGGTTTTTTGAAAGAACATTGGACAAAATGAAAGAAGAAAAATGTCAAATATTAGCTTTGATCTAACTAATTTTAGAAGGTAGTTCAAGTTCTTACGATTTTCCAATATCATATATAGAAATCTAAAATTCATATTTTAACCAATTTGTGACAACACAACATAACATTTTCTCACGCATAGATGCGATCTTAAAACATGAACATCGCAATTGGGGACCCATCATCGGATCATTTAAATCAGAATGAACCAAATTCTGATATTATGTCAAATATTGGTTTGGACCTAACTAATCTTAAAAACTAACTCAAGATTTTAGGATTATTCAATACCATATATAGGATTTTATAGTTCATATTAACAGAGATATACCAAATTTGGCAAATATTTTGTAATTATATGGTGATATTCTCGTCATTATGGAGATATTCTGTCATTATGGAGATATTCTCCTCATTAGTTTGTTTCCTATTTGGTTACAAACATTGATGTATATAATATGCTCTACGATTAATGTAAACTTCAAGAGGGATTTTCACATATTTGCATGGTATCAGAGCCTGCCGCTTCTGGTCGTCAAAACGTGAAATCGATACCTCTCTGAAAATTTAAACAATGTCGACCGTAAATCCTGCACGTGTCGATCTACCCCCACCAATGATACTGCCGGTGGCTTGAATTCCACACATGGTTCGGCTTCTGAAGATACTACCGGAAGCCGTCGTCCTCGTGACTTGTCGATCCTATCTCCCTATTATTTTCATCCCTCGGAAGGACCAGGCACGATTATCACCTCCGTGCAGTTAAAAGGTGATACAAACTACGCCGATTGGGCAAAACATATTACTCATGCGCTGCGGACCAAGCATAAGCTTGGTTTCATTGATGGATCTCTCGAGCCACCGCTTCCCGACGATCCTAACTATGACCTTTGGGGACCGGCGAATTCAATGCTCGATGAATGGATTTTTAACACTTTGGACTGTTATGATAAGTTGTCCCATATCGGCTAGGACATGAACTTTGGGACTTGTATATATGGTGTTGGGGAACCCTAAACTCTTGAGCTAGCTTTTGGGATTAGTTAGGCCCAGCCCAATATTTGACATGGTATCAGAGCCCGGTTTGTCCCGTTTGAATATACTGATGTTGGGCCCCCGATTGCGATGTCCACGCTCCAGGATCGAGCCTGGGCGTGAGGGGGAGTGTTATGATAAGTTGCCCCATATCGGCTAGGACATGAACTTTGGGACTTGTATATATGGTGTTGGGCAACCCTAAACACTTGAGCTAGCTTTTGGGATTAGTTAGGCCCAACCCAATATTTGACATGGACCCGCAACTGCGAGCAGATGTGTTTGTGGTGGATGAAGTCCGAGTGTTGTGGGATGACTTGAAACAACAATTTTCGATAGGAAATATGTCCTGCGTGTATCAGATTCGCACCCATTTGGCGAGATGCTCACAACAAGGACTTTCCGTTAAAGTGTACTTCAGTAAATTGAAAAAGCTTTGGATGGAACTTGATGGTTACAAACCTGTGCATTCGTGCCAATGTGGAACGCTTCAGGCAGAGCTTGTCCGCGATCGTGAAGAGGAGAAGACGATGCAATTTCTCATGGGGCTAGACGACTCTCGGTTTGGAATGGTCTGTTCTCATATCTTCAGTACCAAACCTTTGGCAAGTCTCAATCAGGTATACTACAAAATCATTCAGGAGGAGCGCTACCAGATGATACAGCGGACCAAGGAGGAACGCGGTGATATCGTTGGGTTTGCGACTCGGGTGACTACGGCACCTATGTCGTCCGTGCTGCCTGCGAAGAATAAAGATGTGCACTGTAGTCATTGCCGCCGTAAAGGCCATGAGATCACGTCTTGCTTCGAGCTTCTTAGCTATCCTGACTGGTGGGATGAACGCCCTCGCAAGAATGGATCTTCTGCAAGAGAGGGGACGCAGGGAATCACTGTCGAACCGCTCGCGCGGGCAGACTCCACGAGTCAATGCAGCTCTGGTGGCCGATTTTGTTTCTTCCAAAACCGCAGCGGTTCCAGATCGTGCAAGCTTGCCGGGATTCACCGACGAACAGTGGAGTACGTTGCTTAATTTGATGTCTCTTAAGAAATCTGTGACTGATGAGAAACACTCTGGTAAGCCACGTACATCTGAGTTTCTTTTGGATTCCGGTGCTTCACATCATATGACCGGAGATGTTTCTTTGTTGGATAACCTAGTTGATCTGGTTCCTTGTCCAATTGGACTGCCTAACGGGCACGAGACATTGGTGACAAAACAGGGAGATCTGTGGCTCGGGGAAAGAATCCGACTACATTATGTTCTTTTCGTGCCTAATCTTCGTGTTACTTTAATATATGTGGCAAAGTTACTTCAGCAAAATGCGTATATTGTCACATTTACTGATCGGTTTTTTGTTATTCAGGACCGTATGATGAGGACCCTGATTGGAGCGGGTGAAGAACACAATGCGGTGTATGAGTTTCGGGGAACCGTTGGGGTGTGTGCGAACCAAGCTCAGCGTCTTTCTACCCGAGATTTGTGGCACCGTCATCTGGGGCATCGTTCTAACAAAGTACTGCATTATCTTCCTGATTTTGTTGGTTCTAGTAATGGTGTAGACAATAAGGCACTTTGCGACATTTGTTCTCATGCCAAACAAATACGTTCTAGATTTTTTGCAAGTGATAATAAAGCTCAGTCTCGATTTGATTTGATTCATGTAGATGTGTGGGGTCCTCATAACATTTCGTCTACTTGTGGCGCGACATATTTCTTGATATTAGTCGATGATTATTCTCATTCTGTGTGGGTGCATCTTCTTACCTCTAAGGCAGAAGTGAAGAAAATAGTCCAAAATTTATGTGCTATGGTAGAACGTCAGTTTAACACGTGTGTAAAGTGCTTTAGGACCGACAACGGATCAGAATTTCTTGTGCTTCGTACATTTTTCGCTGAAAAAGGGATCATACATCGGACGTCTTATGTGCATACTCCTCAACAAAACGGGCGAGTCGAGAGAAAACATCGTCACATTCTCAACGTCGCTCGGGCACTCATGTTTCAGGCAGGTCTTCCGGTGAAATTTTGGGGTGAATGCGTCCTTGCCGCCCCTTAATTAATCAACCACACTCCATCTGTATTGTTACACGGGAGGACTCCTTTGGAACTCCTGTATGGGATACCTCCGAGTTATGATCGTCTGCGGATATTTGGATGGCTATGTTACGCTCATAGAGGAAAGAAACCTGCAGATAAGTTTGCTCCGCGCAGCAGTTGCTGTATCTTATTGAGTTTTCCTTTTTCACATAAAGGGTGGCGTGTCTTTGATCTAGAGAAACAGGAATTTTTCGTTTCAAGAGACGTCGTCTTTCACGAAGACGACGTCTTGCTCTGAGTCCACTACTCTGAGTTCGGGTGTGTTGCCGCCGAATCCTGCTGTGTATGATGACAACCCCTCTGTTTCTGAGTCACCGTCCGATGATAGGAGCAAAGGAAGAACACATCAGTATCTTGCCACCCGCACAGGCAGACTCTCAACCGCCCGCGCGGGCAAACTCCACGACAGAGTCCACTGATTTGTTGTGTCCTGCGTCTGCAGGTTCATCGAAGCAGTCTTTAAGTGCACTTGCTCCACCAGTTTCTCGTCCTCAGTCTTCAAGTGCACTTGCTCCACCAGTTTCTCGTCCTCAGCGCGCACGCACTCCCTCTATTCGTCTCCGGGACTACGTTACACACTCCGCACAACGTCTCACCGATCCCATTTGTGTTCTCCCCTCGCCCTCTCGGGTTTCCAAAGGTACCCCATCGTATCCTATAGCAAATTACCTTACCTGCTCTAAATTCTCTCCACCGCACATGATTTTCTTGGCTTCTGTTACTGCAGGACATGAGCTATGTACCTTCCATGAAGCGTCTCACAGTCCTCAGTGGATTGCGGCCATTAATGATGAGCTTCAAGCGCTCGATGCTAACCAAACTTGGACATTGACGACTCTACCTCCTGGAAAAACCGCAATTGGCTGTAGGTGGGTCTTCAAGATCAAATACAACTCTAATGGGACGATTGAAAGATACAAGGTGTGTTTGGTTGTCTTGGGAAATCGACAAAAAGATGGTGTCGACTATGATGAGACCTTTGCTTCGGTTGCAAACATGCCAACGGTTCGCCTATTTCTCGCTATCGCCGCAGCTCGGAATTGGATTGTCCATCAAATGGACGTACATAATGTGTTTTTACATGGAGACCTGAGTGATGAAATCTATATGAAGCTTCCTCCGGGCTACTCTACGACGATTTCGGGTCAAGTTTGCCACCTTCGCAAGTCCTTGTACGGACTCCGACAAGCCCCTCGTTGTTGGTTCGCCAAGCTCACAACGGCCCTTACCCATTATGGTTTCCGACAGTCTTGGTCGGATTACTCGCTTTTTTCCCTCACACACGGCGAATCTCAGCTCTACGTTTTGATCTATGTCGACGACCTTCTTATTGGTGGTAACGACACTTACCTTTTGAATGCATTTAAGGCTTACCTTCATGATTGTTTTCACATGAAGGACCTTGGACCGTTGAAGTACTTTCTTGGCATCGAAGTGGCTCGCACGTCGGAAAGGTTTTACTTGTCTACCACAAGTTGGCATTATCAGACAGTCCGTTTCTAGACAACCCGGAGCAATATCGTCGACTTATTGAGCGTCTCATTTATCTCACAAGCACCCGGCCCGAACTCAGCTATGTTGTTCATGTTCTCTCCCAGTTCATGAACACGCCTCGGATAGATCATTGGCTTGCGGCTCTACGCGTGGTCCGTTACTTAAAAGGATCGCCGGGTCAGGGACTTATGCTTCGGGCCGACAGTGAACTTCGCTTGTACGGTTATTGCGACTCCGACTGGGCCACATGTCCGAAAACTCGTCTATCTTTGAGCGGTCACATCGTTCTTCTCGGACGATCTTCCATTGCTTGGAAGACTAAGAAACAACAAATGGTTTCCCGGTCTTCGGCGGAAGCGGAATACCGATCCATGGCGGTACTCACGTGTGAATTCAAGTGGCTTAAGGCACTTTTGGCGTTTTTCATGTTGCTCATCCACATTCTATGCACATGTTTTGTGACAACCAGGCGGCTATGCATATTGCGAAGAATCCGGTTTTTCACGAACGAACGAAGCACATCGAAATAGATTGCCAGTTTATACGGGATGAGTTACTTCGTGGATAGATCTCCATAGCTTATGTTCGCTCAGCAAAACAACTAGCGGATATCTTCACAAAGGTGCTCGGTGTTCAACCATTTCGTCATTTACGGTCCAAGATGCGCATTCGCGATCTACATGCTCCATCTTGAGGGGGTGTAACAGAGATATACCAAATCTAGGCAAATATTTTGTAATTATATGGTGATATTCTCGTCATTATGGAGATATTCTGTCATTATGGAGATATTCTCCTCATTAGTTTGTTTCCTATTTGGTTACAAACACTGATATATATATAATATGCTCTACGATTAATGTAAACTTCAAAAAGGATTTTCACATATTTGCACATATCTAATCAATATGAGACGATACACAATACCAAAAAATGATGAATAATTAAAAATGTTCAGAACCGACGGATTGGAGATAAAGTTTATTTCACATATATATAATGTGAATCACCATATAGCTAGTGACATCGTTTTGGTGTGTATATATATATATATATTTATAAGTACATCGAGGAACAACAATTCGGTACTTTATTGATATTGGTCGAACATAAACAATACATTTCAGACAACTCATAACACACATTGGTATTTGAACATAAGGAAGAAAAGACTGACACAAACTCTTCATCTTCAAGATCTTGTTCTCCATATATATATATATATATATATATATATATATCTTAAAATCATAACACTAAACGTCCTTAATAATTGTTTCCTCCTTATCGGCCTCGTCCTCCTCGTCCTCGAAGACCGAGATTGGGAAGGTCTTGGTCAAGCCAGACGAACCCTTGAACGTAACCTTTCCCTTTGTTGGATAATCAACCATCATCTCTTTGACATTGACCCATAAAAAAAGCTCTTTTCCTTTGCAACCAGTGAGGTTCTTCAGCTTACCCTTCTCTACCACCGCACTTATGTCAGTACCGTAAGACACAAGTTTCCCGATCTTCTTGAACTTGTGAATTATGCTTTGTTTCTGTTTCATCCACATAAATCCTGTGTCTCTCTCGTAACCAAACTCTTCCAAGTCCTTCAATGGCAATAACCCATTTGGTACAGACAATTCCTTCAAGAACAACCTCACTTTCTCCGTGCACAACGCCTTTCCTTTGTACACTTTTGCCTTTGCTCTCACTTCTTCTCCAACTAACGACATGTTTCTCTTTGGTTTCTTGTGGTATGTCTTGTTTTCTTTCTTCTGTCTTCGCCATCGTAGATATAGGAGGTGCGCTTTGGTGTGACTCTGCCCTCCGTTTATCGTAATTATTACGAAAAATGCCACTCAGCTTCATCATGTGAAATCAAACATTAAAAGTTAACCTACACATGAGATGGCTTATATTAGGCTTAATTCAAAGCTTCTAAGAGAGGAATCAATTCCAAATTAGACTTTGTTTATGATTTGAAAGATTAGCTAATTCATACAAAAAAAAATCGTGTAGTTAAGACGGTCCAGTGTACCGTACAATAATGCATGTCAGAAATAAATAAAACATGTAAAATGTGTTCCACTTGAAGCTTTTTATATGGTCCGAATAAGGCGATAATATACATCATCTTCGCTTTCTCATGACAAAAAAGAAAGAAGAAGGTTTTATAAAATCTCACCCACAATTGGGTCTAAAACTATAAATATGTTCGTTGCATAATAATAGGTGTTACATAAGACTTAACTAAAATTATAGATATTTGGAATCTCGTTTAAAAAGTTGTTGAGAATGTAATATAATACATAAAAT
This sequence comes from Gynandropsis gynandra, assembly GCA_036759665.1. Lineage (NCBI taxonomy): Eukaryota > Viridiplantae > Streptophyta > Magnoliopsida > Brassicales > Cleomaceae > Gynandropsis > Gynandropsis gynandra. Next base: position 7,493,088 of record CM071871.1, read on the forward strand.
GTGTTTTCCAATCCCCCAATTTATTTTGATTTAACCTTTTTTTTAATTAAAATTTGATTGATTCAAATAGGTATGTTGTTGTTGTTGTTGTTGTTGTTATTATTATTATTATTATTATTATTATTATTATTATTATTATTATTATTATTATTATTTTAACGAAAGAAGAATGTGCTTTATAAAAACAATCAAGTTAGATTTAAGATAGATGTCAGCCAATAAATTATAAGGCCCATATACATGAGGTCATTACGGTTAAACTAACACCCTTGTATAATTGTGTATATCTTTATCATAATAAAAAGTTGGGTTCTTTTATAATTTTCATATACATTACTAATCGTGATCATCCTTCTATGGCCTTTATAAGGCTTTATAGATTCATTGGCCGAAGAATTTCTCTTTCATCGTCCATTTAGATTATATCTAACAATTTGTTCTCATCAAAATAAATAATTTCATTATCGTATACAATTTTACAATTTATATGCTGAAATTTATTTATACAATGATCAACCCATTCACACTAAAAGAACTCACATATCTCAACTTGTTTCTAGCTAAGATAATACCGAATGATCATGATATTTTACTTACTCAACAAAAATACATCAATGATCTCTACAACGAACACAAAATTGATTCCAAGTCAGTTTCTGCACATATGATCGACTACAAAATTCGTCTTGAATGATGGTGAACTCTAATTAGATCCCACAAAATATTGTATGGTGATTGATCGTCTACAATGTCTCTCACCTACACGAACTGACATCAATTTTACCGTTAATCGTCTCTAATAATTTATACATGCATCTATCTCGTCTCACTGACAAGCGGCTAAGCATGTCCCATGCCACCAAAGAGGGATGAACAATTGAGATATTTTATTTATAAACTAATCTCATACTTCTTCGTGACTTTAATTATGTAGATTGGAGATGTCGATAAGATGACTATACAACCACTAGAGGTTACATTATGTATCTTGGCAAACATCTTATCATATGATTATCAAAGATAAAAAAGGTCGAACTATGAGATTCTCTAATGAAGCCGAGCAACATCCACAAGTTCAATGGATTATTAATTACTCAAAGAACTTGAAATCACACTATTTGAGAAATTGATCATGTGTTGTGATAGTATTGGGGCAAGATATCCCCAAACCTATTTTCCATATGGAGCACATGGTAATCCACAAAAAATATATATACATATTATTTTTCTAGTTTTAATTATATTTTACTAGTGTTATACTAATAAAAATAATAATAACATTAATATTTTCTAAATTATTGTTTTTTCTTTGAATTTTTATTATTTTATAACATCATTTTATTAATATATTATTTTTTAGAAAATTTAACGTTTAATGTTTTTTTTCAAACACAACATACCAATTTAACCATATAACTCACAAATTTTAATGGACAAAAATAGACCGGATTGGATAACAATTCTATTAATATATTAAAACTAAAAAAAATCAATTTAAACATATAACTCATAGATGCGAGACAATAACACCAAAACCAAACAATTTAAAATGCAAATAATTTTGCTATTTTTTAGTTTATATGATCTCAACACCAAAACACCATTTACTTATTAATAAAATGCAACTAATATCCTTATACGACATTGTGACTATGGTTAACATCAACTTATTCATCGTTAGTCCAAACAATCATGTTGTCGTCCTGGAGTCATCTTCATAGATTTTATGGTTACACCATCACAAACATTTTTTTCATCATCTTTAACCAATGAATTAAGTTAATATCCTTTTCTTCTATTTTTGCAGATTTCATCGTTAGATTTTAACAATTATCATATGCTAATTGTGGTATATTTGGAGACCAATCAAATAGCATTCCCATGAGATTGTCATAACCTATCAATCTTATGTCTATCTCATTCATAGTTTTGTTCGTTACTTTAGTTAGCTAATTGAGAATATTTTTGGTTTAGTTTTGTGAGTCGTATATATACACTATATAATTCATTATCAATATATTTAGATTATAAAAATCCATTTATTAATAGGTTATTTATTCAACCCAATACATCAAAAATAGTGGGTCATTTGCCAATCCATGAGTCCAACACACAAATTCAGAATTTGCAATCCTTCATCTCCACTACTCCATATTCCACGTTTGTACAAATTTAGCATCCACAACAAGAAAGATCATGTCGACATGTATATTTTTTAAATATTATTTTTATAGTAAAAAACATATTTACATGCAGAAAAAGCTTAATATTATAATAAGAAAGGAAAGAGTTCTGCTTTTATGATAAGTTTAAGAATTTCAACTAACTAAAAAGCTAAACAGTTTCAAAAAATCTAAATTCTCACATATCTAAAAGAAATTGATATTTATATGCTTATAATTGCAAATTGTTATATAGAAATCAATCTTAATATCACTAAAACAAAAAAAAACATAATTTAAACTTTTTTAATATTTTATTTAAACATCATTAAAATTTAATATTATTTTAAAAAATATAACTACATTTTCTTAAAAAATTAAAAATACAAATAAAATGAAAAATTTTAATATAATATTTTACATATCCAAATATAAAATAATTAATAATTTAATTCATTTCACATAAAATATAAGACCACTCGTGTCCTTCCGTATCCGCGGTGGGTTTTACACATATGATATGGAGATCTAGCACGGTGAACAAGTAAGGTAGGGGCTTTTTGATTAGGCGAACTAGTTCAACTAGTCCAAAACACAACTTTCCACCCCTTTTCACGGTTTTAGCAAAGTTTAGGTCCCAGGTCCAAAACGTCGACAGAGGGTTTAGAACCTGAAGATGAAGTAATACCTTTGAAGAAAGAGGCGGTATCAAGTTCCGTACCATCTGTTCCTGGTTCTCACTGACGAATTGTACTGTGATCCTCTTTATTGCATAAGAGAAGAGGAACGAAAAGAAAAGAGAATGGACAGAGAGAAACATAGTGAATCGACGAGAATTTCAAAAAAATTCCATTTATAAAAAAATGTGTGGGAACAATATATATTTTATAATGATGACCTTTCTGATCTTATTGGAGCCTATATTAGTATTTATGGGATGCTTCTACATCTTCATTTGCCTCTTGTTTTTTTCTCGCTATACGCAGAGAGAGATAGAACTCACAATCAATGAAAGAATCGCCCTTTTTCTTCCCTTTTTTCAATCGAAAGGTGCATCGAGCACTTTTAATCTTCAAAATTTTGTTCGTTTTTTTTCTGTTTTTGTGAACTGGCTATCTCATTTTTGAGGACCTCTCTGCCATTTTTAACTCGTATGTCGGATTGTTCTTTCTCTCTCTCTTTCTGTTATCTATCTTTTTTAACTTTCTACAAATTCAACGAGATAAAGAACGAAACGAAGTATAGACTGTTCAGCCATAAAGCAATCAATCGTAATAGCCAGGTCTTTCTAAGAGAATGAATTTGAATAGGGACATAGCGGATTTTTCCCCAACTTCAGAGCTAATGGGGATTCGTTTATAAAGAAAGACGTACCAACCTTACCATAACCTTCAAGGTCAGACAGTGTGTCAGTAAAGACGCAATGATTAAGGAAAGGTATAGACATATAGACAGGACATATGGGATTATAGGTTCCAGATGCCAACCGCTGAAAGTTCCGACTAGCGGACAACGTCCTTCGTCTGGTCCCTCCATGAGGAGGGGGCTGGCAATGGCTTGATTCTGAGTCCTTACCTTTCCTGAATGAAGATCTCTCTGAACAGAAGGGAGCTTGACTGCAAGACCCACCCGTCAAGCAGGGACGAAAGTCGACCTTAGTGTCCGACAGTGCCTAGTGGAAGGATCGTCGCTCAACGAATAAAAGTTACTCTAGAGATATCAGGTTGATCTTCTCCAAGAGCTCACATCGATGGGAAGGTTTGACACCTCGATGTCGGCTCTTCGCCACCTAGGGCTGTAGTATGTTCCAAAGGTTGAGTTATTCTGAATGTCGGAATACCTTAATACACATTGCGTCTTAAGTGAAAGAATGCCTTAGAATTAATGCGGGATTTACTTGTCTATGTATTATTCAATTCGATCTTTTAGGTCATGCGTTCCCTCGATAGTTATGCCACAATGTCCTTAAAACCTATATGTGATGTATAGATTTCTACAACCATAACATATTTCTTTACTTGAATATAAAAAAGAAAATTTTATGTATTTTAAAAAAAATGGACTGGTTAATTCTATAAAAGAAGGTCTTCGAGGTACGATTATAAATTTCTATTTATTTTTGTTTTACTAAATAAACCATAGACCAGTTGCCTTTTGTTTTATTTTTAAGAGTATTAAATACACCCATAATTTTGAGCTTTATATTACTCCTTTATAAGAGACATGTCAGATCAATCCTAGTAGCTTCTTTCTCAGTTTAGTGAGAAGTAAGAAGATAGATTACATCCAGCCTGCCCTGTATCCATAGGGAAAGGCTACTCTGTTTTCGAACGGATTCCATCCAAACCAGTAGGCTAACGTATGACCATATTAATCTAATGCACCATTAATTCTCACCAAAGACTCATCTTAATAATTTAATCCTTCCATCTTGAATGGTATACAATTGATCATTTATCATCAGAGTCTCTCCAGTAGAATAGATCATTTTGGTTGATATCCAAATAGAAAAAAAAAATTCTCTAAAATTTGAGTCAAGATTTGATCTCATCTTGAGATTGATGATGAGAAGTCTCAAATGCTCTCATTTGAGGAATAGTAATGAAGATTTCATGTTGAAAGCAATCATACTGTAGCTTAGGTATTGAATCTTCTATTTTCTGATCTATGTCGTCTAGATAGATATTAAAAAGAATATCATCCAATAATGGTATTTTTGGTACCCCTATCTTGGATTAGATATCTCTTCCCGATTCATCAAGGATAAGTATGTTGACAATACTACTAATCATCGGGCAATCCTTGGGTGACCAAGGAGTAAGATCGCCTAGAAACATACAAATAGCAAACGTGAAGGCTTGACGACTCAGTTGCACTGACAGGATCACCTTAGGGACCACTAAGCTAATATCTCTTTCCTAAGTCTTCGTAATGGTTTAGAATCTCCGCCAACTATGGAGAACCAAGTTTAAGGCTGGACTCTAGACTACTTGTTTTTCGATGGAATACGGATTGGATAATTTTTTATTTAAGTTTTTTATTAGATTATTAGTGAATATATTATCCATGTAAATGTGATGTTTAAATTATTTTAAAAGTGAAATATTATTTTAATTTAATCAAATCAAAAACATATAATCATATCACTATTAGAAATCTAGAAAATCCAAACGGAATTTCCAGAAGGATTAATCCGTCCATAAACTTACGGATAGAACACTATTACTAACGATAAGATAATTTTGTCTGTAATTGTCCGTAAATTTCGAGATAGAAAAGCAGTTCACAGGTCGTCTGTATTTCCAGACGGATTTGAGACGAAAAAACGGGTCATCGCAAATTAAGGACGGAATAAGCGTCAGTCCGTAAATTTATGGACGATACCCGTGTCCGTCCAAAAATTTACGGATGATAGCCGTGTTCGTCCGCAAATTTGCGGACGGGTACGAGGGTTCCATTTGGATTTAGGAACGTTTTCAAGATGACTCGTCGACAAATATTAGTCATAGTCCAAAATATGTCCTTAATCAGTCCAGAAATTATCTATTTAACCCCCTCCTATCTTCATCTGTTTCTCACACATAATTTTTAAATATTTCACCACAAATCTTCTTATTATATCTCATTATAATGGCATCACCATCGAGATCAAATATTTTTGTTTCTAGACAATAGATGTATAAAATAATTGAACCGGAAACTCCAAGTGTATCGAAGGAGTTTATAGAAGACATTATACAGTTTATGACGATGGCGACAAATCAACAAGTTTATAAAGAAAGCGGTAAGTTGGTTTATCCATGTGCCAAATGCAATAATAAAAAATTTGTTAATGAGAGAACCGTTTGGAATCATATTTATTTAAGAGGTTTTACTATGAATTATTTAATGTGGTTATCTCTTTGAGAGAATTTTGCACCACGACCTAGTAATGTTATGGAAGATTTTAGTAGGGTATTGTACATCATGAAGTGTTTGAGACTTCTCAAGATGAGGAAATGAATGTGGAAATGGTGCAAAATATATTCGATGAAGGAAATGAGGAAAATATTGAAGAAAATCCGAATTAAGAAGCGAAAACTTTTTTTGAAATGTTAGAAAGTGCTAGGCATCCATTTTATGATGATTGTAGAATGGGTATTTCACAGATGTCTCTATATGCACGTTTGATGAATTTGAAGATTGAAAATAATCTTTTTTAGAATAGAATGGATTCTATATCGCAATTAGTAAGAGATTATTTGCCTGAAGATAATAATGTAGTAAAGTCATTTTATGAGACAAAGAAGATGATGAGATCAATGGGTTTATCTCCATATCAAAATATTGATGTTTGTCAAAACAATTGCATCATTGTTTGGAAACAAACATCAGATTTAAGTAATTATCGATTTATGGGAAAATTTTGTTTTATTTGACAAGAATAGAAAATCGGTTTTGTATCGCCGTATGTGGTATTTACTAATTACAGACAGAATCAAAAGATTGTATCAATTTGAGAAGACTGCAAATGACATGAGATGGCATGCTGAATTCAACTCGTGAAGGAGAAATGTGTCATCCCTCATATTCAAAATGTTTATCCTGATTTTGCAACTAAGAGTCGAAATATTTATTTAAGCCTTTGCACTGATGGTTTTAATCTATTTAGTATGTTTAGGAGAAATTATTCATTATGGAAATTATAGCATCGTACAATTTACCATCTGATATGTGAATGAAAAGAGAATTGTTGAATTGCCATATGTTTTTCTGAATTATTGGTCAAACATGCATACGAAGCAATTGGAGGTATGATTGATTTTGTTAATAGTATAATAATTAATAATTTAAATATATTATGTTAAATATACTAATGCTTTCATGTTTCAGGTATTGACATATTTTTTCGAGATTTATGTATGAAAAATTTGAGTGTAGATGTGGTACGTAGACTGAAAATTAACGTAGTTACTATTCTATGTAACTTGAAAAAAACTTTTCCACCATCATTCTTCGATGTTATAGAGCATCTGACAGTTCATCTATCACACGAAGTCGCGGTAAGAAGTCCAGTTCAATTTTTTTGGATGTATCCATTTGAGAGATTCATGTTTCATCTGAAAAAACAAACAAAAATCTCGTCGAGAGGGTTCAATTGTGGAACAATATGTGAATGAGGAAATAATTTTTTTCACTTCTTACTACTTCGAGCCACATATTCAAAGGCGAAGTAGAAATACAGACAAATATTTTGATGGTTGTGTGGAATTTCTATATCCAGTACCAAATGTTCCAAATATATTTTCCAGAACTAGTCGAACTGTTGGTAAGGCGAAATATCTATGGCTATCACAATGAGATATCCACATCGCACATACGCATGTTTTACTCAACTATGAATATCTAAGGCCTTTTGAAAGGTAACATACGATAACTATGGATTCAATTGTGTATACATATTCTATTTGTAATATTTACAGAATTTTGTAACATTTTATAGGATATTTGACGATATATTAAAGAATATATATGTGAACATTGATGAATCTAAACTCCAGGAACTTAAAGAAGAAATATCTCCACATGGATCAGAAAATATGTAAGTAAATGATATTTTAAATATAAATAAATTACTTTTATAATTTGTTCTGATGCTTTGTCAATGATTTTTTAATCTGTAATGCAGATTGAGATAGGCAATCACCCATTGTGGCTACAAGACTTGTTAAAGGATCGATTATGAAAGTTACGAGTTAGCCAATGTATTTTACACGTGGTTACAACTTTCACACTTATGAACAAGGGAATTGCAGTCAATTATGAACTATGATATATGTGTGAAAGGTGAAAACTATTGCGAATCGACCAAGGAACTAGATTTTTATGGGATTTTGAAGGAAATTTTGCAATTGGAATATCCAGGTTTCATTACTACTCTAAAACTATGTTATTCATATCATGTAAGACATTCTGGATTATATTGAATTATATTTGATATTTTTTGTAGGTTATGTTGGCTTAAGAGTGATGTTATTTCGATATGATTGGTTCAATCCAATAATCGGTCCCAGAATAAGAACAAAAAATTATGTGTTGTAGAAGTTAACTCGATAAAAAGATATGCAAAATACGAGCCTTTTATTCTTGTGTCACAAGCCGATCAAGTTTGTTACGTTCATATCCACATATTGGTGTGTCGCAAAGAATATAATTCAAAAGGATAAATTTATTGACAACACATAAGAACAACAATTTGCAAGACAACAACAAACAACCGAGATTGTTGCTATTGATGAAAATACTGTTGAAGAACTTGCGCATGGTGAAATCAAAGAAATCAAAACAAATGATGATGATCTTTATGAAGGGATAGAAGAAAAAGAATAAGAAGAATTTGAATCAAATTTAAAACACAAGAATCGACAAAAGAATTATGTAACTCTAAAGATGATTTAAGTTAACCTTGTTTTCGGATGTTGAAAATAATAAAAGAAATATTTCTATTTCTTATTATTTTGTTAAATCAGTTTATTCGGTGTTGAGAAGTTGTAACATTAAAATATTTGAAAACGAACAATATGATAAGTTAATATTATTCAATATAAATAACCTATTTCTTGAATTAATATCTATATAATCATGAAACAATTTACTAAAATTCATATGTTAAAAATTTATCAATTAATTCTATTATATTTGATAGATGACACAAAATAGAATTTTTCCAATCGATATTTAGAAATGGATTGTAGGTGGATAAGGATCTTCCCGATTGCAGACGGATAAGGCTCGAGACACGTAGGTGCAGACGGACTACGGACGACATCATATACGAATGTACGTATCAAAGCCATTCGCAAATACAAACGGGCGTATTAAGTGTCATCCGTAATTGCGGACGAAAAAGACACACACCATCAATAAGTCGTCCGTAAAATTGGGATGACTTTCGGACGGCTCGAAATTCCATCTATAGATTACGAATGTTCGTCCTAAGTCCTTCCCTAGTTACAGACGGCTTAAGGATGAGTTTTTTTGCCATCTGTGACTAGGGACAGATTATGGACGATTGTTTTTGCCCGTCGACAATGTCTATAAATTTCGATTGCTCCACCCTTCTCCATTATTTCGTTGTTCCGACTTTGCCAATACCTGACGTTGTTCATCCCTTGCGACCCAACTCTTGCCGCTACCTGGCTGGCGTTGTTCGTCCCATGTGACCTAACTCTCGCTGCTACCCGACGTTGTCTGTTAGTCTTTTTGTCTCTATCGTCCGTTCATATGTCCATCCGATATCATTCGTCTATGTCGTGTGTCTGTCCGACGTCGTACATCTATGTCGTTCGTTCGTTCGATACCATCCGTCCGTCTCTACTTCTGTTTGGCAGGTTAATTTATACATGATTTTGAGATTTGAAATATGTTTAGTTAGATTTGGAATATAGTAGTTAGATTTAGAGTAAATTTAGTTAGATTTAAAAAACATTTGTTAGACTTGAAAAACTAATATGTATAGATCAAATGTTTGTTGAAATGTCTTAAAGAGATTTGAAATAAGTTTAGTTAGATTTTGAAAAGATTTGTAAGAGAACACTATTTTTTTATTTAGAATCTTATGGATTGAATTTCGTTGGAAAATTGATTATTTAGAGGTAATAAATTATGTGTTAAATTATATATGCAACTGATTTCGTTAAATTATATTAGCATCTTTATTAGTATAAGTCTTTTTAAAAGACTCAATGAATCAAAAACTTAAATAAACTGACTAAGATATTTTAATTTTAACTTTTAGTATGTCCAGTCGCGTTGGAAGAGGCGAAAGATGTCATCAACGATCAGAAAGACATCAGCGGTTAATGCGTATGCTGAAAACAAAAATGTCTATCATCGATTGAGATGCATGCGAGAACGATGATTCCAATGACGACAATTTAAAAATATCACCGACTGATTTGTAATATAGGGTTATTATGTGTAATCATTAATTAAGTATTAATTATTTGTAAAAAGTTTAAATTAAATTAAATCAAATTTTAATTATAAAATTTTATTTTTTTATTAAAAAATTGCGGACGGTCGCGACCCATCTGTCATTTTTCGATGTTATTCTGACGACTCTTCTATCCGTATATTGATCGTCTTTCAATCGATTTACGGACAATTCTATTGTTTGAAATTGCGGACGGTTTACAAATTAAATTTTCAATCTATATTTATGGAAGAATTACAAACGAGATTAATTTGACGACGCTTGTTTGCATACTATTATTTTTTATTAAACCTTTATTTTCTAGTAATGTATATTACAATAAACAATTTAAAGATTTTATTCATTAAATAACTCAAACCCTTAATTAAAAAATGAAACAATATTATTAAAAAATTATATCATTATATGTTTTCATAAAAATTATTATAAAAATAAATAAATAGAATTTCATAAATTAATAAAAAATTATTTAAATTATTTCAACTAAATACTTTTTAATCTTCAATTCTATTTAAAATATATTCATTTTTTATTTTTATCCAAATTGAATATATTTAAACGTATTATATACGAATAATATCTAGTGTTATTAATATAGCATAGCACAGATAATATCTAGTGTTATTAATACATCAATCATAGGTAAACCAGATCAAATCCAGACATATATTCCATTAGAATATACAAGTATATAACCGTCATAAGATTACTATGTATATAATTAATAATAAAAATACTATGATTTTCTATAATTGTTAAAAGATAGTACCTTAATTACTTATATAAATAAAAAAATCAGGTAAATCCCAACGCAAATTTCTCTAACGCTCTCTGTTAGGTAAATCATCCAATTTATCTTCCTTTGGAAAAATTAAGAAAAATATAAATTACGGTAAAATAAAATAAATAAAAAATCGATAAGAGGAGAGAGAGAGAGAGAGAGAGAGAGAGCAACCATCTCCTTGACTCCATAAAAGCAAATCAGATCCCATAATCTAAGCAGAATCAGCACCGGAGATCTCTACGTACGCCACTCCACTGCACGTGCACATACGCCGGCGAAAATGGGTGCAGTGAAGTCGGCGATAGGCGATATGGTGATAACCTTCTTGTGGGTTTTCCTCTCCGCTACGTTTGGGATTCAGACGGCGGCGATTATTTCCGCCGCGGGCATTCACGGAGTCGCCTGGGCTGCGCCTATGATCACGACGTTGCTCGTTTTTGTTTACGTCTCGATCTTCACCCTCATCGGAAATCTTCTCGGCGGCGCTAGCTTCAACCCGACCGGAAACGCCGCCTTCTACATTGCCGGAGTACCCGGAGATTCCCTCTTCTCCATGGCACTTAGATTCCCTGCTCAGGTACTTAGAGTTCGCCATCTTTTCACTAATCATCTCTTTGGATAGAATCAAATCTCGCCATCTTGCTTTGATGAGATTTATCCACTCGAGTGTGATTTTTCTTGCTTAATTTGTCACGTGGAACGCGTACATATGGGGTTTATTCTGTTTTATATTATATTGTTCTATGCGTTCAATGCTACACTGTGATCCTGTTACCTCGATTGAGTTTGAATTTTCTCGGAACTGAAGCACACAGATCCTTCACGAGATTCATTTTTTGCTACCATTTTGATTGATTTCTTGTCAACTTCTAATCTTTTTCTTATTTCAGTAAAGAAGAAAAGAAAATATATGTGTTCTTCTTTTTCTTACTTGGCTTTTATCAGAAACAGTCAATGGAGGTTTTGGTGGAGGTGACTCTGGAGAGATATCGTTTAGGACTCTAAATCCCATCGTGATTCTGGAGAAATGTCATTTAGGAATCTAAATCAAAGCTTTTATTAGGAAGTGAGTGGTAGGACCATTTTTGCTGGATCAAAAGAGCGTGTTACCTTTTTGTAGCATGCGTAAGCATTTGCTTTTCATATCTGAAATTTCTGCATTCCAAGATTCCTTCTCTTTCACCTTCTTGATGCTATCAATACCGTTTTGCTTGAAATAGAAAAGTTTTCATCTTTGAAATAAATATGTGATCTCAGGCCGCTGGTGCTGTGGGAGGTGCTCTGGCCATCTTGGAGGTGATACCTGACAAATACAAGCATATGATTAGAGGGCCAGCATTGAAAGTTGATTTGCACACCGGATTTATTGCAGAGGGGATTCTCAGCTTTTCAATTACCTTTGCGGTTTTGCTGATTATCCTCAGGGGTCCTCGGCGCCTGCTTGCTAAGACGTTTTTGCTCGCTGTTGTAACCGTCTCACTGGTTATTGCGGGTTCCAAATACACTGGACCAGCCATGAATCCTGCCATTGTAAGTATGCCTTATCTTTGCATCTTTGTTGCACGCCCCTTTTTCTACGGATTCAAGTGATCCGCTTTATCCCCTATTAGCCCACCAGACAATAGTAAGAATTATCCAAATGCACTCTACTAGTTCTTTATTCTTTGAATATTCTGAGAAAGCAGGCGATTTGTAAGGTCAGATTACATCATATCCTGCAGAGAATTTAGTGACGATGTATGTGTTTCGTCTTGTGTATGGAAATGCAGGCATTCGGGTGGGCGTTCATCTACAATTCTCACAATTCATGGGATCATTTTTATGTGTATTGGATCAGCTCCTTTATGGGAGCCATTTTTGCTGCGTTGGTCTTCCGTGCACTTCTCCCGCCCCCTCTGCCCCAGAAGAAGAAGCAGAAGAAAGCCTAAAGACTGCCGGAGTTTTGTCTCCCGGTGAAATTTGTAGAGATTCTAATGAAAAATAAGAAAAAGAAGAGGTACCACACGTTCTTCTTCGTGTTGGTCCTTAGCCAATGTTAGATTCATGCGTTTATGGGTGATGGATTGTACGGACGTGACATTTCGCCGGCTGTGCATAATTTTTTTTTCTGAATTCTCCGGTTTAGTATTGTTTTGTCCGGTTTTTTCCTTTGGGATTGTTTTTTATAACCAGCAGTTCAAAAGGGGAAGAAAAAAACACACTATGGCACAAACGATGGAATATCAGATATACCCTCGTAGGGCTAAAACGTTTCAAAAATATCATTCCCTAAAAGAATTACTTAATCGGAAAAAAAAAATGGAGAAAAGACAAATTTACCTTTAATTTTTCAACGTGAAAAAAACCGTATTCTAAGAGAGTAAAAGAATTACCCGCATTCTGGGAGAGTAAAAGCCAAGAAAGAATAAGTGATTTCGAACTTGAGAGGGATCGATTCGAAGTTGGCAAGAATGAAATGGCTAGAATCAGCAGCGGTGGAGAAGAGAGCACGAGACAATCTTCAATGGCGTCAATAAGTGTAAGTAGATCGATTTCTAGGGTTTTGCAGGATGTCGAGTCCCAAAATGGTTTATTGATTTGAAATGGGTGTGAGTGTCAAGAGTCGGTTGAGTCTCAGTGAGTCGGTTGAGTCGCAAGAGTCGATTGTCTCAGTGAGTCCGTTTGGGTCGCGATGGTCGGTTGAGCGTCGATTTCTAGAGTTTTGCAGGTTGTCGAGTCCCAGAATGGTTTGTTGATTTGAAATGGGTGTGAGTGTCAGTGAGTCTGTTGAGTCTGAGTGAGTCGATTTGGGTCGCAATGGTCGCTTGAGCGTCGCGGGGAGTCTAAGGGTCGTTTGAGTCGGTTGTCTTAGTGAGTCGG
>CM071871.1:7522180-7543833 GCA_036759665.1 Gynandropsis gynandra
GGTCGGCGAGAGAAGCAAACGACGGCGACGAGGCGAATTAGGAAGTTGCAGTCGACGAATTGCAGCGTGAGGAGGAAAGCTCGAACCTGATTAAAAGTTGGAAACGGGCACCGAATTTCCGTCTCCAATTGGAGACGGCAGAAGTCGGTTCCCAATTGGAGACGGCAGAAGTCGGTTCCCAATTGGAGACGGCAGAAGTCGGTTCCCAATTGGAGACGGCAGAAGTCGGTTCCCAATTGGAGACGGCTGAGCCCGTCTCCAATTTTTTTTTTATAAAAAAAAAATTAAATCGGTTTTGGTGAAATTTTGACCTGAGAAAATAGAAACAATCATATATATGTGGATATGTGGATCGTTATAAACAAATCGGTTCCTCGTATATATGTGGATCGTTATAAAAAAAATTAAATCGGGATGATAGATCGGGACGTTTTAACTGTGATAGATTAATTTTCCGAAAAATCGTCCCTAAACCGTCCCTAAATCTGTTTTTGAAGTACTAAATTTAGGGATGGTTTCAAATCCGTCTCCAAATTTGGAGACGGACGACATGCCCGTCTCCAAATTTGACACAGATTAGACACGACTCCTCGGTTCCCATTTAGAAACGGATTAGACACGACTCCTCGGTACCCAAATTTGGGGACGGATTAGTGACGGATTTCATCGTTCGTCCCTAATCCATGTCTAATCCGTTTCTAAATTTAGGGACGGAAATGTCGGTTCCTAAATTCCGTCCCTAATTTCCAATTTTCTAGTAGTGCTTGGACCCCTGCGACCTTTCCAACTCTTTGCGACCCTTGTACCCCTGTGACCCTTTCAACCCTTTGCGACCCCTTTCCCATGCGACCCTTTTACCTCTGCGACCCTTGGACCCCTGCGACCNTGCGACCGTTGCGACCCTTGGACCCATGCGACCCTTGCGACCCTTGGACCCCTGCGACCCTTTACCTCTGCGACCCTTGGACCCCTGCGACCCCTTTACCTCTGCGACCCTTTGAACCCTTTGCGACCCTTTTTCCCATGCGACCCTTGGACCTATGCGACCCTTTGAACCCTTTGCGACCCCTTTCTCATCCGACCCTTAGACCCCTGCGACCCTTTGACCCTTTGCGACCCCTTTACCCTTGGACCCCTGTGACGACCTTTGATCCCTTGATGAGACACTATGATCCAGTGCGACCGTACGACTCTGTGACCCACTCTGTCACCTTTGACATTGCAATAAATATGACTCGTTTAAACTCGTTTTCAATAATTGCAATAAACATAAGAGAAACACGAAAAACTCACTATACATACCTGGTTTTTCTGCGGAACGTGCTTAATTACAAGCTTTTTTGTTGACAACAAAGGATTTCAACCTATTGGCAGCGAATCTGATGCCGATTTCAAGCTACTCTCGCCGAATCTGTTGTGGTGTATGGGAACAATAATTTTCGCGCCATAAAAGAGAGAGAATTAGAGGTACTCTAGAGGAGAGAGAAAAATTATCGTGAAGGGTAATATGAGATTATCAATATTTTAATAGTAGATTTGAAATTAAAACTTTTTTTTCAGCCAAAAGATATTTTTGAAGCATTTTTTATAAGGTATTTTTGAAGTTCCCGGCACAAACCGTTAGAAAAAATATTTAAGATATCAATTCATATATTGTATGCGACTTTTTTTTTTAAAAAAAGTGGGTATATTTTCTTCTCATCTGAATGAATCAATTGATATAAATGTCCTTCCCAAATGAAAATTCAAATTTAGTTAGAAATTGTACTTAAACTAATCTATTCTAAATATTTTTATTTATCATTTTTATGGAAGAGGTTAAAATTATCATAGTCGGCCTGTTAATACTAATAATACAAATATTGATAAAACGGAATTTAAAATTATAATGTTAAAATATATACAATTTTATATAATTTTTAATATTGAATTATATTTTTTATTTTTATTAAATTTTTGGAGCATAAGCAATATTCCAATAAAGATGTTAAAAAAAAGTAGGGGTGTAAAATGAGATGGTTCGGCTCAGCTCGGCTCAGCTCGCCTTCAGCTCGCCAAAAAACGAGATGGTTCAGCTCGGCTCGTTTTTTAAACGAGCTGGAAAATCCTAGCTCAGCTCGGCTCGTCTCTCAAAAAACGAAAAACGAGCTGGCTCGCGAACCAAACTATTTAATTATTTTGAATTAGTTGTAATATCATATATGTTAAACATATCAAACGAACCAAATAAAATATCGAAAATATGAAAACATTAATTCAAACATAATGTTATAAAATATCATTGTACTAAATAAAAAATAACCTTCTCGATTAAAAAGTATAAAATATCATCGTACTTTTTTTATATGAGCTAGAAAATACCTAGCTCGGCTCGTTTAAATATCGTCCGAGCTAGAGCTGGCTCGTGAGCCGAGAGCTCATTTAACACCCTAAAAAAAGACTAAACTTTACACTAAATCGTAGCTTTCCGTGCGAAAGACCCAAACTCCATTAACATTATAATCCATAACGTCTTGCTTCTCTTCCGCACAGCGAAGACGAACATCTCTTCGTCTCTCTTATTCACATTTCGGATCTGAAGCATTTAAGCAGAACTGATTCGATTCGGCGATTGTAGCCACACTTCGCTATAGATCGCCGATCTGGAGCGTTGCTGGGATCCGCCACAGTCCCTGAAGTCGACGACGGCGTCCTCCGCCACCGGCAACGGCCAGATCCGGTACCGTTCTCCCTCCTCCGCCGAGCTCCTGGAGTCCGGTACGGCTACCGGATCATCCGGTAATCATTCTCCTACCTCCGAGCCTCACCAGGGCCTCCTCTCCATCGACGGTGGTAAGATGACTGCCAAGCGACGGCACGAATCCCTCGCCGACAAGATCCAGCGCCATCGCGGCCTCCTTCTGCTTGTCTCGGTTCCTCTTATTCTGATCTCTCTCGTGCTTCTTTTGATGCCCGGGACTTCTGACTCGGTTATTAAGGAGTACGAGGTTAATAACCGCAAGCTCGACCCGAGCTCGAGGGGTCCCAGGAATTACGCCGTGATCTTCGATGCGGGCAGTTCCGGAAGCCGCGTGCATGTGTTCTGCTTCGATCAGAATTTGGATCTTGTTCCTATGGGCAATGAGCTCGAGCTCTTCATTCAGGTAATGCGTGTCCTCCCTCACTCCGTTTTGACACTTTCTGAAATTCTATGAAATCTTTATGCTCATCTGTGGTCTCGTCCGGAATGGCGAGCTTGGTTTTGGCTCTATAAGTTTTACTTGCTCCCGCTACTTGATAGAACTTATGCTGTTTGGATATTTTGATGCAGCTTGTTATTGTATTTCATTTGTGTTAGTTTATATTAAATCCGATTTTAGTTTGCCATACGTCCTGTGCATTGTTTTTACTCGACAGCGGATGCAAAATTCGATTTTATTCAAATACCTGATGGGATGATCCTCGAAAGAAAGTATCGTCATTTGGTTATCATTTTGAGAAAAAAGGAGAGAGAATAAGCTGTTTGTATCTTCAGTTTTTCATCTTTAATTTGGCTCCAATATTTGAACTTTCAACATTCCGCTATGGTACCAATTTGGAAATGCATATATTAGTTTTCAAGATCCATGATTCACTTAAACTCCGTGCTTCTGGAAAAGTGAAAGGAGACTGTTATAATTCAGGGGGTGTAGATCTTTTGTTTGTTGCCCCTTCACTTATCCTTTTTGCTTGCTGGCATTACAGTTCTGAAGTTTTTTTTTCTCTGATAATATCTCAGCTAAAACCAGGCTTGAGTGCGTTTCCCAATGATCCTCGACAAGCAGCAAATTCTTTGGTGTCTCTTCTTGACAAAGCAGAAACTTCTGTCCCCCGTGAGTTGCGTCGCAAGACTCCTGTTAGAGTTGGGGTAGGGGGGCATGAATTGTGATTTTCATCTCCTTCCTTAACATGATGACAATTTTGTAGATGAATCATTTACAATGTTTCTTTGGAATACCATATCTAGGCAACTGCAGGGTTGAGGGCTTTGGGTCACGAAGCATCTGAGAGTATTCTTCAAGCGGTAATTTTCTTCTGTACATTTTCATTACAAATGCACTTGTTTGCATATCACTTATACACTGTATTAATTCTGTTTTTAAGGTTAGGGATCTCCTGAAAGAAAGGAGCGCATTGAAAAGTGAGGCTAATGCTGTCACTGTTCTGGATGGTACTCAAGAAGGCTCTTATCAGTGGGTATGTTTTTTCAAGGACTTGCATTCGTCACATCTTGTTGATTAGGCCTTTGATAGCTGCTTTGACTTACTATGCCCTTTTTTTTTTCTATTGACTGTCTGGAGCCACTTTTTTAATGTATGACATTAGGCGATCTTTTACCCACACTGCGAGTATGGATAAAGTTGTTTATGCCTGTATTTCATGTTTGCATTTGTATGTCTTGCAGTTGATCTTGTTGTTTTAAAAGCTTATGCGTCGAATATTTTATATCCATCCATGCTGTCAAATGATCTAATTCCCAAGTAACAAGCAAAACTATCGTTCTAATCTCTGTTGTTTTTGCAGGTGACGATCAACTATTTGTTAAGGAATTTGGGAAAGAAGTACTCAAAAACGGTTGGAGTGGTTGATCTTGGTGGGGGATCCGTTCAAATGGCTTACGCTATATCGAAGGAAGATGCTGCAATTGCACCAAAACCTCTAGATGGAGAGGATGAATATGTCAAGGAAATGTATCTAAAAGGACAAACGTATTACCTCTATGTTCACAGGTTGGTCACCTGTCACTGTTATTATACTTTGTTTTTCTTCAAACTGCACATCAACCAAAGCGTGAGTAGATCTTGTTGCCCCAGCTCATATCATTCCTTTGTAGACTTCTCTTTACTTATTAGATCTTTTGGGTTTTTTTCATCATGGTACCACGGACCTTGTTTTATCCTCGGCTTTATGTGATATGAATCGCCTTCTTGAATTACAGCTACTTGCATTACGGGCTACTGGCAGCCCGAGCAGAGATCTTGAAAGTTTCAGAAGATTCTAACAACCCATGCATCTTGGCAGGCTATGATGGTATGTAAAATCATTGCTCTACCATTATGGCTGTTTCAATTTGACGTGAAGTCTTTGCATCTTGTCCTCATTTTTTTTGTTTCCCTCCGTGGCTTTAGCTGATAAAATGTGGTATTCTTGTCTATACATATGTTTGTGAGAATGAAATTACAGTTTATAGTATAAGAATCATTGCAATCTTGAGTCTTCCGACTTTAAGTAGAAAATTACAATGCTCTACCTTGTCAAATACTCTCTACGCACTTTCCATATTAATGGAAAAGCAATTTCTATGAGGTTTTAGTCTAAACACGGGGATTTGTTATAGGTACTTACAAATATGGAGGAGAAAACTATAAGGCCACGGCTTCTCCATCTGGTGCAAGTCTTGATGAATGTCGGAGGATCACGCTGAATGCACTCAAAGTGAATGACACGCTGTGCACACACATGAGATGCACATTTGGTGGTGTATGGAATGGAGGCGGTGGTGATGGCCAAAAGAATCTGTTTGTAGCTTCGTTTTTCTTCGACCGAGCTGCTGAGGTATCACACTATTATAACCCAATTCATATCTTGCTCACTCTGATACTAACACATCAAGAACAAGTGTAGAAAAGGAATGAAACATCGAACTTGTTGCAATCAAACCCGCTTTTTCCATTAGTAACAAATGCTAATCGAGGATAACGTGAAATCATAGGCTGGAATCGTAGACAAGAATCAACCGGTGGCTAAAGTTCGTCCATTGGATTTTGAGAAAGCGGCGAAGCGTGCTTGTAACACGAAGATGGAAGAGGGGAAGTCCAAATATGCACAGGTTGAGGCAGATAACCTTCCATACTTGTGCATGGATCTTGTTTACCAATATACTCTTCTCGTTGATGGATTCGGTAAGCACCTTTTCTACTTACTCAAGAACCATAATTCTGTGACAATGGCTTCATCTTGCACTCAAAAGAATCTTTTTTTTCCTTTTTGAAAATAGGGTTGGATTCATCACAGACAATTACGTTAGTGAAGAAAGTGAAATATGGAGATTTTGCCGTTGAAGCTGCGTGGCCACTCGGAAGTGCCATTGAAGCCGTCTCTTCACCTTGAATTGGTCCTTTTTTTCCTTGGAATTATTATCATCCTTAACACAGGTATTATATAATTTTTCCCCCCATAATAATATCATTAGATAAGAGTTTCTTATTTATATTTTCTCTCTTTGTTTCGTCTATTGTTCTTTTACAATTCCCAAGTGATTAGAATCCCATTTTATTCGTTTACATGTATATCTCTATAAATAAAAATACTGAATGAGATTATAAGGTTTTGGCGAAGGTTATGAGTATAGTTTTCCGAGTTTATTCAATGTGCATTTGCATTTGAGGAATATGCCGGTTGTGAATTTAGCGAATATAAAAAAGATTGAGAACAAAATTGTAACCAATATGGATTATTGTATAATACAGTAAATAATTTGGTTCGTATATTATTACTGTGGTGTTTTGTATATCCACGTGGCCATTTTAAATCACAATTCCTTGCACGCATCAAACTGGTGCATATTAATTCTTTAGCAAACACTTTATTTGGTTCCTTTAAAAATTTTAATAAATAGAGGGGGAACACAAGCAATTTTTTCACCTTTTTCTTTTTGAAACTTAGGTTTTGATTATAGCATTAATTTTATTTATTTTGATGTACATAACAGATTGTATAAAAAAAACTTTCACTTTGCCTTTGTAGTTTGGAATTTAGGAAGAAATGGAACCTAAAACTTCAACACGGGATTTTTTCAATTACATTTAATGGGCCTAGGCCCCTCACAGGCCAATAAAATGAAGCCCAAATTAAACAAAATGTAAAAGAGTAGACAATATAACATAACATCACGAGCTAGATTCGTGTGATCAACCCGGTTTGATTGATTCGTGGACCGGTTTAGATCCATTCTTTGGATCTCGTTTTAAATCATTGGTATAATATATAAAAACCATAAAATTTATCTAATAATATTTTTATTATTCCGTTAAACCATCAGAATAAATGAATTTAATTGATATATTCCTCTAAAAGAAAACAATATTTGAGAGAAATTTTTAGAAATAAAGGGACTTTTACAAAAACTTTTTTTTTGGCAGGCTTCTTCATGAAGCTTTTTTTTTCGTTCTTCTGTGAATTATTGGAGAATCGTTTGAATTTAACGTATAGAATAAAGCAACCCAATATTTGTCCACAAAAATTACGACATATAAGCACATTTTTTTTTCTGAGAGAATCTTAGTGTCACTTGAAAATAACATCGGTTGAATTGAGATTATTTGTATTGATAGTATACATAAAAGCGAATGAGAAAAATTAAAAGCGAAAAATTTAAATTGATAAGTTCTACGATAATATTCTATAAAGAAATTCTTAAATTTTTTAGATATCTTGTATAAATAAAAAAAACTCTAAAAATAGTAGGAAAAAAAGTGAATTAGGAGTAATGGTAATCATGCAGCATTTATTAAGCTCTCATTGGGTGAGAGATATAACATGGACGTGATGTGACACTTGCTTACAACCACGCTATGTCTGAATGAATCGTTTAATAATCTATTTATTATCCTCTAATTTAACTTATAACCATATCTACATATATATGTATGTATTGTGTATATATACTACAAATGAATTTAGTGTAAAAAGTGGAGAGAGAAATGATTATGATAGGTTTAATCATAGTTAAGTAGGATACTCTATAAGCTTAATCTTATG
Source organism: Gynandropsis gynandra (assembly GCA_036759665.1). Classification (NCBI taxonomy): domain Eukaryota; kingdom Viridiplantae; phylum Streptophyta; class Magnoliopsida; order Brassicales; family Cleomaceae; genus Gynandropsis; species Gynandropsis gynandra. The sequence goes on from CM071871.1 coordinate 7,529,960, forward strand.
ATTTTTATTTACACGTATCTACATACTTACCCTAAACTATGTCCAAACTTTTTTTATATTTGTAATATGCTTTTATATTTTCTTATTTTCAACTTTTATGATATCGATGTGATATATATGCACAAAGTTGCCCCCTATACCTATGTGTGAACACAATATATATATATATATATATACGTGTGTAAATATTTGCATATATATATATCTATATATGACAGAAGGGTCTAGTCTATTGAAAACTGCGAACAAGCCATCATAGGGAAGAGTTAGGCAATTTGACTTTTTAATTAACAAACTTAATTCTTAATTAATAAGTTAATCACATATGTTAAATAAATATATTATAAAATATTATCTTTCGTTTCAAGTTGACATAAGACTATCCTAATCTTGTAATGAATATAGACATATGCATACAGGATAAGATATATTCGAGCGATAGAATTCCAACTGTCATATTATATAATTTAACCGTACTTTGATCTTATGTAATATCAATGATTTGAATTATCTATATATCAATTCATCATTTTTTATTATTTTCCATAGAAAAATCAACAATATATATATATATTTAAATAATATTACCCTCAAACAATCATTATTCATAAAGATTTAATATATCTTAGGTTATAGATCAATAATTTAGATTCCTACTATAATAATAACGATTACATCTAAAATTGCTGCAGCAACACCGATCTGTCTCAAACTATGAAACAAATAATTTGTTTGCATATTTTATTGAGATATTATTGGATTATAATTATAAAGTTGGTCCACTTTCTTAGGTCTACCCTTTATTTAAATCAATGAAATTAACTTATATAACAATTCCAATATATATAAACGCGCACACAGTCACACTTCTGATCGAGATTAAGTGCTGGTGGTGGTAACCATGACTTGGAGCAAGGTTGAATGACATCACGCACTGGCATTTTGCAGCAAAATGCATATAAACCCATACATTATAAGTATATGATATCAATTACATATATACACGTATATATCATGTATATATATATATTGATACATCTTTTCGAAGTTATTCACATTATTGTAATTCGAACTTGATGAAGACCTACTAATTAATATATTATGAGATTTATGAATTTTGTCCACAAAAACATCAAGGGTATATTTTGTCTAAGCCACTTAATATTAAAATTTAATTTTTTACCTATAAAATTTTGGTGGCGTTTCGAGATATTGCATCTCAATCATTTTATTATATATGACAAAACATAATAAAAATTCGTAGAAATATATATAAAAAGACAGAATTAAAAAAACAATCATGATGATTCTCTTTTTCAATTAAATGATTTGCTTCCCAAAATCTTATACTAAACTGTTTTGTTTTTGGTTTTACCCAAAAAAAAAAAAGAGGGAATTGAATGTTTCTACAAGAATTATTTTATAAGAAGGTTGTGGTGGGATCCACGTGGCCGAATAAGATTCGAAGGAAATATGACGAAGAAAATGACGTCATCATCGGTCATCCAATGATGCGGCTCCTTCGCTTCCCAGTATCACCTTGAGATACAAAAGTCAACTGTCTTAGCTACACCCGCTAACATTTTACAATTTCCTTCTATTCAATCTGTGGGGTCCACGCGCCAAAATAATGTAAAAAACATAAATAAAATGAAATTTGGTGGAAAATTTGTCATTAAAAGATTACTTATTATTTAGTCATGATTTCATTCCATATCTTGCCGTCCACCTTATATTATTTTAAATCGGCCTAATAACATATATATTTTCTGATTATTATGTTTATATTTTTTCGAATTACATTATAATACTAGAATGCTAAATGTTTAATAATTCCGGTCTAGGATACAAACCACACATTTGGATACTTCAATTCAATGGTTAATAATTACTATTTTTTTTAAAATATAACTATAAGAATGGTCAAAATTACACCCAGCGCCAAATCCGCTAATGAAAACAGATTTATTATCGAACTAATGGATAATATTCAAAGTAGATGAGGTTATACTATGTTTTTTAACCCACTAGACTATCTTAATTAGTTGATTTTAAGGATATTATTGTTTAGCATTATCTCCAATTTTTCTTACTAACATCTCTATCGAAATGAGGATTCAAATATGTAAAATGAGAGATATTTTGTATTAGTCATTCGTCAGTTAAATTAACAGATATTAAGCCTAGTAAGATAGACGCATTTTATTAATAATATCAAAAGTTATATTTATTTTGTTTTGGAGAGATTATAAAAGGATATAAACATGAGTATTTTAGTTTGGTAAATGTTATTAGTATGGTCTAGCGTAAGGTCTTGCATCTCTTACCTTTGATCCACAAATAATTTTGTTGTTCAGTCGATAATGAAAATGATTTTCCCTTTTGGTTTGATTTGTGGATTCTCTTGAATCCTCTTATCGCTTATCTTTATTACGTATAATAAACTTTCAAAAGATTTAGGTTATGCAATCCACAATTTGTAATGATCGAGATATAGATTGTTGTTTCATGTATTATCTCTCCACGATCGAATGCTATGATTAATGATTATCATTTTTGTTCCACAACCAAATATTATATCACATATTTATAAAATAAAATTTTAAATCCTAAATTTTTAAACCCTAAATCGTATACAGATTATATCCCATATAAACTTTGTATCTCTTTCTTTTCAAAGATTGTTTCTTACCTTAACATTTGATTTGTTATATTTCGATTTATGATAAATTATCTATCATTTTTTCCTTTTTATTTCATTCATATTGGATTGTAATCCTATTTATATATATAATGTTTACATTTTATCTAATAAATAAATAAAATATGATTATATGTAAATAATACATATTTTAAAAATCTAAATGTGTTTTGAATATTATAAGCTTAAATGGAGTTATGTGGGTTAAAATTGGTATTGCCAAAATGACAAATAAATCAATTCTAAAATTCAATCCAATATCTAACAAAAAAAAGTCGGCAACTTGGAGATTAAATAAAAAAAATATTTATTTAAAAGTTTGCTAGAATGTTTGTAGTATATTTTTTTTATTAGAAGATGACAACCTGCCAACAATTCAATACAATTTGCCCAAAAAACTATAATAATTGACATCTTTATTTGTTTAGTACATTAACTAATTTATTTTATTTGCAACAATTATGTAATATTTCGTGTTGTTTGAAATTATTATTTTATGCCGGAGTCAGTTGGTTTGAAGCACAAATCTACACATCCTAAAATTTAAATTGTAAAATTATGTATTAATGTTTGCGAATCATTTTATTTAAATAGATAAGCATTTGGAGAGACGATACACATAAAAATAATTAGATTCAGTTAAAAGATTATTACAAAACACACGCAAATCTTAATGATTTTTCAATAAATGGTTTGTCTAAAAATATTTCAATGGATATAATGGATATTGACAGTATGTCATTGGTTGAAAATATCAAATGAAATATAGAAAAACTTTTTTTTTTTCTGAAAAAATGTTGAATATCATTTAACAATATCAACGAATATTTCAAGAATCTCTGTTAATCTTTTAAATGATTCTCCGTTGGAGAAAATTACCGATGCTATGTATTAGGAAAAAATACGCTTTGGGAAAAAAGTAATAACGTTACGAGAAAAATAAAATATAAGTGGATCGATGTTGGAAAAAAAGTTTAAATTCATTAATTAACTAATAAGCAACTTTCAATTTTTAAATATTCATTTTTAGTTAACTATTGGATATAAAATACTTCTAATTCATTTCGGGAAAAAAGTCAGATACTATATAAAATTTAAATTCATATCAGTTTGCAACAAATATAATATTTAAGATCCATTATACTATAAAGATTGTGATAGTATACAATTTGAAATTGAAAATTTTCAGATTTTGTCAACTTGGAAAACAATAATTAGGTTATTTTTTTGTGTACATTGAACTATAATTAATGTAATATATGAGCGAGTTGAGATGACAAAACCAAAGTTTTATGTATATTTTTTTATTTCTGTGTGAAATTAGACTATTTTAATTATACATTTTAGTATAAAAACAATTTGTAATAAAATAATTAGAACATTTTATCAGTTAACATTAAATGCCATATTTAAAAAGGACCCAACTCTACAAGATTGACTTTGAACAAACATGTCCTGGATATACAGATTTTATACATATATATGTATATATTATTACTATTATTATTCATATATATATATATATATTCATATATCAAATCATTTTTGAATCTTTATCTTAAAAAATATTTAAATTACTCTAGACCATAAAAAACAAAATAAACCGTAAAACTAATAATACTCATCCTGTAATTATCCGAAAAGGAGCCCGAGAATTAAGCATTGCACCGTGTTACCATATATATTGGATTAAAAAATATAAATTATAGGAAGATTCCGTCTGTTTTCTTCAGCTTCACTGAAAAGGTTAAACCACACACCACATAAAGGTCACAGGCCGATCAACAAAGGGAAGTGGTGCTAATTAAATACTAATATTCAATCACTTATCGAACTTAAATTACCTTTCTTTTTTAATACAAATAAATATATATGATACATTTATGCATATAGATTCAAATTCAGAATATTATATGTCTATATAGTTTTGGGGTAATTGTTTTGGGCATTCATGATCAATTCTTTATTTACAAAAGAGAGTTTTTAGGGTTTTATTTGCCAATAATATTGATTGTTCAACAATGGGTCCGGTGAGAAGATAGCCCTCTCTTTTTAACCCTTTTTCACTGTTAGTTTTTTCAAATATTTCTCTCTTTCATTCCCACAACTCCTTTTTTTTTAATATATATTCAAAAAGTATACGTGGCTAAGGAAACTCATAGGATGTAAATATAAACATATAAAATATAGGTTTTTATTTGCAAATGAATATGGAAATTGTTTTTTATTAATACAAAATTCTAAGGCGAGGCTTGTTCAATAATTCAGGAAGTTGCTTGGAGCCTACGTATCTTTCCCATATATCTCCAAAAAAGAAAAAAAAAGCATTGTTTTTGTTTCACATAGCTCTCCGCTTCCTCTATTTAAGCCTCTTTTTCGACCCTTTTCATACTTTTATTTCTCTTCCTTTAACTCCCCATCTCTCCCTCTCCCTTTCTTTCTTCAATCATTTATCCTCTCTCTCTCTCTCTCTCTCTCTCTCTCTCTCTCTCTCTCTCTCTCTCTCTCTCTCTCTCTCTCTCTCTCTATGCTCCATCATCCTTCCCTCCAGAAAATCTCTTGGGGTTTAAATTGAGATCTATAAAGGGTTTCGCTTTGTCTCTGTGTTCTTGAATCTTGATTATCACAGATTAACACACGTGACCACATATATACATAAACAGACCGTTTTCTTAATTTAGCGCATGGAGGTTGTAGAAGAAGGCCTAGGCGTGAACCATGGAGGTGAAGAACTCGTGGATTTGCCTCCGGGCTTTCGGTTTCACCCAACAGATGAAGAGATCATTGCTTACTACCTGAAAGAGAAGGTCTTCAACAGCAGATTCACCGCGGTGGCTATTGGAGAAGCCGATCTCAACAAGTGTGAGCCGTGGGATTTGCCGAGTAAGAACTAACCACACTATTTAACACATCTTACGTTGAATTTTATCAAAATATATAATCGGGTTATATATATATATATATATGCAGAAAGAGCAAAGATGGGAGAGAAGGAATTCTACTTCTTCTGCCAAAGAGACAGGAAGTATCCAACGGGGATGAGGACGAACCGTGCCACAGAGTCGGGGTATTGGAAGGCCACAGGGAAGGACAAAGAGATCTTCAAAGGCAAAGGTTGTCTTGTTGGGATGAAGAAAACACTTGTGTTCTATAGAGGAAGAGCTCCAAGAGGTGAAAAGACCAATTGGGTGATGCATGAATTCAGGCTCGATGGCAAATACTCTTACCACAATCTCCCTAAATCAGCAAGGGTGAGTGTATATGCTTATTTGTTTTCTTTTGACCTTTTTTGTTATATATATTTTATAAAATTAAACCCATATTGATATAATTGTTAAAGTTTGTGCCTTTGATTCCAAAAAGGAGAAAAGATCCGAGCTTGTTATATTTGTCATACCATCATCTTTCAATTTCTTTTTTTTTTCTGTTCATATATTTAACAGAAATGTGTTTGGTTGAGAAATTTCTTTCAAAAGGGTTTTTGTCTCTCTTATCTATTTTCTTCTCTATATGCATTTCAAGATTAATCCAAATATTATAACAATCTCTTGTTGGTGTGATGATTATACATAGGACGAATGGGTTGTGAGTAGAGTCTTCCACAAGAACACTACAAACCCACTCATGATGAAGATTCCCATGGAAGATCTTACAAGAGTGGATTCTTTTGAAAACATGGATAATCTCTTAGACTTCTCTTCTATTCCTTCTCTCATGGATCCGAGTTTCTCGAGTCAACCCGGTCCGAGTTTCTCCGGCGACTTCAAACCCATCGACAACAACATCACCTCCTACCTCCCTTACCAGTCAACCCTAAACCCGGGTCCTAGTTCCGGGTCGGGTTCAGGTTACGAGTCCGGTTATGCTTACCACGGAACAAACAACATCAACAAGGGGACGATCAAGTTGGAGCATTCTCTTGTCAGTGTGTCAACTCATGAGACCGGTTTGAGCTCCGACGTTAACGCGACCGCAACGCCGGAGATTTCTTCGAGTCTGGCGACGAAGCACGACATGACGGCGGCGATGATGATCAACGGTAGCAAGTCGTACGACGATCTTGGAGATCTGGGGATCTTATGGGACTACTAATTAATTTGCGAGATTAATAAACGAAAGAGTGATATTGGTGTGATTAATCATATATTTACGTATATATATTTGTATACGTAGGATTATTATAGGTGTTCACTAGTTATTACATTGCACTGAAGCACTATAGGGCGATTGTTTAATTAGTTTTTAGTTTGAAAGGATTAAGGCTTGTGATAATAATCGTGTATAAGCATATTCGTGTAAGCTGTAGATATATATCTAGAGTGTAATTTAGATGCTTAATTTATGTGCATTTAATGTGCATCCAATGTAAGCATATGTGCACATACTGTGAATCTTTTTGTTTTTTTAAGTGGTTTCTTCTGGAATTTAGCTTTACGAGAGGAATAATGAAATTAGACCCCAAAAGAGAATTTTATATATATATATAAAAAATCATAAATGTAAGAGCTAAACAAATTCATAAATTATAAACCACTCATTAAACAAGCGTCCGACATAGAAGTTGATGCAAGACACTTGTAGTTTTGTTTCTAAAAAATCACAGAGGAAGAACACAGCTCATGAACATGAAGCATGTGAATTGTTCCCTGAATATGTGGGGAACATATAAGCCTTTTCATATGGCTACTCATTTAGTTTCTCATTAATTATTATTTATTTAATTACAAGAAAAAATCGGCAATGTTAAGCAAACGACAGTGATTAATGAATGGGTTTCTTGTAAAAAACATCACACGTCCCAATGTCTTCTGTCTCAAGGAACTCCGTTATTACATCAATCACATTACGTTTTCCTTGTAATTTTTTTCATAAACTTTTTGTGTATTTCATTTAATGTGTTTCTGATAATTATTTGATTAAATGTATTATTGATTTAAATGGGGAAGTATATGGGCAACTTTTAACCATTTTCCCACATGAATGTTTTAATTATTTGATTACATTAATGTACTAGCTTTTTTCCCCATAATTTGCTTTGTCATTTTTCGTATATCCTTAAAAACCAATCATTATGATAATAAAAAACATATCAACCATATATAATTGCAATAATCTATAGTTGTTATCTATTTACCCGGATTATATTTTCATATTTTATAAACTATTAACGTGTTTATTTTTACTTACGGACTTTTAAACACATAATAAGTTATACAAATTTAATAATACGTTGAGTGCTAAATCGGATTCAGAGCACAAAGCCTGCTGTCTCGACATAGTATCAGAAACCACCACTGGTGCTGTCATATGTTTGTTAAAATAAATAATTGATATCTTTATTATTATGCAACTGTAATTTTATATTGCAGTTTGATGGATTTATTTCAAATAAATTATTATGTGTCATTTTTAAAATAAAAGGTAGCTGATTTAGGCATTGAATCTCTATATATATATATATGTATGTATTTATTTTTGTCACGCTTTTGGGAATACGAACAAAAAGACCATACGATTGTGTAAAAATGTAACGAGGTTATTTAATATCATAAAGAATATAATTATTGTCGTCATTATCGTCATAAGATCATTAATACATGAATAGCTACAAATATATGACTTTGACGTTTTTGGCTCTATTCTTAGATTTGGTTCTTTATTCATATATTAAAATACCAAATCCCTAAACTTCATTTATATAATTTAGACAACCGAAAAAATTGTAACACCCTATCATTATCTCGGATTGTAGATGGCATGTCCAAATATTTTAAAATAATTGACTTTTAGATATACAAAACATTACTAATTGTTTTTTATATATTTTATCAAAAAATCATTCATCTTAAAATTTTGTGACTACATCTTAAAAGAAATCGAATCAATTTTTTTTATTAATTAAGAAAGGCTTTCTTATATAGATATACAATATCAAACTGAAAAAATATAATTATATATAATATTTATACAATTTCACATAATATCTCTATTATTCAATACGACATCAGATAATATCCTGAACATCTTGGAGAATATACTCAGAATATTATATAACCTCATAGAATATATTCATATTGTATCTCGTACGTAATACCCTCCCTCAAGTTGGTGCGTCCAAATTGGACGCCATGAGCATCTAGTTGCAAGCCCATCAATCATCATACCGGTGATCTCTACGGTCCAGGTGAAGACACATCCCCATCCAAGAAAGACAGATTATGTTTTGACAAAAGATCATTACGCATCGACTCACCCAACGATCGTAACGATCGTAATTGTCATTTATTAGTTCAATGGTAGAGCACCATACCAAGATGATCAACAACAAGTAGATAGAACAAAAAAATAATCACATTCTCACGTAACCCAGTCACGACAACAGTAGGAGTAGAAGTAGCAATAGAGCTGGACATGATCGAATAATTTGTTTTCATATTTGAAAATAAAATATAAGAGGACAGATAAAAAAAAGACAGCTAAACAAGAACCTTAGATTGTGCTCTAATCTTTAATAAAAAATATTTTGTTTTCAAAGAGAAAAGCAATCGGAGAAGACGATTTTGAAGGTGGTGGATAAAAAAAATATAAGTATTTGTAGAACTAATACCATGATAAATGTTACGATTACATCTCGAAAGAAATCGAATTAATTTATTTTTTTATTAATCATGAAAGACTTTCTTATATAGTTATACAATATCAGACGAAAAAATAAATATAATAATATATAATATTTATACAAGCTCAGATAATATCTCTAATATTTAATACGATATGAGATAATATCTTGAATATCCGAAGAATATACTCAAAATATTATATATGATCTTATATAATATTTTTATATCAATAATATGGATTGTATCTCATAATAAATACAATCCATAACTAACTACAACTTTCCTAAAAGATTTAAAAAAATAAAATGTATCTTAATGAATCAAATCTTTAAATTTTATCTAATCGTATATAAATAATTGAATCAAAATTTTATAATTTTATGTCGTGTATATCTAAAATCCAAATTCTCATAATAACTAATTAATTTTAGTTTTAGGAAAACAATTAAAAATTATATATGATCACCGTCTAAACTAATAAGCATATATATATATATATATATATATGAATTTTTTTGGAACTTTGTAGTTGCCTAAAACGGTTGCCGGTCTAAAGATCTTACAATTTGAGAATAAATACACTAACACCTAAAATTGCAAATTGAATCCATGTATATATTGGAAAAACCAATGTTGATAATATTTTTAATAATAATGGAAATGCATGAATGTGTGCCTTTTTCCGGAATTTATAAGACTTTACATTAAAAGCAAAGCTTTTAGATCAATACTTGCAGCAAAGCTAACCGCTTCTTCTCTCTTTCGGTTTTCTAAATGATTTATTTCTTCTTTCGAGTGTCCCTTTCTTCTTCTTTTTTCCCGGATATTGTTCTTTTCCTTTTTTAAAAAAAGTAAAATATAAATTCTTTTTAATTATCATTATTTTATATATTACCCTATTTCAAGTAGACAATATTTATGATATATTTGTTGATTTTTTGTCAATAAAAATATTGGAAGCATAAAAATGTTTCCGATTATGTTATTAATATTTTTAAAATTTAGTCACGCCGTACGTAATTTACTATTATCGGTGAACTAACGGTTTTATTAGACGTATCTCAAAATTTTTCGGATATTATATAGGTATTAAATGTGTTGTACGAGACCTTCTCTATATTAAACGACAAAAATAAAATTTATTGTTATCGAAAATAAAGATAAACTAAATGATGAATTTATTTGTTACCACGATGAATAGAACGTACTCTGTTTTCTCCTAAAAGAATGAGATGAAAATTTTATTATACCACATTAGAAGTAAATAATATTGAACTGAATATTGTCTTTGTTAGATTTATTAAGCAACATCTTTTTTGGACCAATCATTTATGAGTTGATTGGCAAATGCTTAAAACATATTTTTTTTGTCATCTCAAATGATTAATTCGGATTCATATATTTATCTGTAATTTTAATTAATAATATGCTCAAATTGTAGTTTTTTGTTTAAAAAATCGTGTAAATAAAAGGTAATAGTTTGATATTCTAACTTCAAAGGAACCCTCAATTAGATTTTCTCATTAGTTTACTAACTAAAAACACCAAACCAATGTTTTTTAGGAATAAATAAATATTTACATAACCATAAGATAAATAAACAAATTAAATTGACCTAAATATATTAACTAGTTAATAGATAATGTCATTTTCACTCCAAATTTCACTATTTCCTTTAAAGATGATATTAAAAGATGTAATAAACCGTAAATTTACAGCTTTCATTTAAAATTATGTAAAAAATGAATGAAATAAATTTTTATCAGGAAAAAAATGCCTGATTTGTTGCATGAAAATACGGTCAGAAGCACCCGAAGAACGACTTGCCCCCACCGCATGATGTCACTTTTTACATAACCCAAACTTCGTCCACTTGACGTTCATACCTAACCAATGAGTTCGAACCGGTTCGGTCGGTTAGACCGGTATTAATTACATGTTTTGTCCGATGAATCTTTTATATCAAGTTCCGCAGTTTATTTATTTTTTGCTTAGGCTAGTTTTGTTCCATAGGATTTACGTCTAGATCAACAAATATGAATCCATAAGAGCCTCATAAATTTTAATTATTTAAAGAAAAATTAATCCAATAATAATACCTATCAACTACACAATTGAGTTGGGCTTGATTACAACAAAATATAGGCCTAGAAACCCATCTATTTACCCGACTGCTTCAACGGCAACCGCTGCGGTTGAAAAACGCCGGTCTCAAATTTTCGGAACATCTTACGCCGTTCCGGTAACAGCCGGCACCAGGACACACAGTAACACAACAGGAAAAAAGAAAATAAATTAACAGAGAGGAAAAAAACAGATATAACAAATAATAAAATTTTCAATGGATCAGTGGTATTTACCTTTGCCTCTCTGATATAACAAAAAATACAAATAATTTGCTTCACGAAAAAAGTTTAATATGAGTGATAGAAATGAACGGTGTAGCCAAAGACAACTTACCGACAATGAAATTTTGTTAATAATTATTAGATATTAATTAAAGACAAACATATCGGCAAGTCATCCTTGGCTGCATCGTATTCATTTCTAAATTCTAACATGTTAACCTCCATAATTCTTTTCTTTTTTCAAAATATAAATATTATAACATTTATTGAATAAGAAGAAGAAAATGTTAGAGAGAAGCAAAGACATAACTATAGTGTGTATATCATTCCATGGACTTATATATAGATAGATGGATAGAGATAAGTACATATAAAAACATATTAAATATGTAACAAAAAAAGAGTACTTCGACTCTAAGAAATCTATATTTTTTTTGTGTTTGTGGATGAATTTGTTGGGATATATGGTATTTGAAAAACAGATATGCACAATAATATGTATATCATTCCATGGATGGATATATATATATATATATATATAAATAAAATGGATAAAGATAAGTGTATATACAAACATATTAAATATGTTAAAAAAGAGTACTTCGACTCTAAGAAACCTATATTTTTAATATAGTTCTTGTGGATGAATTTGTTGGAATCTAGTATTTGAAAAATATTTTAATGCATATAAGACAAAATATTAGATGTTAGAAAGAAAATAACAAAATTATGAGTTAAAAACAATTTTTTTTCCTGTTCAACAAATTGACATATAAATTTTAAATCGAATATGTAAGCAAATTCGATAATCTTATATGCGGAATCAATTATTATCGATATTCTAATAGAAAATTAAATCAACCAAAAACAATAAATAAATTATACTTACTTGAATTTTCCATGATTTAGATTCGGTGGATTTTCTTTTCTTTTCTCCAATGCCAATTCCACCGAAATCTCCTTCAATCTCTCTTTGATGATATAAGAGAGTTTTCCTTCTTTTTTTATTTATTTATTTGTTTTGTGATTTTGTTAATGATGTTACGGTGAATAATTTAAAAGGCATTCAAACATGTTTGTAATAATGAAAAGACATGTCCTAAAAGACATGTCTTTTGATACATGCCCTTTAAATTTTATTAATTACAATAAATCCTCAATTTGTAATTAATCACAAAACCATCATTAGATTTCTATAATTGCGGAATGGCACGGAGGAATTTTCACCCGATAATTGTCTCTTCAATACGACACTAATAATCACCGTGTGTACCTCAATAACAATTATCTAATACTTATATTTATATGAATCAACGTTAGAATAAAATTTCTAACAATAATCACTGCATAACCTAAAACAATTTTGGTAGTTTATTTAAATCTCATCAACAGTTGTTGGTCTTCGATATTGTCGATATATTTACCATTTGAAAGTATCTTCATTGGAACACGCAACCGTGAAGATCATCTAGTATGTGGATATGCGATATAAAAAACTTGATCCACTTGTGATGCAAGAATAAAAAGCTCGTATTTTGTATATTTTCGTGTTGAATTAACTTCTATGACAACTAACCGTTTATTCTTTTTCCACGTGCAATTATTGGATCGAACCAATCATATCGGAATAACATCACTTTTAAATTGACGTAATCTACACAATAAAAATATTTTTAAAATTCATATTATAATCTTAATGGTAAAGTTTTTAGAAGATTACTAATAAAACCTGGATATTCCAATTGTAAATTTTCCTTGAAAATCCCAAAAAAATCAGGTTTATTACTCAATTCGTAATAACTTTCACCTTTTACATATACACCATATATCATAGTTGACTTCACATTTCCATGGTCATAAGTGTTAAACTGATAACCACGTGTAAAATAGTGGAAGTAGCAATGACAGACTGCTTACCACTCTTCCATGAAATAGCTCCCCCAGCTAGAAGGAACAAATAACCAAATGTCGATTTTCGAGTATCCGAGCATCCGGCATAGTCTGAGTCTGAATAACCAACAATATCAAGATTGCTAGTTCTTCTATATGTGAGCATGTGATCCTTGGTGCCTTGTAGATATCTCAAAAATTTCTTTGCAGCTCTCCAGTGAATTGTCCGGGATTTGATTGGTAACGACCCAGCATACCAACCGAAAAACTGATATCCGGTCTAGTACAAGTCTGAGCATACATCAAACTTCCGAC
>CM071871.1:7550608-7580100 GCA_036759665.1 Gynandropsis gynandra
TCCACCCGCTCGGGTAACACCTACGGGGTTTATCCATGCAAGAATACACGACCGGGCACATGAACAAGGAGATCGGGTGATCACTACCCGATCGGGCGAATTCTGAATACCCGCTCGGGCACTTAGCCATCCATTTTGCCCCGTAAGTTTACACGACTCGGGCCCCTCAACCACACGATCGGGTGATCACTACCCGATCGGGCGCAACGTTCAACACGGTCGGGCAAGCCTTTACCCGACCGGGCAACACCACTGCCCGAGCGGGCCGCGTCATCCGTAACAACCTAGATCTAAGTTTCAAACGAGCAAATAAAAGGAAAAGAATGGATCTAGGGCAAAGGGGGCGACGAACAGGGAAAGAAAACACTGGAAAAACATCTGGGAAAGCTCGGGAAGCATCGGAGAAGAAGAGAAGCACCGATCCGTACACCGGTAACGCATTAGGGAAGGTCGAGGCATCGAGTTCCTTAGGGTTTTATCATGTATTGGGCTGTGTTATCTTCTGTTTTCATGTATTCCATGAGTGAGTAGAGTCCCTACTGCGGGTAGGGTTATCGGATTTGTATGTATGAACGATGATCTTCTTTAATGCTTAGTTCTATGATTCTTACTCTTGATTTACGGTTCTATGCTTAGCAATATCAATCATATGTTAGTGCTGACCGCTCAACAACAATGGATATCGAACCTTGCTGGAAGGTTAAGGAACGAATCCGGTCCGCTAAGTAGTAGATTAAGCCTTGGCTAATGAGAATCTGACCGGTCGGTTAGCCAACTTAGGGATAGTGAATTTCCCGTTGTCAAGAGTAGGTTGTAGATCTATGATCTTTAGTCGTTCGTGTATGCAATATCCGGTATCCCGTACACCCGTAGTATTCATCATATCTAGTTCATCTTTACCCTCGTCTCGTTGTCTCCATTAGGATAGATTTAGGACCATTAGAACCATATCCCCTCCTATCACCTTTCTTCCTAGTTTAGTTTTGTTCTTAGTTTAGCTGCACTTAGTCCCTAGAGATCGACCCTGGTACTACACGATCCGTATACTTGCGGTGAAGTGGTCTAGGAATTTATAACTCGTGTTTCCACACGTCAGGAGTTATCTGCGGAAATCTTTAGTACTTTGTAAAAACGAGCAAGTGTACTTAAAAGATTGATTGATAAATAAAGCTATTATTGTTTTGTGTATTTTGGTCTCTTCAAAATAACAATTGATTTAGTTGTCTGTCTACAAGTTTTCAATTGGTATTAGAGCAAATCAGCAAGTACCCCCATGTTAACGCCAACTAAGCTGACAAAGGATTCAGATGGAGAAGATGTCGAAGTGAAACTTTACAGGAGTATGATTGTAAGTTTACTCTATCTTACCGCAAGTAGACCTGATTTGTGTTTGAGTGTAGGGATTTGTGCCAGATATCAAGCAAAACTGAAAAAATCTCATTTGCTGGCTGTGAAACAAATAATTAAATACGTCAAAAGTACATCAGAAAATGGAATTTTGTATTCCAGAGATACTAATTGTGAACTTGTTGGTTTCAGTGATGCTGATTGGGGAAACAATGCGGATGAAATAAAAAGCACTTCTGGTGGTTGTTTCTTTCTTGGAAACAATTTAGTATCTTGGCACAGTAAAAAGCAGAACTCAACGTCACTATCTGCAGTAGAAGCTGAATACATTGCTCTAGGGAGTTGTTGTACTCAACTCATATGGATGAACAGATGCTAATGGACTACGGTATGAGTTCTAAAACTTTTGTTGCATGGTGTGATAACACAAGTGTGGGTCGATTTTTCGGAAAATTAATCTCTTAGTCCCTAATCCGTTGCTAATTTGTGTATAAATAATCTATTTAACCCCTCAACCATTGATCCGTTTTTCATAAGCAACTAGTGCCATAGATATCTCGAAAATCCAGTTTAGCATTCCATGACAAAGCATATCGAAATCAAACATCATATTTTGAGAGAAAAGGTTGAACAAAAACAAATAAAAGTGGAATATGTACCTACGAAACGCCAGCTAGCGGATATCTTCACAAAACCTTTGTATTTAAATCGGTTTGTTTCTTTAAGGAAATCACTTGGTGTTTGTGAGCTTTGATGATTTTGTTGATATAAGTGATAAGTTGATGAATTTTCAGATTTTGGATGATCTTACGAAGAAAAAATAAAATAAGTTATAAGTCTGTATGATTTAAGTACACTTAGATGACCCATGCTCAGCCTATTGAATAGTCAAATGCTCCTGTCTTAATAAGTTTCCTTTCCGATAACTTAAGTGCACTTAATTGTATCACTTACTCCTCTAACAGTTTCTACACTTATTTCTATGCAGATTTAAGAAAAGCGTGTTATGAGTATATGCGCGGGTCTAAGTTGAGAGGTATTCAGTTTCAGTTATAACGTCCTATGATACAAAGTTAAGTTGAGATTACATACTCCTCTATGTTAAATTCATTTACATAAGAGTATACCTAAAAAGTTAATCAAGGAGCTTGTTATATGAACAAAATGATATCTAAACAACGTTCTAGAAGCTGATGATTTTTGAAAAAAAAAACAATTGAAAAAGAAAGGAGGTAATTTTGGCTACAACTTGTCTTAAATGAAAAATAGTCTTGCGTAAGTTTACTTAAATGGTCAGTCTTGTGCATTATTTGACTCATTCTTAACGGTCTGGTTATTTTTAAATATTCATCATTATTATCAATTTGTTTTTTTTAAATAAAGAAGCAAAACCTACATACTCGAGTGATTCTCTTAAACAAGACGATTTTCTGAAAAATGGTTTTTGTGATTTAGTTTTGGTGGCTGGTGTGACTGGTGCATTTATTCTTATTATTGAATTGTTCTTTGCTTTTAAAACCGTTTTTGCATTTTCTCTCTGAACTGCTACTTTTTAATTTGCATTTGAAATTTCGAAATCCTAACCAAACCTCTTGAGAGGAAGAAGTGCAATTTGTCTACAGATTTCCTACACAAAATCGAGAAAATTAACATTAACCTTCTGCTGATGCAACAATTTTGTTCAACGAAGTTCCTGTTCGCGTCGGTGACCTAACATTTACTCATGATCCTCCGAGGATCAATGGAAAAAGATATAAGGTCTTGGCGACGATGAGACCAAAGCGAAAATAGACTAAACGTGCAGCCACACCTACTGTGGCTCAGGTAGAAACTCAGTCAAAATCTGAGTCTTAGAACAATTCGTCAAGCTCATCAACACACGATAATGTCAGAGCCGATGTTCAACCTCCGGCTCGATCACCAACACAACGAGTTTCTTCTCCTGGAAGAGATACACCTGTCTCTTCTTCTAAAGTTTTTCCCAAAAATTCTACAAGGAAACTAATGCAACAAAATTTAAGACTCTCAAGGAACGAGAGATCTTTTCAGAGCGAGATTTAAGCGTAAATCAGTTCAAGCATTTGTTGATTTGAAAATTGTTAGTTGACAGGAAACTAACACACACAGTTACATATGTTGTTCATGTGTGCAAAGAATTGATTTATGAGTTTTACGCCAATTTCAATCCTAAAATTGAGGATTCTAGTTCTCCGTTGTTTGGGAAGACGTATGTCAGGGTTAGGCTAGTCCACTTTGTTTCAGAGGTCATCAACAATTTTTTGGCACATCGAACGTGGAAACTACACAGGCTAAGGAACTCTAGATTGATCTGGATATGGATGTGGTAACAAAATGTGAACAAAATGTGCCGCAAAAACTGGGTCCCGAATAAGAAAACGGATGCAATCCGACAGGACACAACCACCTTCCTCTACTGTTTGAAGAACAATGTGCAAATCAACTTTGGAAAGGTGTTTTTGGATTCTATCATGGGACTTGGCTTGTCGAATTCGACGAAGTTTATTCTGTCGTTTCCATGTTTGATTCAGAATGTTCTGAGTCAACAAGTCCCAGATATTGTTGGGACTGAAGAAGTACGAGAAAATATCCCTCCGTGGATTATTTTGGAAATGCGATACATGGCGAATATACCAGCTTCTAATGAAAATGAAACTGCTGGAGATGATGTGGTTCAAGAAATCATCCAGTTGAAACATACGGTCACCATAATTATGTCTACCTTAGAGACTGTTCAGAAGGCACTGACTGGTCTTCTGAAGCACCATCAGAGTAAACTAGTGAAGTTTTTTTTTTACCTTCCTATTGTGTTATTCGGTTTCTATTTTTGATATGCATTGTTTGAATCTCTTATCACAGTAACATGGGGAGAACCACAGGAAGATGCGGAACAGATGGAACCCACGACAAGCAAAGCAAAGGGCAAGAGACCAAGGAACTAATGTGTTCCTTAATACTGATAGATATTTTTGAAGTACACTTATGGACCGACTATATTTTAAGTGTACTTAATTACATTTCTGTTTGAATTTCTTTGTGTTGATTGGTACTGCATTATGTTTGATGATTGGTATTGCTATACTTGAGTATTTATTGCATTGTGTTTGAATTCTGTATGCTGTCTCATCAGTGTTTATGTGATAAGAATTCAAAGGGGGAGATTGTAAATGCAAAAATTAGGGTTGTAGAACATATTTCTGTAAAATCAGGTTGTTGAGATATACAAGGAGCAGAAAGGTGCGTGAGAGGAATGAGGAGAACTTCAAGGAGTCAAAGAGAAGAATGAGGAGAAGAAGACGAAGTCAAAAGAGGATCAAGAGAAGTCAAGTTTGAAGAAAAATCAACTAGGAGGTGCGGCTGGAAAACCGGTGGGTTAGCTGAGCACATGTGAAGATAGATAAGCTAACTCGAGGAAGAGAAGATGTTAACTTATATGGGTGAATATCGAAGAAGTACCAAAAACATTATGAATGCAGTTCACAGGTTTTTAAGTGTATTTAGTGAGATATTGTGAGAAGGAGTGTGAAACAGTTTAGTGTTTATTTACATCTAACTCAGGGGGAATTATCTGCGGAAATCTTTAGTACTATGTAAAAGCGAGCAAATGTATTTAAAAGATTGATTGGTAAATAAAGCTAGTATTATTTTATATATTTTGGTCTCTTCAAAATAACAATTGATTTAGTTATCTGTCTACAAGATTTCAGAATAAACAAGAAGAAAATGTTTGAAAATCTTAGAGAGAAAAAAACACATGAACCATAATGTGTATATCATTCCATGGACTTTATATATATATATATATATAGATAGATAAATGGATAGAGATAAGTGTATATACAAACATATTAAATATATTAAAAAAGAGTACTTCGACTCTAAAAAACCTATATTTTTATGTGTGTGTGGATGAATTGGGTTCTATAGTATTTGAAAAATAATTTAAAGCATATAAGCCAAAATATTAAATGTTAGGAAGAAAAATAACAGAATTATGATTTTAAAAAAAGTTTTTTTTCTGTACAACAAATTGACACATAAATTTTAAACTAAATATACAAAAAAATAATTCTATAGTGATTATTTAGTTAATGAAATTTATAGAATTTATATGTCCATTTCATCGGATTTGAATTCAATTTTAACCTTTCATTTTTTACATATTAAGATAAAATCATGCGTTCCATTTTCTTAAATTTGATGAAAAAAATGAGGCATCTTATCCGCGGTAGTGAAGAGATAGATGCGTAGATAGGTGGAGAAATACAACACAAACTAAAAAAGATCGTGACTTAAATGTGAAGAGAGTCTTAAGAATGAAATTAATAAATATGACAAAAAGTAAGAAACAATTCATACAATATTTTTTTTATTTCATAATTTCAATATTCTTTTACATTTTTAAACATCCATTTAACTTTTACTTAGAATTCTAATTAATATGAGGTTTCAAATCTTAAATAAAAATATATTTTATACATTTCATTTATAAATTAAACTAATCAATTTGAATTATTGACCATTTCTATGTTAGAAAAAAATATTGGTTTCTTTAGAGAATGAGGTAAATGTTTTTAGTTATATTTTGGGATTTTAAAAATTATATTTAGAATAAAATTTATAATGTTAGTTTGCATAACACAACAGAAAAAGAAAATAAATTCACATAGAGTTAGAAAAATGATATATATAAGAAGAATGAGATAAATAACTAAAATACATAATTACTTGTTTCCTAAATCTACATAACTAATAAAATTTCCAATGGATGAGTGGTATTTACTTTTGCCACTTTTATATAACAATTCTTTTTTCACGAACAAAGTTTAACATGACTGATAGAAATAAACGGTGTACCCAAAAATAACTCGCCGATAAAAATTTTATTAATAATCACTAAATGTTAATAAAAGACAAAAAAATGGATAAATAATTCTTGATTGCATCATATCATCCATCCCTAAATTTTAACATGTTAACCTCCATAAGTCGTTGTTTTTTAAAATATGTAAATATTGTTAGATAGATTGAATAAATAGATTGAATAAACATGAAGAAAATGTTTGAAAATCTCACAAAGAAAAAAATGAACTATAATGTGTATATCATTCCATGGACTTTTATATATATATATATATATAAATAAATAAATGGATTGAGAAGTGCATATACAAACATATTAAATATGTTAAAAAAAATTTTTGACTCTAAGAAACCTATTTTTTTATGTATTTGTGGATGAATTTGTTGGGATTTATAGTATTTGCAAAAATAACTTAAAGCATATATGACAAAATATTAAATGCTAGGAAGAAAAATAACAAAATTATGAGTTAAATTTTTTTTTCTGTTAAGAAAATTGACACAAATTTTAAATTGAATATAAAAAAATAATTCTATAGTAATTATTTAGTAAATGAAATTGATAGAATTTATATGTCCATTTCATCTGATTTGAATTCAATTTCAACCTTTCAATTTTTTTCACATATTAAGATAAAACCATGCATTCCATCTTCCTAAAATTGATGAAAAAATTATGCATTTTATATGTGGTAGTGAAAAGATAGGCGTAGAGATAAGGGAAAAATACAATACAAATTAAAACAGGTCATGGCTTTAATACGAAGAGAGTCTTAGGAATGAAATTAATAAATATGACAAAAAGTAAAAAACAACTCATAAAATATTTTCTTTATTTACTTTTTTACATTTGTAAAAATCTATTGAATTTTTACTTAGAATTATAATTAATATGAGGTGTCAAATGTTAAATAAATTTATATTTTTTCATTTATAAATTAAACTAATCAATTTGAATTATTGATCATTTCTAAGTTAAAAAAAATATTGGTTTCTTTAGAGAGTGAGGTAAATGTTTTTAATTATATTTTGAGATTTTAAAAATTATATTTAAAATAAAATTTATAATGTTAATTCGCATAATACTATAGAATAATAAAATAAATTAACACAAAGTTATGAAAATAATATATAAGAAGAATTACATAAATAACTAAAATACATGATTAATTATTTTCTAAATCTACATAACTAATAGAATTTCTAAAGGATCATAGATATTTACTTTTGCCTCTCTCATATAACAAAAAAAATTTCTTTTCCACGAACAAAGTTTTTAACATGAATGATAGAAATAAATGGTGTAGCCAAAGATAACTCGACGATAATAATTTTTTTTAATAAAACTAAATATTAAAGGCAAACTAATCGAAAAATCATTCTTGGCTGCATCATATCCATTCCTAAATTCTAACATGTTAACCTCCATAAATCGTTTCTTTTTTTTAAATATGTAAATATTATTACATAAATAAACATGAAGAAAATGTTTGAAAATCTTAGAGAAATAAAACATGAACTATAAAGTGTACATCATTCCATGGATATATATATATATATATATAAATGGATAGAGATAAGTGTATATACAAACATATTACATATGTTAAAAAAAGTATTTCGACTCTAAGAAACCTATATTTTTAATATAGTGTTTGTTGATGAATTTTTTTGGGATGTATATTATTTGAAAAATAATTTAAAACATATAAGAAAAAATATCAAATTGTTTGAAAGAAAAATAACAGAATTACGAGTTAAAAAAACTTTTTCTGTTCAACAAATTGACATATAAATTTTAAATTGAATAAAAAAATAATTCTATAGTAATTATTAGTTCATGAAATTGATAGAATTTATATGTCCATTTCATCTAATTTGAATTCAATTTAAAATTTTCATTTTTTACATATTAAGATAAAATCATGTATTCCATCTTTCTAAAATTGATGAAAAAAATAATGCATCTTATTTGCAGTAATGAAGAGATAAGTGCAGAAATAAATGGAGAAATAGAATACAAACGAAAACAAACCATAGTTTCAATGTGAAGAGAGTATGAGGAATTAATAAATATGACATTATAAAGTAATACAATTTTTGTCGGCATTATAAATAAAAATAATAAACAACTAATAAAATCTTTTATTTATTTCATAATTTCAATACTTTTTTACATTTTTAAAAATCTGTTGAATTTTACGTAGAATTCTAATTAATATGAGCTTTCAAATGTTAAATCGAAAATAGATTTTATATTTTTTATTTAAAAATTAAACTATCAATTTGCATTATTTATTATTTCTAACTTAGAAAAAAGTATTGGTTTCTTTAGAGAGTGAGGTAAAATGTTTTAACATTATATTTTGGGAATTTAAAAATTATGTTTAAAATATAATTTATATATGTCTATATCTAAAGAAATATCATTAAAGAGGCAGTTTTTGACGATAATGTTCGTCTGCAATCCGTTAACCAATTTACGAACGAATATATATTTGTAAAAATGTAGTTGGAAAATTTCTAAATAATTATAAAAATCATCCAATTTTTTTTTTTTTATTGCGAACGACCTTCCCGTTTGGACATTATGAACGGATGATGGCATTCGAAAGCTGCAGATGAGTGGATCTATCTGTAAATGTTATTTTGTGGACAAAGTTCCACGATGGTCCATTCATTAGAAATGTGTTTTGCAAGGAAAAAAAAGAAAAAATGATTACAAATATTAATTTGTTTTTACAAATTCTTATATAACAAAATATATACAATTATAGTTATTACATAACCACCTATAACAAAATCGGAGGTTGTGAATCGTTGTCGTCATCTTGACCCAATTTTTTTTCTTAATCATCTGTATTAGTTGTTCAACTTTTGCTTTATTACGCTTCGTATTGTTTGTGTTGTGATGTTATTTTTATCGTGTGGCCTTAGATTCACCTCGAACGACATCCAATTCGTTTCGAGTGGCTTCCGAAACTTATAGATAATATATCAATTGGTTACATAAATCTTTATTTATTTTTTTGCTTTCCTTTTGAAGAAGTTTTGAAGAAATTGTGCATTGTGACACCATTTTTCAAGATCCAAAATACAGTTTTTATACAATGTAACATGCTACAAAATACAATACAATTAACATAAAAATATATTGAAAATATATTTACAAACTATCTTAAAATTTTAATTAATTTACATTAAGATATATCTCGTTAAAGTCTTTTTAACTTAAAAAGGTTAAGAACTATCTTCGATTGGTATGATTTGAGATATTTGTTCGGATGTCATCTTATAAATATCATCATGAACTTGTTTTTCTTTGGCGTCAACCCATGAAACATCCAATTTCTTATGCATTGACTCGTACAATTCAAAACATATTGGTTATTTGTCTTTTTTCTTTTGCCTAAAACAAAGTATATATATATATATTATAACATACATTAAAGATAATATATTCTTAATTTTTAGAATAATCAAAACACATCAATTATTTGAACACCGCAATGAATGAATGAGATTCAATTGGATGAAAACTCATATTGAAGCCTCCCCTATAAGTTTAATGATATTGACATATTTTTTTCACTTCTTTGTTTGGCTTCAAGATCATCCTAATAGGCGTACATGGTTTCCCACACGCCGGAAACCAACAATAAAGTTTTTGCTTTCTTCTCTCGATTATAATTTATTTCGTTGATGAGAGAATTAGTCTTAATTTTGCTGCTTAAATTCGAATTTCACTAGTTCTATAATCTTCAAATTTCAATAAAAGTTTTGTTGAAATAAACATTAATTAAACCAATAAAATTATATTTTTAATAAATTGGTATAAATAATTATTAACAAAATCATACCACAAACGCATTTCACCAACGTTATTTGATTGGTTTGTGTCTAATTGTAATAAAGTCGATCAAATCAACTTTAATCATTTTAGTTATACGACGAAAAATTTAATCATACTTAAACCTCAAACTAAAACTTGAATTAGATTTATATAATATTTGTAAATTTTATATTCAAACTTTTTTTTTCTAAATATCGTTGTGTTTCTTTTTTACTGTTCGGATCTAGACGTGCAAATTTACATCTTTCTTTATCCATCGCTAGCAATTCCTCAAATTTTAGTTTGTGATGCACATGAGATGATGATGGCTCAACGTGTAGAGCGAGATTGGATGACAATATTGAAACAACATATAAGGTGCCGATACCAAAGTAATAAAAGGGACAGATTCATGAAAGTAAAAGATTGTGATACATAAACCTTTGGTTGTTGCAGAGGAAACATGTCTTTAGCATTTTCTTTAGAATCATGGCCAGAAGTTGATCTTGAACAATCTCATCTTTGAAGTCCAAGCGTGATTGATATTATCATTTGTCTTTATTGTGATGTTAAACACTATATTGAAATTATAAAAAAATTATTCTATATATACATGACATCAAAATTATCTCGAAGCTTTTGTCTAATTACGGTATATCACATAATATTATTTTCTTGTATTTTTATCAATAATGAGTGACTTTATATCCATCTATTTTCGGATGATTGTTTTCTCTATAATTGATACTCCTAAGAAGGCCTAAAGCAAGAAATCACTCATATAAAATCTCTTCACCTATACAAATTAAAGACAGAACTTCCTCACAACTATATTTCTTTTAAATTTTTGGGTAAAACTCCTATTTCTCCCTCATGTTTGTCTACTTTGTCAATTTCTCCCTAATGTTTCGCACTAATCCTATTCTCCCTCATGTTTTAACTCTAATCCTATTTTTCCGGTATCTTTTACAATTCTATCTGTAATCCCCTCCATTTAAACTCCGTTAAATCTTCCAATTTTGACCCGATTTAGGGTCAATTTTGACCTAATTTTGATCTAATTTTGATCTCGTTTAGGACCAAGTTTGACAGAATGTGGGTCCAAATTTGATCCGGTTTAGGCTCAATTTTGACCATAATTTTGGTCCAATTTTGATTTTCATCCAATTCCATATCGAATCAATATGATATTAATAAAATTAAACCGAAATGTAAACAAAAACTGATTTTTATCGGTTTATTCGATTTTTAACCCGAAATTAGTATAATTTTGACTCGAATCGGGTACGATTTGATCCAATTCTGATTTTCACCCAATTAAAACCCGATTCAACATAAAATTCAACAAAATTAAACCTAAATTTAAAAAAACCGATTCTTATCGGTTTGTTTGATTTTTAACCCGAAATTAGTATAATTTTGACTCGAATCATGTACAATTTGACCCAATTTTGATGTTTCATCCAATTAAAACCCAAATCAATATGAAATTCAACAAAATAAAACCAAAATTTAAACAAAAAACCGATTCTTATTGGTTTATTCGATTGTAAACCGAAATTAATATAATTTTGACTCGAATTAGGTACAATTTGATTTAATTTTGATTTTCATCCAATTAAAACCCGAATAAATATGAAATTCAACGAAATTAAACCGAAATTTAAACAAAAACCGATTCTTATAGTTTTTTTCGATTTTCAAACCGAAATAGTATAATTTTGACTCGATTTGAGTTCAATTTGACCCAATTTTATTTTTCATCCAGTGAAAATCCGAATCAATACGAAATTCAAAAAAATAAACCGAAATATAAACAAAAATCATTTTTATTGGTTTCTTCGATTTTTATAGTATAATCTTTAATCGAATTGGGTACAATTTGATTGAATTTTGATTTTTACCTAATTAAAACCTGAAACGATATGAAATTCAACAAAATTAAAGCGAAAGTTAAACCCGAATCACTCAAAATTACACTGAAATTTGAGTTATAATTGGACTAAGTTTGGGTATAATTCTAATAAACGGAAAATATGTTTTTGTTTAGATTTTGGTTTAGTTCGGTTCAAATTTCATATTGGTTCAGGTTTTAATCGGATTAATTGGTTTAGTTCAGTTGAAATTTTATATTGATTTGAGTTGTATTGCAATTTGGGTGTAATTTTGATCCGATTTTGATTTGCACTCTATTAAAACCCGAATCAATCAAAATTGTATTGAAATTGTTTCAAAATTACATCTAATTCGAGTCAAAATTGGACCAAATTTTGGTGAAAATTGAAAAAACCGATAAGAATTGTTTTTTTAAATTAAGGTTTAGTTCGGTTAAAATTTCATATTGATGCAGATTTTAATTGGATAAAAACTAAAATTGGATCCAAATTTTGGTTAAAATTAGTATCAAATTATGGTTTAAATTTAAGTATAAACCAAGTCAAATTAGACCTAAATTCTGGTTAAAATTGAGTATATACCGGGTCAAAATTGATTTCACATTCTGGTCAAGATTGAGTCCAAACCGATAAAAAAATACATCTATGGTATCAAATTATGGTTTAAATTTAAGTATAAACCAAGTCAAATTAGACCTAAATTCTGGTTAAAATTGAGTATATACAGGGTCAAAATTGATTTCACATTCTGGTCAAGATTGAGTCCAAACCGATAAAAAAATACATCTATATTGGGTCAAAATTGAGTTTAAACCGGGTCAAAATTATTTCTAGATCGGGTCGGGTCGAAATTGGGCAAAACAATCGAGTTAAAATTGATGAATTTTTAGGGGTTTGAATTGAAATGGAAAGATTTAACAAAATTTTAAATGGATGGGGTTATAATCAAAATTTTTAAACATGAGAAAAAATAGGATGTTGAACGAAACATGAGGGGGGAATAGAATGAATGAAACATGAGGGGAAAACATGCAAAGTAAGTAAACATGAGGGGAAAACATGCAAAGTAAGTAAACATGAGGGGAAATAGGAGTTTTACACTAATTTTTTTGTAACGTCATAGTGTATCATCAACAAGAAAAAGGCAGGAATGACAATCATACTAACTTGTATCTCATTCATGTTTTATCTAGAAAGCATCTGTGATATCATGCAATACGGACAAACCAATCAACCATGCGTTGTCCATCCAAATAATATACCGTTAGTTAAAAAATAACTTATTATCCATATAAGAGCGCTTAGTAACATAAAATTTATCGGGTTAAGACATCATTCACTCACAAATATTTTAATTATTTAACCAATGGTTAAAGAAATATATACAAACTTTTCTTAGGATGATCAGGCCTAAGAATCAATATTGTTAATAACAAAACTCTCTTTTCAGCCTCATGGTTGTCGTTAAACTGCATGGTGTTATAAAAATTGTTCATAACGAATAATTCATCACTACACGCATTTCATCACACAACATTATTTGTTTCTCACTACACCATCGATGTGAATGAGTGAGCTAATTCCACTATATAAGCGTGTATTCTATAAAATTCTCCGAATCTAGCTTTAGTTTTGTGAGTACAGAATACTAATGGAAGTAAAAAGAACCATCTCAGTTTTTCTATCTCCTTCTAGGTATGCTTCCACATCGCTTTGTCCCACTAAAGCTGGGATCTTTAGCTTGATATTATCATCTTCCCGATTCTTAACTCGATGGACCTATCGTAGTTCCTAAAGTTTTGTGTCTATATCCACATGCTATGGATTTCTAGTAACATGCGATAGTTTCCTCGGTTGTGCTTGACGAACTCCATGATTGATGTTTTCCTCTTAATCAAGTCATCGATGGATGATAATGAACTCATCCCTCATAGCCTTACTAAATTCCATCATTATCAGTTGAATTTTTGTAAGCAATATATAGTTGTTCTCCACCTTCTGGTAATTTTACAAATAGAAATGTAGTAAAAACAAAAATGATGAATGAAAGAGAGATGAACAAGCTCATGATCTCTAAAAAAATATTTCGCTCAATTTTCACTTGTTCTCATGTCTTTTCCTTAGTTTGTCCTGTTCAATTTAGTTTAGAACTGAAGAAAAAACTTGATGTTAATTTCCAAAAAAATTCAAACTAAATCTTGGCCTACAAGTGTAGAACGTCACCCCTACATTCATGATTCCTAATATTGTTTCTATGACCTTCTATGTTATTTTCGGTACTTTTTCTTATTTGATCTATTCCTATTTTTGTTTTTTCCTTTTTCATTTTCCGTTCTTTCTATTTGTTTTTGTTTTCCTTTCATTTTTCTTTTCTTTTATTCTTCTCCTTCCCTGTATTTCTTTCTTCATTTTTTGTTTTTTTTTTATTTTTTTCTTCTTTTTTTGTTTTTATTTTTCTAAAAGGATAAAAATAAAACAAAACCAATTAATTAAACAGAATAAAATAATATCTAGAATAAAAATAAAATGATAGAAAGATAGACTAACATAAAAACATATATGATACCACTTGATATGAATATACTTTGACGTTCTCTGTTTAGATGGTGAAAATAGACTCAAACCCATACAATTTGGCAGGAGAACCTGAACTTATTTTTCAATAAAAGACTTTCTAAACCCTAATGACAAACTGACTAGAAAACTCTAAATTCAACGAACGATGTCACAACACTTAGGATCATGTGTTGATATATCGTTGAACACTTAAAATCTCTCTAAGAGTTCGATAACTAAATGATAACACGTAGTGTGTGTTAGTTTTAGGCCTAGGCATTTATATTACTTTCGCATAGTTTGCATAGCACGATTCACGAATCCGACACAAACGTTCTTTATATACTCCCTTTTTGTTGATTTTCAGGTTTTAATGCGACAAGGCTTAACCGAGCTTTAAAATGTCAATTCCTGGATTCAATCGCACATACTAGAAGCTACAAACCACTCGGAGCGAATTCAAGCCACGTAATCAAATGGAACACCCGAGCATAGAGAAAAAGGAGCAAAAGCACAGAATTAACTCAGCCAGCTCGAGCTTGGAGAAGCCCCCGTGCGGGCTGCCTCGGCAGAAGTTTTAGCCTGACCCGTGCTAAACATCAACCCGCTCGTGTTCCATGATATCAAATGAACCCACGCGTGCTGTCTCACTAGCCCGCGTGGGCTACAACTCCAGAAAATTTCACACGCCTCGGGCTGGAAGAGAACCCGATCGGGTTTGGACAAACACGAGGACCCCGTGCGGGGCGGATATCTTAACCCGCGGGGGCTGCGTTTCCAGCGAATATCGCACGACCTGGGGAGGCAAGGAGCCCGCTCGGGCAGAGTGATACACGATAAGCCCGTGTGGGGTGAGCACAGAGCCCGCTCATCGTGTATCACTCTACCCGAGCGGGCTCCTTGCCTCCCCAAGTCGTGCGATATTCGCTGGAAACGCAGCCCCCACGGGTTAAGATATCCGCCCCGCACGGGGTCCTCGTGTTTGTCCAAACCCGATCGGGTTCTCTTCCAGCCCGAGGCATGTGAAATTTCTGGAGTTGTAGCCCGCACGGGCTAGTGAGAGAGCACGCGTGGGTTCATTTGATATCATGAAACACGAGCGGGTTGATGTTTAGCACGGGTCGGGCTAAAACTTCTGCCGAGGCAGCCCGCATGGGGGCTTCTCCAAGCTCGAGCTGGCTGAGTTAATTCCGTGCTTTTGTTCCTTTTTGCTCTATGCTCGGGTGTTCCATTTGGTTCGGTGGCTTGAATTCGCTCTGAGTAGTTTGTAGCTTCCAGTATGTGGGGTTGAATCCAGGAATTGACATTTTAAAATTCAGTTAGGTCTTGTCACCTTAAAACCTAAAAATCAACAAAAGGGAGTATATAAAGAACATTCGTGTCGGATTCGTAACTCGTGCTATGCAAACGATGCGAAAATGATATAAATGCCTAACCTAAAACTAACACACACTACGTGTTATCACTAAATCTTAAGAAATAGAAAAAAATACACTTTTAATGCATCAAAACTTGTTTTTTAGAAGCCATACAATGGATGTCCTATTTATAAGTTCTAAACAAGAATGAAAAATTAAATAAATAAGCTAGCTTAAAAAACTCGATTAAATGGCTCGGTTCGAGATCCACAAAAGTCTTAAACCTAAAATTCATAAAACTAAAATAATTTGGTCTAGAGAAAGCACTCGAATTGAATGTTTTCCTATTCTAGCCAAGCATTCTGGTTGAACATTATCTTATATTCTAGTTTCTTGCTCCTCTCGGCTTTCTCCCCTGGTAGTGACCTCTTGTAGTCTTTGTTAAGTGTTCCATGACGTATTCGGGAGATCATTATTCATCCTCTCATATCCATTTGAGCTAACAAGTCTTGAAGCTTCTTGCCTTGCCACTTGTTGTTTGTCTTCATCTGATGTATGGCAGATCCAGTATCTCATTCTCATCAAACAATTTGCAATTTTTGAACCATTTCTTGATTGCAACTAAACCGTCTCTACACGTCTAGAATTTCCAGGCGATCACTTTATTATTCGGAAATTTTCGAATGGAAGGTCAAAACCGTCCGTACAAACGAAACTTATGTAAGGAAACTTTTTATAAATATTTACGGACAGAATTTCCGTCTGGAAATATCATGTTTTTCTACTAGTGTGTAATTATTAAATATAGTAAAATAAGATATAATCATCCGAGTGGAAATCGTCAAATAATTTTCAAAGAAAATTGGTTGTATTACGAGGGAATAAATTTCAAAGAAAATATTTTCCCATACAATATCTTTGCATATTTCATCTTTCATTTCACAAACATACTGTTGGGGTTGTAGACGGTTTCGCAATACGTTTGCTGTGAACCAACAAAAACAAACCCCTTACTTGTGTGAACCTATGAGGATGACAATATCTAGTATGGTAACGGAAATTGAACGACACAACCAATTTTAATGTGGAAAAACCTCTTCGATGTGAGGAGTAAAAACCACGGGACCGTAGTCCACCCAAAAATACACTACAATAATTTATGGGTTACAATGTCCACACAAACACCTCCAATAGAACAAGAGATACAACACAGAGATTTACAGAATATTCTACCCAATATTCCAATCTCTAAAACCCGAGAGAGAACCAAACACCAAGCTATAACTTAGGCCGTAAGCAACCCCGTATCCTATGATTCCGGCCACCAACGTCTAATCCAACCGTACAAATCAAAGGTCAAAGGGTCCAGAGTACACATACCAAATTTCAGCTTGATTGGAGAAGAACTCACTGTCCGATTTGCCAAACAATCGGACCTGCGCGTCTGAGACAGCACCAGAGAACAGTCTCGGTAATCAGGTTGTTTCTCCAAAACTATCTGTTGGATTGACAATCTCACCGGACAGAATCAAGAGCTACGAGTGATGAAACTCTCCTCCAAAGTTCACGCCGATCGGACCACGGAAAGTCGGCCGATCGTCGACGTGTTCACAGACACTCAAACTGTCTTTCTTCTCCCTCACTCTCTTTATCTATTTGTCTTGGATGTCTCACTTGTTATCATCGACCGCCACTGTCCATTCCTCCACATAGGGAGGAACGCCAACAAATCTCCCCCTTCCGACTATGTGGAGGAAACCGTCATCCCAGCGATCTTGCGACATATCTCAAGCTTCCCTCTAGGCAATGCCTTAGTCATCATGTCAGCCCCATTATCATCCGTATGAACCTTCTCGAGTTCAAATTCCTTTGAATCCATGACATCTCGTATCCAATGATATTAAAAATTTATATGCTTCGACTTAGAATGAAACGTCTGATTCTTCCCAAGATGAATGACACTCTAACTGTCACACAACAAGACATACCTATCTTGCTTGAAACCAAGCTGCTCAACAAACCTCTTCATCCACAACAACTCCTTACAAGCTTCAGTTGCGGCGATAAACTTTGCCTCAGTGGTAGAAAGTGCAATGCACTTCTGCAACCTTGATTGCCATACCACAGCTCCACCCGCAAAGGTTACCAAGTAACTCGAAGTAGATTTAAAAGAATCAGTGTCTCCAGCCATGTCGGAATCTGTGTACCCGACCAGAGGTTTGTCACCTCCAAACACAAATCTTAGACCGTAACTCCCACGAAGATAACTTATAATCCACTTCACTGCCTTCCAATGTTCTCTTCCAGGGTTAGAAAGCAAACGACTGACAACACCAACGGCGTGAGCTAAATCTGGTATCGTACAAACCATAGCATACATCAAGCTACCAACTGCAGAGGCATACGGGACATGTCTCATGTCCTCCTTCTCTGAATCTGTACTTGGACTCTGTTGCTTATTCAATCTAAAGTGTGTAGCAAGAGGTGTACTCACAACTTTAGATTTATCCATATGGAACTGTTGAAGTATTTTCTCAATGTACTTCTCTTGCGACAAATACAACAACTTGTGACTTCTGTCTCGAACAATTCTCATCCCGACAATTTGCTTTGCTGGTCCCAAATCCTTCATAGTAAAGAACTGGCTGAGCTGCTTCTTCAACTCAGTTACCTTCTTCATGTTCTTGCCCACAACCAACATGTCGTCCACATAGAGCAACAAGATGATAAAATCATCACCAGAGAAGTTATGCACAAACACACATGAATGGGTCTTCTTGTAACCATGCTCCCCCATAACTGACTCAAACTTCTTGTACCATTGTCTCGGTGCTTGCTTCAACCCATAAAGACTTTTCTTCAAGCGACAAACGTAATCTTCTTTTCCCTTCTTAACAAAGCCTTCAGGTTGTACCATGTAGATCTCTTCCTCCAAATCACCATGAAGGAAGGCCGTCTTCACATCCATTTGCTCCACCTCTAAGTCAAGACTAGCTGCCAATCCAAGCACAACCCGAATGGATGACATCTTGACAACCGGCGAAAAGATCTCATCAAAATCAACTCCTTTCTTTTGATTGAAACCTTTTACAATCAGTCGAGCCTTGAATTGAGGATGCAAACTGTGCTCTTCATGCTTAACCCTAAATACCCACTTGTTAAGCAATGCCCGTACCCTCAGGAAACTTCACCAACTCATACGTATGATTCTTGTGCAAAGAATCCATCTCGTCATTCATGGCCTTCAGCCACTCTTCTCTGTGTTCATCCATGAGAGCTTTGTCAAAACTCTCCGGTTCTCCCCCTTCAGTAAGTAATACAAACTCACTAGGGCTATGCCTCGTTGATGGTATATGTTGTCTCTATGATCTTCAGAGAATAGGTGAATTCTTGGTAGTTGGTGTTTCAACCCGATCATCATTACCAACACCATCATCAACCTGTACGGGAGCATATGTACTAGGTGTATCAATATGAACCTCATCTTCAACGGAATCTTGAACCGATGTCTGAGGAATCATCCCTGAATTGATCAAACCCTCACTACTCTGAGTTGGATTTTTACATTTCTCAATGTCTCGAATAGTTTGATCTTCTATGAACACAGCATCCCTACTTCTGACGAGCTTTTTCTCCACTGGATCAAAAAACCTGTATCCGAAATCATCCTGACCGTAACCAATGAAGACACACTATCTTGACTTCGCATCAAGCTTCGATCTCTCATCCTTTGGAATGTGAACAAAAGCTTTACACCCGAACACCTTCAAATGACTGTAAGAAACATCCTTACCAGTCCACACTCGCTCTAGAACATTACCCTGAAGCGGTGCACTAGGTGACAAGTTCAAGACATGAACCACAGTGCTCAAAGCTTCACCCCAAAAGGAATCCGACAATCCTGACTGCGAAATCAAACATCTGACCTTTTCCATGATCGTCCTGTTCATCCTTTCAGTCAACCCATTCAACTGCGGTGTCTTAGGCGGCGTCTTCTCATGACTAATACCATATTCTTGGCAATAGACATCAAACGGTCCAGAATACTCACCTCCATTATCACTTCGGATACACTTCAGTTTCTTTCCAGTTTGTCTCTCCACCAATGCTTGAAACTGCTTGAAAAACCCCAGAACTCGATCTTTTGTCCTCATAGTATAAGCCCACAATTTTCTCGAATGATCATCGATAAATGTGACAAAATATGAGGCACCACCAAGAGATCTTGTCTTCAACGGACCACACACATCCGAATGTACCAAATCAAGTATCTCTGGTTTTCTTGAAGGTTTGGAAGACTTGAACGAAACTCTATTTTGCTTCCCCACAAAACAATGTTCACACTTCTTCAAGTGCAACCTAGAGATTCCATGAAGAACCTCCTTCTTCGACAGGAAAGACAATCCTTTCTCGCTTATGTATCCGAGTCTTCTATGCCACAACTCAGTAGTGCTGTCACTTTCCAAGGCATTGATGACATCCTTAGAAAGCTTAGCTTGCATCAAATACAGTGACGAAGACTTCTCACCTCGAGCTACAACCATGGAACCTTTAGTAAGCTTCCACTGGCCACCACTGAATGTACTGCAAAATCCTTCATCGTCAAGTCTCCCTACATAGATCAAGTTTAACCTCACATCTGGAATGTGCTTAACTCCTTTAAGCACAAGTCTAGTACAAGACTAGTCTCCAAGCAGATATCTCCAATGCCAAAAATAGGAGCCGAACCATCATTACCCATCTTAACATAACCAAAGCTACCTGGAGTATAAGTAACAAAGAACTCACGTCTTGATGTAGCATGAATGGAGGCTCCACTGTCAATGACCCAACTCATGGCATGCGAGATTTATCATGTCATCACCAAGCATTACTAGGAACTCTTCTGCAACCGCAACCCGTTCCTCAGTGTCTCCATTTTTCTTTTTGTCATCTTTCTTCAATTTCCAACAATCCTTCTTGATGTGACCTTTCTTGTGGCAATAGTGACATTCCACGACAGATTTCTTTGATTTTCTCTTGCTCCTATTTTTGCCTTTCGGATCTCGATCCACGCTCCTCCCCCTCGATTCAGTAACCAGAACATCTGAACTTGAGAAAGCACCTTGCGACTGTCTTCGTGTCTCCTCAATCAAAATACAGTTCTTGGCTAATTCCATCGAGATTCTACCATCTAGAGCCGAGTTTGATAGACATCCTAAATGTCTCCCACGAATCTGGAAGTGTGCTGAGAAGCCACAAACTTTGAATCACATCTTCAAAGGTAACCCCCATCTCAGATAATTGATTCAACAGACCTTGAAACATGTTCAAGTGATCAGTTACTGGAATTCTTTCGACGTACTTCAAATCAACCAACTTCTTGATGAAGTACAACTTATGATTCTCAATGTTTCGAGCATACAACTGCTCCAGCTTCTTCCACAAAGAACGAGAATTTGTTTCACTAGCCACATGATTCAAAATGTTATCACCCACCCACT
This sequence comes from Gynandropsis gynandra, assembly GCA_036759665.1. Taxonomy (NCBI): domain Eukaryota; kingdom Viridiplantae; phylum Streptophyta; class Magnoliopsida; order Brassicales; family Cleomaceae; genus Gynandropsis; species Gynandropsis gynandra. The sequence goes on from CM071871.1 coordinate 7,571,961, forward strand.
GTCGAATCAACGCACAAACTTTTCGATGAAGCAACGTCCATTGCTCATCAGTTTTACCCTCGGGCTTGCCTTCAACAGCCAATGGTAGATGACAATCCTTCACGTACAGTAAGTCTTCCATCTTACCCTTCCAGACGTGGTAGTTAGCACCATTCAAGCTAACCATCCTACTAGTATTTGCCTACATCGTTAAACACAAGTCCACCGGACAACTAACCGATGCTCTGATACCACTTGTTGGGGTTATAGACCGTTTCGCGATACGTTTGCTGTGAACAGACAAAAACAAGCCCCTTACTTGTGTGAACCTATGAAAATGACAATATCTAGTATGGTAACGGAAATTGAATGACACAACCAATTTTAACGTGGTAAACCTCCTCGATGTGAGAAGTAAAAATCACGGGACCGTAGTTCATCCAAAAATCCACTACAATAATTTATAGGTTACAACGTCCACACAAACACCTCCAATAGAACAAGAGATACAACACAGAGATTTACAGAATATTCTACCCAATATTCCAATCTCTAAAACCCGAGAGAGAACCAAACACCAAGCTATAACTTAGACTGTAAGCAACCCCCGTATCCTATGAGTCCTGTCACCAAAGTCTAATCCAACCGTATAAATCAAAGGTCAAAGGGTCCAGAGTAAACCTACCAAATTTCAGCTTGATCGGAGAAGAACTCACTTTCCGATATGCCAAACAATCGGACCTGCGCGTCTGAATCAGCACCAGAGAACAGTCTCGGTAATCAAGTCGTTTCTACAAAACTATCCGTTGGATTGACAATCCTACCGGACATAATCAAGAGTCACGAATGATAAAACTCTCCTCCAAAATTCACGCCGATCGGACCACGGGAAGTCGGCCGATCGTCGACGTATTCACAGACACTCAAACTGTCTTTCTTCTCCCTCACTCTCTTTATCTATTTGTCTTGGAAGTCTCACTTGTTATCACCGACTGCCACCGTCCATTCCTCCGCATAGGGAGGAACGCCAACACATACATGGTGATGGAGTTAACAATGTTAACGTTAGAACGATTGGCCGTCAACTTTTTTATATGGATCATACCAAAATTTATTTTCAAAGACATGATTCATATCACAACATATCTTTCATTATTTACTAATAATCTTAAAACAAAATAACGACTTCATCAATAATGGCTACTTGTTCACAAGATAAATTATCGAAGATCTAAATTTTGATTACATCATTTTCACCGACCACAGGTCCAATACACAAAATGTAGAAAATGAAAAACAAAGTCTAGACAAAGTTTGAGAAATACAACCAGACTGATCTTATATATTCTCAACCGCATGATAAATGTTTTATTTGATATTTTTGTCAAATAAAATGTGCAAAGAAAATATGAAATATATTAGAGATAAGATACACAGTCAATGAAAACATATCGTATATCAAATATACAAATACGAGAATTTAGTTGCGGATGAAAATACATAAAAATGCAAAATCCTATAATTTGACATTTTATTGAAAAAGTTTCCATCTCAAACACAAAAGAGATGACGTGTATCTTGTAAAATCAAAATAAATCCTCTTCAATTTATTATAAGAGAAGTGACCACCTTGCAAGTTTTGGCGTAAAATAAGTTGTCGACTTGTGAGTTAGCTCTAATTCGGATCATATTTAAATTAGCCGAGCTGGATATTTTTCAATTCGTTTTGAAAATAAGCTATTGAGCTGAACTGAAAAATGAACTAGAGCTTAGACGAGTTGGCTCGGGAGCTGAGTATAAAATCACATATTTTTTTATTTCTACATATTATACATATTATTTCTATTTATTAAATATTGTTTAAGAAAAAGAATATCTTATTTAGATTTTATATTATTATTGTTTTTATTTTTTTATTTTCCCAAATTAATATATTTTTATTATAAAACTAATAAATAAATATTTTAAAAATATATGTTCGTGTATAAGATATGTCATTTGATATTTGATAAGTTTGTTTGACAAGTAATATTTTGTATTATATAAATGTGTATTCGTATTAATATTTTTATATTTTAGATATTTTATTTGGTTTGAGAATGATTAACATATAATATTAATATATTATAATTTTTTCAATTAAATATTCTAGTTCGCGAACCAATTCAATTTTTGGCGAGTTAAGAATGAATTGAGTTGAATAGTACTTTTTAACTTGTATTTAACGAACTGATGAGGACTTCGGTCGAATTAAACATAACATAAAATTATATGCGGTTTTGAACACTAACAACATCACATAGCATAAAATTAATATATTTTCTTCTGCATTAATGATAACACATATTTATTTATGGAATTAGGTGAATTTGAGTGAATTGATTTTGTAATTGGGTGAACTTGATGTTGAAATTGGGTAAAATTGGTGTTGAAATTGGGTAAAATTGAATGAAATTGGAAGAAATTGGTGTTGAAATTGAGTGAATTTGGTTTGGAAATTGAGTGAATTTGGATGAAATTAAGTGAAATTGATGTTTAAATTGAGTGAAATTGGTGGTGATTTTGGGTTTAATTAGGATTTCGAGTTAAAATTGAGTCGAATTGGGTGAAATTGGTGTTGAAATTGGGTGAAATTTGTGTTGAAATTGGAAGAAATTGAGTGAGATTAGATGAAAGTGGATGAATTGGATCGATTCAGATCGAAATCGGATGAGTTAACAGAGTTACACAATTTATATAACGAAGAGGAGAATCGACTGAAATAGAAAAAATTGAAGGAGAAATCGTTGAAGGAGAAAAAATAGAATTTCTAAAGTGGGAGAAAATTGGATGTGTTATTGAGAGAGGAATTGGGATAAAGCAAGAGAGATTGGAATCATTTGTCCCAATTTTTTATTTTGGATTTTTTATCAATAAAAAAATTAAAAACATTCATAATACTATTTCAATTAGGTTATGAGGCGGAATATCAGAAATACCTTTGTAGGGCTAAACCACTTCAAAAATACCCTTCCCTAAAATAATTATTAAATCCGAAAAAAAACTGAAGAAAAGACAAATTTGCCCTTAATGTTCGAACGTGAAAAAACCCACGTTCGGTAGTTTTTCGACGTGAAAAACTGTAAAAAACGAGAAAGCCGAACATTTTTTCGACGTGAAACTTGTTTAAAAATTTATTGCAAAAAAGAAATAAGTGATGTCGAACTTGAGAGGGATCGATTTGAAGTTGGCGAGAAGGAAAATGGCTAGAATCAGCATCAACAACGACGAAAAGAGCATGAGTCAATCTTCAATGGCGTCAATAAGTTTAAGTAGATCAATTTCTAGGGTTCTGCAAGCTTTCAAGTCACAAAATGGTTTATTCATTTGAAATGGGTGAGTGTCAGTGAGTCAGTTAGGTCGCAAGGGTCGCAGGAGTTGTATGAACATCTTCGACTCAATGAGTCGGTTGAGTAGCAAGGGTCGCACTAGTTGCATGACCATCTTCGACTCAGTGAGTCGGTTGTCTCAGTGATTGGGATGGATCGCAATGGTCGTTTGAGGGGCGTGGGTCGGTTGAGTGTCGTAGAGTGTCTGAGGTTCGTTTGAGTCGCATGGGTCGCACGGGTCGACTGAGTCACATGGTTCGTACAAGTCGTTTGAGTCACACGGGTCGGTTGAGTCGCATGGGTCACTTAAGTCGGTAGAAGTATAATGTATTCGTAATTGGTCATTTTGCAGATGGCGCCAAAGCCGAAATTTGTGTATGAATTCAAACACATGGACAAAGATCACCACCAAGTGTTATCCTCACGAGACAATAAGGACGCTGAGAGGAATTTTACATGGACATGAGTTGCATTACTTCGAGAAGGAGTCACAATTTAGGTATTTATTCCACTTAGAATGTGACTCCACATTGACGAAGGTTCAAATGTATATCCTACTAAATCACTCCGTGATTATACTGAACAATACGGAGTTGTGGTTCGTCATAAACGACAACTCTGTAGTGGAGCATGCACTAGTTTCGGGATTGAAATGCGGACCATATCCCATAGGATGGCAGTCCATGATGGGTGTCACATTTAGGCTGAAGAATTTCGGCCGTGGAAAGGTGACCCCCGAACAAGTCAGTGAAAAACTTGTGAAGGCAAAGAATTCTGACGACCGGAATAGGTTCGCAACTTTGATGTTGTTGGCGCAAGTTATGGCTCACAAGCCTTCAGCAGAAAACTATATCAGCCATGGTCTCATTGACATGGTTGATGACTTGGAATTTTGTGAAGGCTTTCCATGGGGTAGTTACACATTCGAGAAGATTGTGGATACTTGTCATAAGCAAGTTAGCGGGGAATCACCAAAACCAAAATGGTATTGTGACGGTTTCATGATCCCACTAATGGTAAGTTGTATATATTATTCAAATAACTTGAATGTTTTCGTACTTTTTGCATTCTTATCATTTTGTTTTAATGTTTCAGTTACTTCCATTCGAAACCATGCTTAGTTTGGGCGGAAAGGGATGTTATGTTGAGGTTGTGGATGCGCATCGATCATGCCTAAAAATGTGCAAGAAGATGGTTAAATCCAATTTTAACCCGAAGTATGTAGATATAATAAGGCAGATTGGAGATTCTAAGGTAACAATTACATAAGGTTCACAAAGGAAACCAGGGTCACAGAGGGTAATAATGATTATTTTTTGTTTTTCAGGATATTCTAAGTATTCTTCGTGCTGAATACGAAGAGGAAGCTTTACTTTCTGATCCGGAGGATTACGAGGAATGTGACGATCCCGATGTTCAGATATGGATGAAATATCTTCGTAGAAATCAGAAGGATATTTGTTGGGATGATATCCGTAAGCAAGAACTGCTGATACGAAAAGCAGCTCTTGGTGATAAAAAAAGGAGAAGGAAAAAGGGACTAAGAATCTTCAATCTGCCTTATCACATCAACATACTTTGAGTTAAAATTGGATTTAACCATCTTCTTGCACATTCTTTGGCATGATCAATGCGCATCCATAACCTCAGCATATCATCCCTTTCCGCCCAAACTAAAGATGATTTCAAATGGAAGTAACTGAAACATTAAAACAAAATGATAAGAATGCAAAAAGTACGAAAACATTCAAGTTATTCGAATAATATATATAACTTACCATTAGTGGGATCATAAAATCACCACAATACCATTTTGGTTTCGGTGATTCCCCGCTAACGTGCTTGCGGCAAGTATCCACAATCTTCTCGAATGTGTAACGACCCCATAGAAAGCCTTCACAAAAATTCCAAGTCATCAACCATGTCAATGAGATAATGGCTGATAGAGTTTTCTGCTGAAGGCTTGTGAGCTATAACTTGCCCCAACAACATCAAAATTGCCAACCTCTTTTGATCGTCGGAATTCTTTGTCTTCATAAGCTTTTCACTGACTTGTTCGGGGGTCACCTTTCCACGGCCGAAATTCTTCAGCCTGAATGTGACACCCCTTATAGACTCCCATCATTTGGGATATGGTCCACATATCAATCTGGAAATTAGTGCGTGCTCCACTATAAAGTACCGGATGGAAATGCCGTTTATGACGAACCACAATTCCGTCTTGTCCCGTATAATCACGGAGAGATTTAGTAGGATAGACATTTGAACCTTCGTCAATGTGGAGTCAAATTGTAATTGGAATAAATGCCTAAATTGTGACTCCTTCTCGAAGTAATGCAACTCAGGTTCATCTAAGATTCCTCTCAGCATCGTTATTGTCTTGTGAGGATAACGCTTGGTGGTGATCTTTGGCAATCTGTCCATGTGCTTGAATTCATACACAAACTTCGGCTTTGGCGCCACCTGCAAAATGACCAATTACGAATACATTATACTTCTACCGACTTAAGCGACCCATGCGACTCAACCGACCCGTGCGACCCATGCGACTCAAACGACCCTCAGACACTCTGCGACACTCAACCGACTCACTGAGACTCAACCGACCCACGCCCCTCAAACGAACATTGCGACCCATTCCACTCATTAAGACAACCAACTCACTGAGTCGAAGATGGTCATGCAACTCTTGCGACCCTTGCAACTCAACCGACTCACTGAGTCGAAGATGGTCATGCAACTCCTGCGACCCTTGCGACCCAACCGACTCACTGACACTCACCCATTTCAAATCAATAAACTATTTTGTGACTCGAAAGCTTGCAAAATCCTAGAAATCGATCTACGTACACTTATTGACGCCATTGAAGTTTGACTCGTGCTCTCTTCTTCATTGCTGCTGTTAATTCTAGTCATTTTCCTTCTTGCCAACTTCAAATCGATCCCTCTCAAGTTCTTTCTTGTTATAAAATTTTAAACATGTTTCACATCGAAAAACTGTCCGACTTTCTCGCTTTTGACAGTTTTTCTTGCGAAAAACTGCAGAACATGGATTTTTTCACGTTCGAACATTAAGGCAAATTGTCGTTTCTTCATTTTTTTCCGATTTAATAATTATTTTAGGAAAGAGTATTTTTTATGCGGTTTAGCCCTATAAGGGTATTTATGATATTCCGCCTATCATTTATGAGTTGATTGGAAAATGACAAAAACATATTATGTATTTGACTATAAAATGACTATTTCGAATTCATGGATTTTTATCTTGAATTTTAATTTATAATATGAATAAACTGTAGTTTTTTTTTTGGTTTTTAAAAAATTTGTACATATAAAGGGTAATAGTTTGATATTCAAACTACAAAGGAACCCTCGATTAGAATTTCTCACTAATTTACCAAGTAAAAACACCAGACCAATGTTCTCTCCGAGAAAAGACATAATAGATAAGAATACAAAACAATAAGAGAAATAAATAAATCAAATTAATCTATAATATTTAAACTTAACTAGTTAATAAATAATCAAAATGTTTTCTTCACTCCAAATTTCACTATTTCTTTTTAAATGATGTTGCAAGATGTAATGAACCGTGCATTAATAACTTTCGTTTAGAGAAATAAAAAAAATGAATTAATATTTTTTTTCAGGAAAAAAGCCCTGATTTGTTGCATGAAAATATGGGGACGAACAGTCACAAGCACCTCCAAACCCATGACTCTTCTTCACCGTATGACGTCATTTTTCGCTGTCAACCCAAACTTCGCCCACTTAACGATCATACCGAACCAAAGAGTTCGAACAGGTTCAGTGGTTAGACCGGTTTTAAATTATTAAACGCTATTATTATCAATAATAATCAGGATCGACTCAGCTCGAAAAGTTACCCTGCTCCATTAAATTAAAATAGATCTTTTTGAAACGAAATATTCGATGTCAAAAGATTTTCTTTATTTACGATAAATATTTACAACATTCATTTGAAAAGAGCTATTCTATTTGCATGTTTTGAAACGAAATATTCGATCAAACTTTCCACATCTAAATCTTCTAGGAGACTACTTTCAATTGCCATTAAAGTTAATTCATTCAATCTTTCTTGTGACATAGTGGTTCACAAGTATAACTTCAATAATTTGAGTTTCGAAAAACTTCTTTCTGTAGAAGCAATAGTAATTGGAGTAGTCAATAAAATTCTATACGCAATTATTACATTCGGAAACAAATTATACCGTTTCAATAATTCTAATAAAGCAATTGTTCCTATATTTTCATTTGGTAAAAATTCTTTAAGTAACTTTAACTCAACAAAAAGCTCATAATCCATTGATATCTCATAAATCATCCTTTTTAAGATAATTTTCAAGATTATTACAATGAAATTTAAGGTCTATATCATTAAATGATAGTAGTTAGTTGAGTTTAACATAAAACCGAAGATATTATCATAAAACTTAGGGGAAACAACCTGTTTCCCCCCTGAACTTTACCACTTTAATCCTATTCTCCCCTGAACTATCCTGTTCATCCTATTCCCCCTAAACTATCACTATTCATCCTATTCCCACCTAAACTTTAAAAATTCATCCTATTCCTCCCTCCATTAACTTTCTGTTAATTTTTCTGTTAAATATTTTCAAAACAACCTATTCTCCCCCAAACTATATGATTTCTTCATTCGTCTCAGAAATATTATCAAATTAATAGAAATCATATAATGATAATAACTCCAAATCGAATAAATAAATTATATTGAAAATATAAATATTAAACTTAAAATATAAACAAAATAG
>CM071871.1:7580186-7607417 GCA_036759665.1 Gynandropsis gynandra
CCGATCTACATATTTTTTTTAATTTTAATTTATTATTAATTTTTTTATATTACAAAATATTAAAATAAAAAATACCTTAAATTCTAAGAATTACAAAAAATTCTATATGATTTCTCTAATAATAACATAATTTTAACATAACCATATTTCACCCAATTTTTACTCGATTTCACCGAATTTCAACCCGATTTAACCGAATTTTCACTCTATTTCACTCAAATTTAACACGTTTTTACCTAATTTTGACCCAATTTCACCCAATTTTTACTCGATTTCACCGAATTTCAACCCGGTTTAACCGAATTTTCACTCTATTTCACTCAAATTTAACACGTTTTCACCCAATTTCACCCAATTTTTATTCGATTTCACTGAATTTCAACCCAGTTTAACCGAATTTTCACTCTATTTCACTCAAATTTACTCGATTTCACCGAATTTCAACCTGATTTCATTGAATTTCAACCCGATTTCACTCGATTTTAATCCTATTTCCCCTAATATTTATTCAATTACACCCAAATTGAACCTGATTTAATCTTATATAACCCAATGTTAACCTAATTTCACTAAAATTTAAGCCAATTTCACCTAATTTTAATTCGGTTAAAATTGGGTGAAATCGGGTTAAAATTGAGCGAATATATTTAGAATTTGGTTAAATAAATTTGAACTTCGGTGAAATCGAGTAAAAATTAGGTGAAATCGAGTTAAATTTTGGTGAAATTAGGTGAAATCGGATTAAATATGAGTGAAATAGAGTTAAACTTAGATGAAATTGGGTGAAATTGGATGAAATTGGGTAAAACTTGGGTAAAATCGGGTTAAAATTGAGTGAAATATATTTTAAATTTGGTTAAATCGGGTTAAATTTGAGTGAAATAAAGTTAAAATTCGGTTAAATCAGGTTGAAATTCGGTGAAATCGAGTAAACTTTGGGTGAAATTGGGTCAAAATTTGGTGAGATGGTGTTTAATTTGAGTGAAATAAAGTGAAAATTCGGTTAAACCGGGTTAAAATTCGGTGAAATCGAATAAAAATGGGTGAAATATGGTTATGTTAAAATTATGTTACTATTAGAGAAATCATATAGAATATTTTGTAATTGTTAGAATTTAAAGTATTTTTTATTCTAATTTTTTGTAATATAAAAAATTTAATAATAAATTAAAATTAAAGAAAATATGTTACTTTTAGAGAAATCATATAGTTCGGGGGAATAGGCTAGAGTTTATATAGTTTGGGGGGAAATATGCTATAGGTTATATAGTTCGGGGGGAAATATGCAATAGTTTATATAGTTTGGGGGAATAGACTAGAATTTATATAGTTCGGGGGGAAATAGGTTGGAATTCATATAGTTCGGGGGGAAAATAGGCTGAAATTCATATAGTTCGGGAGGGAATAGGCTGGAAATCATATAGGTTGGGTGGAAATAGGTTTTTTTGAAAATATTTAACAGAAAAATTAACGAAAAATTAACGGAGGAGGGAATATGATGAATTTTTTGATTGATTTTTAAAGTTTAGGGGGGAATAGGATGAGTAGTGATAGTTCCGGGGGGAATAGGATGAGCATGAAAGTTCAAGGGGGAATAAGATTAAAGTGGTAAAGTTCAGGGGGAATAGGTTGTTTTCCCTAAAACTTATATTGTTCAAATATTTTATCCAAAGAAATAATAGTTTGATCAACTATACATATGAAATACTCAATTCTAAAGGTTTCTTCTAGAGACAATGTTATTTCATGACTATCAATCTCATCACAATGTCTTTTTCTACGTATCACACGTTTTTGATAAAATACAGGATCAATATCAATTCAAGTGCAATTTCGTTCGCAGTAGTCACTATATTAGCAGATCCAGTTTCTCTGTAATTTCTTAAGTATGAAGCCAACCTTTGTATCTCAACCATAGCAAAATCTAATAACATATCTTGTGACTGTAACTGTTTACTAACTAAATTCACCGCGTGCAATATATCGAACCAAATAACCGTAGATAATAAAAATTCAAAACTACTTAATTCATTTATAGCTAATGAATTAGCTTCACTTTGTATTTTAGCATCGTTATCAGTATCCCCTACTTGTAGTAAACCTTCTCGTAATTCAACTATTTGAAATCTTATAGCTTTGATACTTTCAACGTGACTTTTCCATCTTGTCGTTGATAATGTTTTTAGAGTTAACCCTTTCACATTTACTTTTAAAATATTCCATCTCTTTGTCGAATTAGCAAATAATGTATACAAACATTGAACTACTCCAAAGAAATCTCTTGCTTTTACAGAATTGTTTGCAATATCATATAAATTAAATTCAAACTATCACAACCACATGGAGTATAAAATGCACTAGGATTTATATCTAGAAGTTTTCTTTGTACACCTTGGTTTTTTCCTTTCATGTTAGATCATTTATCATATCCTTGACCTCTCACATTGTCAATATCAAGATCTAAGGAATTTAACACATCTTGCAACACTTCAAATAGTCCATGGCCAGTTGTATCATCAACTTTCAAAAATTCAATAAAAAATTCTTCTAATTTAAAAGAATCTGAAATAGAATCGATGCACCTTAGGATTAAGGACATTTGTTCTTGATGACTTGCATCTGGAGTACAGTCCAGTATCACGAAAAAATATTTTGCTTCTTTTACTTTTGTGATGATTTTAGATTTAATTTTCGAAACAATCAAAAGTATCAATTCATTTTGAATATTATAACTAAGATAATGTTGATGACTACTACTACCCCTATGAATACGGTTAACATGTTCTTGCATCACTGGATTAAACTCTGCTAACATCTCTATAAGTCCTAAAAAGTTCCCATTATTATTTTGATAAAGTCTTTCATTTTTTCCACGAATGATAAGTTGTGTTTTGCAAGATATTTTACAACTGCAATAATCCTAAGCAAAACATTTTTCCAAAATTCTTTTTCTTTTTTTAATATTCCTGAGTTTTTTTGTCAATTGTTTCATTTTGTTGAAATCTAAGTCGTAATTCAATCCAAGTTTTCATATTCGGTATATGTTCTATAATTGTTTCATGTTCTCTTAACCTAGCACTAAGATGAACCCAATCACAAAGACTTTCATTTACTAGGAAACATCTTCTAGAACCTTTTCTAAAAATTTTACAACAAAAACAATTTTTTTTATCAAGCTCCTTTGAATATACTAACCATTCTCTATCACAAGTTTCCTCGTTTGAAAAAATTCTTGTGTAAAATGATTTTGAAAATCTTATTGAATATTTATCTTTCGGACCTTTCTGAATAGATAAATCTCTTTTAGGACCATTAATTGCTAACATGTCAATTGATTTTGAATCAAGTTTATCCTAATTTTTGGGATCATCAATATCAAACAAATTGTTGTCACCACCACTAGACCCAACATCATTGTTAGTTTCATTAAAGTCTAAATTCTCTGTAATTTCCACATCATTCTCATTATTATCTCTAATAGCTTTATCAACAACAATTTCTTTGTATAAATCATTAAATTTTATATTCTTTTTTTGTGATTCCCTAGTGATAAATTTATTTAGAGCTCCTTTTTAAGATTGAATCAATTGTTCTATTTTTTCTTTTTTCTTTCGTTTTTCATAACCCGATTCATATTTTTTAAACATGGTTATCAACAATTAAAATTGCAAAAAATAGAACATGAGAAATGAAGATGATTTGGTATAACCTGCAAAAAATATAACCTGAGTATAACTTGCAAAAAATAGAATTAAAATTGCAAAAAATATAAGATGTCTCATAAACCATAACATAGAGCTCGTCCATGAATTAGCTCCACGCCAAATGTCTCATACTCCACAAATTAACCAAACTGGATCAATCCAAGTGACAACAAGAAGAGATACAGATTTAATCAAATTGAATGTTCCAATTTCTTTTCTCCAACAATGATCTAATTCGAGAACATAATAACAATAATCATATATCTCCAGGACACAATTTCAGACCGAAATTAAACCGAACATGGGAAAATATGCAGAGGACATACACTAAACTACACATGTTTATTTCAAGAGATCGAGAGAGACTGTTTCGATTCGCTTGATAGAAATGCTCAAGATCGCAGAAAAAGAAAATTCAAACTATCTCGTCTTTTTTCTAGATTTTTGGGAAAAAAGAGAGGAAAAGAGAGAGGATTTCTGGGAAAAGAGAGAGGATTTTTGTCTGGGAAGGGTTTCTGAAAGAGAGCAAAAACGAGAGGATTTATGTCTCGGAAGAGTTTCTGGGATATTTTTTTAAATAATGGACCCTCAATTATCGCATATGGGTTGAGCCGACCCAGATAATAATAATATACAATAATTAACATTTTAATTGCACTCCCACTATATAACGTTTCTATAATATTTGAAAAGAAAAAAAATCTGACATCTCTCTGAATCATCCAAATCCAATTCTATTTCAGATCGAGTTATGTTTCAGTCTGACCTTACCCAACATGACCATTTCAATCACATCCTCCACACCGTAGATGGAAAATATATACATGATTTGATTTTTTTGAACCGAACATGGCAACACATCATATATTTTGAAAAAAAATGATAAAACAATCCTCACATTTTTTACAGATCCATTTTGGATCAACGGAGCCGGTGACAACACGAGTTGGTGATGACACGTCGAAAGAGGCGACAACACGAGATGGCAATGACACATCAAAATCTACACAATGAAACGACGTAAGATTGACGAGGTGAGACGAAAAAGATTTTGTAACATTAAAAAGGACAAAGCTCACCTTTTTCCACCAATCATGGAAATCAAAATCGCTTTCCGACCCATCCTCCACATCTGCTCACTCGCACTGTCGAAATTAGGTGATGATGATTGGAAAGTGAGACACCAACATGACACAACAAACACGGTGATCCGAGATGGTGACGAAACGATACAGAGAAAACCTTGACAAAGGAAGTAATGAGATGAGACAAAGAATGAGGCGACGATACAAAGATGAATCGACGATGATATGAGACGATGGGGACAGTGAGGGAGGCACGCGAGATGCGAGAGGACGATGAAGAAAGAGACAAGGAAATAAGATGGATGATTTTAGGGTTTAGATTTAGGTTAAAAATAATTGTAATTATAATCCATTCATTATAATTTGTAGTGTAAATTTTCAATCTACTATACGCAAGTCCAAAATATAATTAATCTATATATGTTCTTCATTATTTCAATTAAATTTTTATTTTATTAATCCAAAATTAATTATTATTTCATTTATTATTCAATATATTTCTTTTTACACCAATCTATATATTTGAATTAAATATTTAATATAATATTTTCCTTTTATAATTAAAAAATAGATAATATTTCCTTTCATGACAAAAAAAAATATTGACATTAATTTACACTATTGCACGAGGTATTGAATATTCTTGGCCACATATGACCCAACCTTATGTGATTGATTCCGTCAATACCACATCGTCCAATTGACCATTGATAGGGCCAACATCATGAATTATCGTTGTTATGTTCTCATTATCCTTCTCTTCTTGAAAAATATTTATCCTCAAATCTGGTTTATCTGCAAAAAAAAAAAAAAAGCTAAGTTATAAATATTGAAGATTTTACTAATACGATACTCACTTAGAAGTTCGATCTAGTAGGCGTTTTTGTTAATATGCGACAATACATTAAATAAACCAATCACTTTCAACATAAACTTAGACTTCCACTTAGTTGGAAACCTTTCATTCTCCAAGTGGAGCCACACCAGATCAACAATCTCGAACACAACCTCTTTTTGGCCTTTATTTATGTGTTTGGCATATTACTTTGTTCGATCCTCAATGTTATTCTTTGTCTTAGCATAATTCTGCTTAATAAAATCAATATTTTTCTCTCCGTCAAGTTTAGCATGTTCATTCACAGGTAATGGTGATAAATTTGATGGTGTAAGAATATTAAAACCATAAACAATTTCAAAAGATGAAAATTTTGTTGGTGAATGAGTGGCTTGATTATAGGCAAACTCAATATGGGGCAAAGAATCTTCCTATGATTATAAGTTATTGTAAATTAAGGTTTGTAATAAAGTATAAATGTTTGATTAACAACCACAATTTTTTCGTCAGTTTGCGGATAACATGTTGTGGAAACACTACAAGAAAAATCGGTTTTAGGAACCGAAAAATCGGTTCCCAATCCGTTCCTAAACCAGTTTAGGAACGGATTAGAGACGACCAGTGGTAGTATCCAATCGCGCGACTCCAATTTTTTCCAGTCTCCAATCCGTGCCTAATTAGGGACGGAAATTGTAGTCTCCAATCCGTCCCTAATTAGGGACTGGAAAAGTAGTCCCCAATCGGTCTCCAAATTTGGAAACCGCGGCCCGTGCCGTCTCCAAATTGGAAACGGCTCGTGCCGTTTCCAATTGTTTTAAAAAAAATTTAAAATTTTTAAATTTAATCGATTACATTAAAAGATAAATATTAAAAGATTACATTAAAAGATAAATATTAGTATACATTACATTCCGATTACATATTTTTAAAAGTTCGATTACATTACATATAATACTAAACCGTCCGATTACTCCGCGTCGGAATCACTGCTCTGAATTGCATCCCAATCGATGTTAGGCATTTGCGCTTTCATCATGCGCAGAAGCTTATCCATACGCCTCATAAGCTTATCCATACGCCTTTTTGATCGTTCATTCTCTTTTCTTAATAGTTCCGACTCCTTTAGTGCTTGTTCAACGCGCCTGTCGGATTCTTGGAACCTTTCGTCCATTTGTTGTCGGAGCTCGTAATCCACTTTTTGTTTACCTTTGGATGAAGTTGAATGTTTTGAGGACATTGCTCCAAGTCCGAAGATACGACCTTTGTAGGGCGTAACTTGCTGTAAAACAAATACCGAGAATTAATAACATTTTTAAATAATGAAATTAGATCATAGTAGAATGTAATCATTACCTCGAGATACAACTCGTTGTACTCTTCCTGACTAAGAGTAGTTTGTGAGCCGTCTTCTCTCGGTGGAATTTGCGATACTCGCTCCGATGCCATGTTTTGAACTTCATCGTGAATGGTTTTCGCCCTTGGATCCACCCACGAACCATCTGACTTCCTGACGTGTGTACGTTCCAACAATTCTATATAAGATGGTTGAGGGGTTAAATAGATTATTTAGGAACGGATTAGGAACGGATTAGGGACTAAGAGAGTAATTTTCCGAAAAATCGTCCCTAAACCGTCCCTAAATCTGTTGTTGAAGTCCTAAATTTAGGGACGGTTTCAAATCCGTCTCCAAAATTGGAAACGGATGGCGTGCCGTGTCTAATCGGTTCCCATTTAGAAACGGATTAGACACGACTGCGCGGTACCCAAATTTGGGAACGGATTAGTGACGGATTTCGTCATTCGTCCCTAATCCGTGTCTAATCCGTTTCCAAATTTAGAAACGGAAATGTCGGTTCCTAAATTCCGTCCCTAATTTCCAATTTTCTAGTAGTGAAAACAACAACTTTGTTCCTAGTTTTGACCATAAAGTTTTGAAATAACTAAAAAATTTGATGTCACAATCAGAAACTATGATACTAGGAATGTCGTGCAAACAAACAATTTTTTTAAAGAAAAGATTAGCTATGGATGTGATCCTAGATCGACATTTATTGTTAAAGGGATTAATTTAGAATGAAACCTACTAGAAACCTGTCAGTTGAACCTTGAACTTGTCTTCCCGAAGAAAGAACATCCAAAATCTAGACTACAACCTGACTAGAAAACCTCCAACACCAAGAATGACACCACAACACTTTTGATCTAGTGTTGATGAGTCGGTGAACAACTTGAAATCACTCCAAGATTTTGGTAGCTAAATCTCTAGGATTAGCAAATAAAAGAAACTCTAAAATCATCATAACTTAGTTCAAATATCATATACAATGTGTTCTCTATTTCTGGGACCAAAACAAATAATGGAAATGGAATAAAATAAACTATTTTAAAAATTCGATAAAAACAGTCATTCCAACGCCGAATAAGTCTTAACCCTAAAATCCAAAAAAACTAATGAAAATTGAACCAAAGAAAATGATCGGGTGCATTTCTTGCTCTTGCCAAACAAATATCTGCACTAGCCAAACATTTCCCGATGTTCCTGTTTCTTGCTCCTTTCGGCCTCCTCTCCTGGTAAGGACCTCTTGTAGTCTTTCTTAAGCGTTTTAGGTGTCATTGTGGGGTATTTAGCCATTCTTGTATGCTCCATTGGTCGAACAGGTCTCAAAACTCCTTGGCATTGCTCCTCATTGTGTGTCCTTGAGCAAACACATCTTGAAGCTCC
Source organism: Gynandropsis gynandra (assembly GCA_036759665.1). Classification (NCBI taxonomy): domain Eukaryota; kingdom Viridiplantae; phylum Streptophyta; class Magnoliopsida; order Brassicales; family Cleomaceae; genus Gynandropsis; species Gynandropsis gynandra. The sequence continues at coordinate 7,588,533 of CM071871.1, forward strand.
TTTGTCTTGTCTCTCATTGTTTGTCCTTGTGAACTTGTGGCAGATCCAAGATATCGTTCACATCATTACCTCATTCAATACAAAAAATAGGCGTTTTCGCCTGAAATCCATTGGAAAGAGCATTTCCAACGGAAGACAATAGATCCGAGGCCATTCGGAATCGCTCGTTACAAATCGGGATCCGTTTCAATTTCCAACAGAGTTGCAACGAATAATATCCGTCGCAAATTTGTAACGGGACGACCAACGGATGACGCCGTTGAAATTTTGTAACGGACGCCCGTTCAAACAATTTGTAACGTATGCCCGTTACAAAATTGCAACGGACGACCGTTGAAAAATTGTAACGGATATCCGTTAAAAAAGTTTGAACGGACGTCCGTTGCCATTCAGGCGGGAAAAAAGAGTGGGATTTGAAAATTTACAACGGGCATCCGTTGGAAACTGGCGGGAAAGGGCAATGAGCGCCCGTTACAAATTGACGAGAAATGGGAATGGGCGTCTGTTACCATTTGGCGGGAAAATCACGTCCAACGGATGCCCGTTACAAATTGCAACGGGCATCCGTTGGAAATTTGTTAAAAAAAACAAAAAAGTAAAAAAAATAAAAATAATCTAAAAAAATAAAAAGTTTTAATTAAAATAATAAAATTGTTTACAAAAACATTAAACCTGATTCTATTACATTTCATTTAAATTGGTTGGGTCGATATCATCTCCCCGGTCACCAGTACCTCTAGAAGGCGTTGTATCCGAATCGATACCCGCTTCTTACCGCGACGTTGATTCCCTCACCTGGCCGGCTAACAACTCTATGACGCTCTCCAACTACTGTATTTGGGAGTTTTGTTGCTACAGTTGGGCTCAAGTTTCTCGAAGTTATGCTTTAAGATCCTCGATACACTGTTGTTGCGTGTAGCTCTCTTGAATCGCGGGAGGTACCGTCATGGCGTCCTCGACGATATCTTTTTGAAGTTCCCCGAGATCGTATAGACGCCTCTTATACGATCTAACCGACTAAAAGATAAACAAAATTAGAGTTAGATTTTTACAAAGTATTTTATTAATAATCGAAAGATAAAAGAATAAATTTTTATCTCTAAATAAATTTTGTCCTTTTGTAAAGGATTGAGCTCGTCGGGAGTTGAACTGCAAGCTTGTGATTGTTGTGTCATCTTCTCCGTTACAAATTTCATGGTTCTTTCCGCTCTAGTATCGATGAGTTCGAGTTCGTCGATATCTTCCCCGACGACCGGCTTCTTCTTGGCGTGGGTTTCCAATACCAGCTCAAGAAGAGTGGGTTCTCTTCATATCCGTTGCATATGTGATATAAAATAAATTTAATTAGATAAATATTGTAAAAAACCAAAATTTTAAATAATATTAAATTTACCAATTTTCGCTTCCTCTTCGGGAATGATTTTGATCTCGAAGTATGACGATATAGACCATCTCCGAGAACCTTCTCGCCGTACCGACATTTTTTGGCATTCTCGCTCTTGGCCTTGAAGTCTTAACAATCCCAATGTTGAATCAGTTGATTGAAGACCTTGTTCGTATCCCATGTCAGTCTGTGATTTTTGGTATAGTAGTTGCACTTGGCGTTGTTCATCATCAAGCGCATCCGAGCCTGCATGTCGTGCATCCATGCCGTGTAGATGCGCGTCGTATCCTTCCTCCGCCATCCGTATGCGCGCTGAAAAATAATTTATAATGAGTTAGTTTATAACATATATAACTAGTCATTTTAAATAAAATGTAATTTGAAATACACTTATGATAAGAGTGCACCACCATCGGTGGCGTATGAATTCTGGTGTAACTTGCTAGGAATAATATAGTTGGTCCTGTAAGGAACCTTGGATGATGTTGTTGTTCGTATGTTTTAGAACATCATCCACGTCAAACCTGCACATTATAATTAAAAAGTTAGATAATATTTATAAATTACAACAATATAAATGCAAATAATAAAATTTTTACCATAGCGTCCCGACATGACGATCGGGATCGATAATTTGAAGGGTGGGACCCCCATCAAAATTATCGATTAAGGAATCGATATCCACCACATCGTCTTCTTCATCAAATATCGGCAATGCCGATATTGGTGAAGGAGGGCGATCTGGTGGCGGTGGAGGCGGGGGAGGAGCTCCCGCTGAACCAGCCAAGAACATCTAGCCCTCATTTTTCATGTTTAGTGTTTGTAAATATGATTTTGTGTGTGAAAGGGAGTGTTTGAAAGGATTTTGAAGTTTTGATTTGTGTTGAAAAGGAACTGTTCAACGGTTTATATGCAGGAATTTTCAACGGCATCCGTTGGAAATACTGTCAATCAATTGATGCAATTAAGTGACGCGATGTTTTGTCTTCCCAACGGGCATCCGTTGGAAATGTGTTTTCTCGAGGCAACGGATGACGAAACGGCGGCTCGTCTCCTGTTGCAACGGGCATCCATTACAATTTCAATTGGATACTCGTTGGAGATTCCTGCAGACTAGGGTAGGCATCATTACACTTTGCAACGGGATTCCTTTGCAAATTGTAACGGACACCCGTTAAAAATTTCTAACGGACACTCGTCAAAAAAATTCTAACGGGCATCCGTTAATATTTCCAATGGATGCCCGTTAGAAATATGGAAAACTTAGAAACCTTTTCTAAGATTCGGAGGCTATTTCGTGGTCCAACAGACATCCGTTAATATTTCCAATGGATGCCCGTTGGTATTAGATCATATGAAGTTTTAAAAACATTAAACATCGTTTATATATTCTTCGATTGTATTAACATTTCGATTGTTCGATTACACATCATCTACATTATTACACATCATTTACATTACACATCATCTACATTATTACACATCATACACATTATTGTATTTACATTTTTTCTTCAGTAGATTCATCGATTGGCGAGTCTTCCTTCGATTATTCATTGAATTCATCGCCGTTTTTCATCTTCAGCATCTTCCGGTTCAACGTCTTCATAATCGCGTATGAATTCTCCGTATATGTCAGTTCTTGCGAGAATATCCTCACGATCTGTATCAATTAAATGAATCGGTTGCGGATGATTGGGTTGCAACAGATCTTCTTTATCATCTGAGCTTATGATTCCTCGTGGCTTTATCTTTACTACGGCCCACCACTCCTCTCTTCGACATTTCAATGTTGTTGGATATTGCACGTAACATACTTGATCTACTTGATCTATTGTGATGAATGGATCATACTTACCATATTGTCATGTCGGATTGATGTCAATTCCTCCCCATCGGTTTTTTCGTATTCCACGTCCTACGGTTGGATCAAACCATTGACATTTAAAAAGCATTACCTTCAACCCAATGAAACCAAGATATTCCACTTGTAGGATTTGGTGCAACATGACGTATAAGTTATCACCCTCTATTTCACTATTAACACAAACGCCATAATTGTATGTGCTTCTATGTTTTCTGTGTTCGTACGTGTGGAACTTGTAGCTGCGAGTAAACAAGATTGGCCAACACATAACATTTCGTGCAGGACCATTAGTCAAATCTTTTAACCACGTTAGAAGTCTTTCATCAGAATATTTCAGCTGTACGTATAATAAAAACGAACGAATACTTTATAATAAATGCAATTAAATTTAATATATGTGTACACGAGTACTTACGTAGTCTCTCAACTACAAGCCATAATGTTGAACTTTCATGTCTGTGAGTTCATTTGCGTTTAGATGAGGATATGTACCAAGTACTTCTTCATCAAATATCATGTATGATGAAAATGCATTAATATTATATATATACATATATATTTAAAAGATTTAATAATATTATTTTGTACCTTTCGGACGGTAATAACTTCTGACAATTTAGTAATATATATATGTGTGGACGCGATTATACTCCACTGGTGTTAACCAATATTCCTCGGATTTACCTCATGTACGTTCAATCGGTGTAAACATTTCAGGAATTGTGCCAAACTGCAGATTATATTGATACAGATAGTTTGTGTGATCATCCGCTGCACGTCATTTTTTTGTCTGAATATGCGACTCAAAATAAAATGTGCTGAAATATGTGATTTCTTCGAGCAAGTATTGTTTGACAATAGATCCTTCGACCGCTACTTTGTTTTTTGCTTTTTTCTTTATATGAAAGAAAAACCTTTCGAAAGGATACAACCATCTGAATTGAACTGGTCCACCGAGTATTGCCTCATCTGGTAAGTGTATTGGCAAATGCTCCATGACATCGAAAAATGAAGGCAGAAACACTTTTTCCAATGCACATATACTTCAGAGATATTGTTTTTCATTAATTCCAAGTCATCCTTCCTTGAACATATATCTCTGAAAAATATGTTGATTCTGCATAGCACATCATGAACATTTCGTGGTAAGAGCTCAGCAAATGCTATTAGAATGAGTCGCTGCATGAAAACGTGCGAATCATGACTTTTCAACCCCATCACCCTCGAACCAACAATATCCACACACCGAGCAATGTTCGATGCATATCCATCTGGAAACTGAACGTCTTCTTTTAACCACTTTAATAATGTCGTTTTCGCCGGACCAGACAATCTGAATACTGGGACATGTCACCTTCCATCTCTTAATTCTAACTCAGGTCGTTGGCATATTGTCTTCAAATCTTTTCTTGATTGTATATTATCCTTAGTTTTACCCGCCACATTCAAAACAAAATTAATAATGTTATCGAAAAAGTTCTTTTCGATATGCATAACATCTAAATGATGATGTAATATCAACGATTTCCAATATTGTAGTTTCCAAAAGATAGTACATTTATACCAGTTATGCCATTCACCTTGGCCTTTTAGTTTTCGATGCCCACGATCTCTCCGCATTCTATCGGTTCTTGTAAATCGCCTATTGTGTTCAATCTTTCGTAAAGGATTTGTGTCCCTATTTGCATGCACGATGCCTCTTCTTTTTGTACCACGTTCTTTCGAAAATGTTTTTTTATCTTTTTGGAAAGCATATCCACGAGGAAGAAATCTTCTATGACAATCAAAACAACATGGTTTTTTACCATGTACTAGTCGAAATGAATCTGTATCCTCCATACAATATGGACATGCCAATCTTTTATACGTGCTCCATCCAGATAACATTCCATAGGCAGGAAAGTTCCTAATTGTCCACAACAAGACCACTTTCAATGTGAAATTTTGCTTCGTACTGACGTCATAAGCAAGAATTCCTTCGTTCTAAAAATGTCTTAATTCATGAATTAAGGGCTGCAAAAAGACATCAAAACATTTTTTCAGATGTTCTGGTCCTGGAATCAGCAACATCAAAAACATTACCTCTCTTTTCAAACGCATCTCGAGAGGCAAATTATACGGAGACATAATCACCGGCCACAAAGAATATTGACTTCCAGATTTTCCATATGGACTAAACTCATTCGTGCACAGGCAAAGATAAACATTTCTCGTTTCATACGCGAACTCAGGAAATATTTCATTGAAATCTTTCCAAGCCTTACCATCCGATGGATGTTGCATTATTCTATGTGCCATCTCATTATGGCAGCGGTTTTTTTCGATTCAAATAATCTTCGTAACCTATTTGCTACAGACATATAGAACATTTTCTTGTATGGTACATAATTACGTGAAGATGGCTTTTTTGGCCGAAATCTGCTTGCACCGCAAAGCTTGCATTCCAACAAGTCTTTATCATTTCCCCAAAACAACATGCAATTGTTTCTACAAATATCAATTTTCTCATGTGGCATTCCCAAATCTTTTAATACATTCTTTGTTTTGTAGTATGTCTCGGGAGCTTGATTATTTTCCGGTAAATATTCACGCATGGTTTTGCGAAATGAATCCGTGCAAGTTTCAACAACATTGTAGTCTGTTTTTATATTCATCAATCTTGAAGATAAAGATAAGCGAGACTGACCTTCACGACAACCTTCATATATAGGTTGTTTCACCGAATCCAATAGATTGAAGAATCGGCGTGCATCGATGTTCGACATCTCTTCATGAGTTTGTTCATTAGCAACTCCAGGAAAAGCATCTGACACCATTTCCACATATAGATTGGTCGTTGATGCTTAATAAATAACTTCTTCATTTCTTTCTACTTGTGCATCTTGCACAATATTTTTAACGACGTAATTTTCGCCGTGAAAAAACCAAATTTCCAAATTCTTAATGAAACCCACCTTGTAAAGATGTTTGCAAACAATTTCTTGACTTCGATACTTTATGTTTTTGCATCTTTTGCATGGACATAACAATTTCACGCGTTCTTGTCACAAAGATTGCATCGATGCAAAACTCATGAATTGCTCCAATCTGTGTAAGAATTCTTATTTAATCTCTTTGGTTATAGGATCTTTTCTTCTATACATCAACTCTCTCGATCTATATATATCTCTATTTGAAGAAGACGACATTTTGTTGAAAATATGTTTGTTATTGATGGTTTGATGCAATCTTAGGTATTGATCTTAATAGTGTAATTTTTCAACGGATGGTCGTTGCAAGTTCACGTGAATTTATTTCCACTGGTAAATCTCAAAATTAACAAATTTAACGGGAACCCGTTGTAGTTTGTAATGGGCATCCGTTAAAATTGGACCGGATGCCCGTTGAAATATTTTTCGCGGTGTTCTAACGGGCTCCCAATGGACGGCGCCAACGGAAGATATCCGTTAACATTCCATTAAAAACTGAGACGGATTGTAATGGACGGGGCAACGGATGGTATCCGTTAAACGTCCGTTGAAATTTGTGATGGATTGCAACGGATGTATGCCCGTTGAAAGTTCTCGTAAATTCGTTACAATCCGTTGCCATTTCCCCGTCCTTTGGAAATTGCGTGTTTTTTGTAGTGATTCTTTAAAAGGATTTCTCTTCAAATCCAGCTCTTCAATTTAGAAAGCATTAAGCTTGATGCGTTTGTGAACACTAAAAGGTCCATTTTCTTTCATCAGAGACTATGATTTGTGCCTTTGTATGAGTTTTCCTTTACGCACATGCACCCACACCACTTCTCTCGACCTTACCAATTCCAGTCCTTTCTCTGTATCTGGTGGTTCATTCTTCCAGAAATTTTCTAGAAAACAATTCAAAGAAAGAAACGTGATTTCCTTGAGTGTGCACTGATAGGCCTTATTCCGGGTTTCTCTTCACACCTCATAGTCATAGAACTTCTCACACCTATTGTCCATCAATAGTTGCTCCTTCGTGGCATGTAATTACAAGACTTGCGGACCATAGGTGATTTGACCTTGCTATCTCATGTTCCTCACAACTTTCTATCCGCATTGTGAAGCCCATGGTCATCTCCTTGTACCACCTCATCATCCAATTCTATCATATGTTCTCCATCCACCCATTACAACATTAACCGCGAGTTTGGACACTCTTTGGTGTAGTGACCTTAATTCTAACATTCGAAACATATAATGTTATGATTACATATACGGGTTTTGTAGTTGTCTTGTGTTCTTAGTAAGGATGTATTTTTTTTTATGAATTCTCTATACATTGAATCCCTTGAACCAATCGCTGTGGATGTTGATTAGCCTCTCTACATTAATAAGAGGGTGCATATCGATGTCTAATCACAGTATGCATTTTATCCCACCTCACTATTGGTTTCTCTCAATACCATAGACGTGAATGAGTGTACTCAACCCACCATGCAAACACATACTAAATGAACTTCACTGAACTAGCTTTACTTTTGTGAGTTTGGAATACTAATGGAAAATGAAAACCGTATCAGTTTTCCTATCACAGTATAACTATGCTTCCACATCGCTCCGTCCAATGAACAACGGATTTTGTATCTTAATGTTGTTGATTTCTTCACCGATTCGATCTTGTACGTTGGTTGTGACTTATAGGACGGTCATACTCTTTGTCTAGAACCCCAAACATACTTTTCCTAATCTATGTCTAGGATATGTATTACGAGCTGTGTATGGTATCCTCCATGGTTGTTCTGGGTGAATCTCATGAGTTGCTTCCTCCATCCGACCAAATCGTTGGTTAATGGTATTGATCTCTTGCCTCATGCACCCCATCTCATCCATCAATGATTACATCAAGGCAAATCGCTCACAATAAGGTAGTTCGTCGTATTGACTGTTGGAACTATACATTCGAGAGATTTAAAACAAAAAAAAAAGAAAGAAAAAGAGGATGAACGAACTTCACAATATCTCAGAAAATTATTTTGTTCAATTTCTCTTGCTCACTCCCTTATCTTTTCTTTGAGTTATCTTCTTCGATTTAGTTCAAAACTGAAGAATGACTCGAACTGAATTTCTGACACTATCAAATAGATTTAGATGTCCAAGTGAATAAGCTAAGTTTTCTATGCTATTATGTTTTTGTTTCTATCTATGTACTCTTTCTATTTGTCTTTTACCTTTTTTTAAACGTTTTCCTTTTCTATTTTCTTCATTTTATGTTCTTTTTTCTTTTCCCTTTCTTCTTTTTTTTTTGTGGTTTTTCTTTTGTTGCTTATCATTTTCTTGTTTCTTATTATTTGTGATTTTTGTGTGTGTTTCTTTATTGTATTTTTTATTTTTTTCTAAAACGAAAAAATAAGACTAACTCAAACTAAACCGAATCAAAATAAATAACAAAAAATATAAATAAAATAAAAAATAAAAAGAAATAAACAAATTGGATAGGCTAACTCAAGAACAGGTGTTGATACCACTTGATGTGATCATAGATCGACCTTATATGTTAAGAGAATGGATTTGAAATGAAATCCACTAGCAACCTGATAGTTGAACCTAGAACTTTTCTTCCCAAATAAAGGAAGTCTTAAATCTAGACTACAATCTGACTAGAGAACCTCAAACATCACGAATGACGCCACAACACTTCTGATCTAGTGTTGAAAATCAGTGAAAAATTTGGAATCACTCCAAGAGTTTGATATCTAAATCTCTAGGATTAAAAAAGAAAAGAAACAGTTAAATTATCATAAATTATTTTAAATATCATGCATGGATCCTCTATTTATAGGGGTCAAACAATAATAGAAAACGTAATAAAACAATTTAACTTAAAAAAACTCAGTAAAATCGCTCGATCGAGGAATTGTGTCACTCGATCAAGCACTTCATAATTCTTAAACCTAAAAGAAAGAAACTATAGAAAAATGGACTAGATGAACTCGAGTTGAGCGTTTCTTGATTTGGCCGAGAATCTTGGCTGAGCAAAAATCTCCACTAGTCAAACATTTCTCAATGCTCCTATTCTCCTTGTTGTGACCTCTTGTAGTCTTTTCTAAGCTTTCTTGGATGTCCTTTTCATTGGTGGGGTTGGGGGGGGGGGTGTTTGTACCTCTATGTGTTTTTCTGTGAACACATCTTGAAGCTCTTTTGCCTTGTACCTCGTTGTTTGTCTTTGTGAAACTTGTAGCATATCAAAGATCTGGTTCACATCACTATGTGTGAAATGTACAATTTTTGAAAAACGATCAACTACCAAAAAAATGCATCATTACGACCTCGAGACATTAGTAATCCTAACACCAAATCCATTGATATATCTACCCAGGGATGATCGAGAATCAGAAATGTACTATACAAAAAATAAGACCTTCATACTTATAATAATCACTAAAACTAGAATGTTCACATGCTTGATGCGAGCCTAGGCGTTGTAGTTAAATCAAGTTTTAATTCTTAGACCTTTCTACCGTAAGTATATGGATCGTATAATATCAGGGTCGAACTCAAGGAACTCATGCAAACATCAAAACTAAGACTTAAGATAAGAAGATCGATCAAGATATGGTTTTCAAGCTAGAAAATAAAAGCAAAACATAAAGAGAATAGAAAATGAAAAAATGTAGGGAAGGGAAGATTATCAAGCCAGAAAACTAAGACACAAAATAATAACGAGATCAAATTCGATAAGAAAAAGCACCATGGGTTTCGAAAATGTGAGGACTTGTAATGGACGTTTCTATGAATCTTGAAATCGGTTTAATCGCTCAATGGAGAACTCAAGCTCAAATATCAGAAATGACTCTGTCGATGCTTAAATCCACTACCTAAGAAATCAACGTACTCATCTCTCATGAAAAAAATCAATAACCTAGATGCATGAGGAATGCTATCACGATTCGTAAATAGATTAACCGTCAGTTAGATTCTCATTAATCTAATTCATTATAGGGTGAAATCCAAGAACTTAATCTAACTTATCAGACAAGACAAGCCTCTAAACTTATTCAATCAAGGGATTAACAATGATGAAAGCATTAAGAACAACCCATTAAACCAAATTAGGAGAACAATCTGAAATCAAGCGTTTTAGGTTTCTTATACGCCAGACCGGGCAAAGCAAACCGCCCGGTCGGGCACCTGTCTTCAAAAGGGGCAATCGCCCGGGCAATGGAGTTGCCCGGGCCATGCGTTTTCTTATGGGCATCGTCTGATTAATGAGCCTGATCAGGTTGTCTAAGGCACCCGGTTGGGCATTTCTGAATCCATGGTAGTTTTACGGCATTTGCTTATCTTTGTGTCCCAATATCTTCGTTTCCTACAAAACACGAGAAAACTATAGAAGAAACCTCAATTCTGCTTAATATAGCGGTAAAGTCCAAAATCATAGTAAAACTAATCCTAGAAAGAGATGAAAATCCTAAGACCTGCGTGTTTTCAAACTCCCACAAACTTGAATCTTTTCTCGCCCTCGAGCTAAATTCAATGCAATCTCATACGAAGGAGAAAAATGTTTGTCGGAATCAGAATGAAGCTAAAAGGGTCTTCTACTATTCCGAACAACACGTCATAAGAATACAAGAGAGGTCAAGCCTAATGTGAACCTGTCTACCTCAAGCCCCGAACTGTGAAAATCATCTAACTATCCAAAACTCACGGACAACCCATAGACAATCTACCAAGCATATTTCTCGATCTTATTTTACCGCTATCTTTAGGAATGAAAAAAACGAGATAAAATTTTTTTTTCTTTTTTCACTCGCACACGCGGTTTCTAGGACGTCGGAGTTGAAGAGTTCCAACCTCTAATTATACCCAAACTATCTTTTAGGTATACTCATATGGCTCATCTGAGACCACAGTGGAGTAATTCAACTTTTCCTCGCATTGCCCTTAGGACGTAGAAAGATAGACTCGACTCACAATTTAGACCCAAACCATCACGTAATGCACTCATACCAACCTTGTTTTCAATGTCTTTTTTTACCTTCGAGCTGACAGAGGAGTGTTCGTGTCCTTTTTTTAACGAGCAAAATAAAATTCCTTAGAAGCGGGAACAAATCTATACAAAACTTGTAACCCTTGGATAGACATTAAAAAAGGCAACCTTGAGATTCTAGCTAGTGATTCATCGCACAATTATGGCCTATTCAGCATAAGGAGAACTTTTCAGCTTAACCTAACTTTTGCGCCCAATTCGATAGAGTCATCACAAGCAATATATTCCCAAAGTGCTTTTATAAATTATCATATTCCGGCCTACACCATGACGGACGCAATATGCCTAATCTAAACAACCTAAATAACTATCAAAGCGAGAAATAATCTCCCCTGACTTGAACAGAACACCGTCCCCGGTGTCCATCCTTGTCCAAGGGAGTTCACTTGAAAACATTGAAGGAAAGAAGAGTAAAGGGACAAGAATACCTTATAATCTCTTGAGGGATTCCTGTTGATTAATCATCGTGGTATTCATCGAGGTTGGCATCCTTGTCGTCGTCGATGTTGTGTGTGTGAGTGGCGTAGCTCTACGGGTCTACTTCTTGTTAGGTACCCGAATTCTACTGTGGAGGTGGTGCCTGCTGCGCATACTGGTTCCAATCATGTGGGTACTAGATTGTGTAGGACTAGTATGGGTCATATGGTGTAGCATCCTACATGTAGCTCTAGGGGATGGGGATGTACGACTGCAGATACTGGTCGATGCTGAGCTGCTACATCTAGCGGAGCACCTCAGTCTGGTAGTACTGCTGCTGGAACTCATGCTCTTGGATAACCAAGAAGCGTTCCTGAATCTCTAAGGTTCTCTGCTACAGTGCATATGACTGGTCTAGCATGAATGATTGATAGTGAGCCTCGCTAACTAGGTAGTGTTGAATGTCATCAGCACCCTCTAGAGATTGATAAGGGTATCTCGGGTGCGGGAGGTATGCATCTACAACGTCTCGTGGTGCAGTAGTAGTGACAGGCTTTGGGTCAGCTCCCTATGGAGCAGCGGCTGGGGGAGTAGGTTGAATGGCACGACACAAAGTAGAATCATTGCGCAAGTGAAGGCCCTCGAAATTCAATAGTGGGATTACAATGTGGCCAAGGTTCTCCTCATACCTACACTCTTCCCTAGCCTCATTCTTAGCTATAAACACCCAATATGGACTGACTGTGGAGGAGTCACTAGTGACAACTCTTTTTTTCTTCAGGTAGGTAAAGGTCAGCTCACGAGTATCGCTTATGCAGTCATATTCGTACTGTCTCAGCTGTATTCCGATGCATTGTGCTATCATCGAAACTACACCACCAATAGTGATGTAGACAGTCGTCTTCGGAGGTGCATCGACGATCTCATGTATGTGCATCGCTGATCATCTCGTTTTCATACGTATTTCTTGCACGATTTAGGAGACGTTTTTTATATATATATGTGATGTTTTACGTATGATTCCGTTTCCGTTTTACTTGTTTTCGTGTTTTCATGTTCTTACAGGTTTATACGCGTATTTGGATCATTTTGGAGCTAAAGGACATGCACGGAGCTAAGGAGCAACTTCGAGGATCATCACAGGACAAACGGGACGAGATTTAGCATGGAAAGCCTCCACCCGGTCGGGCACAACTCATGCACGATCGGGCAAAACCTACGGCTAATTTTGTGCACAATTCATGCACGACTCGGGCATGAATATGCCCGACCAGCTGCCTTGTACCCGAGCGGGTGCTTACCATGCCCAATCGGGCGCCCCTTGCAGCCATACGACCTGCGCGTTCTGCCCTAGTCGCACCCGAGCGGGCACATTGTGTGCCCGAGCGGGTCGCGACCCGAGAAACCAGCAAAGTTAAGTAAAATTAACTTAAAACATAAGGGAACTCGTGGTGGCAATTAAGGAAACACTTAGACCGACTTAGGAGGCATAAAAGAGGCCAGAAGATGTCATTAGAGACAGCTTAGATTGGACCTTTCATTCAGTTCGTGATTGAGGAGAATTCTTGCGAGAAGGCAAGCAAGGAGCATTGGAGATCAACCCGACACTTCGGTTTCGCTTGGTTTTCATGTTCCTTAGACTTTCTACTTTGTTTATGTTTGTTTACAGGCGCATGAGCGAGTAGTTTGTTTGTTCTAGGAGAAGGGATTAGCCCTTGGCTATCCCGGAACCACTTTCTATTTATCTTTGAATGCATCTTCCTGTTTTAGTTCATCTATTCTCTATCTGAGTGCTTAATTTACTTCTGTTTGCGACGGCCGCGTAGATGCATGTCATAGGGATTAGGAGAAGGACCGAAAGGAGAATTCTAGTATTGGAAGATCAGGTTTAGAACAACCGAGGTTAGGCCAAGAAAGTAGGGTAGCAACGGTTGAGGGTAAAACGGATGAATCACAGATTTTATGGGTTTAGTTCAAGGTGTCAGCCACGAAAGTAGGGGGCAACTTGTCTAGATCACGTGTCTATGCCTCGAGAGAGGGTAGATATCATATTAGGATCGTCTGCCTTAGATAGCTTTAACTGGGATTGCATGATAGATAGGTTGATCGTTGGTTTCGGTAGTCTTGTGGTGAAACTGGATTCCTAGGACGTTTGTCTTATCGTTAGAACCCAAGTCATTTATTTACTTTCAGTATTTCATTCTTCAACCATATTTGTTCGTTAGCAAGTTTGATTCATAGTTCGAGTTTAGGTAGTGTTGCGTAGTCTCTGTGGGATCGACACCTAAAATACTACACACGTGCCGTGCACTTGCGGGTAGTTTAGGTTATTTTATTTAACTTTGAGAACGCATCAAGTTTTTGGCGCCGTTGCCGGGGACTATTGTCAACGCGTCTTAGATTCGAACCTAGAGTCTTTCTTGCTTTGTTTTTGTTTTTGTTTCTGTTTTCTTTTCTTTCGTTCCTGATAACACGTAATCTGTTGTAGTTTTTATATCATTCTTAGGTCTAGTTTTGAGTAGATTATTTATATTTCATTCATTTATCGAGTTTATTCGAGGATTTCATCTACATTTCGTGTTTTGCATAGGAAACGAAGACATGAGGAGAAACATGAGAGATTATGGCAATTTAACCCCGAAAACGTAGTTGAGTGACAAGGTTCAACTTGTGCAAGGCCATGGACTCAAGTGAACACTCAAAGACCGAGCGAAAGGAGCGAAAACAACATCTTAGGACATGCACGCTCGGGCATTGGAAGTGTGCCCGCTCGGGTAATTGATGCCAAGACAACCTCGTAGCTTTGCACGACTCGGGTGCTCAAGGAACATGTTCGGGCATGTGTGCCCGATCGGGTGGAATTGGAGTGCCCGCTCGGGTTAATTGTCATCAAGATGCGCCGTAGCTTTGCACGACTCGAGCTGAAGAGGACTCAAGGACGACTCAGAGACGATTGAGAGCCATAGAAGACACACTTGGAAGGATCGAGACGGACGGAACGAAGGATCCAAAGCATGGAGGATCTATTGAAGACATCGGTTGATGAATAGGGAGCATTCTTATTCTCTTTCTATGTTGAATTTAGATTTCTTTTGTGTTTCGTTTCCTGAGTTCATGTCCAAGTAGATCTATTGCCATAGGTTAGAGAGTATTGCCAACATGTAGTGAAGTCTTGTGCTTAATGAATGGTGGATCTTAATGCTTTCATACTTGTACGCCACTCGATATGAATGAATTTGGTATTTGATCATGTTTTCAGATTTCATGGTTGATCTTAATGCTTTCATTACCTGTACGCCACTTGAATGAATGATGTTAGGAGTCTAATAAACCAACGCCAGGGCATTAGATTTTGGAACTTAGCCATGATTTAGGGTTTAATCGGTTTAGAATCTACGCCAGGTCAATCGATTGAATCTAGGGATTAGGATAGCGGTCGTAATGCGTCTATCCATGTAAGATGCGCAATGGATACATTGGTATATGCATGCTAGATAGTGGACAAGTCTACGCCAGTCAGTTCCTATAGGAGAGCTTGAATTCCCTGAACTCGTGATAGTATCTAAGACCAATTATCTCGTTAGAACTTCGTTACATTGTTGTGCAACTCTTGATACCTATGGTGTTTTGTCGCTGAGTCATTCCTATCTTTAGTTTAGTTAGTTTGCATTTGAATTCCATCTACTATTGATTTTACACGTCTTATTCATTAGTCCAATAGCTTTAGAGTTGCATCAATTCCTTGTGTTCGACCCTAGTTGCTACATGATCCGTATTCTTGCGGAAGTGTTAGTCTAGGTAATTTATTACTTGAGTCTACGCACATCAGTTCCTTCTACGTAAATTGTTCTTTGTTTGTCCTTTGCAGAGCCTTCAGACCGACAAGAGATGGAAAATCAGAACGACAATGGACATATGCAATTACAGGCTCCTCCACCACGTCGTCTAAGGGATTACGTGGTGTCAAACATGAACAACGTGCAAACAACCATAAGGATGCCTGCTGTTGCAAGAGAACAGTTTGAGATTAAGCCAGCGATGATCAACATGCTTTATCAGAAGCAATTCATGGGTGGAAACCATGAGGATCCCCATCAGCACCTCAGAGACTTCCTCGAACTCTCAGGTACATTCAAAATTCATGGAGTCTCAGAGGATGCAGTCTTGTTGCGTCTTTTCCCCTTCTCAATTGGGGGAAGAGCGAAAACTTGGCTGCAATCACTCCCCGCTGGATCTATCACCACTTGGGATCAGCTCTGCACACTGTTCCTATCACGATTCTTTCCTCCGAGCAAGACGATTCAGATGAGGGGGGAATTCACAACATTCAGATGCAGAGATGGAGAGACTTTGTTTGAGGCATGGGGTAGATTCAAGGATCTTCTACAGTTGTGTCCACACCATGGATTTGAGCAGTGGTACATTATCCAAAATTTCTATAACGGAATTTCAGATGAGCACCGAACAACGTTGGATAACGCTGCCAGAGGATCATTCACGGATCTGAGCGTCGATGAGGCATTTGAGCTGATCGATAACCTCGCCATGAACCACACCATGTGATCAACTCCGAGAGGTATGCCTAATAGCACTCGTCGTTTATATGAGCCTAATCAGAATAGAGCTATGGGTAATGCAGCGAGTGCCATGTACTGTGCGAATTGCAGAGATACGGAGCATGTAGCGTATCAATGCACGGTACATGAGGATTACGAACAGGTGAATTATGCCCAGCAGCAAGGTAACACTCAATTCGGGAATACCTACAACCCGAATTAGAGGAATCATCCGAACTTGTCATACCGAACGACTCAACCGGTAAGGTATTTGGGGTTTCCACAAAGGCAAAATAATTTTCAGCAAAACAACAAGCAATTCCAGCAAGCACAGCAAGCTCCGCAAGCCCCTCAACCTCCTCAAGCCCCTTCATCGAACCTTGAGGCGGTGATGCTTGAATTTATCAAGGATCAAAAACAGTAACAAGCCAAATTCGACGCGGATGTGGGGACAGCGATCAACGAGCTCAAAACTCAGATGGCATCCTTGAGCAATCATTTGAAGAGTTTAGAGAACTCCGTAGCACAGCAAGCGGCCTCATCCTCTCGGAATCCCGGACAACTCCCAGGTAAACCCGAGCTAAACCCGAGAGAGTATGTGAATGCTATTTCTGTGTGCAGCGGTGATGTGGTTGAGAATATGCACTCAAAAGAGCGAGGGAATGCTGCTGGTACGTCCATGAATAGAGGAAAAGGTACGGTTGCAATTATGGAAGGAGTCGAACCAGATTTAGATAAGCCATACGTTGCTCCTCCGACATACAAACCTCCTATATCATATCCTCAACGATTGGTAAGTAGTAAGAACCAAGAGAGAGTGGGCAGATTTGTAGAGTGTATCAAGAAGCTTGACATCAATATCCCATACGTAGAAGCCCTCCAAAAGATGTCTAATCATGCCAAACTCATCAAAGATGTACTGTCCAAAGAGAAGCATATCGAAGAGAACGAGACTGTAGCACTCACCGAGGAATGCAGTGCAATTCTTCAGAACAAGCTGCCACCAAAGCTGAAGGACCCCCGAAGCTTCTCCATTCCATGCACAATAGGTAATCTCGATGTTGAAAATGCTTTATGTGATTTAGGGACAAGCGTGAGTATCATGCCACACTCAGTTTTTAAGCGAATGGACTTCGGGAATCTCAAACCTACGAAGATGTCTCTACGCCTCGCGGATCGTACGGTAAGACATCCGGTGGGAATTGTTGAAAACGTTCCCACCATGGTAGGTAAGCTTTGCATTCCCACTGATTTTGTTGTACTTGAGATAACGGAAGACGCTAGAACACCTATTATTCTTGGTAGACCGTTCTTAGCTACTGCAGGTGCTTTGATAGATGTACAACAAGGAAAGCTGTCCTTACGTGTCGGAGATGAGACAATCGAATTCAACCTGATCAGCCCCATGAACGAATCATCATTCAAGGAGTCTTGCTTTACAGTTGATTCGCTGGAAGAGTTAGAGAAAGACATGCACGATCAAGTAAGTGTTTCCGATTCTCTTGTACGGTATTTGACACAAGTTCACGATAATGCAGGATTTGCGGATGAAGGAGCTGATATGTACACAAAATTCATGAGTGCTATTGCAGCACTAGGAGACGTCCCATGTGAGGAGATACCACGTTATATGCATGCTGGTTTCACAGAGGAGAAAGCGGTCGAACTTGAACCCGACCCTCCGCCGCCTTCTTCTCGGTATAAGTATGTTGAACGTGATAAGATATATCTTGCTGTTTTGAATGCTAACTTGAGTGCAAATGAGATGAGAAGGCAACCCATACGCGTAAAGAAGCGTAGAAGAGTCAGCTCTTCAATGTATATGCACGGAAATTATACGGAGGATAGCCACGAACCTTCCATCGAAACTCAAAGGAGGCTGCATCCGCACTTGCACGAGGTAATGGAAAAAGATGTTATTAAACTTTTCAATGCAGATACCATTTATCCAACCTCGGGCAGCGAGCAAGTGAACCCCGTGCATGATGTGCCAAAGAAAGAAGCAGTGACTAAAGGATGGCACGATAAGAAGACCCTACCTCATGACTTCAAATCAGGTGATTTCATTCCACTTTTCAATTCTCGACCTATGATTTTTTCGGGCACACTAGCGTCCTGTTGGTCTGATCCTTTTCAGGTACGAGAAATCTTCACACGTGGAGACGTGGAACTATGGAGTGATGCGGGTGACACATTCAACGCCAATGGACAGTGGCTTAAGCTCTACCAAGCCGCTCAATCGATCGAAAGTGGAAACTCCATTTCCCTTTCCGCTCCACCCGTCACGCACGCATGAGGAATGGAGACGTCAAAGCTTAAAGACGTTAAATAAGCGCTTTCTGGGAGGCAACCCGACTGTTTGCTTTTACTTTTTTAGTTTTTAGTTTGAGACTCGGTTATTTATTTTAGTTTAAAAAAACCACAAACGTGCTTCACTTCCTTTATCCTCCATCGGAGCTTCACGTCGAGGACGCCGTTCAATTCAAGTCTGGGGGAGCAGCTCACGTTTGTCAGGTGATTTCGTTTCATTTTCTTTTGACTTTTTAGTTTTTAGGTTATTTTTGCAATTTTTAGTTTTTTTTTTGTTTTCATGAGTCAGAGTCGTCCCACGGCACTTGTCCGGTGCCACGTTTTGAGATGAACCCTGAACCTAGGATGCTTAAGAAGTT
>CM071871.1:7607737-7628938 GCA_036759665.1 Gynandropsis gynandra
TGCCTAAAAAGCATGATCAAAAATCGATATGAGTGCATCGACCTTGTTACTCCTTCGGTGGCTCGGGTCTAAGTGGTGGGTTGGCGATCATCTTTCTACGTCCTAAGGGCATGGCACAAAAAGCCGCCTACTCCACTGCACTCTTAAACGAGATGCATGAGTATACCGTCATCGGTAGTCTGGGTCTAAGTAGAGGCTGGATCCCTTCAAATCCGACGTCCTAGAAGCCTAAAGTGTATGCAAAGAAAAAGAAAAAAAAAAGAAAAAAAGAGAAGAATAAAAAAAGAAAAAAGAAAACAAAAGAAAAAGAAGTCGTAAAAAGAAAATAAAAAGAGAAAAAGAAAAAAGGAAATAAAAAGAAAGAAAGAAGCTCGGAAAGAAAGAAACAAGTATCCTCGGTTGATCTAGGTTTAGCGTTGTCTGAAGTCTTGTTTGGTGGAGGGAGTTACGGTAGCATGTCTAGTTTCCTTTGAAATAATTTCTCATGGGTAACCATGGTGGACCTAGGATTAAGACTGAAAACTCGATTAGGCCGAATTTGCTCTCAACATGCTAGTTGATCGGTTAGGTTCTCTTTAGCGGTATTTCTAGGAGAAGGGGAATTCTCGTATTTTTACACCCCATGTGTTCCACGTTTACGTTTGCTTAGGGACAAGCAAACATTCAAGTCTGGGGGATTTTGATCATCTCGTTTTCATACGTATTTCTTGCACGATTTAGGAGACGTTTTTTATATATATGTGATGTTTTACGTATGATTCCGTTTCCGTTTTACTTGTTTTCGTGTTTTCATGTTCTTACAAGTTTTTATACGTATTTGGTTCATTTCGGAGTTAAAGGACATGCATGGAGCTAAGGACCAATATCGAGGATCATCACGGGACAAACGGGACGAGATTGAGCATGGAAAAGCCTCACCCGGTCGGGCACAACCCTTGCACGATCGGGCAAAACCTACGGCCAATTGTGTGGACCATTTAGCACGACTCGGGCAAGCATTTAGGACCATTTTGCCTTGTGCCCGAGCGGGCACACATGCCATGCCCGATCGGGCACCATTCCAGCACCACAGGACGCGCACGAGTTGCCCTAGCTGCACCCGAGCGGGTACACTCACTACCCGAGCGGGTTCGGGCATGAATATGCCCGACCAGCTGCCTTGTACCCGAGCAGGTGCTTACCATGCCCGATCGGGCGCCCCTTGCAGCCACACGACCTGCGCGTTCTGCCCTAGCCGCACCCGAGCGGGCACATTGTGTGCCCGAGCGGGTCGCGACCCGAGAAACCAGCAAAGTTAAGTAAAATTAACTTAAAACATACTCGTGGTGGCAATTAAGGCAACACTTAGACCGACTTAGGAGGCATAAAAGAGGCCAGAAGACGTCATTAGAGACAGCTTAGATTGGACTTTCATTCAGTTCGTGATTGAGGAGAATTCTTGCGAGAAGGCAAGCAAAAGAGCATTGGAGATCAACCCGACACTTCGGTTTCGCTTGTTTTTCATGTTCCTTGGACTTTCTACTTTGTTTATGTTTGTTTACAGACGCATGAGCGAGTAGTTTGTTTGTTCTAGGAGAAGGGATTAGCCCTTGGCTATCCCGGAACCACTTTCTATTTATCTTTGAATGCATCTTCCCGTTTTAGTTCATCTATTCTCTATCTGAGTGTTTAATTTACTTGTGTTTGCGACGGCCGCGTAGATGCATGAGTTAGAGATTAGGAGAAGGACTGAAAGGAGAATTCTAGTCTTGGAAGATCAGGTTTAGAACAACCGAGGTTAGACCACGAAAGTAGGGTAGCAACGGTTGAGGTGAAACTGGATTCCTAGAACGTTTGTCCCGTGGTAAAACTGGATTCCTAGAACGTTTGTCTTATCGTTAGAACTAACTCATTTATTTTACTTTCAGTATTTCATTCTTCATCCAGCTTTAACTGGGATTGCATGATAGATAGATTGATCGTCGGTTTCGGTAGTCTTGTGGTGAAACCGGATTCCTAGAACGTTTGTCCTATCGTTAAGAACCAACTCATTTATTTACTTTCAGTATTTCATTTTTCATCCATATTTGTTCGTTAGCAAGTTTGATTCATAGTTCGAGTTTAGGTAGTGTTGCGTAATCTCTGTGGGATCGACACCTAAAATACTACACACGTGCCGTGCACTTGCGGGTAGTTTAGGTTATTTTATTTAACTTTGAGAACGCATCAATCGCTACATGCAATGCTAGATCAACATATCTCTTCTCCCAATCTCTACCGCCAAAAGCCTCACTCACGGCTAGGCGAAGAAAACCTATTTCTATGTTGTTGACCCCTCCCTGCGCATGCTTGACAAAAATGAATTGTACTAGGAACATGTAGAAGTACCTTAGTGTGGGGTGGCAGATTCCGGAAGCCTTTGCACTGTAGCTCGTGTACATCCTCGTAGTTATGAGGCACCAGAATTCATGCCTGTCAATCGAATGGAGGGTAGGGAGATTCCACTACCTGCTCACCGGTACTCCAGGAATTGTGGCGAACTGCTTAATCGATAATCTGTAGGTGTACGCCTGAAGTCTGAACTCCATATATGCCTCAGCGGCTCGCTCGTTATCCAGGAAATATGATCGGTACATGGCTAGGAATTCCACCTTGAGGTTCTTGTAGGTGCGGAGCTTGATACTCCGGAGTCCTTACCAACCCAGTATGGAGAAGATGTGATCTATGTGGGGTTGGATCCTCAGATAATCCATGTCCCCGAGAAATCTGGAAGGTTTTACCGATGGCTTGAAGTTGTTAAACTTCGTCTTCAGTCCCGAAGGAATAGGCGGGGGCTGAGAAATCTACCGATGGCATGTGACGATGACGAAGGGGTAGGTGATGATGGTGACAGTATTGGGACCTATGGGCAATGGCTCGTCTAAGGACGTAGGGGCTGAGGATGTCTTGCGCTTCTTGGAAGGCCCAGAAGATTGGCCCGAAGATTGGTTCGCACGAGACATCTGCAAAACTCAGAAAATATTTGATTAGCAAAGTTTGCAATACCACCCGATCGGGCATAGCGAATTGCCCAGTCGGGCACAATTCACAAAGAAAACAACACGGGTCGGGCAGTAGGAGAGCACGATTGGGCATTCAATGCGTGTTTCTGGGTTTTCTATGAATGCCCAACCGAGCCCTGAATCTAATTCGATTGGGATCTATTATTTCCAAATCTAGATCGCGATTTCTAACTTTAAATCATTCCTTCCTAGCTTAATCAGACACAAGAACTATGTAATAGGCATAGAATTGAAACAAATTGTTCTGTTATATGCCCTAAACATCGAACGATTCAACCTCCAGAATGTATTGTGAGGCATTTCATTGCGTCTAGACATATTTCCCGTGCTCTGACATATGTCACAAGAAGAGACTTTTTGGTGGACATCTTTGAAGAACATGTGCCAATAGAATCTCGCTTGAATGATCCTAATAGCGGTTTTGGAAGCTGCAAAGTGCCCAACATATTCGGACAAGTGGCAATGGAATATCACTTGCAGGATTTATTCTTCTGAAATGCATCGCCTGAATAACCTGTTTCTTGAAAAGAAAGGGTTCATCCCAATAATAAGCCTTCACGTCATGCATGAACTTCTTCTTTTCATTGTATCTCAGCCCATGTGGAAGTACCTGGCAGACGAGATGGTTAACAAAATCTGCGTACCACGGCTCTGAGATGGCGGTGACGGCTAGAACGTGGTCATCCCGAAGAGAGTCATCAATGGGTATACTCTCAGGGATTTCCAGGCGTGAGAGGAGATTGGCAACTCCATTTTCAGCCCCCTTTCAGTCTCTGAACTCCAAATCAAACTCTTTTAGGAGTAGTATCGACCGAATGAGTCTGGATTTGGCATCCTTTTTGGTAAGAAGGTATCTCACCACAACATGGTCGGTGAACACAATAACTTTGGATCCAACAAGGTAGGACCAAAAGTTTTCAAAGGCAAAGATGATTGTAAGCAATTCTTTCTCTGTCGTGGTGTAGTTGGCTTGAGCATCATCAAGAGTTCTGCTCGCATAATATATTGCATGCAGTAACTTGTTTTTCCACTGTCCTAAAAATTCTCCCACAGCGAGTCGCTAGCATCACACATGAGCTCGAATGGGAGCTCCCAATCCAGTGGTTGTATAATGGGAAGTGAGACTAAATCCTACTTCGAATTTTCAAAGGCATTCAGGCATTACTCAACGAACTCAAACTTCGCATCTTTCCTGAGCAATTCAGTGAGAGGTCTAGCTATCTTAGAAAAGTCCTTGATGAACCGTCTATAGCAACCCACATCTCCTAGAAAATTGCATATTACTTTGACATTTATGGAAGGGGTAGCTTCTATATCACCTCTATTTTAGCTTTGTCTACTTCAATACGTTTCTCAAAAATTTGGTAACCCAGAACTATGCCTTCTCTAACCATGAAGTGACATTTTTACTATATAAGCACACCTTCAAACATCTATCCAAAACATTACAAAGGTTGATCAAACACTTATCAAAGGAAGGTCCATGGACAGAGAAGTCGTCCATGAAGACTTCCATAATGTCACCATTAATATCAGAAAAAATAGATGTCATGCAGCGCAGTAATGTAGCGAAAGCATTACACAAACCGAATGGCATGCGACGGTAAGTGTAGGTACTGAATGGACGGCTAAACATCGTCTTCTCCTGGTCATTGGGATGGATCGGTATTTGGAAAAAACCTGAATAGCCATCAGGAAAACAAAAATAGGAGTGAAGAGCCAAATGTTCAAGTATTTGATCAATGAAAGGCATCAGGAAATGATCTTTTTTGGTGTTTGCATTCAGCTTTTTGTAGTCGATGCACATTCGCCACCCTGTGACTAAACTGGTCACTTCTAATTCGTTCTTCGCATTGGGGACAACTGTGATGCCTCCCTTTTTTTAGAACAACCTGAGCTGGACTCACCATGCGCTATCCGAGATTGGATAGATGATTCATGCATCAAGCAACTTGAGCACTTCCTTCTTGAATTCCTGGACTTCTTGGATTCGACCTCTAGATGTATTCTTGGATTCGACCTCTAGATGTATTCTATGCATGTCAAGGGCTGGACTAATCCCAGGAATATCATCTAGAGTGTATCCAATGGCTACTATATAACGCTTGAGTGCATTCAGCAACATGTCTATCTGTGTGCTATCCAAAGCATCGCTAACAATGATGGGGTAAGTGGAATTTAGTCCTAGGAATTCATACCTAAGCCCTTGTGGTAAGGGTTTAAGTTCCACTTTAGGTGCCTTCTCAATGCTCCAATAAGGTTTAGAATGCTTCGCAGATGGAGGAGACTTCAAAATTTGAGCCGAAATATTGTTGACAGAGGATGCTCGATCGGGAAAAGCACACTGATCGGTCGGGCTCCTTGCAAAATTATTTAGCCCAATCGTGTTCCACATAAGTCTTGTCAGGCTGTAGATGTTCTTAATTTTTGCCGAGAGGAATGCACGGGTCGGACACGATGTTTGCTCGGTCGTGTTGTTCTCAAAGGAGGGAGCTTGGTCAGGCTTATTGTTCTAACTGATCGTGTTGTTAATTATCCTAGTTTGTTTCAAAGAAAACGCACGAGTCGGGGTAGGTCTTGCCTGATCGTGCTCTGTTGTGATGAGGATGACCGGTCGGGCATGACATGTTTCACTGGTTGGGCATTCATCAGCTTCATCACTTTTCACCTCTTTCAAAGTTCCCAAAACTTGTTGGTATCCATGGATTTCATCTTTATCAGCATAAACACCTCTTTTGCTAGCCATTAGTGCTATAATTTAGTGGTTCATTGAATTCTACCACGAATGGTTTCTTGAGACTCTGATCCAACTGAAACTCCTCTGTCACCTCTCCCATTTTCATTTTCAATCTTCCTGCCCTTACGTGGATAATGGTATCGACGGTATTAAGGAATGATCTTCCTAAAACGATAGGTACCTTTGCATCTTCCTCCATATCCAAAACCAAAAAATCAATAGGGACGTAATAATCACCTACTCTGAGGTGGTACATCTTCCAAAATCCCCATCGGGTATTTCATTGAATGATCAACCACCTGTAGTACTATCCTCGTAGGTTTTATCTAACCCATATCCAATTTCTCACAAATTGAAAATGGTTGGAGACTGACACTAGCCCCTAAATCACAGAGGGCATTGTCAATGGCAACATTTCCCAGCTTACAAGGGATGACGAAGATACTTGGGTCGGGTAATTTCTGTGGCAGCTCATGTTGGATAACGACATGTGTCACAACGGTGACCATCACTATTTTCTTTTCCATACTACGCTTCTTGGTGAAAATATCCTTGAGGAATTTAGCGTAGGAGGGTATGTGATGTGAATATACAACAGAAGGAGGAAGAAGATGGAATGAAGGTGATTTCAGAAAACAGAGTATTAAGTACACTTAATACTCCTGCATCAAAAGTATTAAGTGCACTTAATACTCCAATGGAAGCTCAAGTCTTTCAAGCTCAAGGATATTCGGCAGAAGTGATGACAGAGTAATCAAAGGACAGACTGGCACAAGATGACAAACGGATTCTGCAACAACCCATTGCTGAGCTGGCAGAATGGAGCATTCAAGGGTCTAACAGATTTGCTATTCTGGCTGAGTGATTAACGGATTCCTTCTATAACATTTGAATATATGCCTATATAAATGAATGTAAATATGTACTCCGATTTCAAGTAAGGAAAAATAAAATGAAAATTTTATATACTCAAATTTCTGGGTTTCTGGGTTTATATTTTCTGGGTTTTACAGATTACTATATCATATTTGTTAGCTTCAAATTCTTTTGATGGTATCAGAGCTTATCTTCAGGGTTCTATAATTTGTGGTCTTAAACAATGGAGGATGAGGAGTTTCCATTTCCTGTCCATGTTAATATTTCAAATTTTGTTTCACTTAAACTATCAGATACAAACTATCTGAAGTGGAAATCACAAATTGAGTCATTGCTGAAAAGCCAGCTTCTCATAGGCTTTGTTGATGGATCCACTCTCAAACCTAATGAGACTGTGGTTTTTCAACAAGATGACATTCAAAATGTGGTGCCAAATCCACGATACAAGGCCTGGTATAAAACTGATCAGCTTGTAAAATCATGGATTTGTGGAACACTTACTGAAGAAGTTTTTGGTTTAGTAATTGGAGTTGAAACATCTCGTGAAGTATGGATTGCTTTAGCTCAAAATTTCAATGTCATGTCTGTATCTCGTGAGTATGATCTGATGGCATCTTTACAAAGTCTTACACAAGATGATAAGACAATTTCAGAATATCTCAGACAATTCAAATCGATTTGTGATCATTTAAACTCAATTGGTAAACCAGTACCTAAGTCTATGAAAATATTCAGACTACTTCAAGGGCTGGGCAAAGAGTTTGATGCATTTAGTACTGTTATACACACTAATATGCATAAGCCACCCTATCCAACGTTTGATGAAGTAGTATCTCAGCTTACAAGTTTGTCTTTGAACACTAAATTTCAAAGATCAGTGACAATTAGTCCTCATGTAGCATTTACTTCACAATCTGGAATGAGTAGAGGAAATGTGTATCAAAACTGGAGAGGAAATGGTAGATATAATGGTAATACAAGAGGAAGAGATAATTATACATCCAGAGGACGAGGATTTCCACAACAAAATTATACTCAACCAAGAAATCATCAAGTAACTGATAAGAATACACCAAGACCTATATGCCAGATTTGTGGAAAAACAGGTCATAATGCTCTAAGATGCTGGCATAGGTTTGGCAATTCCTTTCAAGCTTCTGAGATTCCTCAAGCACTCACAGCAATTGACAACATTGGAAGGGAATGGTATCTAGATTCTGGAGCCTCATCACACATGACAAGTTCAGTTGATGGTCTGCATAATGTGCAACAATACAGGGGAAATGACTCAGTGATGATAGGAGATGGAGCATTTCTTCCAATCACAAATGTTGGTTCAGCCTCAGTAGACACGACATCAGGTAAACTGATTCTAAATGAGCTTTTGGAAGTTCCTTCCCTAGAGAAACAATTATTCTATGTTTCACAACTTACATCAGATTATCATTGCTTCTTTGTGTTTGATAATCATGGTGTTGCTATAAAGGAATTGGATACACAGAAAATTATAGCACAGGGAAGGAAACACAAAGGAATATAGATGCTGGACAATCTACTATCTAAAGGAATACATCAGACATTCTTCTCTGTTAGAAACAGATCAGCAACAGAGGAGGTTTGGCATCAGAGATTAGGCCATCCTAATTCTCAAGTAATCCATCATCTAAGTACAAGAAATGCTATCAGTTTAAAAAAATAGAAGTTTTAAGTTGTGTTATTCATGTCAGCTTGGGAAAATCTCTAAACTACCGTTTTTTAGATCAATTGAAAGGATGGATAGACCCTTGGACTGTGTACATTATGATCTCTGGGGACCTGCTCCAATTACATCCAATCAATCATTTAGATACTATGTGGTTTTTATTGATCAATATTCAAGGTTTAGCTGGTTTTATCCCTTGAAAAGGAAATCAGAAATTTATTCAATCTTTTTTATGTTTCAAAGATTGGTAGAGAATTAATTAAACCAGAAGATAGCAAAATTTCAGTGTGATGGAGGTGGTGAATTCACAAGTAAATTGTTTCTGGATCACCTAGCAACATGTGGAATTAAAATTCAGATGTCATGCCCCTATACTCCGCAGCAAAATGGTTTGGCCGAAAGAAAACATAGGCATATTGTTGAACTTGGTCTAACAATGCTATTTCAATCCAAAGTACCTCTGATAAACTGGGTTGAAGCATTTTTTACAGCTAATTTTCTGATAAATTTACTACCTACAGATGCTCTTGAGGGTAATATTACTCCATTTACAGCTGTAAATGGATATGAACCTGATTACTCATCACTATGAGTGTTTGGATGTTCATGTTATCCTTATCTCAGACCATATACCAGTCATAAGATGGAGCCTAGGTCCTTGCACTGTGTTTTTCTGGGGTATAATGAAAAATACAAAGGATACAGATGTCTATATCCACCAACAGGGAAAGTCTATATTACTAGACATGCAATTTTTTATGAACAACATTTTCCATTCCAAGATATATATTCTGCTATGTGTTCTAATTACTCTACAGATCTACCAAAAGCTTGGCAGCAAGGTTTCAAATATGAGCATGCTAAATCAGTTTCATCTGGGGTACAAGGGTCAGCCTCCTTTCAGTTGCCTCCTGTGGTTACAGCTGTTCATCAGGTATCTACTGCACAGCCTGCATCAACAATTACTTCAACCAGTGTCTCTGATTCTGAGGGGAAAGTGTCTATACATATCTCAAATTCAATCCATCCAATGATCACAAGAGGACGTGCAGGGATAGTCAAACCCAATCCAAGGTATGCACTCAATATTTCTGTAACAAATATACCATCAGAACCAAAATCAGTGAAATCTGCTCTTAAACATGATGGTTGGAAATCAGCAATGGATGAGGAAATAAAGGCTTTATAGAGAAACAAAACTTGGAGTTTAGTCCCAATGACATCACAAATGAATGTACTAGGCTGTAAATAGGTTTACAAAACAAAATTAAAGGTTGATGGATCATTAGAAAGACTCAAAGCAAGATTGGTTGCTAAGGGGTTTCATCAAGCAGAAGGGGTTGATTATACAAAAACTTATAGCCCTGTAGTAAATGATGTGCGTTATATCAAGTAATAAATTACCTAGACTAACGCTTCCGCAAGAATACGGATCGTGTAGCAACTAGGGTCGAACACAAGGAATTGATGCGGCTTATAAGCTATTAGACTAATGAATAAGACGTGATGAATCAAATAGTGATGGAATGCAAATGCAAATGCAAACTAACTAAACTAAACTAATGATAGGGATGACTCAAAGACTAATCACCATAGGTATCGAGAGTTGCACGATAATATAATGAAGTTCTAAAAGGATAATTGGTCTTAGGTATTGTCACGAGTTCAGGGAATTCAAGCTCTCCTATAGGAACTGACTGGCGTAGACTTGTCCACTATCTAGCATGCATATACCAATATATCTATTGCGCATCTTACATACATAGACGCATTACGACCGCTATCCTAATCCCTAGATCCAATCGATTGACCTGGCGTAGATTCTAAACCGGCTAAACCCTAAATCATGGCTAAGTTCCGAAATTTAATGCCCTGGCGTTGGTTTATTAGACTCCTAACATCATTCATTCAAGTGGCGTACAAGTAACGAAAGCATTAAGATCAACTATGAAATCTGAAAACATGATAAAATACCAAATTCATTCATATCGAGTGGCGTACAAGTATGAAAGAATTAAGATCCACCATTCATTAAGCGTAAGACTTCATTACAACATGGCAATACTCTCTACCCTATGGCAATAGATCTACTGGGACATGAACTCAGAAAACGAAACACAAAAGAAATCTAAATTCAACATAGAAAGAGAATAAGAATGCTCCCTATTCATCAACCGATGTCTTCAATAGATACTCCATGCTTCGGATCCATAGATCTGTCCTTCTCGATCCTTCCAAGTGTGTCTTCTATGGCACTGACGTGTAAACCTACGACCATTTTGGATGGTAATTAGCCCGAGCGGGCACACCAAATCCACCCGAGCGGGCACCTCTTCTTGGTCATGTTCCTTGATTGCCCGAGTCGTGCAAAGCTACGGGGTTGTTTGGTAGCAATTAGCCCGACCAGGCACACTTCCAATGCCCGAGCGTGCATGTCCTAAGGTTTTGTTTTCGCTCCTTTCGATCGGTGTTTGAATGTTCGCTTCAATCCATGGCCTTGCACAAGTTGAATCTTGTCACTCAACTACGTTTTCGGGGTTAAATTGCCATAATCTCTCGTGTTTCTCCTCATGTCCTCGTTTCCTACACAAAACACGAAATATAGATGAAATCCTCGAATGAACTCGATGAATGAATGAAATCTAATAAATCTACTCAAAACTAGACCTAAGAATGATATAAAAACTACAACGGATTACGTGTTATCAGTAAAGACAACAACTATACGAATTGTTCTGTCTGTTGCACTCACTTGTCAATGGCAGATTTGCCAGCTTGATGTCACCAATGCTTTCCTTCATGGAGAGCTTCAAGAAGTCGTGTACATGCAGCAACCTCCAGGGTATGAAGACATTAAGTATCCAGGTCATGTGTGCCTGTTGAAGAAAACAATTTACGGGTTAAAACAGGTACCTCGTGCCTGGTTCAACAAATTCAGTTCATTTTTACTGGAGTATGGTTTTTTATGCAGCAGTTCAGACCCATCCTTGTTTATCTATAAACATGGTGCAAATACTATCATTCTCCTATTATATGTGGATGATATAATACTTACAGGTAGTTCAACATCTCTGTTACAACAGTTAATCACACAACTCAGTACTAATTTTTCGATGAAGAACCTTGGAAGACTTCACTATTTTCTGGGAGTCCAAGCAGTGTTTCAATCTAATGGATTGTTCTTGAACCAGACTCAATATGCTCAAGAACTTCTTGGGAAGGCAGGTATGCAAGACTGCAAACCTTTACCTACACCATTGCCTTTACGTCCATATCAAAATAATGCAGATAATCAGAAGTATGCAGATCCCACAGAGTATCGCAGCTTACTTGGAGCAATTCAATACTTAACACTCACACGACCTGACCTGAGCTATGTAGTTAATTTTCTTTGCCAGAAAATGCATGATCCCACTTATGCAGATTTCAAACTTTTGAAACGAGTTCTCAGGTTTCTCAAGGGCTCTTTACATCGTGGATTGTTTCTACATTCAAACAGTTTGCTAGATCTTCATTCCTACAGTGATAGTGATTGGGGAGGATGCAAAGATACTAGAAGATCAACTACTGGATTTTGTACGTTTCTTGGGTCAAATCTCATTTCTTGGTCAGCTAAAAGGCAACCTACTGTCTCTCGGTCATCCACTGAGGCAGAATATAGGGCAATGGCCAGCCTTGCTACAGAATTAACTTGGATTTCATTTGTTCTTCGGAATATTGGTATTTCTCAACCTAATCCTGCGATAATTCATTGTGATAATTTGTCAGCGGTATACCTATCAGCTAATCCAGTATTTCATCATCGTAGCAAGCATATTGAGCTTGATTATCACTTTATTCGGGAGAAGGTAGCACTTGGTTCGATTATTACAAAACATGTATCATCGGAGTCTCAGCTTGCTGATATATTTACGAAACCATTGCCGAAGCAGAGGTTTCACAGATTATGTGTCAAACTTGGCCTAGGAATTATACCCACTCCAAGTTTGGGGGGACTGTGAATATACAGCAGAAGGAGGAAGAAGATGGAATGAAGGTGATTTAAGAAAACAGAGTATTAAGTACACTTAATACTCCTGTATCAAAAGATTAAGTGCACTTAATACTCCAATGGAAGCTCAAGTCTCTCAAGCTCAAGGATATTCGGCAGAAGTGATGATAGAGAAATCAAGGGACAGACTGGCACAAGATGCCAAACGGATTCTGCAACAACCCATTGCTGAGCTGGCAAAATGGAGCATTCAAGGGTCTAACAGATTTGCTATTCTGGCTGAGTGATTAACGGATTCCTTCTAGAACATTTGATTATATGCCTATATAAATGAATGGAAATATGTACTCCGATTTCAAGTAAGGAAAAATAAAATGAAAATTTTATATACTCAAATTTCTGGGTTTCTGGGTTTATATTTTCTGGGTTTTACAGATTACTATATCATCTTTGTTAGCTTCAAATTGTTTTGATGTGCCTGATTGCTTTATGGAAGGGCATAGTGATTTCCATCTTTTCAATATTGTTGTGAACTTAGCAAATTGCATGTTGTCAGCTCGTATCTTCTGACGATTGAGAAATGGAAGGTCTTGGTGGCGGTGGCACATAGATTGGTTCCACTTCATCTTCATCTTGTGTTTCTTTAGGACCCTCAGGTTCACTAGGATTCTTTGTTGAAGTGTTTGAGCATTCTCCCTTTTCAATATTTTGGGGTACAACGTCTGCAAGTTGTGTCCCGCTCCTTAGCATGATGGCGTTCTAGTGCTCATGAGGATTCGGCTCAGGTTCCTTGTGGTTTATAAAAACTTGTAGCAAGTTGTGCAACTTGGGTATCTAAGATCTTCAAGTGCGTCTGAATTTCCTCAACTTGCTTCTTTACGTCTTCCTGATCTATTCTCATGCCTCTCAGCTCAATGTGGTGATTTTTCTGCTCTTTCAAAATCTAAACAATCAAGGATGTTATATCAGCATTTACCTTTTGTTACGATGGTGGTGCTGGTACCCCTCTCTGTTGATTTCCTTGATTGGAAAATTTGGGATGGTTCCTCCAACCCGGATTGTAGGTGTTAGAGTATAGGTTGTTGGCAACATAATTCACATCCGCAATCTCCTGGAATCTATGGCTTGCTTCTGCAGCACCATGAGAATCAGAGGATACTTGGTGCATGGTTGCCATTTGTAGTTTCATCTTAGCAAGTTCAGCATGCAAAGCAAGCACCTCATTGTTCGTTTCCCTAGTTGATAGCCGACGATTATACTCACCCGATGAGGTACTTCTTCCCTCAACCATCTTCTCGATCTTGGCCTCAATGGTGGTGAATGGGAGGTCATGTAAAGAACCACTACTGGCGGCGTTCAATCAATCTCTTACGTCATCACGAAGTCCCTTAATAAATGTAGCTATGAGGTACCTCTTGTCCATCCCATGGTGAGGGAATTCTCATTGGTATCCCTTGAATCACAACCAAGCTTCAAGAAGACTCTCTTTATTCTCTTGCACAAATGAATTGATCTTGTTCTTCCATGACTGCGTCTTATGGGGTGATAAGAATCGCATCATGAAGCGTTCTTCGAGCTGACTCCATATGTGAATGGAATCACGTGGTAGAGTGTAGAGCCATTCAAGTGCATGCTTATTGACTGAGAACGGGAAAGCAAGCAACATTATCACTTCATCTTGTATCCCAGGGTACGCTTTCATGTTCAAACACAACATCTTGAATTGAGTAAGATGTTGGTTCGGGTCCTCTGTAGATCGTCCCCTGAAAGGCGATTGGCTCAACATCTAAATGAAGGACGGCTGCAGTTCAAATATGTTTCTATCCGCCTCGTGCCTTTGGATGCAGGAAAGAAGCTATGTGTGTTTAGGCACGGTGTACGCGCCATACATTTCTGGTGCTTCCTCCATAGCCATCTCGTCTTCGCTAGATGAATCTTCTTCAAGCGTTTCTTCCTCAAATGTTGTTTCCTCCTCTAGAATCTCAGATGCACTAGGTCTTGCTGTATGCTGTTTTAACAACGACCGGGCAGTCATATCAATTTTGGGGTCGAAGAGGAGTTCTTTGTCCTTCGAACTCCTAGGCATACACTAAGAAATCTGCACGTAGAAAGACAACAACAATCAAAGGTTAAGATTAGAAGAGATGTAATAGACTCAAGTAAAATAAAAGTTGCAAAAAATTGAAACAAGCAAAAGATTCGGAAAGAACTGGATCTCGACTCAACAGAAATCCTAATTCTAATGTCATAACTAGTTCCCTAGCAACGGGGCCAAAAACTTGATGCGAGACTAGGCGTGTAGTTAAATCAAGTTTTAATTCCTAGACCACTCTACCGCAAGTATAAGAATCGTGTAAAGTCAGGGTCGAACTCAAGGAACTAGTGCGAACATCAAAACTAAGACTCAAAAGAAGAAGATCGATCAAGATATGGTTTTCAAGCTAGAATATAAAAGCAAAACATAAAGGGAACAGAAAATGAACAGAATGCAGGGAATGGAAGATTATCGAACCAGAAAACTAAGACACAAAAGAATAATGGGATTGAATTCGATAAGATAAAGCACCACGAGTTTTGGAAATGTCGGGACTTGTAATGGACGTTTCTATGAATCATGAAATCGGATTATATCACTCAATAGGGGACTCAAGCTCAAATATTAGAAATGGCTCTCTCGATGCCTAAATCCACTACCTAAGAAATCAAGGTACTCATCTCTCATGAAGCAAATCAATAACCTAGATGCATGAGGAATACAATCACGATTTCTAAATAGATTAACCGACCGGTTAGATTCTCATTAATCTAATTCATTGTAGGGTTAAATCCAAGAACTTAATCTAACTTTTCAGCCAAGAAAAGCCTCTATACTCATTCAATCAAGGGATTAAAAATGATGAAAGCATTAACAACAATCCATTAAACCAATTGAGAGGACAATGTGAAATCAAGGATTAAGACCCAAACAAATCCATTACGAAAGGCATCCCTAACCCATGGCAAAGAGGTTTACTAATAAATTACGGATACCAACACAAAATCATAGATGAAGGTCATACAAATCATGGAAAATAGCAAAAAAATAAAGTTTAAATCTTCACTATACTCAATACTAGCCTTGAATCGAGTTCTTCAGCTCCCATAATCGCCTCCAAATCATTCTCTCTCTAAAAAACGGCGTACAATGGTTCCCCCCTCTACAAACAGTGTCCACTTCTTTTTCTTCTTTTTTCTTTTCTTTTTCTTCGTGTGAAAACGCGATTTAGGTTTCTTGTACGCCCGACCGGGCATAGCAAACCGCTCGATCGGGCACCTATCTTCAAAAGGGGCGATCGCTGAGGCAATAGAGTTTCCCGGGCCATGCATTCTTTTCAAGGAGTCTTCTAATTAATGAGGCCGATCAGGCTGTCTAAGGCACCCGGTCGGGCACTTCTGAACCTAGGGTAGTTTTGTGACATTTGCTTGTTTTTGCGTCCCGATATCTTCGTTTTCTACAAAACACGAGAAAAGAATAGAAGAAATCTCAATTCTTTTTAATATGTCGATAAAGTCCAAAATCATAATAAAATTAGAAAAAGATGAAAATCCTAAGAAAAAATTACGCGTTATCAATGCTCTATAGGTCAGTGTCATACAAGTTTTTGATATATTCAAAACTAAGTAACTTAGAATCTAACATGACTATCAAATTATGTTACGAGACAAAGCATTATGTTTTCATTTCCTGTATTATATTTAATAATATAAAGAACCATATCAATAAATTCTACCTATTTAGCCTGATATTAATTAAGTTTTTGCTAACCTTTTAGATTATTGAGTGCCTCATGATCTCTATGAATGATGATCTTCCTTTACCCACAAGTAGTGTTGCATGTCTAAAATGCTCATACCAAGGCATATAGCTCATTATTGTACATCGAATAATTGAGTTGGACTTTGCTTAATATCTCACTAAAGTAAGGGGCTTCCCCATTGCATTAATACATAACATACACCAACACTAGAAGCATCACATTCAATTTCTAATGCTTGTGAAAAATCAGGTAAAGACAATAATGGTGAGTTAGTGAGTTTTAAAACGCAGCTTTATGAGCTTCACCCCATTGAAACATCATATTTTTCTTAATAACCTCAGTGAGTAGGGCGGAAATCATAGTAAAGTCTTTCAGAAAATGTTGGTAGAAGATTATGAGTCCAAGGAAGCTTCGCACTTCACTGACGGATTTTGGGCTCGACCAATCCTTGATTGCGATTATTTTCTCCTCATCAACATGGATTTTTCTTGTTCACTAACCACGAAACCTAAAAAGACTATTTTTTAGTACAAAATGTGCACTTTTTAAGGGTTAGAAATTCAGTGTTGTTCCCGTAACACATCTAAAAAAAGATTTTAACATGTGAAATATAATCTTTTAGACTCTTAATAATAGAGACTAAGATATTGTCGAAATAGACAATGATAAACTTTCCTATAAATTTACTGAGTATGTGGTTCATTAAGTGCATGAATATAGTAGGTGCGTTTGTAAGTCCAAGTGACATAACGAGCCATTCTTATAAGCCATATTTAGTTTTAAATGTAGGTTTCCATTCGTCACCTTCTTTCATACCGTTTTAAGTCAATTTTTGAGAAAATGCTTGAAACATAAAGTTCATCAAGGCGCAGAATAGGATGGTGATACTTTACCGTGATTTGGTTTATGGCACGACAATCCATATACATTCACCATGTTGCGTAGTTTTTTGGCACGAGAATCACCGGTGTAGTGCAAAGAGATAAGCTTTCCCGAACATATCCTTTGCTCATCAATTCTGAAATTTGACGTTGAAACTCCTTAGTCTCCTCGGGATTCGATTTGTTTGGAATTGTTTCACTAGGCATGAAATCAATCTGTCAATTCCAAGAATTGGAGTTATTCATCTGAAATTTGTTCAAGGAAGAAATCGTCATAATCTTGCAAAAAATCATTAAACGTACTTGGGAGAAAATTAGATAGGCCATTAGTAAACATAAGTGATTCTTTGTACATGAGCACAAACATCGGTTAACAAGCGAAAATAGAATTTTAACCTCACTTGCTCTTATAAAGAAGTTAGTGTTTAACCTCCTAGATTTCTCTCACAAGCACTTAACTTGGTTTCACTCGTAACCTCACATTTTAAGTGATGTACCTTATGGCCACTTGTATTTTCCACTCTTTTCTCATTCTTCTACATTTTTAGATTATTAAAGTTTACATCTTTTGGCATCATCGATAGTAATTTGATTTGTTTTCCTTTGACCTTGAATGCGTACTTTTGGTGTATCTTCCATGTTGCACTTTGGTGTCGAACTGGCAAGTTGATCCATGCAGAATATATCCGGCTAGCATCGGACAAAGACACACAACACATCATCATCATATTTTCCAATATGGAAAGGTATACTAACTTACTTGTACACCTTTGTATTTCTACACTCATTCATCCATTGGACTCGGTATGGCTTGGGGTGTCGTTGAGTCACCAATCCAAGCTTTTTGACCATCAAAGAACTAGCGATATTAGTTCAACTACCGCATCAATGATAAGACTGCATACTTTATCCTTGACAAAACATCTTATGTAGAAAATGTTTTTTCGATGGATTGTCTCCTCTTTTTGAGACCGTAAGTTAATAGCTCATCTTGCCACAAGTAATTCTCCTTTGATGGGCGCTTGTTATGTCGTCTCTTTATAATCGTTATTAAAGCATCATCATTTTGCTCGATGTTTGTATCAGTCTCAATTGATTTATCATATCATAAGATCATTATCCTCTTGTCGGGACACTCATTAGCATAATACCATTAGCTTTGAGATTTGTAGCATCTAATATCACGAGCATGTGTATTATAATTTTAGAT
The DNA here is from genome assembly GCA_036759665.1 of Gynandropsis gynandra. Lineage (NCBI taxonomy): Eukaryota > Viridiplantae > Streptophyta > Magnoliopsida > Brassicales > Cleomaceae > Gynandropsis > Gynandropsis gynandra. Next base: position 7,625,973 of record CM071871.1, read on the forward strand.
TCTGGGAGGTTTATGTGTATGCGATGGGTCAATATTTCTTCGGAATTTAGAGGAGGCTTATGTCCAAAACCCCATCAATCGTCCTTATTGAAAGGAGCACTTGAGGATATGTGACTAGATTTGTGGAGCTTCTTGCACTATTCTTAAGTTGTTTCTTAAATTCTAAAGTGAGATGCAACAACTCTTCAAGGTCCTCATAATATCGGATTTCCACCTCATCTTGGATATCTTGGTTTTGGCCACCAAGAAAGCGATTCATCGTTGATTCCACATCCTTATCTAAGTTGGATCATAGCAAAAGAATCTTGATCTCTTTTTAATATTCTTCTACACTCTGGTTGTCTTACTCCAATTTACCGAGCCATAGAAAAGTGTCTTAGAGATAGTGTTGAGGCACAAATCGTGATAGATTCCACATTCCCATAGCTCGTCCTAGAAATAGGAGACAACATAAGATGGTGAGAAACAAGATTCAAGATGAACAAACAAGAAGTAAATCTGAAGCAGAGGACAAATCAGAGCAAGAAGTGAACATCCATTGAAGTGTTCTAAGTTCTTGAAATAGTTCTTGAATCTTGTAACAAAATTTTAGTCTTGAATGTTTGGTGTAACGGCTATAAAAGCCTTTGCAATGTTCATAATTATGATAAGAAATTTCTTGGTAAATCCTTTGGAGATTATTGATCTCAAATACACGAAACATTTTCAAACACTCGTTCAAATAGTTTGTTTTCTCTTTTCAAATCCAATTCTTAGTTCCATATTGTTTGGTACTTATCAAATTGGTATCAGAGTTTAAGATTGCAAAAATGATTCAAAGTGGGTAAAATGCTTCAAGAGCAGTGATAGAGGAAGTAGTGACAACACCGACGATAGGTAACCAATGAGCAATTCACAACTCTGCTCAGCGAGATGGCTTCAATGAATAGGCCTTGGAGGCAGTAACAAAGATGTTGATTCAATGGAAGATGTGATGTGGGAAAAACAGTGGCTTGTGAAGAAGGACAAAGTAGTGGAGGCACTATTCAAGAACAAAGATTGTTGAACAACATGCAAAATGCAATCAAGAAAGCTGACATTCCAATGTTCTTTGGTGAACATCCAAATGATTGGATCTATAAGGTTGAGAAGTTCTTTGGGTTAAGTGACACTCCAGAATAGGAAAGTAGACATAACCTTGGCTCACGTGGAGGGAAAGACTTTTACTTGGTCAAGATGGATACAAGATCACCATATACTATGAGGTTGGGCTGATGTTAAGTGCATAATCTGTAAGAGATTCATAAGCACGTTGGATGGCTTAGATGTTGAGGCAAATAATGATGATGAGAAAGATTGGATCAGTAGAGGAATATCACTAAAGTTTGAAGAATAGGCAGTAGTAGCACCCCAACTGACAGATGATGTTTTAGAAGATGCTTTCTTGAATGGATTCAGGTTGAGTATTCAAGATCATGTATTAAGATACAAACCTTTTGGCTTAGATGAAATTACTGATTCGGAAATTAGTGAGGCTCAAGAGGCTAAAGAATCTCGTTATAAGATTACATATGATTTTTTTTCTTTGATTTGGGAACTACTGATATGGTTTTGGGATATAAGTGGGTTTCTTCTTTGAGAGAGACTTGTATAAACTGGAAATTGCATAGGCTCATGAAGGTATTTCTTTTGGAGCTTACCACCCTATTTGAAAGATCCAAGATTGTTGCAACAACGGTTTTGGAACTAATACTAGATATGGTTCTTCAACATTTTTCAGGATACCTTTGAAGAATACATTGTTTCCAAAAAGAACAAGTGAACAACCTATCAACCTAACCAATGGATCGACTCCCGTGAATTTGAGACCATATAGACATTCATTTGCTCAGAAGAATGAAATGGAAAAACTTGTAAAGGAGAAGCTTATAGCCAGAATCATTAGACCAAACATCAGTCCATACTCAAGCCATTTGCTATTAGTACAAAAGAATGGTGGTTGGTATTTCTGCATTGACTACAGAGCCTTGAACAAGGTCACTATACCATACTCGTACCCATTTTTGTTATTGATGAATTCCATGGCTCTACAATATTTTCTAAACTGGATGTAAGAGCAGGATACCACCAGATAAGAGTTAAGGAAGAGGACATTCACAAGACTGCTTTAAAAACTCATGAAGGACATTATGAATTTCTAGTAATGTCTTTTGGATAACAAATGTTCCAACTACTTTTCCGTCTATTATGAATGATATTTAGAAAATACTTAAGAAAAATCGTTCTAGTCTTCTTTGTTGACACTTAATATATAACAAAGGCTTGGATGACCATGTGGAACACCTCCAATTGATTTCACAATTTATCAGAAACCACAAATTGTTTGTAAATCAGAAAAATGTACTTTTGGACAATCACAAGTAGCCTACCTTGGCCACATTATCTCAGCTGATGGAGCTACTGTTGAGCCTACTAAAATTGAAGCCATGAGGAAGTGGGAGATTCCAAGATCCATCACAGATCTTAGGGGATTTCTCGGCCTCATTGTATATTATAGAAAGTTTGTGATGTGCGGAAAAACACGAGTTATAAATTTTTCTAGACCACTTCACCGCAAGTATACGGATCGTGTAGTACCAGGGTCGATCTCTAGGGACTAAAGCAGCCAAAAACTAAGAATAAAACCAAACTAAGACGAATAGAGATAGATGAAGGTGTGGTCCTAAATATCTAAAACTAACCTAAGTGGTGACAACGATACTAGGTTGGGGTAAACTTGGATATGACGAACACTACGGGTGTCGGGATACCGGGAATCGTATGGATGAAACAACTAAGGATCATAAACCTATCGACTTATCTTGACAACGGGAAATTCATGCCCTAAGGTGAGGAGTGATTCTTCCGAGCCTAAACCTCCTAACCATGAGTACGTGCAACCCTACCTTCCAACAGTGATTAACCCGTACCATGGCAGCTTTACGAAC
>CM071871.1:7629174-7658957 GCA_036759665.1 Gynandropsis gynandra
TCTTCTCCAACGTCTCCCGAGCCTTTCCAGATGTTTTCCAAGCCTTTCCTTGCCCTGTACGTCGCCCCCCTTGCTCTAGATCTCTTCTGGCCTATAAATTAGGTCGTTTGAATGCAAGATCTAGGTTGTTGCGAAATACGCGGCCCGCTCGGGCACCACTGTTACCCGGTCGTGCAGAGGCGCGCCCGGTCGTGTAAACCTTTCATGCCCGATCGGGCATCAGCACCCGATTGCGTGGTTGAGCGGCTCGAGTCGTGCAAACTCTCGGGGTTATTTGGGATGAATAAACGCCCGAACGGGTATCCTTGTAGCGCCCGATCGGGTAAGACTACCCGATCTCGTTGCCTTCGTGCCCGGGTCGTGCAAGGTGTGCGGATAAAACCCTGTAGGTTTTACCCGAGCGGGTGGACTATGGTGCCCGACCGGGCACCCTTGAAGTCTTGAATTTTCTCTTTTCCGCTCGTTGCTCGAGTGTTCCTTTGGGTTCTAAGGCTTGATCTTGGCTCTGAGTGGAGTTATCTTCAAAGTGCGTGGTTTTGTTCAGGAATTCGTCTATTTAAGCTCATTTAGGCCTTGTCGCCTCCTAAAAACCTGAAAATCAACAAAAGGGGTGTATGTAACGAATAATCGTATCGGATATGTAAACCTATCTATGAAATATATGCGAAAATGGCACTAAAACCTAACCTAAAATTGATACACTGACTATGGAAAACTTCTAAGCCACTGATAGAATTGCTGAAGAAAAATGGTTTCAAATGAAATGAGGAAGCAACCAACGCATTTGAGGAGTCAAAACGAGTTATGACCTTTGTTCCTATCTTAGCTTTGCTTGATTTCTCACAAAAATTTATTATTGAGACATATATTTCTGGTCTAGGGATGAGTGCATTCCTCTCTCAGAATGGAAAACTAGTGGCCTTCAAGAGTCAAGGACTCTCCAACAAAAGCAAGATGAATCAGTGTATGAAAAGAAATTGTTGACTATTGTGTTAGCTATGGAACGTTGAAGACATTATCTAATGGGGCACAAAATTGTGATAAAGGCAAATCAAAAAAGCCTTAACACTTGCTAAAACAGAGATATATCATTAAGAACTAGCAAGGTGGGCGACCAAGTTTCTAGGATTGGATTTTGAGATAAAATACAATCATGTAAGTAATAAAAAAGTTGTATGATCCTTAAAAAAGAGGGACCTGAAGAGGAGTTAGCAATGAAAGAAGTTTCATTATGGGAACTAGACAAAGCAGAAACTTGAAAAATATGAAGATTGCTCTTAATTGATACAAGAAGTTCAAAAAGAAAAACTGAAACCCAAGGGAAAATATGAAATCAAATAAAGGATACTATACAAGAATGGAAGAATGGTTTTATCGAGAAATTCCAGTTACAAACAAACCTTACTAGAAACATTCCACAATAGTCCAACGGGAGGACATGCTGGACAACTTAAAATTTTGAAGAGATTGACGTCTGAAGTTTATTGGAATGAGTTGAAAAAAGGATGTGATGAACCATATAACATGTTGCGAGGTTTGTGAGACAAACAACGCTTCCACTCTAACTCCATCAGGTTTACTAGCTACAACCCCTACCAATACCACAACAAGTAGGGTATGTTATCAATATGGATTTTAGGGAAGGATTACCTAAATTCAAAGGTTTTGAAAACATATTAGTTGTGATTGATAGATTGAAAAAATATGGACACTTCATACCACTGAGACATCCATTTATAGCAATTCAAGTGACACAAGTCTTCATGAAGGAGTTAGTAAGATTACATGGGTTACTGGAGATATTTGTATTTGATAAAGACATGATCTTCCTGAGTGAATTTTGGACTTCTCTTTCAAAGCTCAGAGAGTTGTATTGCCTTATAGCTCGTCTTATCACCTTCAATCAGATGGACAAACTGAAGTACTAAACATATGCTTGGAAACTTCTCTCAGATGCTTTATTAGTGAGAAACCAAGATCATGTGTCACTTGGTTGATGTGGACTGAACATTGGTATAACACATTTTACCATACCTCTTTAAAGACCACATCATTCCATGTTATATATAGAAGAGAACCTCCAAGACTCATAAATAGACTTAAAATACCTGCTACAAACATGGATTTAGAAAAGCTGATGAAAGAAAGGGAAGAAGTGTTGAAGATGGTATAAAAAAATTTGAACAAGGCTCGACAAAGGATGAAGAACTTTGCAGATAAATATAGAAAATAATGTGGAATATTCAGGGGGAATCTGATCTACCTTAAATTCAAACCCTGCAGACAAAGAAATCTTTTGTTTCTAATTCTAACGTCAAACTTGTAAATCGGTATTATGACCTTTATCAGATAACCAAAAGGATCGGACAAGTTGCATACCAACTGAAATTACCAGAAGGTTGATCATCCAATTTTCCATGTGTCACAACTAAATGAGGCTATTGGAAACCATTTTGTGCATCCCTTACCAACGAGGATTTTGAGATGGAAGATTCTTTCTAGAACCAAAAGCCATATTAGAAGTCAAGAGACAAAAGGGCACCAAGAAGAAAGAATTTTTGAGATGTTGGAAAGGAATTCCTAAAGAAGATGCTACTTGGGAAACAATGACAGGTCTAATAATGAGGTATCTGGACTTCCACCTTAAGGACAAGGTGAATATTGAAGGGGAAAGAACTGATAGGTTTCACATTCCTATAGCTCGTCCTAGAACAAGGAGAAAACATAAGATGATGGGAAACAAGATTCAAGATGAACGAACAAGAAGGAAACGTTGAAGTAAAAGATGTGATACTCGTAATACAGGGTAAGTCGGTATCACTGACTTGCCTATGTATATATATATATATACATTATTAATGATTGGGGTTTAAAAAATTAAAAGAAATGGAGAGAGCGGTCGTGGGTGAATTCAACAGAGGGAGAGAGAGAGAGAAGCAACCGAGAGAAAGAGGAAAGAGAAGAAAAAAAAGTAAAGGGAAGAAGAGAGAAGAAAGAAAAAAGGAAGAAGAAACTGGAGAAGGGTCTTCAATTATTCATCGCGTTCTTCGTGGGTGGATTCTAATCGAGATTTTTGGTAAATATCTAAATAATTTGTTGTGATTATTTCCTTAATTCGAAGATTCATATAATGGAAATTGATTAATTTAATGGATCTATATTAGGAAAACTTGATTGGTGTTGTTGTTAGCGATAATATCAAGAATCGTCAAGTCGTCGGGGAAGCTAAGGTGAGAGTTTTCTCCATTGTAATTTTGGATTTGTGATCGATTTATGGAAGAGATTATACTTTAAAACGAGGCATGATCACAATAATATTTATAGGATCATAATGGAGAAAGTGAGACGATACAAGTGGATTGGGTTAAACTCTAGTTTTATCGTATGAGAATTGATGACAAGTATATGAGTTGTATAATTGACTAGAGATGATCTAGAGAATTGACGTGCGACCAAATGTTGGGGTCGGAGAACGTCGATATTTTGGGTTGGTATTAAAGCCGAGTGAATATCTTGTTAGTGTGCTCGATCGAGTGATTTCACACTCGAACCTTCGGAAGAAGGCGTGTGCGAGCACGTTGGTGAGAGTTGTCACGTGAGGAGTATCGGGTCGATGATGTTAGTATTGCGACACTTGGATCTAGGCGGCGTCATACCGTGCTGGGGTTGTGGTAACCTTGCGAGCGACGGAGCATCGAGTTAGTCAGGTCAGTGGATCTGCCGGCATCATACCGTGTTGGGATTGTGGTAACCTTTCAAGTGATGGAGCGTCGAGTTAGTCAGATCAGTGGATCTACCAGTGTCGTATTGTGTTGGGGTTATGGTAACCTTTCGAGCGACGGAACGTTGTGTTGTACTGATCGTTGGGGTACGTTGTGACCTTGCGAGATCTTTAGTATGCTGGGGTCCTTTGAACTTTGCGAGCGTATGCCCGAGCTAGAGTCGTGTGGACTTTGTGTGTTATGATCCAGTGTGGTACTAGTCTTAGACTTTGGATACTCAGTCGGGTTGGCTGAGTTATCTGTATATCTTCAGTTTAGACCTTGGATATATTGTTATTTTTTTTATATTCAGTTCAAGCGGGAGAATACGTGGCATAGATTACGTAAACGTATTGATCTCACTTAGTGCGTATTTCGTACTCACCCTATTTGTGGGCTGTCGTGGATGGACAGGGTATGGCAAGAAAAAAGAGCAACAAGGTTGAGCAGCAACATGAAAGCTCACAGCGGACTGATGGGAGGGGCGTGCACGAGTTCTCGATGAGTTTTATTTTGCATTTCGTATTTATTTTATTCGTTTATCGTGAGTATAATATTTACGTATTTGTTTTGCTATTTGGTCTGGACCATTCTTTTTTTGGAATAAATCATATATTTTGTTTTATAAATGCGTTTGAGCGCTAACACGTGTAGCCACCTTTTGGAGGTGATGATGGACACTCTTGGTCTCGAGGTAGTTCCGGGATTGGGGTGTTACAAAAGATGAATCAGAGCAATAAGGGAACGACCATTGAAGTGCAGCACTACGTGATTGAATTAGTTCTTGAATATTTGGTGTAACGGCTATAAAAGTCTTTGCAAATGTTCATAATGAGGATAAGAAATTTATTGGTAAATCCTTTGGAAATTAGTGATCTCGAATACACCAAACACTTTCAAATACGTTGTTTTCTCTTTGAAAATCCAATACTTAGTTCCATACAGTTTGGTACTTATCAAATCGCTTCCTCTGATTGTCTTCATCTTATGCCATGTAACAATACACATGACTTCATGCTTTTGTTGTGTTGCCAAAGCTTTGCCCCACCATGTTAAGGCATAGTCGGTGAAACGGGCGGCAACCAATTGCACTTTCTTTCTCTCCGATTAATTATGTAACTCAAAGACCATCTCTGCCTTGCGCTCCCATTCGAAGTAAACATTAGCATTATTTTTTCGAGAAAATGATGGAACTTCAAAGACGAATGTTGTTGATGTCATCAGCCATTTGGTCTCGTCTTTTATGATCATTTTGCGGTATCTCTGGCAGTTCTACTTCCCCTTTGTGATATGATTCTACCGGGTTATCCTCGCTAGAGGTTTGCGATGAGTCTCTTTGTTGTTGTCCTTGGCCCATAGCGGGTCACTCCTCTGCCATGGGTTCTAATCGTTTTAGTAAAGGCTCAACCCGATTTAGCACAAGATGCTCGAGGTGAGATGTCAAGACTTCCATTTGAAGTTGGTTCAAACCAACTTCATTGGTTTCGTGAATTTTGTCATGGTTGTGAATTTGCTCGTTAGCCATTGCTATAATTTTTTTTACACAAGAAACAAACGAGTTAGCGTAAAAAATAGACAAGAAAAAGAAGATAATCAAACCTCACAACACTCAGAAAAGTATTTCACACGATTTACGCTTGTCTCCTTTGTTTCCTCCTTTGAGTTCCTTAAGCAAACTAGAAGGAAAACTACGCCAAAGGGATTTCAAACCTCGATTTTCCAACAAATCAATATCGACTCTACATTAGTGACACCTATTCAATCCGAGTTACTGAAAAAAATTGTTTTTAAATATCACAACAAAGACGATTGTATTTTCTCACGTATTCTAACTTTGGAACATATATATATATATATATTCAATCAAATAAATATAGGTTTTTTTTTCAAACGAATGATTGATATGATTATTTTAGTGGTTCGTGCGGAATTGAATACACACAAGGTGAGAAATAATTTGTCGAAAAAATTGAAAAAATAAAATAAGTAATAAATAAATATAATTACCATAACCAGGAAGCAGATTCTAATACCAGTTAGGTTTTAGAAGTCCTTTCACCTCTAATGAATTAGAAATGGCAAACTAGGCTCACACAATTATATCAGTCCAAACCCCTCGAATAACTTGGGTTAGCAATGAATGAATGCTGAGTGGCATCATAAATATCGTACGGAATCGATACTTGATAAGCTGAAAACAAACTTTGGAATCACTCACAAACCTCTAGTGCTAATTCTAAGAAGTTTAGACCGGATATATTGTTATTTTTTTTATATTCAGTTCAAGCGGGAGAATACGTGGCATAGATTACGTAAACGTATTGATCTCACTTAGTGCGTATTTCGTACTCACCCTATTTGTGGGCTGTCGTGGATGGACAGGGTATGGCAAGAAAAAAGAGCAACAAGGTTGAGCAGCAACATGAAAGCTCACAGCGGACTGATGGGAGGGGCGTGCACGAGTTCTCGATGAGTTTTATTTTGCATTTCGTATTTATTTTATTCGTTTATCGTGAGTATAATATTTACGTATTTGTTTTGCTATTTGGTCTGGACCATTCTTTTTTTGGAATAAATCATATATTTTGTTTTATAAATGCGTTTGAGCGCTAACACGTGTAGCCACCTTTTGGAGGTGATGATGGACACTCTTGGTCTCGAGGTAGTTCCGGGATTGGGGTGTTACAAAAGATGAATCAGAGCAATAAGGGAACGACCATTGAAGTGCAGCACTACGTGATTGAATTAGTTCTTGAATATTTGGTGTAACGGCTATAAAAGTCTTTGCAAATGTTCATAATGAGGATAAGAAATTTATTGGTAAATCCTTTGGAAATTAGTGATCTCGAATACACCAAACACTTTCAAATACGTTGTTTTCTCTTTGAAAATCCAATACTTAGTTCCATACAGTTTGGTACTTATCAAATCGCTTCCTCTGATTGTCTTCATCTTATGCCATGTAACAATACACATGACTTCATGCTTTTGTTGTGTTGCCAAAGCTTTGCCCCACCATGTTAAGGCATAGTCGGTGAAACGGGCGGCAACCAATTGCACTTTCTTTCTCTCCGAGTAATTATGTAACTCAAAGACCATCTCTGCCTTGCGCTCCCATTCGAAGTAAACATTAGCATTATTTTTTCGAGAAAATGATGGAACTTCAAAGACGAATGTTGTTGATGTCATCAGCCATTTGGTCTCGTCTTTTATGATCATTTTGCGGTATCTCTGGCAGTTCTACTTCCCCTTTGTGATATGATTCTACCGGGTTATCCTCGCTAGAGGTTTGCGATGAGTCTCTTTGTTGTTGTCCTTGGCCCATAGCGGGTCACTCCTCTGCCATGGGTTCTAATCGTTTTAGTAAAGGCTCAACCCGATTTAGCACAAGATGCTCGAGGTGAGATGTCAAGACTTCCATTTGAAGTTGGTTCAAACCAACTTCATTGGTTTCGTGAATTTTGTCATGGTTGTGAATTTGCTCGTTAGCCATTGCTATAATTTTTTTTACACAAGAAACAAACGAGTTAGCGTAAAAAATAGACAAGAAAAAGAAGATAATCAAACCTCACAACACTCAGAAAAGTATTTCACACGATTTACGCTTGTCTCCTTTGTTTCCTCCTTTGAGTTCCTTAAGCAAACTAGAAGGAAAACTACGCCAAAGGGATTTCAAACCTCGATTTTCCAACAAATCAATATCGACTCTACATTAGTGACACCTATTCAATCCGAGTTACTGAAAAAAATTGTTTTTAAATATCACAACAAAGACGATTGTATTTTCTCACGTATTCTAACTTTGGAACATATATATATATATATATTCAATCAAATAAATATAGGTTTTTTTTTCAAACGAATGATTGATATGATTATTTTAGTGGTTCGTGCGGAATTGAATACACACAAGGTGAGAAATAATTTGTCGAAAAAATTGAAAAAATAAAATAAGTAATAAATAAATATAATTACCATAACCAGGAAGCAGATTCTAATACCAGTTAGGTTTTAGAAGTCCTTTCACCTCTAATGAATTAGAAATGGCAAACTAGGCTCACACAATTATATCAGTCCAAACCCCTCGAATAACTTGGGTTAGCAATGAATGAATGCTGAGTGGCATCATAAATATCGTACGGAATCGATACTTGATAAGCTGAAAACAAACTTTGGAATCACTCACAAACCTCTAGTGCTAATTCTAAGAAGAGTTGAAAGAGAAAACCTCTTAGATTAAAATTCAGTTATGTGTTACAAAAAGAAAAATGAAGAACATAAATAGAAAAACAAAAATCTAGAACTTAACAAAAACAATAAATGAAATTACAAAATTTGATAAGAAAAAATGATAAAAATTAGGTTGACTCGTGGACTTGATGCGTTGAATTTGATGCATAAATTAAATCATTTTAATTTATGATAAATAATAATTCTTCATCATTATGGACTTGAATAAAATGCACCGTCTTTGCCTTGACCCATCTTTATCCTATTGCACGAGGCATTGAATATTTTTTGCACATGTACTTGAAGTTGATTCGTCCCTTGTGATTAGTACTATCAATATCACATCGTCCAGTTGATATAATTATTTATCGTTGTGATGCACTCATCAATTAAATATTCAAATCTAAAAAATTATTGTTTTCATTCACAAACTAAGATTTTATTGTTAAATATAACTAAATATTATGGTTATTTACCAACTAAGATTTTATTGTTAAATATAATTAAATATTATGTTATTTACCAACTAAGATTTTATTTTTAAATATTGGTAAAAATATTATGGTTAATTACCAACTATGATTTTTATTGTTAAATATTGTTAAAAATATTATGGTTATATAAGTGGTTAAATTTAGATATTTATTGAAATTAAATGTACCTAGATGAAGGTTGACGTTTGATTAAGACATCAACGAGTAAATAATTTTGGTCAAAGTTGAATTTTTGAAGATTTATGTATTCATTATTCTTTTTGTTTGGTGCCATCTCGTTTATTTAAATATGAAAATTATGTGACAAACAAATTGAAATAATATAAGAAAATCGAACAAAATAAAATGTTATTAAAGTCGTGTTAGAATATTTCATGGCTCCAAACAGTAAATAAAAAAAGTAAAACCGAATAAAAAGAATGTATACGAACAAATGAAAGAAAACAAAAAGCATTGATACAAACCACTTGCAAGTTGCAGCTACACGGTCAACCCACAACAGTATAAGCGGTAGCATCGTTGGACTTTTAGGACTTTCAACGCTTAGTGTTAAATAAATTCAGCGTCGCAAATTCAACGTGTAAGCTTCCTAATTGTTAAGGCAAACACTAAACTACAATGGCGTGTGGCTGTAAAACTATCACAAACTGCTACATTGATTCGAATTAAATGAGGTTTTGCGGATACGTTGAGTCTAGAAGAGGAAGAAGAAGCCATCACAAACATAATACAATCACTAAGTAAAGAAGATGTTGTCCTGTGAATGTTGTTCCGATCTATGATGTTACGAAGCATCAAACAAGACTAGCTCAAAGTGGAAAGAAAATAAAGGCATGGAACCTGAAACCCGAATAGTTTTTCTTTTCTTTTTTTTTTTTTCTTCAATGGCTTTGCATAGAGAGGAATAAGATAGATTCTTGACTTGAGAATGCGACTTACCCGGCTTTGCTTTAGATTTTTGGAGTCTGGATTCTCTTATTCTCATTCTGCAGAATCTGAGGAACCCACTTTTGGCTTCCTTTACCAGACTTTTCTCTGCAAAGAATACAATTCCATTGTCATTTCCCGCTTTCCATTCTCTCCATCTTGTCCGATTAACCAATCATATTCCAGAGAGCATCACATGTGTCGAGCTACGCTTCTGCTGCGACAAGAGTAAAGTCAGTAACCAAACGGAATCTGCAAAAGGGAAATGAACGTACAAGGAAGAACATGGGGTCTATAATTATCTTTCTTTATTTCTAGAGTGACATTTCAAAGGATAAAAGGAAAGAAACATGGAGATTAAAGAGTTTTGATATTCAAATAACCGCGGCATCAGAAGCACAAAAGTAGAATACAGGAGAACAACCAGCTATAAAAGGCAATAATCTTCTCTCAACATAAAAGGTTAAGCAATTGGTACGCATCATTGTTGCACTATCACAGAAAAACAAAACATTTCTCACATGTACTCATGTCGCAACATTGTACAGACAGACCCTGCAGCCAAAACAAACATTCTCATTCATCTGCTGTGGATACAATTGCAAAATTTCATTCCTAAGACTTACTATATGTAACCATAACGGAGTCTTAATCCATAAGTTCCAGAAAATCTTGGTGCTCAGAACAAAATGATTCATCAGTTAACAAGCAACAAATGCGAAAACTTGGCATGGTAACTACTTAACAAGTTTTCACTTACCAATCAAGAGCGCCAAAACAGAAACTGCGGTAATATTAAAAAAATATCAGCAGGATAGTTAATGATTTGCATGGTTTAGTTTGATCAGATCGAAGCAGATGTTTCAGACTTACAGTGCACTCGATGACCTCTGCAGAAGCATATTCCCATCCACATGGTAATCAACTATTTAGGTAATATGCCGGAACACTTTACCTGAAGGCTTGATAGGTTCTTCTCAAACAGAATAAAGTGCGTTGAGAAATCACAACCATGAGATATTGCAAAAGGTTCGTCCAAATAAATGCAAAGATATCATTCAAGGAACAAAAGATTTGTTTTTTGACCTTTTCCTATGGAACAATAGACCATATTTCTACCTAGTTCTTTAAGGCATCTATCAAGCACTTATATGTATCTAACACTATAATGGATATATTCTCAATTGCAAAGAGTAGCCTATAACGACCTCTATATCTTTATCAATGAATTTATTCTATATAGCTGTAGATCATATGGGTGCAATTATCCACACTTGATAAACAGCAGAAGTGTAATTCGAGTCAACATCAAAATCATGCAATTATCCAGACTCGATAAACAGCAGAAGTGTAATTCCGAGTCAACATCAAAATCAAATTCAACACGACAGTAAGATTGAAGATGGTAAGTGTGTGCGACTGATCAATGAGGCCCTAACTATATGTAAACATAGAACTTTAGACATTGCTAAAATAGCTGCAGAAAAGAATAGAGTGAGAAAAGCAAAAACATACTGCAAAGACGCTTCACGAATATATATATATATATATATATATGTAAATGTCTATGCACTAATGCACATATATATATATACACAAACATGCATATAGAATACACACATACAAACATGCATACATGTATGCACCACAGTCACGTTAGATCAGACAGGAGAAAAAATCATACATACATATCACTGTGAGGAGGGGCCTAATGTTTTGTGCCAATCAAAGAATGTAGATATGGGGCCCCCAGTTATTTTATATTCTGTGTAGAGAATAAATACTAAACTTGTTGAAGGAGACAGCATGAAATATTCTATATTCGCTTTTTCCACCTCCAAACTATCTTCAAGGCAAAGCATGTTTCAACGAGATTCTCACTTTGTTGCTCTCTCATACCAAAACTTTTAGTAAGTTTAGTAAAAAGGATATGATAATACATTCTCCACAATATGAGCTGCTAAATCCAATAATTCAGTAACAAATCATTAGCCTCATGATGTACCTAGAGGCCGAAAATGACTCTATCAAGAAGTAAAAATCAGGACAAATGGAAAGCATTCGGAATATTCTCAGAGAGAGAGAGAGAGAGAGAGAACAGAGTTGTGGACTTTGAAAATATTGAGGAATAGAAAAGAAAAAAGAGAGTGGATTCCCCAACCCAAGTTAAAAAAAGCTCTATAAAATCCGGGGAATGAGATACTTCTCTCTGCCAGAAGGGAAAAAGAATGCGCATATGATGCATTAATTGTGGATCAATTCTGGTATCTAATGCAAGGCTTGAATTGTTTTGAAAAGTTGTAGTCCAGAGGAATCAAGACGGGAAGAATCATATAAGAACAAAATACAATTTATAACGATAAGCACACAAATAACAAGGCGACGATTGGACTGGTTATTCATATTCCATACCTTAATTATCTTCCTCTAGTTAGCCCTTTTCCATTCAACTTCCTATATAAAGCAAAGTTGCACAAAAACTTTTACTTATGAGTCTGGTCCAAGGAAAAAGAACATAAGTAAGAGAAGCAGCACAAACTTCTTCCCAAGTTGGTGGAGTTGTACACCCAAGAATATATCATAGTTTATCTCTGAACTACAGAGGGAAGCAGACTGAATTACGGACTAAGATCGTGTCAGGTAAAGCATTGATCATGTTACCTTTATTATAAGATCCAAGGTAACACTGAACTTACATTCGTCTTCTGAAGACAGACTTATGTATTATCACAACCAACACCAAGCAAAAAACACCATCTCTTCGCCAAGAATGCCCATCCCTTCTGAAAGGCACCCATTTCTTCGGGGAGGGAACAGCCCAGGAGATTCTGGACTCATCCTCTCCACTGATGCAAAGCCAAGACTTAAATGGACGCCAGATCTTCACGAGAGATTTGTTGAAGCTGTCAATCAGCTTGGTGGGGCAGATAGTAAGTTATCTTAGTACCCAAAACGAAGAAAGGTCATCTTGATGAGCTGGTTATAGATACAACGCTTATTTGTATTTCCTATGTCTGTTGCAGAGGCTACTCCTAAGACCATAATGAAAGTCATGGGTATTCCAGGCCTTACCTTGTATCACCTCAAGAGTCATCTTCAGGTAGGTCATTGACTCTTCGTACACAAACATGCAAAATAGATTCTTCAAATATTTGAACATTTTCAAATAAGTAGTAGCTGGTAATTGTTGCAGTAGCCTGAAAAAGATATGAAACGAAGAAATGCAAAATAAATATTACTAGTAATAATTTTTTTTTTTTGTTGCATTCAGAAATGTTATTAACTTCATGATTTACAACCAGAAATACAGGCTAAGCAAGAATCTTAACGGACAAGCTAATAGTGTTTCAACCAAGATGGGTAAGATCATATGTTCCTTGTACACAAATAAGAAATGCAAACCAAAATATCCCTTTCTCTTTTGAAATGTGTCCTAAAACGAACCAAATAATAACTTGATTCCTATAGGTATAACGGCCATGGCAGAAGAAAAGAGCCCTGATACAAACGAAATTTACACCGAGAGTTTAAGCATTGGGCCACAGACAAACAAGTAAGAATATGGCTATTTGCATAAATCTTCTAACTTCTTAATTGTCCAAAAATGACCCATTTTATGTTTGTGCGCCCAGGAACTTACCCATAGGTGAAGCACTGCAAATGCAAATAGAAGTTCAGAGAAGGCTCCATGAGCAACTTGAGGTATATCATACACAATATTCTGGATTCACTACAATAAAAAGAGTGAAAGTTTCACAGGTCATATAGTCTACAGAACAAGAACCATATTAGTGACAACTATTACAACTAGAATTGTTATCATGGACTTGTACAAGATAGGATTAAGAAAAAGACCTGGTTCACGAGTTCTCAGGAAAAGGACCATCATAGTTAGAAAATGATGTAAACAGGATCTATTCCTATTGAGAGAAATGGTCCGAGTTTTTTTTTAACGGAAATGGTCTGAGTTACATTTTTTTTAACGGAAATGGTCTGAGTTACAATTAATTAAATTGCATCAAAAGAGTTGGGAAGGCATAAGAGCAGGGACCATCATGATTGTAAAGCATCAGTAGAGGATAGAATTCTATCTAGAAAGACGAAGCATCTAGTTACATTTTCATAAAATGTTTTGAACTGAGCCAGGTACAGCGACATTTGCAGCTCAGGATAGAGGCTCAAGGAAAATACCTGCAGGCGGTTTTGGAGAAAGCCCAAGAGACATTAGGAAAGCAGAATTTAGGTACAGCTGGGCTTGAAGCTGCCAAAGTTCAACTCTCTGAACTAGCTTCTAAAGTATCAACCGAATACTCAAACGCTACTTTCCTAGAACAAAAGGAACTGCAGAGTCTACACCCTCAACAGATGCTAAGAAACTACCCCGCTGATTGCTCCTTGGACGGTAGCCTGACCTCCCGAGAAGGAACCCGAACAAGCCCAAAAATGCTTGAGAACAGACTGGGACTAAGACCATATCTCGGTGATTCGACGTCAGAGCAAAAAGGGATTACAGAAGAACCATTGTTCCAACGGATGGAGCTCACTTGGGCAGAAGGCCTCAGAGAGAACAGAATATATCTTTCCACGATGGTTAATGACGCAGAGGCGAGAATATCTTCTTCGGAAAGATGTCCTGACCATTTGTCAATAGGAGTAGGATTGCACGGACAGAGAGGACATGGCAATACTGGGTATACAGCGGAAAGCATCAAGAAAGATGAGGATTGTAAGTTTGGAATGCAGAACCAAAAGAGCTCGTCCAAAACAGAGCTAGATCTTAACACACATGATGAAAACTATGGCACAGCTCGTCCAAAACAGTTTGACTTGAATGGTTTCAGCTGGAACTGAGAAGGATCACTGATGCCAAGAGAGTTTGAAAGATCGAGAACCACTTCTGAATTCACCCCCGAAGTGGAAAGCTGAACCCTTTCATATCCCATGTCAGCCTGGGGAATTCATCTAACTTGAGTCAATTCAATCTTTAAACCACAGAAACAAGACATTTTGAGCACAATGTACCAAGCTATTTATTTGTATCAACTTATACAAATAGGCAATTTCCTAGACTACATGCAAGATATCCATATTCTTGAGTGAAGAAAGGCTAATAAATCCTCAAGAATCATAAACACATAGTTCTTGAACAAGTTCGTAGTAGCCTCAGAGCTTAAACCTTGTATTTTTCCCCTACATTCCATTTTTCAGTGATGAAGTGCTATAATAGAACTGTATTAAACTAATTTTAGAGATTTTTTTGTACGTCATCCATAATTTCCACTCAAATCTAGGCAACAAGCAACAAGAAACAACCCGATTATAACAACTCGTCGACCAAAATTCATTTATTCCGACATATTTGAAACTGAGTAGCTGGATGATAACATTATAACATATGCTACCTATTTCGAATTCCGATCCAGACGACAACACACCGATTAAAAGTAGAGAATTTGCATCTAGGGTACTGAAATAATGATCAGAATTAAGAGACTTCGAGCTCGGTTGGGAACCAACATACAAAACTCAAAACAATTACCTCCATTTCGAACTTCGATTTCAATATTCAGGGGGATGCCTTCGGTTTCATGAATTCATACCATCATCTGTTGTATACATGGAATTTAAATATCATATAGTACTAACTCTTCTCGCTTCTTGATACAAGGAAATAAAACGTCGGAGAAGACGCCGTAGAATGAGATACATCACGGTTATCTTTGTCTCCGGTCGCCGGAGTTCGGAGATAGTCACGTTCGAAACCTGGGTCGGGTCTTTCCAAATTGCGGGCTAGGAATCGTAGCTCGCTGAATATGTAAGACTAGATCGTAGCTGTAGCCGTGCTTCGCGGAGTGGCAATATACATAATAATAATAGCAGACATGTAGTTCGAATAAAAAATATTTGTGTTATTATAGAATGTATAGTATTTTTTACATACGGAAGTTGTAATACTTATATTGGAAAATTGTATTGTTCACGTTCAGAATTAAAATTTAATTCGTGGTTTTTACTTTTGATATATTGACTCACTAAAAATTTGTAGAAAACTAGTGGCATAAATTTTTTTCTTCCCTAATTAAATATCACATCATATTTTTATTTTATTTTTATTATTTTAATATAAAAATGTTTTTATAAATTTTTTTAAAAATAAATTATAATTTTTTTGAATTATTCATATATATAATAAGTAATTTTTTTTCTTTTCTCTCATGAAAACACATAAAGATAGAAAACTCTAATTATATATAATTGTAATATAATCTTAATAGTAATAAATTAGAAGATTGTAATATATTTTATTGTTATTGTTTATTATTTTTATTATTTTAATATGAAAATGTTTTTAAAATTTTTTTAAAAATAAATTAAAATTCAAATTTTTAAAAAATATTAAAAAATTAAATAAAATTTGAAAATAATTGGAAATATTAAAAATAATTAAGTTGTAAGTTATTCGTTTGAGTTAATTTATTCTTTATAATAAAAAATAAAAACAAAATTTAAATAAAATTGTTTTTATTTATATCAATATGTATGTAGATATAGAACCATATCAAGAATCAAAATCAAATAAATACTCAAAAAACTAATATTCATAATATGATTAGAGTTGATTTATAATTTATGAAATCATATATATAATAAGAAGGTTTTTTCTCTCCTATGATGAAACAAATCACCAAGAGAGAGAAAAATCTCTATTTAAATCTAATTTAGATGTAATCGTAATAATAATAAATAGAAAGTAGTCATATATTTTATTGTTACTGTTATTATTTTTATTATTATAATTACAAAAATTTTTTACAAATTTTTGAAAAATAAATTATAATTTCTTTCTAAATTAATCGATTTAGAATTTTAAAAATATAACAAAGTTAAAAAATATTTGAAAAAATGAAAATATTAAAAATAATTAAATTGCAAGGTTTTCGTTTGAGGTAATTTATTCGTCACTATAGATAAAAGTAAAAGTAAAAACTTGAATAAAATCACATTATATTTATATCAATATATATGTGGATATAGAATCATATCAAGAATCAAAATAAAATAAAGATTTAATATTTAACGAAAACAACCAATACATTACTTAAAATATAAATATAGGTTACAACATATTTTACACAATATATAAATACACATAGAACTGTATTAAAGTAAACATATATTCGGTTTTTATCTTTGCATTTAAATTTCTACTTATAAAAAATTATATACACCAATCTGGAAAACCTAAAAGTTTTAAAAGACCTAGAATCTAATTTGTTTTGTTGGTTTTTTTATTGCAATTGACATCTAAACATGGAGGACAAATAATTTAAGAAAACACAATTTAATTATCATAAAACACCGCAATACACGGGTATCATTTAGATTTTGATAAACGATATTAAAAAAATAACAATTATATTAATTAATATATTTTTCATATCGTTGCGTAATTATCTTTTGTAGATGGATCAATCATTTTTGTTAACACTTCGACCGTCATGCTCCACACATATCTATACATCAAAATCTAAAGACAATCAAGAAATTCAAACATAAGTTAGTTTTAAAGATTCTCAAATTATATCCATACCTCAATAATTATTTTTAAATCATATTATAAATGCAAATTAGTCCTAAAAATTATACAGATACATATAAAAAAATAAAAAAAAAACTCCAGTCCAAATTATGCAATCACTATCTCCAAGAAATTATATTTTACAATTTCAATAATATTATTAACAGATGCCATTATTAGTTTACATTACATCTTAGAAATTTATTATTTAAACTTTTACAGTGAAAATTAGAATTCGTGTGTTTGTATTGACCGATATATATATCAAATGTCATAACAATTAAATTCATGAATTATGTATAATGTTTAAAAAACATACAATATAGTTATCACAAAATCACGCAATACACGAGTCTCATGTTAGCGGTGAGAGGAAAAAACCCGTCAATTATCTTAAAAATCCACCCGTCCACATTCACACTATTTCTTCATATCCTCTTCTTCTTCGCAGATCAATTGCACTTGCTACCTCAAGCCTTTGAAACCCTTCAATTTGGGGTTTTTCCAGAACGGGAAGCAGCTATCTTCGATAGCTAGGGCGGCACGGCGCGTCCACATTCACACTATCTCTTCATATCCTCTTCTTCTTCGCAGATCAATTGCACCTGCTAATTTCTGAGAGGGATGAAGCAGAAACCAGAATTCTCGGGTGCCACCTGAGGGTGATGATATCATATCCTGATCGCCCCGAGATCGATGTGGATATTTAGTTTCATAACGGTGATAGCTAGGGTTTCAGGAAAAGGAAAAGGAATTATTTTATTGATTGATTGAATGATTAAAAATACATATGGTAATGTGTATTTATAATACACAATCTATTCAAGATCTTGAATTAAATAATTCAAGATCAATTAAAGAAAGAAGAAAATGAAAGAAACAAAGAAAGGAAAGAGAGAAAAGAATCCAAGGAAAGAAGGAAAAGAAAATAAAAAAAGAAAGAAATTTTATCAAATGATATTTAATACTCCCCCTCAAGATGAGGAGTATGAATTGAATACTCTCATCTTGAAAAGTAATAGATGAACCATGATACATCGTATGTCATTGTCATGTATTTAGCCTTAGCATTGCTCCGAAAAAATGATTACCTACATAGTCAAGAAAAATATAATAAGTAGTAATAGAACCACAGAAATCTAAACATAATGCTCAATGGGTAGTAAAAAAAAATATGGTTTAGATTGTAAAGAACTACTTCCCTATCATCAAAGGCTCGGAAATAGTCCGCTAGACATGAAACGGATTTGCAGAGAAGAGCTGCAAAACAATCGCCGAAAAGAAGAAGAATCGTCGGAAGAAAAAGAATCAGCGAAGATGAGAGATTATTTCAGATTGAGAGAATAAGTGTCGATCAAAAAAGAAGTACCGACAAAGAAGATCATTTTTTTATTTGAAATCGCCGGGAAGAAAAAGATAAAAGGAGATTGAAATTGTAAAAGAAATTATTGAAGAAATTCTCAAATATGAGATTGAAATCGGCGAAGAAGAAATTTCGAAAGAAAACGCCGAAAGAAATTTTAGAAGAAGAATACCGGCGAAACATAAGAAAAATATCGGTTGAAATCACCGATCAAAGGCAATTTGCCTTAGATAAAAGAAAAATACAAGATATGATAAGAAAGAATCGGCGAAGAAAAAAGAAATATATCGGCAAATGATGTAGATGAATTAGAATTAGAATTCTTAAGAAACAAAATTCTCAAGATTTGTCAGAAAAAGAGATATTAAACGCCGAAAAAATAATGCCGGTGAACAAAAAAGAAAATACCGGTAAAAAAGAAATAAGACAATTTGCCTTAAAATAGAGAAATATAATCTGACCGATTGTAGAATTGGAGAAATAGAAATCCGCTGAAAGAGAGCCGGATGAAAAAAAATGGTCAGATGAATCATTTATTCAACAGATACAATGTTAGAAAATCGGTTTACATGTTAATATCGGTTAGAAATCGGTTTACATGTTAAAAATCGATTTACATGTTAGAAAATCAGAAGAAATGACAAGAAATCAAAAGGAAATCGGCTGAAATTGAAAAGAATCAGAAATAGAAATAACAAGAAATCGGCAATATGGAATGAATCAGAAATGAAGCAGAACTTATAAACCCAGAATGAATGAAAGAACAAGCCTATTGAACCAACGCCTGCAAGATGATTTTCTTTTATTTTCTGCAAGAAAAACACAGAATTTATGCAAGATGAACTACACAGACGCCCAATTTGGCGAGATGAATATCTGCAACACAACAAAACGCCGATGAATTTCTGCAATACAAACAAAACGCAGATGAAAAGAAAACAACAGAATAAGATGATGAAATTCGAACACCAGAAGGCAGCGAACACCGGAAGGAACGAGTTAAGACGAAATTCTTTCTGCAAATCTGGAAATTCTTCCAGAATCGAAAAACCCAGAATCACCGGAATAAGGAAAAAATCAAATTGGAACTTCGATCGCAGAAATGTATAGCGACGAAGAAGAAGGTGAGATTTGCAGCGGAAGTGAAGTTCGTCGGATATTGGAGACCAAGTCGGCGACGGAATCGGCGGCGAAAACGGCGGCGAAATCAGCGGCGACGGAATCTGGCGACGAAATCGAAAAAAAGCAAAAAAAAAAAAAAAAGAACTGGATAGAACCAATCGATAGACTGAAGGAGAGGATCGGCGAAGTAACAGGAAACAAAATGCGAAAAACGGAAGAAGAAAAAGAAACCAAAAGTGCCGGCGAATAAGGAAGAAGCCAAGGAGGGTGCCGGTGAAGACAGAAACCGGCGAAGTAAGAGAAGAAGCCGATGAAGGAGAATCGCCGGCGAATGAGGAAGAATCCAGCGAAGACAGGAACCGGCCACGAAGGAAGAAACCGGAGAAAAAGGGAACGAGCGAAGAAGAAGAAGAAAGTCGCCGGATGAAGGGAAGAAGACACAGTGAAAATTCACAGTGAAAAAAGAGAAAGTCGGCGAAGATGGGAAGGAGACGGAGATAATATACGCCGATTAAAGGAGTACCGGCGAACAAGGCATTTGTTTTTTATTGCTTTGATAAATTTTAGAGTTTTTTTTTACCATAAAAACTCTAATACCATTTGAGAAAAAGGAAAAAGAATTATTTTATTGATTGATTGAATTATTAAAAATACATATGGTAATGTATATTTATAATACACAATCTATTCAAGATCTTGAATTAAATAATTCAAGATCAATTAAAGAAAGAAGAAAATAAAAGAAACAAAGAAAGGAAAGAGAGAAAAGAATCGAAGGAAAGAAGGAAAAGAAAATAAAAAAAGAAAGAAATTTTATCAAATGATATTTAATATAGGGTGGCACGGGGTGATGAATCGCACTCTTGGATTCCCGATAGGTAGAGTAAACGGAAGCGGTTTATTCTCGAGACGGCGCCGACGGTGGCACATCGTGTGGACTCGCTGTCGCGGGTAAGAAGTTTCTGGGTCGGTTGGAAGTAGCTCTCGCTTTGAAGGGCAGCGAAGACAAAGGCGTGTTTGATGCACAACAGTTGGATTGCGGTGGGTTCTAAGAAATTTGGGATGTAAAACAACAAACCCGAGTCGAATATCAGAGCTCCATATCAGTGTTTGTGTCGAACCAAACCCGATATTTGTTTTCCAGTTCGACGGCGAGCGTGAATGCAGTCTGCAGGTTTTTTTAGGTCAAAGGAAACTATGGTGTTTTCGTGCAAGTTCGGATTTCAAAAACTATGATGATCGGAATCTCATGTCGAGGTCGGTATTTAGAAATGGAGCTTTTGTCATGTGTGCTTTGCTTCCGATCATGAAGCCAGAATTCTCGGGTGTCACGTAAGGGTGACAGTATCATATCCTGGATACTTGATCGCCCTGAGATCGATGTGGATATTGAGTTTCAGAGACCTATAAGGCTACACAATCGAGATATGTGGTTAGCAGTTCTGGAAAATCATTTAGTACATGGATAGGAAATTACAAACCAAATATAAAAGGAGAACGTATATGGGAGCCTATTTTGATGGATTGAGTGAGGTAAACAAGTTATGTATGGAGGCAGATAAACGGGGAAAATGTTACAGAGGATAAGTGGCAAACAGCTTGATATCCATTCTTTTTGGGAAGTGCCAGGAGCGTGCAAAGAAAAATGGAAGAAATTCCAATAACCTTATAGCTTTCCTATCAGCTGTAAAAGATGTTCTTGAAGGAGCAAAGTACCCTAGATTTAAAGAATTGGGTCTTGAAGATGCTCTAACTTTCATCTCTCGACTCTCTGATGTCGATGATGATTTTGTTGTTAACAACATACAGTCTCTATCCACGGGGTTTGGGTACACGGTACGTGTCTGATATGTGAGTTTTATAAAGAAACAATAAGGTGTCTGATATTTGAGTTTCCTTTTAGTAGTTTGTTCGGGTTTGGAGAAAAGTTAGTGAAGGAGAATTTAGTAATTTGTTTGAGTTTTGATATTCAAGATAAGTAAAAAGGAGTAGCCTTCTGTTTTGTCTTCTGGTAATTGGAATTGTTGTATGTTATTTCTTTTGTCTATACTTTGTGGCTGCTTTGCTTGGGCATCAACTAGACCATTGATATATATTTGGATTTGGGTTTTATTGCTAGCTAATTTAGTTTAGTAGTTTCAAATTTGGAATAAATTGATTCTATGTCTTCTTTTGCTTCAATCTGTCAGGTACTAATCTTGATCACTTGGGTTGAGTTTGATTCAACAATGCACTTCACTTTCTTTCCACTGAGACTATAACCATGTCTTTTGTGTACAAGGTTGAAGAAGAAGTTCATGATCTAGAGATGCCATTCAAATAATCATTTCATTGTTCTTTATTGGAATCAGATAGGTTCATGGTCTTCATCAAGTCATCAAACAAGTTTCTTTCATTCTGATTTACAGCCTTAATTTCTGGATCTTGCATTTTGTGTCGCTCTAGTTGTCTTCTTGACATTGGAGATCATTCGAGTCAACTATTGGGCATTCCATATATTAGCCCCTTGGATTTAAACTCTTTCTATTGCTTACTGTGGATGTTCATGTTAAGAGTAGGTATGGAGGATATGGCCTCTAGGAGAACCATTACAGCAATTCATGAGTGCCTTCACAGACCATCGGGACCCTGATCTCATGATCGTCAGGTATGACATGAGTTGGATCTTGAGTGGGAATCGGAAGTGAGAATGTGGTTGATAGGAAACATAAGGCATACGTGTGTTACGTGTAGCCACTTGTCGCTGTTGCTCGGATGTGCACTTCTGATATGGATGTCAGATGGGTTCAATGATCGACCATTGTTGCCATTCGCTAGAATTCTGAGCATGGGAATTGGAGATACAATGGTAAAGGACTAAAGTTTGTTAATCTGTTCTTACAATTGGATCTACGAAAAAAGGTGGGTTAACAATGTATATGCAGACATCAATGGTGGGTCACAAGTATGGGGTGTTGAGATGGAGCAAGAGCGGAAGTCAGTATTAAGCAAAGAGTTGTTTGTTTCAATATATACATATATAGGAAATGCCCATAAAATAAAATTACATGAATTTGTTTCAAATGACAAAAATTACACTAAACTATTTGACATTTATTACATAAATTATTATGTAGGGTTGGTTGTTGGAAACCTTTTTATAGTCCAAAATGGTGGTGGAACGCTCATGCCGATAAGCTTGAGCAAGCAAGAGCAGAAGAAAGGAAACGAAGAGAATTGTCGACTGAGTATTATTGTAGTCTGTCTATGGAGAATCAAGGGTTTGAGACAAAAATAAAACTAACCTACTGATTTGATATTGTCTTTGAATATTTGAGATTCACAGTAGACAATGGAGCTGCTAGAGAAGATGCAGGAGAGTTCCCAGAGAAGCTTGCGGGATAGCCAGTATGTTAGGTACTAATTTTGATCACTTGGGTTGAGTTTGATTCAGCAATGCACTTTGTTTTTTCCACGGAGACTATAACCATGTGTTCTGTATGCGATGTTGGAGAAGAAGTTCATGGTCTGGAGCTGACGTTCAAATAATCATTTCCCTTTTTTTATTGGAATCAGATCTTCATCAAGTCATCAAACATGTTTCTTTCATTCTGCTTTACAGCCTTAATTTCTGGATCTTGCATTTTGTGTCGCTCTGGCTTTCTTGTTGGCATTGGAGATCGTTTGAGTAAACTACCGGGCATTCCATATATTAGCCCTTTGGATTTAAACTCTTTCTATTGCTTAATGTGGTGTTCATATTAAGAGCAGGTATGGAGGATATGGCCTCTGGAAACCATTACAGCAATTCATGTCGATGATGATTCTGTTGTTCACAACATACAGACTCTATCCATGAGGTTCGGGTACACAGTACGTGTCTGATATGTGAGTTTTATAAAGAAACAATCAGGTGTCTTATATGTGAATTTCCTTTGAGTAGTTTGTTCGAGTTTGGAGAAAATTTAGTGAAGGAGAATTCAGTAGTTTGCTCGAGTTTTGATATTCAAGATTGGAATAAATAGATTCTATGTCTTCTTTTGGTTCAGACTGTTAGGTACTAATCTTGATCACTTGGGTTAAGTTTGATTCAGCAATGCACTTTGTTATCTTTCCACTGAGACTATAACCACGTGTTCAGTGTACGAGGTTGAAGAAGAAGTTCATGGTGTGGAGATGACGTTCAAATAATCATTTCACTCTTTTTGTTGGAATCAGATTATCATCAAGTCATCAAACAGGTTTCTTTCATTCTGATTTACAGCCTTAATTTCTGGATCTTGTGTTTTGTGTCGCTCAGCTGTCTTCTTGGCATTGGAGATCATTCGAGTAAACTACTGGGCATTCCATATATTAGCCCCTTGGATTTAAACTCTTTCTATTGCTTACTGTGGATTTTCATATTAAGAGTAGGTGTGGAGGATATGGCCTCTGGGAGAACCATTATAGCAATTCATGAGTACAGACCACCGGGACTCTGATCTTCTGATCGTCAGGTATGACATGACTTGTTTCTTGAGTGGGAATCGAAGTGCGAATGTGTTTAATAGGAAACGTAAGTCATACGTGTGTTACGTGTAGCCACTTGTCGTTGTTGCTCGGATGTGCTCTTCTGATATGGATGTCAGGTGGGTTCAATGATCGACCATTGCTGCCATTCGCTAGAATCCTTTGTTTATTGCATCCTTGCAAATCCCGGTAACCCGAAACCCATAGTGTCCTTAATTATCAAGTGTTTCACGTCTCCCCATCGCTGTCACAATTCACTTTAGTGTTTTAGAAATTAGTCCCACATCACCATCAATTCAACTCGTCTTAGTTTAGTCGTATTCTTAGCTTAGGTTGTATTAGTCCCCAGAGTTCGACCCTTGTATTACTGATCATCTCCTTTTCATACGTATTTCTTGTACGATTTTAGAGATGTTTATGATATAGATGCGATGCTTTACATATGATTTCGTATTCGTTTTACTTGTTTTCGTGTTTTCATGTTCTTACAGGTTTTTATGCGTATTCGGTTCATTTTAGAGCTAAAGGACGTGCACGAGACAAAGTGCCAACATCTAGGATCATCACGGGACAAACGGGACGAGAATCGGCAAGGAATAGCCACTACTCGTGCGGGTAACTCCCTAGCCCGAGGGGGCATTTATTACGGTGAATTTTCCAACAAATTGAGCACGAGTCAGACAAGAACTACAACGCCTGGGGCTTCAGCCTGGCGGGCAGCATCACAGCCCGACCGGGGCACCTTCTAGCCCGAGCGGGCTACCTCATTCTCCATCGCGTTCTTGCGCGATCTTTCGCGCCGCACTCGAGCGGGTCACTTACCCAGCCCGCGCGGGTCGCATCCGTCACCTGCAACTCCAAATAAGTTAATTTGTCTTAAAACAAATGTGAGTTTTTTGGAGACTTATACAATAAGGAAAACGACTTTAGAGAAGAGGAATAAGTGATATTTTGCTGGAGAAAGTAATGGAAACGTCACCCAACTTATTCAAGAATGGAAACTCATGAAAAGACAACAATCGGTGGCTGCTGCAACCAAATGAAGAACTGAACAGCCGAAAGGGAAAGAAGGGAATTTTGCGGGAAGTAATGGAAACGTCACCCAACTTATTCAAGAATGGAAACTCATGAAAAGACAACAATCGGTGGCTGCTGCAACCAAATGAAGAACTGAACAGCCGAAAGGGAAAGAAGGGAGAAAAGGAAAGAAAAAAGGAAGGAAAGAAGAAGAGAGGAGTGAGAGGTCGAGTTCATTCACTCAGTTTTCAGTTCTTGATCGAGGAGAGAGAGAATGAGGAGATTCTTGCGAAGGAGACTTACAAGGAGTATTGGAGAGCAACCCAAGACTTCGGTTTCGTTTGGTTTTCATGTTCCTTAGACCTTCGATTTTGTTTATAATTGTTTACGGACGCATGAGCGAGTAGTTTGTTTGTTTAGGAGAAAGGATTAGCCCATGGCTATCTGGGAACCACTTTTGATTTATCTTTGAATGCATCTTCCTGTTTTCGTTTATCTATTCTTTATCTGAGTGCTTAATTTACTTGTGTTTGCGATGGCCACGTAGATGCATATGTTAGGGATTAGGAGAAGGACCGAAAGGAGAATTCTAGTCTTAGAAGATCAGGTTTAGAACAACCGAGGTTAGGCCAAACAACCGAGGTTAGGCCACGAAAGTAAGGTAGCAGCGGTTGAGGGTAAAACAGATGAATCACAGGTCTTATGGGTTTAGTTCAAGGTGTCAGCCACGAAAGTAGGGGGTAACTTGACTAGATCATGTGTTTATGCCTCGAGAGATAGTAGATATCAAATTAGGATCGTCTATCTTAGATAACTTGACTGAGATTGCATGATAGATAGATTGATTATTGGTTTCGATAGTCTTGTGGTGAAACCGGTTTCCTGGAACGTTTGTCTCATCGTTAAAAACTAGTTTGTTTATTTTTTTTAGTATTTCATTCTTAAAACCATATTTCGTTCGTTAGCAAGTTGGATTTGTAGTTTGAGTTTAAGTTGTGTTGCATAGTCTCTGTGGGATCGACACCTGAAGTACTACACACGTGTCGTGCATTTGCGGATAGTTTAGGTTAATTGTTTAATTTTGATAACGCATCAAGTTTTTGGCGCCGCTACCGGGGACTATTGTCAACACGTCTTAGATTTGAGCCTAGAGTCATTCTTGTTTTGTTTTTGTTTTTGTTTTCTTTTCTTTCGTTCTTTCTACCTAAATTGTTCTTTATTTGTCCTTCGTAGAGCCGTCAGATTAACGAAAGATGGACAATCAGAACAGCCACGAACAGCTTCAATTACCTCTCGGTAATTTAGGGCACATGCAGCAACAACAACTCGCGCCTCAACCGCGAGAACCACAGGCTCCTCCACCAAGTCGTCTCAGATATTACGTGGTGCCGAACATGAAAAACGTGCAAACAGCCATAAGGATGCCTGCTGTTGCGAGAGAACAGTTTGAGATTAAGCCGGCGATGATCAACATGCTTTATCAGAAGCAATTCATGGGTGGAAATCACGAGGATCCCCATCAGCACCTTAGAAACTTCCTTGAGCTTTCCGGTACATTCAAGATACACGGGGTCTCAGAAGATGTGATCTTACTGTGTCTATTCCCCTTCTCTATTAGGGGATGAGCGAAAACATGGCTGCAATCGCTTCTCGCTGGTGCAATCATGACTTGGGATCAGCTCTGCACATTGTTCTTATCACGCTTCTTTCCTCCGAGCAAGACGATTTAGATGAGGGGGAAATCACAACGTTTAGATGCAGAGATGGAGAAACTTTTTTGAAGCGTGGGGCAGATTTAAGGATCTTCTACATATGTGTCCACACCATGGTCTCGAGCAGTGGTACGTTATCCAAACTTTTTATAATGGGATTGTGGACGAACACCGAACGACATTGGATAACTCTGCTAGAGGATCATTTATGGATCTGAGCGTCGAGGAGGCATACGAGTATATCGATAACCTTTCCATGAACCATGATAACACTGAAAGTGTATCAATTTTAGGATAGGTTTTAGTGCCATCTTCGCATATATTTTATAGATAGATTTACATATCCGATATGATTACGAGTTTCACACACCCGTTTTGTTAGTTTTCAGGTTTTTAGGCGACAAGGCCTAAATGAGCTTAAAAAGACGGATTCCTGATCAAAACCACGTAATTTGAAGATATATCTACTCAGAGCCAAGAT
Organism: Gynandropsis gynandra; assembly: GCA_036759665.1. Taxonomy (NCBI): domain Eukaryota; kingdom Viridiplantae; phylum Streptophyta; class Magnoliopsida; order Brassicales; family Cleomaceae; genus Gynandropsis; species Gynandropsis gynandra. The sequence continues at coordinate 7,656,349 of CM071871.1, forward strand.
CGAGCTTTAGAACCCAAAGGAACACCCGAGCAACGAGCGGAAAAGAGAAATTTCAAGGAAACAAGGGTGCCCGGTCGGGCACCATAGACCACCCGCTCGGGTAAAACCTACGGGGTTTTATCCGCACACCTTGCACGACCCGGGCACGAAGGCAACGAGATCGGGTAGCCTTACCCGATCGGGCGCGAGCGAGACAATGCTCGGGCGTTAATTCATCCAAATTGCTCCGAGAGTTTGCACGACTCGGGCCACTCAACCACGCGATCGGGTGTTTTGTACCCGATCGGGCACTATGAAGGAACGCGACCGGGCGCGCCTCTGCACGACCGGGCAACCCTGGTGCCCTAGCGGGCCGTGTATTTCGCAACAACCTAGATCTAACATTCAAACGATCGAATTTAAGGAACATAACAGATCTAGAGCAAAGGGGGCGACGTACAGGGCAAGGAAAGGCTGGGAAAACATCTGGAAAGGCTCGGGAGACGTTGGAGAAGAAGAGAAGCATCAATTCTTACACCGGTAACACGATAGGGAAGGTCGAGGCATCGAATTTCCTAGAGTCTATCATGTATAGGGTTATGTTATCTTTGTCTTTTGATTTTCCATGAGTGAGTAGAGTCCCTACTGCGGGTAGGGATATCGGATTTGTATTGGATGAACAATGATTTGCGTTAATGCTTAGATTTATTGATTTATTCTTGATTATCGGTTCTACGCTTAGCATTATCACTCTTACGCTGGTGCTGCCCGCTCAGCGACATAGGATTTCAGACTTTGTTGGAAGGTTAAAGAATGAATCCGAACCTGTTAAGTTGTAGATTAAGCATGGCTAATGAGAATCTGACCGGTCGGTTAGTCATCTTAGGGATAATGATTGCGTACGTAAAGCTGCCATGGTACGGGTTAATCACTGCTAGAAGATAGGGTTGCACGTACTCATGGTTAGGAGGTTTAGGCTCTGAAGAATCACTCCTCACCTTAGGGCATGAATTTCCCGTTGTCAAGAGTAGTTGATAGATCTATGATCCTTAGTTGTTTAATCCATGCGATTCCCGGTATCCCTGACACCCGTAGTGTTTGTCATATCCGAGTTCATCCCCAACCTAGTATCGTTGTCACCATTTAGATTAGTTTTAGATAATTAGGACCATATCCTCATCTATTTCTATTCGTCTTAGTTTAGTTCCATTCTTAGTTTTTGGCTGCTTTAGTTCCTAGAGATCGACCCTGGTACTACACGATCCGTATACTTGCGGTGAAGTGGTCTAGGATAATTTATAACTCGTGTTTCTACACGTCAAGTTTTTGGCGCCGTTGCCGGGGACTAATAACGGCCTAGACTAGGAATTAGCTAGATTAAGATCTAGTCCTTTCCGAAGTCTTTGGTTTGTTTGTTGTTTTCCATTTTTGTTTGTTTTTCCCTTTATCGAGTCTTTTCTATCTACCGCGGATTTACGCTTTGGTGTTTTGTTTCTTGTTGTGCAGGAGACTTGTATGAGAAGCTCTACTCAAAAACTTCTCATATACAATCCCGAGGTTGAACGCACTCTAAGAAGCCTGCGCAAGATAAGAAGGATCGGAATAGTCGATTCCGAATCCGAGATAGAAAGAACGCGCTACCACGAGCAACACGCCTCCGAGGAGGAAGATACGCATAGTGCAAGCAGTAGAGAAGACAACGCGAGTATTCCCGACATGGCTGCTGCCGACGAGACTTATGGAGCATACACCGCTCCTAAGCACACGCAGTTACTTTCGTGCATGGCCCGCACGATCGATAACCAAGTTGAGCTGCAAGTGGCTTTTATTCAGATGCTCAACAATTCGGCCTTTCGCGGAATGGAGAACGAAGATCCAAACTCCCACCTTACGGACTTCAAGATGCTATGTAGCACTACTAAGGTTGGAACGGGAGTCACTCGATAGAATCTTTATTTGATGGCGTTCCCATTCTCACTCAAGGATGCGGCGCAACGTTGGCTCTTCAACTTGCCGGCTGCATCAATCACGTCGTGGGATGATATGGAAATCGAGAGCATGGCTAGGGAAGGAGGCAAGAAGGTAGGGGAGTACAATCGCGACTACCCATCAAAGGCTGCAGTAAACGAACTTGGTATCGCCAACCCGGAGTTAACGGATTTGAAACAACAAGTTGGCGAGATTCATCGGATGATTGCTGGACTGCAAGTGGATCGACATGACTCATCCGTAGGCCAAGGGATGGAGGAAGTGAACTACATCTCCAATCGGGGCTACCAACAAAGCTAACTACGTGTGCTTATGAGCGGTGTATGCTCCATAAGTCTCATCGGCAGCAGCCATGTCGGGAATACTCACGTTTTCTCCACTGCTTGCACTATACGTATCTTCCTCCTCAGAGGCGTGTTGCTCGTGGTAGCTCGTTCTTTCTACCTCGGATTCGGAATCAACTATTCTGATCCTTCTTTTCTTGCGCATGCTTCTTAGTGTGCGTTCAACTTCGGGATCGTAGATGAGAAGTTTCTGAGTAGAGCTTCTCATACAAGTCTCCTGCACAACAAGAAACAAAACACCAAGCGTAAATCCGCGGTAGATAGAAAAGACTCGATAAAGGGAAAAACAAACAAACA
>CM071871.1:7662125-7703791 GCA_036759665.1 Gynandropsis gynandra
TCAAAGCAATTCGTAGCTTCCTTGGACACGCAGGATTTTATCGGAGGTTCATCAAGGATTTTTTTAAGATCTCCAAACCGCTTTACCGACCTTTGAGTAAAGATGCAGTGTTCGAATTCAATGAGGAATGTCATGTGGCTTTCGAGAAGCTCAAGAAAGCGTTAGTTTCGCCCCCTATCATCCAACCTCCGGATTGGAAACTCCCTTTTGAGATCATGTGCGATGCAAGCGACTACGTAGTGGGAGCTGTATTAGGGCAACGAAAGGACAAAGTGATGCATGCTATCTACTATGCCAGCCGTACTTTAGACGACGCTCAGTGCAACTACTCCACTACGGAGAAAGAGCTGCTGGCCATTGTTTTCGCTTTTGAGAAGTTTCGCTCCTACCTTGTTGGATCCAAGGTAATTGTCTATTCCGATCATGCAGCGTTGAAATACTTGATCAACAAGAAGGATGCGAAACCAAGGTTGATTCGGTGGGTCTTAGTCCTCCAAGAGTTCGATTTAGAGATACGCGATAGAAAGGGAACAGAGAACAGCGTGGCTGACCACTTGTCTCGCCTTGAGATTCCCGACAGAATCCCTATAGATGACTCTCTCAGAGATGATGTCGTCATGGCCGTAGACGGAAAGCCTATTCTGTGGTACGCAGATTTCATAAATTACCTCGTATGTGAGACTCTCCCACAAGGCCTGAACCACAACGCAAGGAACGACGTCAAAGCCTACTTTTGGGACGAGCCTTGCCTATTCAAGCGAGGGACCGACGGTATATATAGGCGTTGCATTCCGGAAGAAGAGGTATCCGATGTGTTTTTCCATTGTCATTCTTCTGACTATGCAGGACACTTCGCCGCTGCTAGAACGGCAGCGAAAGTTCTCCAAGCCGGATTCTATTGGCCTACGCTCATTAGGGATGTTCACAGATATGTTTCAACCTGCGACGTGTGTCAAAGGACGGGGAACATCTCTAGAAGGCAGGAGGGACCTCAGCAATCCATCTTGGAAGTCGAGCCATTTGATGTATGGGGCATCGACTTCATGGGACCGTTCCCTCCGTCATACGGGAATCAATACATCTTGGTCGTTGTAGATTACGTGACGAAATGGGTGGAAACCCTAGCATGTCCGACCAACGATGCCAAGGTAGTCACCAAGCTCTTTAAACGAATCATCTTTCCTAGATTTGGTGTTCCAAGAGTTGTGATTAGTGATGGAGGAAAACACTTCATCAATCGGGTGATCGAGACACTATTGGCTAAATACGGAGTGAGGCATAAAGTCGCTACACCCTATCACCCTCAGACAAGTGGACAAGTGGAAGTCTCCAATCGAGAAATCAAGTCCATCCTAGAAAAGACCGTTTCAAGATCCCGACGAAGTATGACACCGTTTCAGCTCGTATATGGAAAAGCATATCACCTCCCCGTCGAATTGGAACACAAAGCATATTGGGCCATAAAAGCGCTGAATTACGACCTTAAGACGGCTCAAGAGAAGCGAGTCCTCCAGATTCACCATTTAGAGGAGATGCGACAAAATGCCTACGAGAATGCAAAGATTTACAAAGAGCGTTCCAAGAAGTGGCATGAGAAGCACATTCTCCAACGCTCGTTCAAAGTAGGTGATCAGGTGCTTCTATTCAATTCCCGCTTGAAGTTATTTCCGGGAAAGCTCAAGTCGCGATGGTCGGGACCTTTCACGGTAAAAGGAGTTTCACCGCATGGAGCCGTGGAGTTAGACAATGGGATTGGGGGAACATTCTTGGTGAATGTGCAGAGAGTGAAGGCATATTGTGCTGATAGAATGGATGACGGAACGGGCAACTTACCTCTTTCCGACATTACATGCGTATAAAGACGCTAGGGTCGAGCTAAAGACCGAAAACAAGCGCTTCTCGGGAGGCAACCCGAGCCATATATCCTTTTTCTTTTTCATTTTATTTCTGTTTTCGAACTTCTTTTTAGACATGGACGTTTTTTTAGGACTTAGGATTTTAGTGGACTTATGATATTTGCTGCACGGTTTTCCTCGCCTTCTTTTCAGTTTTGCAGCAAATACCTGGTCGGGTAGACCATGTCACCCGCATGGGCAGAGGGCGCAAGAGTCACTACATCCGGATGTATCACGATTTGAGAAACACACACATACACCAGGTGTATTCGTTACCTTTTTATGTTTTCTCGAATTTCTATCATGTGGGGATCCCTTATAGGTCTCGAACACTGGGATTGTGTTCCGTTCAGGTCTGGGGGGGGTACTCTTTCATTTTGTGATACGGATGCATATTTAGAGCGACATGTTTAGACTTAGGATTAGGTTTAGGAATAAGATGGATATCTAGTGAAAACTTTTTCGAGTTTAGTCATGTTTTGCGACATTGTTGAATCGTGGATAATGGTCTAGGTTAAAAGAAAAAACTGAAAAAAAAAATATAGAATAAAATTCGATAACGCACCTCTTCACTCCTCTAAGGTCGCGCAACCTTATGAGTGTGCCATAGGCAGCCTTGGTCTAAGTAGAAAGCCATCCCTCTTCGACTTCGACGGCCTAGGAACAAAGCGTGGATCTAAGTACCGAAAAGAAAGAAATGCATAAGAACGAGAAGAAAAGACTTGGATGATATCAAAAGCTTAGAGAAATTGGTATGGAGATTGCTTGGACGTTATCTAAGGTAGTGAAGTAGACTTAGATTTTAGGAAGGATTTCATGGCTCAACACTTTCGGTAGACATAAGGCTATACTCAGTACGCTTAGGCTCTTATCCATGTGACACGTTGATTTGCAAAATATCTAACCCTTCGATATTTTAGAGCTAGTATCCATCGTTATTAGATTCTTCTTATGCTAGACTTTGGTTTTGTTTGAGGACAAACAAAGGTTTAGGTCTGGGGGAGTTTGATAACACTGAAAGTGTATCAATTTTAGGATAGATTTTAGTGCCATTTTCGCATACATCTTATATAGAGATTTACATATCCAATATGATTATGAGTTTCACACACCCGTTTTGTTGGTTTTCAGGTTTTTAGGCGACAAGGCCTAAATGAGCTTTAAAAGACGGATTCTTGAACAAAACCACGTGCTTTGAAGATATATCTACTCAGAGTCAAGATCGAGCTTTAGAACCCAAAGGAACACCCGAGCAACGAGCGGAAAAGAGAAATTTCAAGGAAACAAGGGTGCCCGGTCGGGCACCATAGACCACCCGCTCGGGTAAAACCTACGGGGTTTTATCCGCACACCTTGCACGACCCGGGCACGAATGCAATGAGATCGGGTAGCCTTACCCGACCGGGCGCGAGACAATACCCGCTCCGGCGTTAATTCATCCAAATTGCCCCGAGAGTTTGCACGACTCGGGCCGCTCAACCACGCGATCGGGTGTTTTGTACCCAACCGGGCACTATGAAGGAACACGACCGGCGTGCCTCTGCACGACCGGGCAACACTGGTGCCCGAGCGGGCCGTGTATTTCGCAACAACCTAGATCTAACATTCAAATGATCGAATTTAAGGAACAGAACAGATCTAGAGCAAAGGGGGCGACGTACAGGGCAAGGAAAGGCTGGGAAAACATCTGGAAAGGCTCGGGAGACGTTGGAGAAGAAGAGAAGCATCAATCCTTGCACTGGTAACACGATAGGGAAGGTCGAGGCATCGAATTTCCTAGAGTCTATCATGTATAGGGTTATGTTATCTTCGTCTTTTGTTTTCTCCATGAGTGAGTAGAGTCCCTACTGCGGGTAGGGATATCGGATTTGTATTGGATGACAATGATTTGCGTTAATGCTTAGATTTATTGATTTATTCTTGATTATCGGTTCTACGCTTAGCATTATCACTCTTACGCTAGTGCTGCCCGCTCAGCGACATAGGATTTCGGACTTTGCTGGAAGGTTAAAGAATGAATCCGGACCTGTTAAGTTGTAGATTAAGCATGGCTAATGAGAATCTGACCGGTCGGTTAGTCATCTTAGGGATAATGTTGCGTACGTAAAGCTGCCATGGTACGGGTTAATCACTGCTGGAAGGTAGGGTTGCACGTACTCATGGTTAGGAGGTTTAGGCTCGGAAGAATCACTCCTCACCTTAGGGCATGAATTTCCCGTTGTCAAGATAAGTTGATAGATCTATGATCCTTAGTTGTTTCATCCATGCGATTCCCGGTATCCCGGACACCCGTAGTGTTTGTCATATTCGAGTTCATCCCCATCCTAGTACTGTTGTCACCACTTAGATTAGCTTTAGATATTTAGGACCATATCTCATTCTATCTTTATTCGTCTTAGTTTAGTTCCATTCTTAGTTTTGGCTACTTTAGTCTCTAGAGATCGACCTTGGTACTACACGATCCGTATACTTGCGGTGAAGTGGTCTAGGATAATTTATAACTCGTGTTTCCACACGTCAAACCACACCATGTGGTTAACACCGAGAGGTATGCCTAACAACACTCATCGCCTATACGAGCCGAATCAGAGGACGGGCGACGCAACAAACGACATGTATTGTGTGAATTGCAGAGACACAGAGCATGTAGCGTATCAATGCACGGTACATGAGGATTTCGAACAGATGAATTATGCCCAGCAGCAAGGAAACACTCAATTCGTGAATACCTACAACCCGAATTAGAGGAATCACCCGAATCTTTCGTATCGGACGACTCAACCGGTAAAGTATTTGGGGTTTCAGCAACCACAACAGCCATACCAGCAAAATAATCTCAGCATGCTCAGCAAGTTCCGCAAGCTCCTCAACCCCTTAAGCCGCTTCGTCAAACCTTGAAGGAGTGTTGCTCGAATTTATCAAGGAGCAAAGGTAGCAACATTCAACTCAAACCAAATTCAATGCGGATGTGGGGACAACGATCAACGAGCTCAAAACTCATATGAAATCTTTGAGCAATCATGTGAAGAGTTTAGAGAAATCCGTGGCACAGCAGGCTGCCTCATCCTCTCGGAATCTCGGACAGCTTCTAGGTAAACCCGAATTAAACCTGAGAGAGTACGTGAACGCTATTTCTGTGTGCAGCGGTGATGTGATTGAGAATTCGCCCTCCAAAGAGCAAGAGCAAGCTGCTGGTACCTCCATGAAAAGAGGCAAAGGTACGATTGCGATTATGGAAGGAGTTGAACCAGATTTAGACAAACCATATGTTGCTCCACCGGCGTACCAACCTCCTGTATTGTTTCCTAAACGGTTGGTGAGTAGAAAGAATGAAGAACGAGTGGGCAGATTTGTTGAGGGTCTCAAGAAGCTTGACATCAACATACCATTCGTGGAAGCCCTCGAAAAGATGCCTAATCACGTCAAACTCATCAAAGAGGTACTTTCCAAAGAGAAGCATATCGAAGAGAACGAGGCGGTAACACTCACCGAGGAAAGCAGCGCTATCCTTCAAAACAAGCTGCCCCCGAAGTTGAAGGACCCCGAAAGCTTCTCCATTCCATGCACAATAGGTAATATTGATATTGATTATGCTTTGTGCGATTTAGGAGCAAGCGTGAGCATCATGCTACACTCAGTTTTCAAGCGGATGGACTTCGGGATTCTCAAACCTACAAATATGTCTCTACACCTCGCGGATCATTCGGTAAGATATCCGGTGAGAATTGTTGAAAACGTTCCCACCAAGGTAGGTAATATCTTCATTCCCACTGATTTTTTTGTACTTGAAATAAAGGAAGATGCTAGGACACCTATTATTCTTGGTAGACCGTTCTTAGCTACTGCAGTGCTATGATAGACGTACAACAAGGAAAGCTTTCCTTACGTTTCGGAGATGAGACGATAGAATTCAACTTGTCCAGCCCCATGAATGGACCCTTATCCAAGGATTCTTGCCTTAGAGTTGATTCGTTGGACGAGTTAGCGAAAGACACACATGATCAAGTAAGTGCTTCTGATCCTCTTGTACGATATTTAACAAGAGTTGACGACAATGCAGGATTTACGGACGAAGGAGCTGAGATGTACACGAAATTCATGAGTGCAGGAGACGCCCCACGTGAGGAGATACCACGCGAAATACATGCTGGTTTCGCAATGGAGAAGACGTCCAAACTTGAGCCTGAGACACCTCCGTCTTCTTTTCAGTATGAGTACGTTGAATGTGATAACATATATCCTGCTGTTATGAATGATAACTTGAGTGCAGATGAGATGAGAAAACAACCCACACGGGTAAAGAAACGTAGGAGAGTCAGCTCTTCAGTATGTACGCACGGAACTTATACGGAAGACAGCCACGAACTTTCCATTGAAACTCAAAAGCGGCTACACCCGCACTTGCAAGAGGTAATGGAAAAAGATGTCATAAAACTTTTCAATGCAGATACCATTTATCCAACCTCAGGCAGCGGATGAGTGAATCCCGTGCATGATGTGCCAAAGAAAGAAGCAATGACTAAGGGATGGCACGATAAGAAGACCCTACCTCATGACCTCCAATAAGGTGATTTCATTCTACTCTTCAATTCTCGTTCTAAGCTTTTCTCGGGCAACCTACGGTCTCGTTGGTCTGGTCCTTTTCAGGTACGAGAAGTCTTCACACATGCAGACGTGGAACTATGGAGCGATTCGAACGGAACATTCAAAGCTAATGGGCAGCGGCTAAAGCTCTACCAAGCCGCTCAACCGATCGAAAGTGGAAACTCCATTTCCTTTTTCGATCCACCCGTTGCACACGCATAAGGAATGGAGATGTCAAAGTTTAAAGACGTTAAACAAGCGCTTTCTGGGAGGCAACCCAACTGTTTACTTTTAGTTTTCTTAGTTTTTAGTTTAAGACTCGGGTATTCGCATAAAAAACAGAAAAACACAAAAAAATACCACCACAAAAGTGACTTCACTTCCCTTATCCTCCATCGGAGCTTCACGTCGAGGACGCCGTTCAATTCAAGTATGGGGGAGCAGCTCACGTTTGTCAGGTGATTTCGATTTATTTTCTTTCATTTTCTCTTTGATTTTGTAGTTTTTAGTTTGTTTTTTGCTTTCGTGAGTCAGAGTCGTTCCAGGCACTTGTCCGGTGCCTTGTTTTGAGATGAACCCTGAACCTAGGATGCTTAAGAAGTTGGCATTTTCTATGAGATTTTGCATGTTTGAGCTAGGTTTTTCCTAAGCATTAGAACTTATTAGTCGGCTGAAAAACAATAGGTCGTAGTTCTTTGGGAATCCTAGTGTTGCTTGTGGGGGGTTTAGACGAGGTTGCTAGACTAGTTTATCGTTTATTCTCTCTATCCAGATGGTCATACTTCGTGTAGATGATGCTTTACTTCACTTTTCTATGAGGATTATTATATCGTATGAGATCGAGCTTATTTTGCAGATTAAGAGCGCATACTAACACTCCGCTGTCGATAGAAATAATGCCTAACAGCATGATCTAAAATCGATATGAGTGCATCGACCTTGATACTCTTTCGATGGCTCCGGTCTAAGTGGTGGGTTGGCGATCATCTTTCTACGTCCTAAGGGCATGGCACAAATAAAACGTCGCCTACTCCGCTGCACTCTTGAACGAGATACATGAGTATACCGTCATCGGTAGTCTGGGTCTAAATAGAGGCTGGATCCCTTCAAATCCAACGTCCTAGAAGCCTTGTTTGCAAAGAAAGAAAAAGAAAAGAAAAGAAAAAAGAAAGAAAAAAGCTTGGAAAACAAACAAGTATCCTCGGTTGTTCTAGGTTTAGCATTGTTTGAAGTCTTGTTTGGTGGAGAGAGTTATGGTGGCTTGTTTAGTTTTCCTTTGATTTACTTTCTCATGGGTAGCCTTGGTAAACCTATGATGAAGACTAAAAACTTAATTAGGCCAAATTTTCTCTCGACGTGCTAGTTGATCGGTTAGGTTCGCTTTAGCGGTATTTCTAAGAGAAATGGGAATTCTCGGATTTTGTATACCCCACGTGTTCCACGTTTACGTTTGCTTAGGGACAAGCAAACATTCAAGTCTTGGGGATTATGATCATCACGTTTTCATACGTATTTCTTGCACGATTTTAGAGATGTTTATGATATAGATGCGATGCTTTACGTATGATTCCGTATCCGTTTTACTTGTTTTCGTGTTTTCATGTTCTTACAGGTTTTTATGCGTATTCGGTTCATTTCGGAGCTAAAAGACGTGCACGAGACAAAGTACCAACATCGAGGATCATCACGGGACAAACGGGACGAGAATCGACAAGGAATAGCCACTATCCACGCGGGTAACACCCTAGCCCGAGCGGGCATTTATTATAGTGATTTTGTCCAGCAAATTGAGCACGAGTTGGGCAAGAACTACCATGTCCGGGGCCTCAGCCCGAGCGGGCAGCAGCACAGCCCGACCGGGGCACCTTCTAGCCCGAGCGGGCTGCCTCATTCTCCATCACGTTTTTGCGCGATCTTCCGCGCCGCACCCAAGCGGGTCGCATCCGTCATCTGCAACTCAAAATAAGTTAATTTGTCTTAAAAAAATATGAGTTTTTTGGGGACTTATACAATAAGGAAAACGACTTTAGAGAAGAGGAATAAGTGATATTTTGCTGGAGAAAGTAATGGAAACGTCACCCAACTTATTTAAGAATGGAAACTCATGAAAAGACAACAATCGGTGGCTACTGCAACAAAAGGAAAAATGAACGGTCGAAAGGGAAAGAAGGGAGAAAAGGAAAGAAAAGAGGAAGAAAAGAAGAAGAGAGGAGTGAGAGGTCGAGCTCACTCACTCAGTTTTCAGTTCTTGATCGAGGAGAGAGAGTAGAGAGAGAAGGAGGAGGTTCTTGCGAAGGAGACTTACAAGGAACATTGGAGATCAACCCAAGACTTCGATGCCGTTTGGTTTGCATGCTCCTTAGACCTTCTATTTTGTTTATGATTGTTTACGGACGCATGAGCTAGTAGTTTGTTTGTTCTAGGAGAAGGGATTAGCCCATGGCTATCCCGGAACCACTTTTGATTTATCTTTGAATGCATCTTCCCGTTTTCGTTTATCTATTCTTTATCTGAGTGCTTAATTTACTTGTGTTTGCGATGACCACGTAGATGCATGTGTTAGGGATTAGGAGAAGGACCGAAAGGAGAATTCTAGTCCTAGAAGATCAGGTTTAGAACAACTGAGGTTAGGCCACGAAAGTAGGGTAGCAGCGGTTGAGGGTAAAACGGATGAATCATAGGTCTTATGGGTTTAGTTCAAGGTGTCAGCCACGAAAGTAGGGGGTAACTTGACTAGATCACGTGTCTATGTCTCGAGAGAGGGTAGATATCAAATTAGGATCGTCTATCTTAGATAACTTGACTGGGATTGCATGATAGATAGGTTGATTGTTGGTTTCGGTAGTCTTGTGGTGAAACCGGTTTCCTGGAACGTTTGTCTCATCGGTAAGAACTAGTTTGTTTTTTTTTTAGTATTTCATTCTTAAAATCATATTTCGTTCATTAGCAAGTTTGATTCGTAGTTTGAGTTTAGGTTGTGTTGCGTAGTGCCTGTGGGATCGACACCTGAAGTACTACACATGTGTCGTGCACTTGCGGGTAGTTTAGGTTATTTGTTTAACTTTGATAACACATCAATTACACCGATCCGTGCTCTTGCGGTAAGTGGATATTAGGCATTATTATTGCTAGATAGTTCACACATCAAGTTTTTGGTGCCGTTGTTGGAGACTAATTACGGCCTAGATTAGGAATTGGCTAGATTAAGATTAAGTCCTTTCCGGAGTTTTAGTCATTTTTCTGCATTTTTCTTTTCCATTTATCGAGTCATTTCTACCTACATCAGATATGCACTTTGGTTGTTCACTTATTGTTGTGCAGGTACCATTGTATGAGAAGCTCTACACAAAAACTACTCATATACGATCCCGAGGTTGAAAGAACAATACAGAACTTGCGCAAAAAGAGGAGAATTAGACCTACAGATTCTGAATCTGAAGTAGATAAAGAGAGCATCCCGGAGACACACGGTTCCGAAGAGGAAGGAACTGACAGCGAAAGCCCCAACCTAAGCAGCGGAGAAGGCAACACCGATAAGCCCGAAATGGCCGCTTTGAAGAAACTTACGGAGCTTACACAGCTCCAAAGCACACCCAATTGCTTTCATGCATGGCCCGTCCAATAGAAAATCAAGTTTAGCTGCAACCGACCTTCATCTAGATGCTCAACAATTCTACTTTTAGAGGAATGGAGAATGAGGATCCAAATGCACACCTGGACTTCAAGATGCTCTGCAACACTACTAGAGTTGGCACAGGAGTCACACGGGAAGATCTATACTTATCCGCATTCCCATTCTCGCTTAAGGATGCAACACAGAGTTGGTTGTTCAACTTGCCAACTGGATCCACTACTTCATGGGACGACTTAGAGCAGCGATTCATGCAGCAATTCTTCCCAGATCACAGGACGCTGCTCGCCAAGAGCCGAATAAATTCATTCCTGTAAGAAAGAGGTGAGAGTTTACATGATGCATGGGAGCGCTTCAAGAAATATCAACGCATTTGTCTGCATCATGGAATGGACAAGAGGTACCTCATCACGAGCTTCATACAAGGTCTCCAAGAGACCACACGCTTCATGATCGTAATAGCGGGTGGTGGTTCCCTCAGCAATCTCACTTTCCAACAACTCGAGAATCTGATCGAGAACATGGCAAGGGAGTGAGGCAAGAAGGTTGGAGTTTACAACCGTGATTTCTTATCCAAGTCTGGGGTAAATGAGTTAGGTATTGCCAACCTGGACTTAACAAACATAAAGCAACAAGTTAGGAAGATATAAAAGATGATGATGGGAGGCCTTCATGTCGAGCGATAAGATGCATCCATCGCTCAGGGCATCGAGGAAGTCAATTACGTCAACAATCGGCCCTACCAACATAACTACATCAAGAGCCATCCCAACCTATCCTATGGCAATACAAGTAACGTGGTAAACCCGCAGGATTTCCAACCGCGGATGATGGCAAGAAACCAAAACCAAGGTTTCCAGCCTAGAGGGAGTGGCCAAGACCATAGCTATCAACCTCGCACACAACATTCAGGTGACTCTGAAGTTCTCTCTATGCTTCAATTGGTTCTGCAAGAGCAGAAAAATCAGAGCTACACACTCGGAGGGATCAAGGCTGAACAAGATGACATGAGGAAGCAAATGGAGAGCTTCCAAGCACACTTAAAGCACCTGGATACGCAAGTGGCACAGCTTGCCCAAGGGTCCAGCCGACAGCTGGGACAGCTCCCTGGGAAACCAGAGGCAAACCCTCGGGAACAAGTCAATGCCATATATCTAAGGACTGGAAATACGGTGGAGCAACCCATGCCTTCCACAACCACGAGAGGAGAGCCTTTGAGCAATACAAATGAACAACCCATCACTCAAGGCGTGGAAGAGGAGAAGACCAACGAGGAAGAGGAGAGGGAGCTGCCTTACGTGCCACCTGCCCCGAGGGCACCACCCCTACCCTTCCCGCAGCGCCAAAGGAAGCAGAACGACGATGTTCAATTCACCAAATTCGTGGAACTCCTAAGGAAGCTGTAAGTCACCATTCCATTCTACAACGCGCTCATGAAGATCCCATCTTACGCCAAATTCCTCAAGGACATAATAATGAGGAAGAGAACCGTAGACAATGAGGCAGTGATGGTCACCAACTCGCTCATGCAACCACCTACATGGCTAAGAAAATGCCCGATCCAGGTAATTTTTTCATCCCTTGTAAGATCTACAATTATGAGATTGAGCATGCACTAATCGATATCGGAGCGAGTGTAAGCTTGCTACCACTATCACTTGTTAAAAAAACTCAATCGAGTAGGAGATCTACAGCCCACGCGCATGATGATTACCTTGGTCGATCAATCCGTACGAAGTCGCATAGGCATATTGATGAATGTTGTTGTAAAAGTGGGAGAATTATGGTTCCCCGCGGAGTTTGTAGTTGTGGACATGGAGATAAACCCAAAGATCCCCATCAACGGATGCCCCTTGAAAAAAGAAAAAGGTTGTGATCTGATATTTTTTTATTAGACATCTATTTCAACGGGCATCCATTGGGTATTTAAGATGTTGAACAATTCATTTTTAACATATTCAACAAAACCTCTAAAATCCTATCAAAACCTCTTACAAACCAATTAAACATCATATACTATGATAATTGAACGATCTACCGATTATAGAATATAGTTTGCGAGTTTCAGTGGAGCTCCGTCATCACTCATTTTCGCGATATCGAGATAGAAGAAGAAGATGATGATGATAATGCTTTAGATGATTTGTAGGATGTATTGTTTTATTTATATTGTTTGATTTAAATATTAAATTAAAAATTTAATACATTTTGAATTAATATCTTAAATTTATTTTTTATTTTTATCATAATATCATCGAATTTTCGTTGATTATACAATCAGAACGTCAACAGACCCGTTGATATATTTAAATTTTTTGCTCAAAAGAACCAACGCACATACATTGGTAATTTTCAATTTTCCTGCGAAAATTTTCAATGGATACATGTTAATAATCATTCCAACGAATATCTATTGGAAATTTCAACGGTATTATTCGTTAAAATCCGTTGATATTTTTTAAATAGATTTTAGTCGTTAAAATATCATTGAAAATTGCAACGAATGCGTTTTTTCAACGGTCGATTATGAAAGATCATGAATCCGTTGAAATCCATTGGAAATAGCTGATTTCAACGGAAAATTTACCATTTTCAATGATTTGACCATTGGAAATGACATATTTTTGTAGTGTTTATTAATGCGTAAAAAAGCATTGATATGCTTTTCTAAGATAATGTCTCTAAGATATAATGATTCATCAAGATCTCCAACTAACAAAGAGATTATTTCAGAACTTTTGGGGATATTGTATGCTCTCTCAATTGTATGTCGACTTGATATTAGATGTATTAGAAGTCGATCTCTTTTTGTCCTAAAAACTTTAACGTAAGGATTGTATTTGCCTAACATTTTTTTAGACTAGAAATCAAGTTTATCTTTAGTGATTGTTATTGATGCATATTTCCACATGAATCATTGTTTACATATAGCATTATATATCATTGCTACTACAATATTCACGAATTGCAATATGATTCCAAACTAAGATAATTTACGTGAAGGTTGAAATGCAGTTTTCTATCTGATGATTTGTGTCGTGTATGTAAAGTTGTGCAGATTTTGTTGTTTTGCCATTTACGGACAGAAGGCTTTCGATTCTATGGTAGTTTTGGATAAGGGTCATGCATATTGTTTATTGATGTTTATATTTTGCCTCCATAGATGTAAATACGAACAACATGTTTTACATATGTATATGTTTTTTGAAATGATTGTTACACGCTCCATGTATCTTTAGTAAGTTTCGTAAATACTTAGGGGGTTGAACATATTTGGGAGAGAAATTTTACCCTAAAAAAATATAATGAAATCAAACATAGTCTTGTTCTGTTTTTGTTTGTTCACTCATCATATCACATCATGGCATTGCAATTGGTACAATCGTATACTTAATCGTCGACATCGTGATAGCCTGTATAATCTTCAACAACAGAACACATGAATTAAAATTAAAATTTACCACAGGTAACTTCGCGTTTTGTTATACTAATTTAAAAAATCTCAAAACATACCTTGCATTTAACGATGAGTCATCGCTCGGTTATCACCGTGCTCATTTAATAATGTCATTATGTGTTGGCTTCAAATTTGCGACACCACCGCTACAATGGGTGGCAGAGCTCTGGTGCAAGAGGGTGTCTACATCAATAATGTTGTTTATAATAGGGATAATATATTGAATTTTAGTACAATGATAGTAGGCCATGTTTTGATTTGTTATTGTAGTGTTAGACTTATGATTTGTTTGATTACATTAGCAAACTGGGAGGAAAATGGAAAATGGTCGACGTATTTGATATTGGATTGTTGAATGGTTTAATTTCTAAATAGATATCAATTTTTTGAATGATAGAGAGTTGAATGTAACTGTTTATTTCAGTGGCATAACTCTTGTTGTAAATGCTTTAATTGGTTAGTCTTTTATATTTTAGAAGGATTATTGAATTTCTCATACCAATGTATTTATGCAAGTTTTATAGGTGATTGGTAATATGTATTTTGTTTCAAAACCCATTTCATTTAATTCTTCTCTCATATTTTTACAATTAAGATCAAATTTAATCTATAGTTTTGTAGGACCAAAGCACAATGATGTTTTTTCTACAAAACACTTAGTTAATTAAACACCCAAATTAACTTGATATATATTTATAGTTACGAACATCACTCATAAAAATGGATTGGAACAATCGTATGAGCAATCATCATTTTCGGATTAGATGCAGGTTATGAAGTTCTTAAGGGAATATATCATGATTTGAAGACTACAAAGAAAAGAGGATTGATCAGTATCAACATATATTTGACATGTATAGTTGCCAATATAATGAATAAATTCGAAACATTTTTACCACTGGTATCTCATCGCGGAGTTGGTAGGCACTCTTGTAGATAAGCTGAGTGACTTCTTTGTCGAAGAAAAGTAGAATTTCATCCTTGGAATCGTCTACAACTTGTACATAAACTCGGTACCTACAATGATGACAAATTGTTAGCATTGTTTTGTGTAGAGTAGTTTATGGAAAGCAATTGCAACGAGAAGTTCAAGTTTAAAGACTTTGGTTGTGGCGACTTCATCGAAGATTTGCAATAGCCACAGTAGTAATCTATCACTTTTAGAGAAGTTGAACTCTTGTCAGTAATAATGTTTACTTTCCATGAACATGCTTTATAACCGAGGTAATACCAACCGTTCATTGGCATTAATTGTGTAATTGTCGCATTTGTTATGAAAGTAATGGCCTGCAATGGAAATTTGAAATTGTTTAAGCCATATTAGCTTTGAACATGTGTAATATCTCAATCAATAATTCGATAAAAATAAAGGAATTGGACCTCTTTCATAAGAGACAACTCAAATAAGGTGTGTAATCTGAAGGCGTTCTAGAGTTCAAGTGAATCTCCAATATCTGGTTGGGGTCCCATAGTAGTTATGGATTTTAGAATGTCACGCAACCCTCCAGGTAAACTGTGCAAAGCAACAAAACATGTGGACAGTAGTTTCAATAAATGAGTTAGAAAAGTGATAGGCAAAACTTTAAATCCAGGTAATGTTAACTCATAAAAGTTTGGTAGATTCACTATTCTTTAAATTGCATGATTGGAGAAAATGATTGCTCGGTAAAAAGTTTGTCAAAGTACTGCACATTGTGTAGTATGTATTGAGCTGATATATAGAATGGAAAACAATGAAGTCAAGGTTAAGACGTAACTCATCTGTAAAGGTAATCGGTCACCGTGAGTATAATCAATAGAGATATACATTAAATATGTAACAATGTTCGAGTACAGGTTATAGATTGGTTACCTCCCCAAGGTTTTATCTTGAACAACTGACATAATAACCAAGGGCCCTTTTCATGATGGCAGACACAATCGTATAGTTCAGAGTCGAAAGGAATAGAATGAAAGTAATATTCTTGAATAAAAATATGTTGTAATGAAAATTTATATTATAAGTTAAATCATGTTTTAATTGTGTATATATTGAGTTGACATAAACTTAAACAAGAAAAATTAATTAAATCTAATGATATACTCAATTCTTTCAAAATTCTTTTAAATTCTTAATTTTTTTGCTATTATTAGCACTAAAAAACGCGTGTTGCGCATGATTTTATCAATTTTTAATTATATAATTGAAATTTATATATAATAAATATGTTGTTATATTAAAGACAAAGAAAATCAATGATAACTTAATGAAAAAATAACCAATATATTTAATTTTTTATTAAAATGTTTAAAAAATGTAGTATTTAGTTCTAATAGTTCAATGATAAAACTAAAATATTTTTTATATAATCATTTTATAAAATATTAATGTAGCGAAAAGATATAAAGGATATATAAGTTTAGACTAATTTCAAATCACTTTTAATGTTAAAATTAGTTTATAATTAATATTTGATAATATTATGTTAATGAAATCAATACAAATAACAACACTTTATATTATATTTATCGTCACGTGATTTAATGATATAACAAAAATTAAAATGAAAAAGATAATGAATCATATTCTTCAAGAAATTTGATAAGATATAATAAAAATATAATAGTTAAGACACAAAGAGATTGATTTTATATTCCGTCAAATGACTTTTTTTCTTCACGAAACTTATTCTTTTTATTTATTGTTATATGATATGGTTTGTTTCTTCTCATATTTCTAATCAAGTTATGATAGGTAAACAAATAGAATGAATCTCATTAAGACAAGAAGAAAGATGTTTAAAAAGTGGATAGAATGAGTATTGATTAAGATATTCATTAAAATTTTTCATTAAAATTCGTTTAACGTAAAAAAATATATATGATTTTTAAAATATTATGGAGATATACGATTGTTTTTTCTTTTAAAATGTGGAAAAATCTCCACTTTAGATTAAATGAATTTAATGTCGAACGTATATAATCAGATTGAAAAGTTTGTGTGTTTGTCTTTAGATCTAAAACTTTTTATATATAAATCGGTGTCTTTCAACTTATCGGTAATACAATTAAGGGCATCGCTTGGTGCCATAGATTTAGCTAATCCTTGAGATTTGGAGTGCTTCTTGGGCATTATCTACAATGATAACAAAATAGTGTAATGAATTAATAAAAACAGTTTTTACCCAATATCATGTTTATGTCACCATCACCAGCAAATTTACCTTTTCTGTCCCATCACCAACATGAAAATGATGCACGCAACATAATTATTAAACAAAAAAATTAACATGTGAGAGACAATTTCTATCACTTATCATATCATCACTTGTTGCACTAAAATCAGGTCCATCATCACAATACATAATGTCAACCAAATGCTTTACATATCTATTTACAACAAAAAACTAAGAAGTCGGGATTCTTAGCACTTAAACAACTCTTAAACGTCTAACTCGTTACTTTTTATGTTGTTTCCATCAGCTAAGTTGTGTTTGAAAGTTCACCTTCGAGACCTAAATCTCTCATCACTTCCATTTTGTCTATCCCTCTTCGCTATTGCTTGAAGGTGCACCTTCAGGACATAGATCTCTCATCATTACTATTTTGTGTTTGCCTCCACGGTTCACACTGTTCCTCTCCCATTATTTTCATCTCTTAGAAATATTCAATATTCATCTAACAGTTCATGCTCATCCCTAACTAAAGGATGATTGTATAGATTTTATAAGACAAATCATGATTAACTAAAAAGCAAAATTGGGAAGTATACAACTTACACTCATGCCTTTGGAAAGCTGAATCATTTGCTAAATTTTCTTTTTGAGAATTAGAATGAGAAGAAATTTTCAACTGCTCACATGTGCTTGGAGATTCTTCTTTAGGTCATAAATCTTCTGTGATGTATTCTTTCATAAATCGAGTAACATTTGCAAATTCATCTGATGGGTCACTCATTTTGATAGAAGGATAATGATATTTTTTATAAAAGAACAAAACTGGGGAAATGATGTTTTGCTGAGAATTTCCTACAATACCCCATGCCATAACAACTACATTGTGTTGATCAGCAATTTCTAATATCAATAGAAGCTTCAAAAGGGGAAATAAAGAATATGTTAAAGAAATAAAAGGAAAATGAGAATCCAAATTTGTTCCATATTCAATTTTTCGTTAAACAAGGAATTCTCTTTGGTTCTAATGTTCTAACAACACCTACAAAATCAGCAAGAGAGAGATAGAGAGAAAGAAAACAACTTTGAAAGGAAAATGAAACAACAAATTAGAGAGAATTGAAATACATATGAGTAAAAACGTTATCTAATTTTTATAGAAGGAACTCGTGATTTCATTTCCAAGTAAAGCCTACAAGTGACACGAAGCAACAAATTCATATCGACGCTATTAATCTACAAAACGCAGGTAAAAAACAACGCGTCACATGCATAGAAATTGAAATATAGATCTTGATACTTGTATAAGAGTTTGGCGATCCTCTTTATAAACTGAATAATGTCTTCAAATTAATGTAATGTAGCACACTCATTTCTGACAGAAGGATCACTAGACATCGACAATGTATAGATAATCTTCGATTAAGTGCTATAGAAAAACTACACGTTGAACCCTAAGTTCTTTGTATCAGATTTCTCTAGGGATTTCACCTTTTCCACCCAATATGAGGCTTTTATTTACAAATATCAGTGTTTCTGAAGAGACTCTCCTTTTTCTTTACTTTGAGAAGGTCTCGAGGGATCAAAATGATCTACTTCCCTTTCCTGCTTCTCATGCCCATAAGATATAATCATATAGATTTCACCATGAATTTATAATGGTCCCTCTGAAGAGCCATATCCATCAATGTTAGAAACTGACACCTTGCTCTCCCCGATCCACTAGTAAATCACCTTGAAGCAAAGAACACGCTAGAGAACTACTTTCCGATGAAAAAGCTAAGGTTTTTGCTTCTCGTTCCT
Organism: Gynandropsis gynandra; assembly: GCA_036759665.1. NCBI lineage: Eukaryota > Viridiplantae > Streptophyta > Magnoliopsida > Brassicales > Cleomaceae > Gynandropsis > Gynandropsis gynandra. The sequence continues at coordinate 7,680,648 of CM071871.1, forward strand.
ACATGAGTGCATCTCATAGGTTCTTCATTGTTACTAAAAAAATAAAAACTTCAACCCTGAAATGCTTGAAACAAATCGCTGAGGTGAAAATAAAAAATTAATTGATAGGAGAAGAACAATAATATGAAGATGAATAAAGGACAATATTCACATTCCAAAAGTTGAGGGAGTTTAACGAGAATCCAAGAAACTTTTTGATAATTAGAAAAATATAAAAACCAGCTGACGTGACGAATAAGTTGTGATATAAAAAAATTTAAATGGTAGTAATGAATATATAAAATAGTGGTCATAAATTTATTATTATAAGTTATAAAAACTTTATCGAAATGATTTCCTTCTCTTTTCTATTTATCAGCCCATAAAAGTTGACGGAGGTTAATGAGCATGGAAGAAAATTATCTCATTTTCAAGCGATACTCATATTCTAAAAATTGACGGAGGTTAATGAGAATGCAAGAAATTTTTTTTCTAATTTTAAAAAATACAAAAACCAACATTAAAATAGATTGTGATATAAAAAATTTAATAATAAAATAAAAAATTTTATAATGAATATCTAAAATAATAATCCTAAATTTATTATTCTAAGTTATAAAAATTTTATCAAAAATTAGAAAAAAATATTATATCTCTCCCATGACGTGTGACAAGACATTTTAACTGTTAATGCGACATAACAAATATCCACGCTTTTAAATAAGACTTTTGATAGTATAGATATGTGAAAAAGAAAGGGAGTAAATTTAGAAAAAAATTAAACATTGGGGGGATTTTGTAATATTGATTCATCTATGAGGATAAAATGCCCGAGACGTTAATTTGGGCCGTCGATATCGAACTCGGATTTCACTGGTTAGATTTTGTTTCTCATCTGACTGATCCATTTAACATCCAACGACAGTTAACATTCTTCTTCTTCTTCTTCTTCTCCTCCTCCAGGCTTTGAAAACCCTAATACTGCGACTGAAAGTTTTTTCCTTAAGACGATCGAAACAGAATTCAAAGGAATACAACGACTTGTCGAGGAATGTTTTTCCATTTTTTATGATAGATTTTTAAAGAAGGTTCTTCTAAGATTCTGCTGATATGGGTGCGAGCCGCAAGTTACAGGGAGAGATCGATCGGGTGTTGAAGAAGGTTCAGGAAGGTGTTGACGTATTTGACAGCATTTGGAACAAGGTATGTCATCTGTCCTCTCTTTTTGTTCTTCTCCCTCTTTTTCCCATTTTTCTTTCTTTTAGTGAATAATGTGGGAAAATTCTACATCCGAAAATTTCCCTCCAAGCGTTTATTATTTCGGTAGAAGCGTATAAACACCGATATTGTATTGAAGTAATGTTGTTGATAACTATGCGTTAAAGTGAGGTTCGAGTTCTTCACATAAAGGTGACGTTTTTAATTCATGAGATAAAGATATTGAAGTGAGCTCGAGATGTTTCAGCTCCAAACATAATTGAGTCACTAGATTAGTGTTAATTCTATTTTGTTGTTTATTTTTTGTTTTTGTATTTGAGGATTGGCTACTGGATGAAGTCTTGTGCCCTATTTTTGTTGTTTATGAGGTGGAAATGTGAACAGAGTTCAACTTAACTGAGGAAAAACATGTTTCTGGGTATGTCGTCGTTTTAGGTCTATGACACAGATAATGTGAACCAAAAGGAAAAGTTTGAGGCTGACCTGAAGAAGGAAATCAAGAAGCTGCAGCGGTATAGAGACCAGATCAAGACATGGATTCAGTCTAGTGAAATCAAAGATAAGAAAGTTAGTCTTCTATATCTTTTTTCCCCTTGTTGTCATTGACTATTAAAAGTTGTAAATTGCATAGCATTCCCGTCATTCTAACAGTAGAGTTGGGTATTGGCGTGCGCTGCACAGAAGTTAAATTTCCTGTTAAAATTTTTTTATGTTCTTTCTTAAGAGGCAGATAATTTCACTGTGATGGTTTCTTGTAATTGTCACGGCTGCCATTAATTTTTATGTGTAGGAATGGACGAATGCATTTGCAGTGGTAGACATGTAATAGTACACCAGCATTGTTCATCCCTTTTTTGTTTTGTGTTATTCTTTTCTTTCTGTTCTAGAGTTAAATGGTGACATATATGAGTCAGCATCATCATCTTTTCATGTAAATTACTAGGTAATACAAACATCTTGAAACACCACACATTTGGTGTCCCCTCCTAATGGTGTGTTTTGGTTATTTAGATGGTCTTGAATCTAACTGATTGTGTGTGTGTGTGCGCGTGTGTTCGTGCGTGTCTGTGTATGTGTAATTTCTTATCAAAACTTGTTTATCCGGAAAGGGCGTCAGTCAAAATATGAGACTGGACAGATCAAATTTTCTGTCTGACATAGGTCAGTGCATCATATGAGCAGTCGCTGGTGGATGCTCGCAAGCTTATTGAACGAGAAATGGAAAGGTTTAAGATCTGTGAGAAAGAGACCAAGACAAAAGCTTTCTCCAAGGAAGGACTGGGCCAGCAACCTAAAACAGTGAGAACTAGTTCTTTCTTCGAATTTTACATTGATTCATCTACGGCCACCCAGGAAATGTGGGAAATTCAAGTTTTTAAACTGTTAGTGATGGTTGTGAGGTAGGTTTGGTTAGTTGATGCTTCTGACTTTGCTTCCACCCTTTTAATGAGGAGACCACCTGGATGGTTTAAGCAAATGAAATATACTGTGTGTCATACCTGATTAACAATACTTCAAATTTCTTGAGCGACACTGGTATAGTCATTTGTACAGAGAAATGTGTGACTTCAAACATGTAGTTTTTATTAGGAAAACTCCGGAGAAGTAGCTGTATCGTGTCTGCTGAAAGAAAATGTTGGGAAGATAAAGTATTTCGTTTTTTAATTTTTTTTTTTGCCCTGTTAACCAAATATATGATGACCTTGTGACATGTGCCTAGACTTCCTGTTTAAACATTTATAGTTGTGCTAGATTTACTGGAAGGAGTGTAGGCGCACTCAAGTGCTGCCTACCTCTCCTTGTAATGGTCAGGCTACTCATTTTTTACTTTCTTGTCTAATAGGACCCAAAAGAGAAAGCAAAGGCAGAGACAAGAGATTGGTTAAACAATGTGGTGAGCTACCAAGCTCCTATTTGTCTTGTCATCAGTTTCGTTCTTCTAAGATTGTTAAAACAAATGCTGCTGAATGCATCAATGGTCGGCCATTTCTTTTTGCTTCCAATGTGCTAATATTTCTAAGTATTGTTCTTGACTCTTTCTAAGACATTTTTATATTTCTTTTGAGGATAAATATGGTGAATATGTAAAGAAGTTAGGTAGTTATGTTTTTTGCTGCAGTATGACATGCATCATAAACCAGCATTTTAGCTGCTTATGAATAATTATACATATTACTCTTAAGTAGGTTAGTGAACTCGAGTCCCAGATCGATAGTTTTGAAGCCGAGTTGGAAGGACTGTCTGTCAAAAAAGGAAAGACAAGGCCGCCCAGATTGGTAAGTTTTGGTATGCAATGCCCTTTCATTATTTATAATGTTGAATTATGTGTTAAATTGTGTTTTTTTTCCTGTTAGACACATCTAGAGACATCCATTACAAGGCATAAGGCTCATATAATAAAGTTAGAGTTGATCCTGAGGCTTCTGGACAATGATGAATTAAGTCCAGAACAGGTGAATGATGTGAAAGATTTTCTGGATGACTATGTCGAAAGAAATCAGGTCGGTTTCATCTGTTGTCTATTTTTATTTTTCTTGTAAAGTATTCATGATTCCCTGTAATTTACTATCTCATTTTATGAATTTATACTGTTTCAAAAGTGTTAAATTAACCTTTCTCTCGGATTATTTTAACTCTTTTCTTGGTAGGATGATTTCGACGAATTTAGCGATGTCGATGAGCTCTATAGCACGTTGCCCTTAGATAAGGTGGAGGGGCTTGAAGATCTAGTTACTGCTGGCCCTCTTGTTAAGGTAAACTTTTTTTGTAACTTCCCGGCTTGGTTATTTCTCTTATTGTAATAAAAAAGAAGTGTTGCACCATTCATGTATTGGACCCCTGCATGGGAACTTGGGTACAATTCATTTGAAAGAGGGTAGATTTTGATTTTTTATTGTAATCTTTACCCGTCTAGTTTAAGCTCTAGCGATAACAATGACTTTTAATTTGCTAGGGTACCCCATTGAGCTCAAAAAGCACTTTGACAACGTCAGCCTCTCAAATTCGAGTAAGTGATTGTGGATCTCGCTGCCTGAAAACATAGTTCAATCGTTCAAGTATGTTTCTTGATTATGGCTTCGTTTCAGAGCATTAACTCGTCGATTCATCATCAGAGTACTTCTCAAGAGAAAGTGGAAGACACAACTTCACAGGAAACTAGTTCAGACGTTATCGCAAAAACCCCTCCTCCTAAAAGTGTTACAAGCCTTCTCTCTATGGCATCGACACCAACTGGTGGACGGACAACTTCAACCATTCCTGTCTCATCAACATCTAATTCAACTCAACTTGCTACAGAAAGCATGGAAGTTTCATCGCCAGTGACTACCAAGGAAGAATATGCAGTAACATCAGCTGCTTGTAGACCACCTTCATCTATGGCTGATGTTCCATTAAGGGGCATTAGCAGAGGTGGTCCCTCTGCACAGTCCCAACCGAGCCTGCCATCTTCCAGTTCCGTAAATGGAACTCGTGGTGTTGTTACTTCAGCTGTTGAAGTAACTAAGAGAAATATTATGGGAGTTGAGGGTCCCGTCCAGCCAGTAATTTCACCACTAAGTAAAATTGTGTTGCCACAAGCTGCCAAGGCTAGTGAAACTGTCCTTGATAATAACCCTGGTGACACTGGTGCAAGCATTGGTAGAGCTTTTTCACCCTCCATTGTATCCGGTGTGCAGTGGAGGCCTGGGAGTTCTTTCCAGAACCAGAATGAAATGGTGCGTGTTCTTATTTTTTGTAGGGAGTTGTGCATTATGTCTTTGTTGGTACGTCAAGCTATATCTTGGATTTTCCTTGTTTGAATTTTTCTCCTTCATCTGGTGATTGTTTCAGAGAAACTTCTTAGTTATTAATAATTAGTGGCAACTGTTTCTACAGTTCGGTTTGCATTCTAATGAAAACTGAACTATGTCCATTATCTGTGATTATGCTTTACCTGGTAAAATCCTTCCCATGTGATTGGTTTAGGCATCTGGTCTAATGATTTATTTGGTGTTCCTTCCATAAATATTCTTTATGGAAACCTTGTAAATGTTTTCCCTTTCTCTGTGTAAAATGCTAAATATGTTGTTGGCTCAGATCCGTGGGAGAGCTGAGATAGCACCAGATCAAAGAGAGAAATTTTTACAGCGATTTCAGCAAGTACAGCAGGGCCATGGTAACCTCTTAGGTATACCTTCTCTTTCAGTAGGTTCCGAGAAGCAGTTTTCTTCCCAACAACAAAATCCTCTCTTGCAGCAGGTACTTCAGTTTTTTCGTCTTATTTATTTGTTTCCTTTTGTATTATTACCCTTTCCTGACGCCCAGCAAGTTCATTTGAGCTAGTCACATGATTGTGATACTTATCATTCCCTCATTGTAGTGTCATCTTTCCTAAATTGTTTCTCAGAGCTCATCTATGTCACCTCATGGTAGCTTGGGAATTGGTGTTCAGGCTCCTGGTTTTAATGCCGTTGTTCCTGCGTCCTTACAGCAGCAGTCAAATGCCATGTCTCAACAATCTGGCCAACCGCTTTCCGTCACAGGTAAATGGATTTAGTTTATGGAAGTTGGAAGTAATGTAAAATAGCCAAGGTAAAATTATGAATAGACACTTCAAATTTGTAAAGAATGCTGTGGCTGTTTCTTTGGCAGATCGAGATAAGAAATTGGAATTCTTACTATTGTAATTTTCTGGGGTTTGGGTTTGGCTAAGTAAAGTCTATTGTGAGATAATGATATTTAAAAGTTCTTATTATTTCTTGTGAACAACTATTGAAGAAATAGTTGTTCTGATGATAAGAAATTGGAATTCTTATTATTTCTAGTAAAGTTCTTATTATTTATTATTTAAAGTCTAGATTAAAGGTATGTTTCCAAGGAGTTTTAATTTGCGTTACAAATAGAAACATGGCTTAAATGAAGAAGGAGCTCTGATGGTCTCTTATCCACAAAGTATTGATAAGAAGGAATTCCATAATATGAGACTTAAATGCTGTTCTTGATGTTTGCTGCAGATGTAGACCTTTCCAATGCTGAACAGCAGCAGCAAAACTTACCAGACGATGCGAATGGAATAGCTGCTCCGAAGAACATATCTAATGAGGATGGTGCTAAAGTACCATTTGATCAACCTGTAAGCGTGATCTTGATCTCTACATCTCTTGTGCATGTGATTAGTACTCTACATTTATCACTTCTCTGGATATAATTACGCATTTATAATCGCATTTACTTTTTCTAGTTTATGTAATACTACGTTAGTCATGAATGATCAGCAGGTAGTGATGGCATTGCATTATGCTTTCTGCCGAATTGTTTTTAAGTGAATTTAAAAGTGATGGAAATATTAGTGTTTGTAGGTGTTGGCCAGTGTTTTGCAAATACTTTGCTTTTAAACTTCACATATGCGATCAACTAGTTTATGAATCCGTGACACACTTAGTGATGGTTATTGGAAGTTGATAATTAAACTCACATATGCTCATTCTGTTTCTTTGTTCTTTGCTACAGGCAGGTATGCAGAGCCCCTTGGCAGATTCAACACAGGTGGCTAGGGATGGTCCAGATTTCTCTCCCGGGTTACCAGTCCAACCCGGTCAACCTTCAAGCAGTCTCGGGGTCATTGGGCGTAGAAGTGTTGCTGATCTTGGGGCCATTGGTGACAACGCCGGTGGTTCAGCTTCGGGGTCAATGCATGATCAGATGCACCTTCTCCAGTTGCTTGAAGCTGCGTACTATAGACTTCCTCAACCTAAAGATTCAGATCCTCCAAGGCACTATTCTCCGGTATGGAATGCCTTGTTCTCTTTCGTATTTTAGATTCAACAATTTGTTTAGTTGATTGTTATTTGCAGTAATCATGTTAGAAAATAAGGTATGTTAGACTATTTTTAGCTTGATTGGATTGATGATCTTCGTTATTGATGGATTTGTTTACGTTGTGGGCAGAGGAATCCGGGTCTAACACCTGCAAGCTACCCTCAAGTACAAGCACCTATCATAAATAACCCTTTACTCTGGGAACGATTTGGAAGTGATGCTTATGGCATTGACACTTTGTTCTTTACGTTTTATTATCAACAGGTTTGAGCCGTGCTTTTTAGTCACTCGTTAGTTTTCTTTAAATTCTCAATACCTTCCTCATATTGGATTCCATGGACTGTAGAACACGTACCAGCAATATTTAGCTGCAAAAGAGCTGAAAAAACAGGCTTGGAGATTCCACAGGAAATACAACACATGGTTCCAGAGACATGAAGAGCCAAAGATTGCGACGGACGAGTATGAACAAGGCACTTATGTTTACTTTGATTTCCACAGCTCTAAGGATGAAAGCCAACAAGGATGGTATGTTCTTCTCTCATCGCTCCTCTCATTCTATCAGTTTCTTTTTGTTGGAATCCAAAGAGGAAGAAGTGGGTGTTGTAGATTATCTAATCTAAGCAATTACGTCTGGTTGGGGGGTTAATGCAGGTGCCAAAGAATCAAACACGAGTTTGCGTTCGAATACTGTTATCTGGAGGATGAACTGAGTGTATAAGAGAGAGATGTACCATATATAGTCGTCTCTTTTTGGACTCTTACAAGAGTCTCTCATCTTTCTTCTTCAAGCCATTAGAGACCAAATCTCGTACTCATTGCAATGGCTCCTATTTGTAAGTTAATTCCATTCATTTTACTGTTTTTTCGGTAATTTTAATTCCATTGGAATTAGTTTCGACCAAAAATAAATATTTGAACGTAACTTTTTTTCCTTACATTCAATGTCCCAAAAAATATATTTTTACATTGCTGATTACCCATATATCTTTATGTATTTAAGAAGTAATTAAAATTAGTTACAAGCAGAATTACTGGAAAACATTAAATAATTGTATTAATTCATACAAAACTATTCAACTTTGAAACCATATATTATTTTTAAGGGCATAAAATCAAGAAGATGAAATAATTATTACAAACAGTCAATTTGATTACGTGGACTTAATCAAAGAAAGCATGCACCATATCATTTTTCCATTCCACGTACGAGATATTCGCAATCGTTTACTTTGATTTTTAAGTTAATAATAATATAAATTATTAATCAAAACAATTATTTGATTTGCAAACACAACTTACGTCGTTAATTTTTGACAATTCTCTCCACGATAAGTGTTCCAAAAGGGAGACAATTATAGCCTCTCAATTAAATACATCATAAACTACGATTGCGTTACAATATTTTTTCAACGCGTAAACCTCACCTATTCTTTTTAATTTTATTTATTTTATACAACATAAATTCATATGGTAATTCCAAAACGACGGACTAGTGACACAAAATTTCATCATTTTTTATAACCATCTCGTGTGTCTGATTTTTCATTGGGAATTTGGCTATTTAACTAAATATATAAAGTTGTATACGCATTTATCTTTTGTAAACTTTCCGTGTATATGTACATATATACATATATATTTATATTAAACAAAAATTCATATGTTAATTATGTTACATCGTATATAGTATACTTTTCTTCGAACAAATTAAACTTTACTACAATTTATGTAATTGCCTAGAGATTGATGTTGTGGATAACGATTACATGCATGTAATTGATTTTTTGCACAACTAAATTTGGGCCTTAAATTAATGTATGATTGTTGTAATTGTTCTATAGAATGTACTGCTTATAACGAAAAAATGGCCCTTCTGTATTATATGTACTAGGTTATAAACCCGCGCGATGCACGCAGGCTTTTAAAAAATTGTAATTTTATTTTTATAGTTTTATCTAAAAATAATGAATCATTATGATAAAACGAAAAAATGGCCCTTCTGTATTATATGTATTTGTATTAATACTATTCAGTCTTTTGTCATCTACTTATATTGGCTGATTGATTATTTTTTTATGAAGAAATATGTCATCTTGTACGGATTATTCAGATAACTTGTGCAAGCGACTAATACCCTTGAAGACTTGAACATGTATATATATATATATATATATATATCTCATTAACATGGTTATCGACTCACATTAAAAGAAAAGACTATAACAATATAAATGAAAGATGTTCATAGATAATTAAATGTATTTTTCCATCTAAATTCCAAAAAACTATCGAATAGAAAGTTTAACTCTAAAATTTAAAAAATTTGATAACATTTAATTGTGATTTTTTTTGGGGACTGACATATCACCCGAGAAGTTAGTTGCCTAGCATGAAAACCATAAACATTCTCAAAGGATGCTTCAAATGGAATAAGAATCATAAAAATGGAAAGATATGCCAATTGCAAAAATATGCATTTATGAGTATATATTCTTGGCTTTATAAATCCAAAATATTAAAACGAATATTTTTGTAATCTGTATAGAATATGTAATAGTTATATGTATTATTATTGTTTTAGTGGAAATTTATAGTTGTTATGACTCGCTATAATTTCAAGATAAAAATTTGAAGATTGGTTATATATATATATATTACGTTTTTCAATTAGTATATAAGATGTATTACATTTTGGTCGGTTAAACTTCGTATAAACTTTTAATGTTTATAAATACAGATTCATGCACATATACACACACTCATATAGCATATATATATAATTAGAGATGGAGAAATATAAAAAATAAAATAATAAATGTGTCGTCAGCGATGCATGGGAGGTCGTGTCGTGCTTATCCAACGTGGGGTTGTCTTCCAAGGGACGACCAATCAAAATCATGCCACGTCATCAACTAATAAGGAGCTAGGGATTCGTTCCTCAACATGAAACGTTGTCGTTTGGTGTGCAAATAGATAGATCGGATCAATCACTTGCTTTCCAAGCAATAATTCACTTTGCTGATTCATCACTCCTTTGGTGACCGACCACATCTACAGATCCAATTACTCCTTACTCTTGTAAATCAACATTTATATATTATTCTTCCATTAATTAAGGGTTGACTATTTATGGTATAATCCAGATCTGTGAATGTAAATATGGTATTTAAATTAATATATACAGTTATCAGCTAATTGTAACCTAGGAAGCTTATATTTAAAGTTTACAAACCTTGTTTTATGATGAACTCTCGGTTATATTGATTTTGTTTTAGTCATGGAACCTTAAGCAATATATATAATTTATATACAACCAACGCGAAAGTTAAAACTTACAATTCATATGTAGTGTTCAGACCAAACCCAATAAATTCAACAACATTTTTGAAATATCGAATTTAAATACCGTGAAGACAATATTAAAGATTTACATATTCTCATACTCATTTTGAAAATGGTATTCACATAAATCGAATGTTTTATTAGAGAATTACTGTAATGATCATGAGAGTTATAAAACTTCCATTTGAATTTTGAATTGGTTTTAATTAGGCCTTGTTCTATTAAATTATTTCTATAAGCTTCTTTCCTAAAAGATTTTATTTACTTGTTTATGTATTCATTTATTTATTGTAAAACGCTTCTTTTTTTTTCATTTTTTATGTTTATCTTCTACAAAGAGAATAGATTTGTTCAACACGATTACACATTCTTCTTCGTCTTCTTCAATCTATTTTTTTCTTCTATATTTTTTTTTCTCTATACCTTTCTTTTTCTCATCGTTTAATCAATTATTCAAACCTATTTCTCAATCAATAGTTGTTCATATTCACAAACCGAGAACCCACACCACACCAGCTTCAAACCCCAAACTTTCTCGGGAAAATATACAAAGAAAACCCAGATGAGGCAGAAACAAAGCATCATAACCAGCATCGTCTTCATGAGTATATCCACCGTGTGTCTATTCTCCGGCGGTGGATACGCCTTGGGAGTGAACTGGGGGACCATGGCGAGTCACCAGCTTCCACCGAATACGGTGGTGCAGATGCTAAAAGACAATAAGATTCAGAAAGTGAAGCTCTTCGATGCGGATGGAAGCACCATGGAAGCTCTCGCAGGTTCAGGCATTGAAGTAATGGTAGCGATTCCAAATGATCAGCTCAAAGCCATGGGAAGCTATAACAGAGCTAAGGATTGGGTTCGAAGAAACGTCACTCGTTACAACTTCGGTGGCGGTGTTAATATCAAGTAAGTCCTTTGCTTTCTTTCTTGATTTTTTTTTTCTGATGAAGAAGAAGAAAGTTTTGATCCTTTTTTTTGTTTTAAAAAGTGTGTTTATAATTGAGTCAATATGAAATTTATATTGATTAAGTTATAACCAATATCGATTTGGACTCAGATGTATTATATAGATTACATCGAAATTTAAATCGCAGTATATGATAGTAAACATTGATAGAAGCTTATCCCGATTATATTAGGATTTTCTTTTTAAATTTAAATGAAGTGTGCGAGTATAGTAGTTTAATTTGGGTGTTGGTTAATATAAATAACATTTTCAAAGATAAAAAGTCGATTACAAAAAAATTATTTTGTATCTTCCACTTGTATTAAACTAACGAATGTATCTATTAAAATTTATTATTGAAAAAATGGTATTTTCAAATAATACTAAAACAATTTGAGTGTTTATATATATATATATATATATAATGAACTTTTTATGGTATTCCAGTTTTGTGCCGACAGTAGCCATGTTTTTTTATTTTTAATGGATGAACTGAAAAACTTCTAATTAATTCATTTATGGGTTATAAATTTTTACTTATTCTATAAAAAATTCTCATTTTTTAGTTAGTAAATCTTTTATAAGGAAATATATGTAAGAAATAAACCTCTTTTATAATAGAATAAAAGAATATTCGAGAGAGCTATTTTTTTTTTTGAGTCCACCATTTCTCATCGACAGATAGGAGATCCAACTCTTTACACGTTGGTTTGTAGTTGGACAATTTATATTTGTTCATATAATATTCACACACCACGTAATATATATAAAAGATTTAAATTTAATTATTTAGAAGTAAGATGTATTATTTTTACTCAGAAAAAGCTGTATTAGATCGGAACGTTGGTTTGTAGTTGGACAATTTATATTTGTTCATATAATATTCACACACCACGTAATATATATAAAAGATTTAAATTTAATTATTTAGAAGTAAGATGTATTATTTTTACTCAGAAAAAGCTGTATTATTGGTTGACTTTAAATATGAATCTTCAGGGGAAAAGAATTTTAGAAACTTCTTTTACAATTAGTTTAAATATAGGTGGTTGGTAACCACATGATCACACACACACAGACACACATATATATATATATATACAAACAAAAGTTCGAGCATTGTTACTATGATAATATCTTTAAAAATATGTGTAGACATGCATCAATTAAAGGCTTTAGAGATATATCATGTGTGATTATATGCATTTATTGCACATGATTGAAGTCACTCTTATAGAGTATGAAACTAAAACTAATTATTTTCAATCACTCTAATAGAGTATGAAACTAAAACTATTTATTTTCTATCACTCTTATAGAGTATGAAACTAAAACTATTTATTTTCAACTGTTTTACAAAACATGGATAGGAAACCTGTTGAATACTAAAAAATTTAGGTATTAAAATTAGGATTTCTTACTGTAGAAATTAAAATATATCACAATCCTAAAATGTGTAATTTAACTATAGAATGGAATGGAGGATATAAAAGGTGTTAGTTCTGTATCCTCGTTGAATATTCACATTAACGAAATATTAGAAAAAAAGATATATTGTAAAAACTATAGATGTTCTTCGAAAAGTACCATAATGTTAAAACAATTTTTGTATCAATATTCCACTTTTTGGGGGAAAAATGGTTAGCTGAAATGGATACCACGTGAAAGTTAATTTGATTTCGCATTACGTACAATCGTAATTATAGTTTTAAATATATAATAATTAATTGGAAAAAGAAAGCATTTTTATTGTGAAACTTAAAAAAATATTTTAAAGTATTCTAATATTGACAGATACGTAGCCGTTGGGAACGAACCCTTCTTGACATCGTACAATGGGACATTCATAAACCTAACGTACCCAGCACTCTTCAACATCCAAAGGGCATTGAACGAAGCACATCTCGGAGACTCCATCAAAGCCACCGTCCCTCTCAACGCCGACGTCTATAACTCTCCGCCGGAAAAACCCTTCCCTTCCTCCGGCAGATTCCGACAAGACATCCTCGACCAGATGTCTCTCATCGTCAACTTCCTCGCTCAGAACAACGCCCCTTTCACCGTCAACATCTACCCTTTCCTCAGTCTCTACCTCAGCAGTGACTTCCCCTTTGATTACGCCTTCTTCGATGGCCAGAACATCGTTACTGATCCTGATACCGGTGTCGTCTATACCAATGTCTTCGACGCCAATTTCGACACCCTCGTGGCCTCGCTCAAGGCGTTGAATCACGGGGAGATGCCTATCATTGTGGGAGAGGTTGGATGGCCTACAGATGGAGACAAGAATGCAAATATGGCGAACGCAGAGAGGTTCTACGCGGGTTTGCTTCCGCGTTTGGCCGCAAACAGAGGCACTCCAATGCGTCCTACCTACATCGAAGTGTATCTTTTCGGTTTGCTCGATGAGGACGCTAAGAGTATAGCTCCAGGGAGCTTTGAGCGTCACTGGGGAATATTCAAATACGACGGTCAACCCAAGTTCCCAATGGATTTATCGGGGCAAGGCCAGAAGAGGCTCTTGATTGGAGCCCAGAATGTGGAATACTTGCCTACAAGGTGGTGTATGTACAACCCAAATGGCAATGGCGATATCAGCAAGCTCGGGGCGAACATCGACTACGCGTGCAGGTTCTCAGATTGCACAGCTCTGGGATACGGATCCTCGTGTGGTAACCTGGATGTAAACGGTAATGCATCCTACGCGTTCAACATGTATTTCCAGGTGCAAAACCAGCAAGAAGAGGCATGTTACTTCGAGGGGCTTGCCACGATCACGACACAGAATCTGTCGCAAGCGCAATGCAATTTTCCCATCCAGATTGGTGAGTTTTCATCAGGGCATTACAATAGGTATGACTCGGTGATCGGTCTGGGTTTGGTGAGTGTGCTAATGTTCCTAATGGGACAATGAGGTTTTGGATTGTGTGGGGAAACATTTTGGGTTGATTGATTGGGTTATTTTTTGTTGGATTTGTTGTATATCATTGATTCTTGGTTCATATCTATATATGATTCTCTTGGATGGTAAATAATTCCATCAAAGATTCAGTTTTTACACATTCTATTATACTGTGAAGAAAACAAAGATGAACTATAATAGCTTGCGTTTCATGGAATTATGAACACTGACCTTTACGAATAGTTGTTTATTTTTCATTTTTGTGTAGCCACTGGTTTATCAGTTCCCACTATCTCCATCGAAGCCNGAGGTTTTGGATTGTGTGGGGAAACATTTTGGGTTGATTGATTGGGTTATTTTTTGTTGGATTCGTTGTATATCATTGATTCTTGGTTCATATCTATATATGATTCTCTTGGATGGTAAATAATTCCATCAAAGATTCAGTTTTTACACATTCTATTCTACTGTGAAGAAAACAAAGATGAACTATAATAGCTTGCGTTTCATGGAATTATGAACACTGACCTTTACGAATATTTGTTTATTTTTCATTTTTGTGTAGCCACTGGTTTATCAGTTCCCACTATCTCCATCGAAGCCACTGTCAAGGAAAAAGAAAAAGGACTGTCGAATGTCTGAAGATCAGCGAAATTCTTCATCGATACATACTAAAATCACAAACCTCTACACGTAACCACCATTTACAGGAATGACTTGGCCATTGATCCATTCGCCAGCATCAGTAGCCAAGAACCCTACCACTGGTGCAAGGTCTTTAGTCTCACCAAGCCTTCCAAAGGGGTTCTCTGCGATTATCCTCTTCACCACCTCCTCGCTCTTCCCTTCGAAGAACATCTCAGTGGCAATGGGTCCTGGAGCAACACAGTTCGCTGTAATTCCTGTTCCTTTGAGCTCTTTCGCTAGAATCTTGACCATGGCTTCAATGGCTGCTTTCGATGCTACGTATGCACCAAATCCCGGCTTTAAGGACCGGGTTAGTGAAGATGTGAGGATGATGATTCGCCCACCACCTCCACGTTTTAGCCTGTTGGCAGCTTCCTTGCAGCACAGGAACGAGCCTCTGGCGTTGACACTGCATCAAAAGGACAAGAACAATGGATGAGCATTGCTGCAGCAAGAGAATTCATGATTTTCGATGTACACACCAAATGAATGGTGTTTATACCTGATGACCAAGATCAGCATTTCGAAAGAGTTCATTACAACGTGGATCAATTTGTCTTTGGCCGTGCATTTATATGCAAAAATAATTAACAAAGTTGATGTTTTCCAACCAAAGTACCTGAAGATGCGATCAAAATCTTCGACGGATGTATCGGCGATGGTCGGGTATTTGGGATCTAGGATTCCCGCAGAGTTGACCAGGATGTGAACCGGCGACTCGAAAGCGCGCTCCGCCGAGTCGAACAGCGATTTCACCTCGCTCGGCTGCGAGACATCAGCCTGCACCACGATAGCTCGTGGGCCGTTCCTACAGACCTCCGCGGCTGCCGGAAGGTTGTTGATCTCCGCTGCGACCTGCTCGGCCTCGGCGGATTTAGAGGCGTAGTTGACGACGATCCTCGCGCCGAGCTCTGCCAGGTGTATGGCAATGGAGCGGCCGATACCCCGAGAAGATCCGGTGCCTATGGCGACTCTTCCGGCGAGGGGAAGAGACGACGGCGACGAAACTGACGACGGTGCAGCCATGGAGTTTTGACGATTCTAGAGGTTTCTTTCGGGTTCAATCTCGAAAGATTCGAATGTTTATTACTACTTAAAAATTTGATTTAAAAGTTAATTTATTTTTTTCCAAAATCATCACTTAATTTTAAAAATGAAATTAATAAATATTTTTTAAAAAGTTAATAATAATACTATAATAATATATATGGATATATGTTATATAATTAAATATGAGCATATATATATATATATATATATGCATATATCACGATATCATATTATAAATATATTTATACATATGATATATATGTATAATATAATTAATGAAGAAAATGTAAAAAAAATTATCTACATTTTGAATACGAGAGAAAATAGAATATGAGAGAATAAACAAAATTTTGGAGTTTGTAAATTGTATATTGAAAATGAATAATTATATTGTTTATTTATAATAAAATAAATATAAATTTTCAATTTAAAAAGTTATAAATTTATTATGAGTATTTATAAAATAATTATAAATTTAATATGACCATTCGTAAAATTATTAGACATTTACAAAATTTATATAATTATAATTTTATAATTCTCTTTCTCTTTCTTGATTGTGTATCGACGATCTCGTTAAAAACTTTATTATGAAAAAACCATTGCTATAAAAACCATGATGAAAGAAAAGTACAACTACAAAAACTCCTCATCGATTTTTCAAACCATTGTTTGTTCATAAGTTTCGAAGTTGACGTATCCCGATGTTATGAATATGTTTTCTTAATGTTGAAGTGAGGAACGCCTTTGCGAATAGATCAAGTACATTTTCGTTTGATTTGATATAACGAACACCAATTTCTTTCCGTCTTCTCAAACTTTTGGGTATATGAGAAAAATTTAGAATGGACATGCTTTGTCCTATCGCTTTTGATGTATCCTTCTTTTGTTTGGACGACATATATTGCATTATCTTCATATAATATTGTTGGATCGATATTGGTCGATAATCTACATATTTCTTGTATATGTCGGGTTATAGCCCTGAGTCACACACATTCTCTAATTGCTTCACGGAGTGCAATGATTTCGACGTGATTTGAAGATGTTGCAACTAATGTTTGCATCTGAGAGTGCGATGATATCCCGTACCTCCAATTGTGAAATTATATCCAGTTTGTGATTGGCTTTATGAGATCTAATAAATAGTCTGTATCCGCAACAATATCCATAAGGTACATATCTAAATTTTTGGATGTGAAAACACACATGTTTTGATATTTTTTCTAAACAAAATCTATTTCAAAGTTGAGAGTAAGGAACGAGATGCGATTTCGAAGTTGACAGCAAGGAGCGAGAAGCGATTTTGAGTGAGAGCAAGGTGGAAGGAACGAGATGCGATTCTGAGCGAGAGACGACTTCAAAATTGAGTCGAGGAGGAGGAGGAGGAGGTGGAAGAGGAGGAGAACACCTCTGTTCAGAAATAGAATTAGACCCAGAAAAAGAAGTTTTTAGCGTGGGAGAAGTAGAACGTCCGTTTTTTTTCCGTAAAACAAGATAGATAAAAAGAATGGTTACATATAGTGCATTGGCTGATCAGAATGCACATTACATTTATCAATGAGAAGACTTTATTTTCGACCAATGAAATAATAGGAAAATGTGAAATGGAGAAAATGTTTTGGGTTCTACATTTTATTATAAACCGAGAGATCAAATAGAATTAATTTTAGTCAAAAGTCATGTGAAATTTTTTACCTTCGTTAAGGTCAACTTGGAATGAAATCCGGTTTTTTTTTCCTGATATGAATATTGGGCAAAATATTTCACTTCAACAATTTACATCTGGATTCCATAAATTTCTCATTATCTTCACAATGTATCCTCTGCATATTTCCATATCTTCGTTAAGCCCATAATTAATTCTTCACAATGTATCCTCTGCATATTTCCATATCTGGCAATTTGAACCATGTTTTGTCCCACTTTCCATGAATATTCAACTACAAAATTTCAGCTCTCCAACTTTAGAATTAGAAAGATCGGACAGAAGAAAATATGTAAGTCATGATTTGTTCGACTAAATTCAGAAATTGAATGTGCACATGCATATACATGGTATTACGCTAATCCATGTTCACTTGAGAAATCCACCATTGGCAACCACAACTTGACCATTTATCCNCTCGGCCTCGGCGGATTTAGAGGCGTAGTTGACGACGATCCTCGCGCCGAGCTCTGCCAGGTGTATGGCAATGGAGCGGCCGATACCCCGAGAAGATCCGGTGACTATGGCGACTCTTCCGGCGAGGGGAAGAGACGACGGCGACGAAACAGACGACGGTGCAGCCATGGAGTTTTGACGATTCTAGAGGTTTCTTTCGGGTTCAATCTCAAAAGATTCGAATGTTTATTCCTACTTGAAAAATTGATTTAAAAATTAATTTATTTTTTCCAAAATCATCACTTAATTTTAAAAATGAAATTAATAAATATTTGTTAAAAAGTTAATAATAATACTATAATAATATATATAATGGATATATGTTATATAATTAAATATGAGCATATATATACATATATCACGACATATATGTGTATATGTACGATATAATTAATGAACGATATAATTAATGAAGAAAATGTTAAAAAGATTATCTAAATTTTGAATATCAGATAAAAAGAGAATATGAGAGATTTAAGAAAATTTTGGAGTTTGTAAGTTGTATATTGGAATGAATAATTATATTGTTTATTTATAGTAAAATAAATATGATTTTTCAATTTAAAAAGTTATAAATTCATTATGACCATTTATAAAAGAATCATAAAATTCGACCATTCATAAAATTATTAGACATTCACAATTTTATATAATTATAATTTTATAATTATAATATTTTTGCTTGAATGTTTATCGACGGTCTCGTTAAAAACATTATTATAAAAAAACTATTGCTATAAAAACCATGATGAAAGAAAAGTGCAGCTATAAAAAGTCTTCATCGATTTGTCAAATCATTGTTTGTTAATAAGTTTCGAAGTTGACGCATCCCGATGTTATGAATATGTTTTTCTAATGTTGAAGTGATGAACGCCTTTGTGAATAGATCAACTACATTTTTGTTTGATTTGATATAACGAACATCAACTTCTTTCCGTCTTCTCAAACTTTCGGGTATATGAGAAAAATTTAGAAGGGACATGTTATGTCCTATCGCTTTTGATGTATCCTTCTTTTGTTTGGACGACACATACTGCATTATCTTTATATAATATTGTTGGATCGATATTGGCCGATAATCCACATATTTCTTGTATATGTCGGGTTATATCCTTGAGCCACACACATTCTCTAGTTGCTTCATGGAGTGCAATGATTTCGACGTGATTTGAAGATGTTGCAACTAATGTTTGCATCTGAAAGTGCCATGATATCCCCGTACCTCCAATTGTGAAAATATATCCAGTTTGTGATCTGACTTTATGAGGATCTAATAAATAGTCTGCATCTGCAAAACCGATCAACTCATGTTTGGAATCTCTAGGATAAAATAATCATAGATCAATCGTCCTTGTAAATATCGAAAGGTATGTTCAATCCCTATTCAATGATGACATGTAGGGGATGAATTATATCGTGACAAGAGATTAATAGCAAATGCTATATCAGGACAAGTACAATTTATTAGATACAAGAGAACCCCTATTGTGCACATATAAAGTACTTCTGATCCAAATATATCTTCATTTTCTTCATAAGGACGAAATGGATACTTTTCGACATTTAAAGATCTGCATATAATTGGAATGTTTAATGGATTTGCTTTATCCATGTTAAAGCGTTTTAATACTCTCTTTATATAATTCGATTGATATACGAATATACCATTCTTTAGATGTTATATCTGTAAACCACGACAAAATTTTGTCTGTCCAAGATCTTTCATTTCAAATTTCTCTTTCAAATAATTTCGAGCATTTTCAATCTCCTTTGAGGTCCCAATAATATTCAGATCATGAACATAAACAACTATAATTATAAATTCACTTGTTATTTTCTAAATAAATACACAAGGACAAAAAAATTTATCACAAAGCTCCTTTTTAATAGATATTCATTTAGAAGATTGTACCATATACGTCCAGATTGTTTCAACCCATATAAAGATTGTTGTAATTTGATTGCACATATTTATTTGGGCTTTGAGTTTGATGTTTCCGGCATTCTTAATCTTTGAGGAATTTTCATGTATATATCATTATCCAAATATCCATATAGATATGCCGCAACTACATCCATAAGGTACATATCTAAATTTTTGAATGTGAAAACACACATGGTTTGATATTTTTTCTAAACGAAATCTATTTCAAAGTTGAGAGTAAGAAACGAGATGCGATTTCGAAGTTGACAGCAAGGAGCAAGGAACGAGAGGCAATTTTGAGCGAAAGCAAGGAGGAAGGAGCGAGATGCAATTCCGAGCGAGAGGCGATTTCAAAGTTGAGTCGAAGAGGGTCAGTAGTAAAGGGCCAGGAGATTCAGTGAAGCGCTTTAGAATGTGAAGAAGAGCAAACACAACATTTGAAACAAAATTAGACCTAGAAGAAGAGGTTTGATGTGGTTAATCTCAAGTAATAATTTACCTAGACTAACGCTTCCGCAAGAATACGGATCGTATAGTACCAGGGTCGAACACAAGGAATTGATGCAACTCTAAAGCTAGTAAACTAATGAATAAGACGTGTAAGATCGATGAATGATGGGAATGCGAACTAAACTAAACTAATTAACGAAATAACTAAATGACTGAACACCATAGGTTTCGAGAGATGCACGATGATGCAACGAAGTTCTAACATGATCATTGGTCTTGATATTATCACGAGTTCAGGAAATTCAAGCTGCGTAGATTCATTAGACTTCTATGATCATTCATTCGAGTGGCGTACAAGAATGAAAGCATTAAAAACAACCAATCAATCTGAAAACGATCAAATACCAAAATCATTCATTCAAGTGGCGTTCAAGAACAAAAGCATTAAGGATCACCAAGCATTAAGAACAAGACTTCATTACAAATCGGTAAAACTCTCTAACCCATGGCTGTGAATCTACTCGGACATGAACTCAGAAAACGAAACACAAAAGAGAACTATATTCAACATGGATAAAGAATGAGATCCCTCCCTATTCATATACCGATGTCTTCAATAGCTCCTCCATGCTCCGGATTCCTCGTTCCGTCCTTCTCTCTCTTTCTCTATGTTTCTAAGTGTCTCCTCTGATCTCTCTGATGTCCCCTTTCGTCCCCTAGCCCTAGAAGGCTTCTTATTTCATTAATTGCCCGTTCAAAATTTAAGGAGTTTGTTGAGAAAAAGGTGGACCCGCGCGGGCACAAGTGCAGCCCGGTCGTGCACAGCCACAGCCCGAGCGTGCACAATCAATAAGCAGAGCGGGCTCTCTTGCCCGTGCGTGTGCTTTACCAGCCCGGGCCGGGCTTGGTCTCGGCGATTTTCAGTGCCAATGTGAGCCCGATCGGGTCCCCTTTTACAGCCCGAGCGGGCATGGTCACCCGGCCATGTTCAAGTCATGCCCGAGTCGTGTTGATGTTCGGGGATTTGTGTGTAGCTTTAGCCCGAGCGTGCAGTACCTATTTTGCTGTTTCCGCTCCTTTCGCTCAGTGTTTGAGTGTTCGATTTGGATCCGTGGCTTTGCACATGTTGTACCTTGTCATTCAATCACGTTTTCGGGGTGGAATTGTCGTAATCACTCGTGTTTTCCTTCATGTCTTCATTTTCTATACAAAACACGAGATGGTAGATGAAATCCTCAAATAAACTCGATAAATCGGTAAAATCCAAAAAATCTAATCAAAACTAAATCTAAGAATCATATAAATATTACGACATGTTATCAAGTTTTTTTGTGTGGGAGAAGTAGAACGTCGGTTTTTTTTCCGTAAAACAAGATAGATAAAAAGAATGGTTACATATAATTATCAATGAGAAGACTTTATTTTCGATCAATGAAATAATAGGAAAATGTGAAATGGAGAAAAAATTTTGGGTTCTACATTTTATTATAAAATGAGAGATCAATTAGAATTAATTTTAGTCAAAAGTCATGTGAAATTTTTTACCTTCGTTAAGGTCATCTTGGAATGAAATCCGGTTTTTTTTCCTGATATGAATATTGGGCAAAATATTTCACTTCAACAATTTAACACCTGGATTCCATAAATTTTTCCATTAGAACCTCAATGTATCCTCTGCATATTTCCATATCTTCGTTAAGCCCATAATTAATTCTTCACAATGTATCCTCTGCATATTTCCATATCTGACAATTTGAACCATGTTTTGTCCCACTTTCCATGAATATTCAACTACAAAATTTCAGCTCTCCAACCTTAGAATCAGAAAGATCGGACAAAAGAAAATATTTAAGTCATGATTTGTTCGACTAAATTCAGAAATTGAATGTGTACATGCATATACATGGTCTTACGCTAATCCATGTTCACTTGAGAAATCCACCATTGGCAACCACAACTTGACCATTTATCCNTTACGCTAATCCATGTTCACTTGAGAAATCCACCATTGGCAACCACAACTTGACCATTTATCCACTCACCAGCATCAGTAGCTAAGAACCCAACCACAGAAGCAATGTCTCTGGTCTCACCAAGTCTCCCAAAGGGGCTCCCTTCAATGATTTTCCTCACCGTCTCTTCCCTCTTCCCGTCGAAGAACATATCCGTCGCAACCGGTCCAGGTGAAACACAGTTTGCCGTGATCCCCGAGCCTTTGAGCTCCTTTGCGAGAATCTTCACCATTGCTTCCACGGCTGCTTTGGAAGCTGTGTACGAACCTTGCCCTGGAATCAATGCCTCAGTTAATGATGATGTCAAGATTATGATCCGTCCACCGCCTCCGCGTTTTAGTCTGTTTGCAGCAACCTTGCAGCAAAGGAATGACCCTCTAGTGTTCACCCTGAATAGCACAACGGAAACGAATAGCGTGAGCGTTCAAAATCCACGGGAAGAGTAACCCCGGCATCGTTACGGTCAATGAATTAGGAACAATTTGTGTATGATTCCTATTTGACAACAAAAAATCTATCGTCCGAAGCTAAAGTTCAAGTCATTGATTATGCTTGGAGGCCAAGTTCAACGACTCGACTTAGATTGCATCCGGAAAAGGTTAACTATTTCTGATTAAATTCTCCAATTAATCAACATAAGCAATACGGGAAAATCAAAGTACCAA
>CM071871.1:7740765-7753000 GCA_036759665.1 Gynandropsis gynandra
ACACCGTCCTGGTGCTCAAATTCTAAGAGAAGGGCTAGCATGCAAAAACAGGAAAATTAAAATAGATACGAACATATGCACCTGATGCATGCTTGCTGTCCCAATTTGATGCAGCTGGGCGTATGGTATTTCCTTATGTTGCGGATGATGTCGAAGTGGAAAACCTGTAACAAAAGTCACACAATCCGAAGAAGACAGTACGATACATAGGGATTGTTGGTAAAGAGCATGCTTGTGAAAAGAATAAGAGTCGAATTCTAAAAAAAATTAAAACAAAATAAGTAAAAGGATAATGGAATCGGGTTGCCTCCCGAGAAGCGCTTGTTTAAGGTCATGAGCCTGACCAAAACGTGCTACTCATTAGGTGGACATCCTCGACGTCGTCGTGTACGTAGTGTCTCGGGTGCATAGTGTGCTCGATAGGGTGTAGCACGCAGATCAGTTGGTTTCCTTGCACGATCGGTCATGTCCTCTCTAAGCTAGGTCATGTTGTTCCCTATGTTGGGGGCTAGATCGTGCTGCCCAAAGAATTTGGTTGAACTATCCATAAGTCCGGTTATGCACTCCATAAAACCGGTTAGACGTTCCTCTCTCGTTTCTTTCAACGTCTCCGGGATTTGTTGGTGCGTGAGCCCTTTTGGTGAAGACTTTATCTTAACCTTGGATGCCTTATCGATGCTCCAATTATGTGCTGGGCGTTTGGCATAGCTTCTCGGCGCCTCAGAGTTGTTTATGTATTGATTTGCATCGCGTTTAGCTCGAGTTGCACGGAAGTCTCGGTCGGGGGGTTCCTTCTTCTTTTCGTTGTTCAGCAAATCGTTTGGGTCCTTATATAATCCTTCTCTAGCTGTTAGGAGAGTCGTTTCTAGAGAATCCATGCGCCCAAATTTTTCAAGAAGTTCCTCGGCTAATTTCTCCAAGACGTCATCGTGGAACACAAAATCGATAACGCACGGCTGCTCAAATGTGTCGTTTAAGTTGAACTCCACTTCCTCCTCGGGTTTCTTCTTATGCTCATCAATGTCCATAGCCTTATCCACGGTTGTGTTAGATTATTCCCCCTTTTCAAATATCGAGGGAGTTGGCTGATCCACCGTTTTCATGCATTGACATTTTGGGAATGGCAATGGAGGTGGCATCATATCTGGTTTTACGTACTTTGGCTCCTCTTTCTCCTCGGGTTTCTTTTTATGCTCTTCAACGTTATTGCCCTTTTCTATTGTTGCAGTAGATGTTTCATCCTTTTCAAGTGTTGAAGGATTAGGTTGATCTACCGTTTTCTTGTGTTGACGTTGTGGAAACGGCAAAGGAGGTGACCTCGGGGCTGGTTTTACATATTTTAGCTCCTCTTCCGCCTCGAGCTTTTCCTTAAGCTTGTTAAACCGTTTCCACGACTGTGATAGATGCTATACCTGTTTCACATGTCTTAGGTAAATTTCGTTGACATGCTCACGAGGATTTGTTTTTTATCTTCCCGGTAGAACTCCTTGCGGTGTGGAGGAATTTGCAGCAAGTTGTGCAATTTGATTATCTAAGATCTTTAGGTGCATTTCAAGTTCCATAACTTAGGGGTGCGTCCATGGCTGAAAGTTCTGGTTTCTTTGCATCACTTGCGACTGAAAATTTCCAAATAGATGTTGCGCATTCAACACACCGTCGGAGTTCCTATACGGGAAGTTTGGATGATCTCTCCATCTAGGGTTGTATGTGTTACCGAAAGGATGATTGTAACTCATGTGGTTCACTTCTTCATACCCCTGAAGCTCTTGTTCCCATGACTGTTCCGAGTAATGCGGACGGCGTGAGGTAGACAACATATGATAAATTCCGGAAATTTGATCTTTTACTTCAGTTATACCGGCATAGAAAGGATGTACCTCATTCATGTTACCTCGCAAAATAAAGAACACAAAATTCGAGTAAGCTCCGAGAGGTTTAAAAAAGTTTACTAAAAAAGAAAGAAAACAAAAGATGAAAATTTCCAAATAGATGTTGCGCATTCAACACACCGTCGGAGTTCCTATACGGGAAGTTTGGATGATCTCTCCATCTAGGGTTGTATGTGTTACCGAAAGGATGATTGTAACTCATGTGGTTCACTTCTTCATACCCCTGAAGTTCTTGTTCCCATGACTGTTCCGAGTAATGCGGACGGCGTGAGGTAGACAACATATGATAAATTCCGGAAATTTGATCTTTTACTTCAGTTATACCGGCATACAAAGGATGTACCTCATTCATGTTACCTCGCAAAATAAAGAACACAAAATTCGAGTAAGCTCCGAGAGGTTTAAAAAAGTTTACTAAAAAAGAAAGAAAACAAAAGAAAAAAATACGAAAAATAAATAAAGACTCCGGAAAGGACTATATCCTAATTCAAAAGTATCCTAACTATAAAGCCGTAATCAATTCCCCGGCAACGGCGCCAAAAACTTGATGTGGTTAATCTCAAGGAATAAAATACCTAGACTAACGCTTCCGCAAGAATACGGATCGTGTAGTACCAGGGTCGAACACAAGGAATTGATGCAACTCTAAAGCTAGTAACTAATGAATAGCACGGTAAAAATCAATGAGTGTTTGGAATGAAAATAAAACTAAACTAACTAATTAACAATTTAAATTCAATTAACTAAATACCACATGTTTCGAGAGATGCACGATGATGCAATGAAGTTCTAACATGATCATTAGTCTTAAATATTATCACGAGTTTAGGGAATTCAAGCTCTAATATGGGAACTGGCTGGCGTAGACTTGTCAACTACCTAGCGTGCGTACTACCAATCTTCTGATTGCGTAATCTCATCCACTATACGCATTAAGACCACTATCCTAATCCCTAAATTCAGTCAATCGACTTGGCATAGATTCTAAATTGATTAAATCCCAAATCATGGCTAAGTTCCAAAGTTAATCATGTGACGTAGATTTATTAGACTTCTACAGTCATTCATTCAAGTGGCGTGCAAGAATGAAAGCAATAAAAACAACCAATCATTCTGAAAAACGATTAAATACCAAAATCATTCAGTCAAGTGGCGTACAAGAATGAAAGCATAAAGAACAAGACTTCGTTACATATCGGTAAAGCTCTCTAACCTATGGCTATGGACCTACTCGGACATGAACTTAGAAAACGACACACAAAAGAAAACTATCTTCAACATGGATAAAGAACAAGATTACTCCCTATTCTAATATCGATGTCTTCAACAGCTCCTCCGCGCTGCGGCTTCGTCGCCCCGTCCTTGTCCTCATGTGTGTTCTACTCTCTCTCTTGTTCTCTCGTGTATATTGTGTGTGGGATTTTGTGTGATGGTCTGTCCGAATTTCTTTGCCCTCTTGAACCCTACGTCCTCTTTCATTTCTTTCTTTTTCTCCTTCTTTTCCTCTTTGGCCGAATCTAAGCTGTCTAGCCCATTCTTTTTCGTCCTCCTTTCCTCTTTCGCTTGATTTTTTTCGGTTTCTATTTTCTTCAGCAGCTTGTTTATCCTTTTCCTCTTTTGCAGCAACGGTTTCCTTCTCTTTTCTATCCATTCCTCTTTGGTTGGCTACCTTCTTTCTCTTTTCCATGCATTTCCATTTATTGTTCCAGCAGCCATTTCCATTTTTTATCTCCAACGGTCGCGGTTTCCAATTCTCGTGTAGGAGGCTATCTTTCCATTTTTGGGTTAGCGGTTGGAAGTTTACATTTTTTTCCATGCTTCTATGTTATGTAAACCATGTTTCTTTTTCATGTTCCAACTGTGCTCTTCTTATTTTTGCTCCAGCCACCGAAAGTTTCCATTTTGTAAGCGGCCATTGTTTCCAGTTTTGTAAGCGGCCATTGTTTACATTTCTCTTCTCTGATTTATGATTCTTTGGATGATGACCGTGCATAGCTGATAGGAGAGTGGTTTTGCTTAGTTTGCTTCATTTACTCGTGTTAATATCCCGATATTTCGTTTCCTGCAATAACACGAGAAACCGATGAAAGAGGACCAAGTGATGCTTAATGCTCGGTAAACTAACTATGAAAATGTACTAAAATACTATAACAAAATAGACGTTATCAAGTTGTGATCCTCGTGAGTATCTATTACTCAATGAAGGGGAACCATATATTTTTTATGAAGTTCTAAAAAATGAACACACATATGACTTGTTCAAGGCCATGAATGTTAGATTCATTGTATAAGAATCACACGTTTGAGTTTGTGAAGTTGCCTAAGGATATACGGGCACTGCATAACAAATGGATTTTTAGGGTTAAGCATGAAGATTGCAGTTTACATCCACGATTCAAGGCTAGATTGGTTGCTAAAGGCTTCAATTAGAAGAAAGGAATTGACCATGAAATATTTTCTCTACTGGTGAAAGGTCTTCTATGCATAGAGGTGGAGAAAATGGATATGAATACGACTTTCTTTCATGGTAATTTGGAGGAACATATTTACATGGTACAACCAGAATACTTTGTAAAGAAGGGCAAAGAGGATATGTGTGCCGCTAGAAGAAAAGTCTTTATGGGTTGAAGCAAGCATCAAGAAACTGGTATAAGAAGTTTTGAGTCAATTATGGGGGAGCATGGTTACCATAAAGCTACTCTGATGATGATTTTATTATCTTGTTAAAGTCTTTATGGGTTGAAGCAAGCATCAAGAAACTGGTATAAGAAGTTTTGAGTCAATTATGGGAGAGCATGGTTACCATAAAGCTACTCTGATGATGATTTTATTATCTTGTTGGATGATATGTTGAGTGTATACAAGAACATGGGGAGGATAAATGAGTTGAAGAAGCAATCTGGTCAGTTCTTTGCTATAAAGGATTTGGGATCGACAAAGCAAATTCTTGGGATAAGAATTACTTGGAACAAAAGTTGAAAGATGTTGCATCTATTGCAGTAGAAGTACATCGAGAAATACTTCAACGATTCCATATGGAGAAATCTAAAGCTATGAGTTCACCTCTTCCTTTACACTTTAGATTGTCCACTCAACAATGTCCGAGCATAAAATCAAAGAAGGAGGACATGAGTTGTCTTCTGTATGCCTCTGCAGTGGATAGTTTGATGTATGCTATTGTTTGTACACGGCCAAATATTGCTTACATCGTTGGTACTGTTAGTCATTTTCTTTCTAATCATAGAAAAGAACACTGGAAAGCAGTGGAGTGGATTTTGAGATATCTTCGTGGCACTTTCGATTTACGTTTGGAGGTGAAAAAACTTTGTTGATTTATTAGGCTTATGCCGATATAGCCACAAACATTGATTCTCGAAGATCTGCATTGGGTTACTTGGTAACGTTCGCATGTAAAGATGTGGTTTGGCAATCAAAATTGCATAAATGTGTAGTACTTTCTACCAATGAGGTTGAGTTCATTGATGAACTAAAGCTTGTAAAGAGTTGTGGATGAAGAAGTTCCTTTCAGAGCTTTGTTTCAAGCAAGATAGGTATGTGTTGATGTATGATAGTCAAAGTTCCATTCATCTTAGAAAGAATTCATCGTTTCACTCGAGGTTGAAACACATTAATGTTAGATATCATTGGATACGATACATTTTGGATTCAAAGGAGGTTGAACTTGAGAAAGTACACACCGATGATAATTGGAATGATATGATGACTAAGGCAGTGCCTAAAATTGAGCTTGAAACTTGTAGGCGAATCGCCAGAATGACGGTTTTATCTCAATATTCGGAAGAGGCAGATTTGTTGGTTTTCCTCAAATGTGAGGAAACCAATGGTTTTGTTTGGCTTAAGTAAACCAAATCAAATATTGAAAATCAAAATAATTGATCGAGTGGATTGATGAATATATTAATGATATGACACATTATTGGTCAATATAGAAAAGAGGGAAGCAAGATAACGAGGTTTTTTGAGTGAGAAGCGAGAGAAAAACTAGAGTGAACGGTTTCCATGAAACTAAGGATCGACCAGTTGATCTTTGTCTGATCGGAGCAAACTTTGGAGAGCAACACGCCAACTTATTTTCTAACTTCTGACTGGTGGAAATGTGGTTTTACCGGTCAAATTTTGCGAAACAGAGTTTTTGGTGAAGTTGTTCGTACAAGTGTTACAGCGGACGGGTTTGTGTGATCAGATCTTGTTCCTGGTGAGATCGCACGGTTGATTCTTTTCCAATTGAGCTGAAATTTTTGTATGCTTATTCCTGACTCTTATATCTTGGATTTGTACAGTGTAAATTTAAATTGGTTACCAGAATCACAAGATAAGAGTGTTGGTTTTGTGCCTAAGTTTGGAGTTCGTTGTTGGGTTCTCTCTTGTGTATAAAGATTGGCATATGGAGTTTATGTTCTAAGATCTCGGTGTTGTACCTCTTATATACAGAAGAGAGTTGTGTAGAAATTGTAACCTAAAAACCATTGGTGATAACGTCTAATTTGTTCTAGTATTTTCATCTATTTCTATTGTTAGTTTTATTACAATTTTGGATTCACCCGAATTATTAAGTGCAATTTTCTCTTGTTCTAGCATTTTCTCGTGTTTTGCAGGGAATGAAGATATCAGGATACAAACACGAGGAAATACCACAAAACCAAGAAAAACCACTTTCGGTTCAACTGTACATGGTCAGCACCCAAGACTCCTTCATTCCACCGCAATGGAAACACACACTGGCACACAAATATGGGAATCGTAAGCCTTTGCCTACAAGAAATGGAAATAGACGCTGGAAGAAGAATGGAAACACATGGCCGTCTACAAGAAAAGGAAACCAAGCCGCCTGCTGCACAGTAATGGAAACACACATGGCTGGAAGAAGAATGGAAACACACACACACACTATTGAAGAACATGGAAACCAGCCGACTAAAGGAAGAAGCAAGAAAAGGAAAGCAGTGAAAAAAGGAGAGGAAGGAGAAGCTCGGATTCTCCCATAAAAAAGGGAGCTAAAGGCCGAAGGCAAGGGGGACTGGAAGAGGACGGTTTGGAGCTGAAGAAGAGAAGGCAAGATATGTTTTTGTTTTGTTTTATGTTTAGCGTGTAGTTGCGTAGCTACGGGTTAGAGTTTTGCCAATATGTAATGAAGGCTTGTGCTTAGTGCTCGGTTATAGTGTTTGATCGTTTTCAGATTGATTGGCTGTTCTTAATGCTTTTGTTCTTGTACGCCACTTAAATGAATGATTATAAAAGTCTGATTGCATTGAAAGGTGGATCATATTTTGGACCCTAGCCATGATTTGGGGTCTTAATCGATTTAGAACCTTGACCGGTCGATCGATTGAACTCAGGAATTAGGATAGCGGTCTTGATGCATTTAGCGTGTGAGACTACACAGTTGGAAGTTTGGTAATACACATGCTAGATAGTGGGATTAGTCTACGTTAGTTAGTCCCTAGGGTAGAGGGTCGATCGATTGAACTCAGGAATTAGGATAGCGGTCTTGATGCATTTAGCGTGTGAGACTACATAGTTGGAAGCTTGGTAATACACATGCTAGATAGTGGGATTAGTCTACGTTAGTTAGTCCCTAGGGTAGAACTTGAATTCCCTGAATCCGTGATAATATCTATAACAGTGATCTTTGTTAGTACTTCATTACATTATTGTGTATCTCTCGAAACGTATGGTGTTTAGTTTATGGAATTTATCTCATTTAATTAGTTTAGTCATTACTTTGCATTCACTTATTGATTTGTTACTCGTCCTATTCATTAGTTTAATAACTCTACAGTTGCATCGGTTCCCTAGTGTTCGACCCTGGTACTACACAATCCGTATTCTTGTGAAAACGTTAGTCCAGGTATTTTATTACTTAAGATTAACCGCATTAGTTGGTCGTGCCGAGGAAGATGAAGGTGCGAATATTCAAAATGTGCATCGATCATCGGTAAGACCTCAAACTCCAATCTGATTGTGCATTCCGTTTTGAGTGTTAAGTTTTTTGTCGAGTTAGTCAGAAAAGCGACGCTATGCCTTAGTGGGATTTGATAATGGGTTAATTGATAAGGAGTTACTCTCTAACACTTGATTCAATTAATTGATAATGGGTCAAGTGTTAGAGAGTAACTCTTATGATGTGTTACACGCTCATATCAATTAAAAAACCTGTATACACACTAAATTTTTCATGAAGTTTATGCAACTCTCCTCTCAAATTGACTTCTTTATGGAGATACAAAATAGTTGCACAGTATACCTCAATATTTTATGAGATACTTCGACTTAAAGGCTCAAGCAATCCCCCAAATACTCTACTCAGTCTAAAGTTCAAAATCTAAAGTCAATCGCTGCACACTTCGCGTGTGAAGGTCACCGCTCCTTACAATGAAAATGATTGAAGATGGTGGGGTTCTTGATATTTGAAGATTAAATGATTCCTTCATAACCACACTATTCACACAGACCAATTCAACAAACACAAAGAACAAGCTATTGATCAAGAAACAGCACTTTAACTAAACATAGCAGAACAAAAGAAATAGAATCATAAACCGAGAAATCCCACAAACTTCGTTCACATCAAAACTTCTAAAATAATCTTAAATTTGTTTCAGTTAATAATGAATGTCATAACAAATCTCAAACAATATAATTCCGTATAAAGGAAGAAAGTAATACAAACATGAGGAAAGAAAAGCAAAACTAAAGTTCATCTGATTAAACAAATTGAGAGCTGTGTTCCTTCAACTGTGCTTTTCGTCTAAGTTTTTGCCAATGTTCAAGAATATGCTCTGGATATTTATGGACAAACTTTTTCACGAAAGCTTCCTCGCTTATTTGTAGAGCAGCTAAGTAAGTGGAGATCGTAGGAGACCTATCTTCTAGAATGCCCGTCGAGGACAATAGAGCGATGACTGAACATCTTGGGATGATCCTGTCCTCGATGCTGAAGAAAATGATATTCGGGTACTTTGCAATATCTGAAGAGCTCAAACTGAATCTATTCACAAATATATCCATCCCTTTATCTATCTTCTCCTCTGATATACACATGATGAAAGGCTGTTTCTTGAAAGCCAAGAGAAAATCATCACTCGACCAACCCCATTTTGTATAAAGCTCAAGTTTCTGGTCCCAATTTGACTCACTGATCTGTCGAATAGCCTTGATAGCATAGACAATCATGGGGTTTGAAGGTTCGACCCCGAGACTCTTTGCTTTCCTCAACACTTCCTTGAATTTAGAAGAGGAAATGGAAAATGTAGCTGGAGAATACACCATCAATTTTGAAATGGAAGCACTGCTAAATCCATGTCCTTTGAGGAAAGCAATTTTTGCAGCCAAATTATTTTCAAGTTCCATGTTTAAGATACGCGACGAACGTTTAATGCTCTTAGAAACTAAAATATCCTCTTTAAGAAGGGTTTTGATGAATTCGTAGTTTGGGATTAGGTGGTTCTTCAAACTGGAAGCAAGCAGTCTAGGGTTTGCCGTAACAACTCTAGCAACATCGTCTTCGGAACCCAGGATAGACCGGAAAAATCGAAGCTTTTGAGAAAGTTTCTCCTCATTCATTGAATATACTCGATAGGACTTTGAAACTTTGGTAATTTGGTTAGGAGTGAATCCGTACCTGTGGAGCAACCCTTGGACTAATTCGGCTTTCAATGCATCATGATTTTGCTCATTACGATCTTTGCCATCTCCAACAGAAGAAAAATCTCTTGCATACAAAAAACCCGAAACCCGAAACGCAAAACCAAAATTTCTCCGGTACGAAGAAGAGTCAAAAACCCTTTTCCCGATTGAAAATACAGCCATGAAGGATAACGGGAGATAGAAATCTGCGCGAGAACTTTCGAGCTTTACGTCGATTCTTCGTGAAAGCCTCGTTCAAAAAGGGTATGCAGGTCCCATCACTGTGTTTGAGACTGCCAGAAGAAATTTAGGGTATCTCTGCGGCGGCACGAGGAGGGTCTTTTAAGAATGTGTTGCAAATGGCTGTCTTGGGTATAAATTGGATCCGAATTGTATAAATGACTTTTTATTTGGAAATGTGTAATTATTTACGTGGTAGTAGGCACGAGGAGGGTCTTTTAAGAATGTGTTGCAAATGGCTGTCTTGGGTATAAATTGGATCCGAATTGTATAAATGACTTTTTATTTGGAAATGTGCAATTATTTACGTGGTAGTAATTGATCATCTCGTTTTCATATGTATTTCTTGCACGATTTAGGAGACGTTTTTGATACATATGTGATGTTTTACGTATGATTCCGTATCTGTTTTACTTGCTTTCGTGCTTCTCATGTTCTTACAGGTTTTTACGCGTATTTGGACCATTTTGGAGCTAAAGGAACATGCACAGGACGCGCACGAACTGCCCTAGCCGCACCCGAGCGGGTACAGTCACTACCCGAGCGGGTAGCGGCCCGAAACTGCTCAAAACTTAAGTAAACTTAACTTAAAACATAAGGGAACTCGTGGGGCAATTTAGGCAACAATTGGACTGACTTAGGAGGCTTAAAAGGAGGCAAAAAGACGCCGTTACAGCAAGCATACAGAGGAGAACAATTCAGCGAAGTTAGAGCAGATTCTTGCGAGGAGATAAGCGAGGAGCATTGGAGATCAAGCAGCACCACTTCGGTTTTGTTTGGTTTTTATGTTCCTTAGACTTTCTACTATGTTTATGTTTCTTTACAGACGCATGAGCGAGTAGTTTGTTTGTTCTAGGAGAAGGGATTAGCCCTTGGCTATCTCGAGACCTCTTTTGATCTATTTTGAATGCATCTTCCCGTTTTAGTTCATCTATTCTTTATCTGAGTGCTTTAATTTACTTGTGTTTGCGCTGATCACGTAGATGCATGTGTTAGGGATTAGGAGAAGGACCGAAAGGAGAATTCTAGTCCTATAAAGTCAGGTTTAGAACAACCGAGGTTAGGCCACGAAAGTAGGGTAACAACAGTTGAGGGTGAACGGGTGAATCATAGAGTTTATGGGTTTAGTTCATGGTGTCAGCCACGAAAGTAGGGGGCATCTTGTCTAGATCACGTGTCTATGCCTTGAGAGAGGGTAGATATCATGTTAGGATCGTCCGCCTTAGATAGCTTTAATCGGGATTGCATGATAGATAGGTTGATCGTTGGTTTCGGTAGTCTTGTGGTGAAACCGGTTTCCTAGGACGTTTATCTCATCGTTAGAACCCAAGTAGTTTAGTTACTTTCAGTATTTCATTCCTTATTCACCTTCTTTCGTTAGCAAGTTTGATTCGTAGTTCGGGTTTAGGTAGTGTTGCGTAGTCTCTGTGGGATCGACACCTAAAATACTACACACGTGTCGTGCACTTGCGGGTAGATTAGGTTATATTTAACTCTGATACGCATCAGTAATAGAAAAGCTAACTTCAAAAATACATTTGAAGATTTATGTGAATCGTATTCGTATTGGATTATAGAATCATATTAGGCCACAAAATATGATCGGATTGTACCGTCACATTAGTTCGCATAGTCGTATTGGGTTACAAAGTCTCATCGACTCACACGATCACATTGTATCACATAAATCATGAAACACATAGTCGCAGTGGATTACAAAATATCATATAAGAATTTATCATCTTTTTATGTTTTTCTTATAGGTATAATCAATTCAATGGATGATAAAATCACACTGATTTATGTTTTATATGATGGTATATAGAAAAAAAATATAAATGAATACCCTTGCAACCACAACTCGTCCCTCTTCTCATTCATGTTGCTTCTTGTTCTTGTTGTCTTTATTATTCTCCAACAATCTTTCTTCATATACCCTTTTTGGGACAATAGTGACACTCTATATTCGCAAGTTTATTCGATTTGCTTCTACACTTCTTCTTTTCATTCAGATTTTTATTCTAACTCCCCCCACTTTGAGTGGATAACAAGAACATATGAACCCGAGGAATCACCTTGTGATTTTCTTCATGTTTCCTAATTCAAGATAATATTCTCGGCATATCCCATGGAGATAACACCATCTGGAGCTAAATTAGATAAAGATATCCCAAACTTTTCCCATGAATCTAGAAATGTACCAAGAAACCATAAACTCTAAAACTCATCATCAAAGGTTATCCCACTACCAAACAAATAATTCAACAAACATTGATATACACATTCAAATGATATATCACCGAAAACCTTTAGAGTACTTCATATCAACCAACTTCTTGATCAGATATAGCTTGTGATTTCCAATATTCCGAGCATACAATTTTTCAAGCTTATTATACAAAGAACAAGCACTTGCCCTTCAAAACATTATCAACACACAAACATGTCTATGAAGCAAA
>CM071871.1:7796117-7826582 GCA_036759665.1 Gynandropsis gynandra
TTTACCGAGCATTAAGCATCATTTTGTCCTCTTCTAACGTTTTCTCGTGTTATTGCAGGAAATAAAATATCGGGATACAAACATGAGTAAGAGAAGTAAAACTAAGTAAAACCACTCTCCTATCAGATATGCACGGTCAGCATCCAAAGAATCATAAACCGTAAAAGAGATATGGAAGCAATGGTCGCGTACAAAATGGAAACAATGGTCGCTTACAAAAATGGAAACAATGACCGCTTACCAAAATGGAAATTGCTGGCCTTTCAAACAAAATGGAAATGTGTTGGCTGCCAACGCAAAATGGAAGCATGGCTAGAGATGAGGAATGGAAATAAGTAGCCGCAGCCTACACGAAATAGAAACCAGCCGCTGGCCTTCAAAAATGGAAACTCACGGCCAAAGCTAAATGGAAGTAAGTGGCTGGAACAAAAATGGAAACTTTTGGTAGCTGGAACAAAAATAAGAAGAGCACGGTTGGAAAATAAAAAGGAAATATGGTTTACATAAAATAAAAGCAAGTTGCTGAAACAAAAAGTAAACTTCCAACCGCCTACATCAAAAATGGAAAGATAGTCATCTACACAAGAATTGGAAATTGTCTCCGTTGGAGATAGAAAATTGAAATAGCTACTGGAACAATAAATGGAAACGCATTGACAAGAGAAAGAAGGCAGTCAACCAAAGCGTAAAGGATAGAAAAGAGAAGGAAACCGTTGCTACACAAGAGGAAAAGGAAAAACAAGCTGCTGAAGAAAATGGAAACTGAGAAAAAGGAAACGAGTAGTGAAGAGTAAAGGAGGATTAAAAGGAAAGGGTTGTAGAGCTTAGATTCGGCCAAATAGAAAAGAATGAGAAAAGGAAAGAAAGGAGGAAAGAGGAAGAAGGGGTCAAGAGGAAAGAGGACGAAGGGATCAAGAGGAAAGCTGAATTTTCGGACAGAACACACACACACCACACAACACACACACGTAGAGAGAGTAAAGAGAGAGGAACGCATACGAGGATAGAAACGGGGTGACAAACTAGGAGTGTGGAGGAGCTATTGAAGACATCGGTAATAGAATAGGGAGGGATCTCGTTTTTTATCCATGTTGAATATAGTTATCTTTCATGTTTTGATTTCTAAGTCCATGTCCGAGTACATCCATAGCCACGGGTTAGAGAGCATTGCCGATATGTAATGAATTTTTGTTCTTAATGCTTGGTTATAATATTAATTGTTCTGTTTGTTCGTAATGCTTTTATTCTTGTTGTTAGATTGAATGAATGTTTATAAAAAATCTAATGGCGAGATGAATTGGATTTTGGAACGTAGCCATGATATGAAGTCTCAATTGATTTAGAACCTTGGCCAGTCGGTTAATTGAACTTAGGAATTAGGATAGCGATCTTAATGCATCTAGCAGGTGAGATTACGCAATTGGGAGATTGGTAGTACGCATGCTAGATAGTGGTTTTAGACATCGAGAGAGTCATTCCCTAGGAAAGAGCTTGAATTCCCCGAATACGTAATGATATCTATCACCTTGATCTTGTTAGCACTTCATTACATCATCATGCATCTCTCGAAACCTGTGGTATTTAGTTAATTGAATTTAATTCGTTCATTAGTTAGTTTAGCTTTATTTGCATTCCAAACACCTATTGATTTTAATCTTCCTATACATTAGTTTATTAGCTTTAGATTTGCATCAATATCTTGTGTTCGACCCTAGTATTATACGATCCGTATTCTTCCGGAAGCGTTAGTCTAGGTAATTGTTACTTTAGATTAACCACATTAGGATGCCCGTTGGAAATAATGTCACCTCAATGGACGCAATTAATTGACATGGCATTTGGTTTCACAACAGGCATTCGTTGTAATTTCCAACAGATGCTCGTTGGTAGGCAACAGACGATGTAATGACGGTACGTCTTCCTTTCAACGGGCATCCATTGGAAATTGGAACGAAAGCCCGTTGAGACACAAAATTGATGGTGTACGCGTAAGATAGCCATGATGATCGATTTCAATGGACACCTATTGCTAGGTTTGAATGGATGCCTGTTGAACGATCATCTATTGGCCACCTAAACCTTGTAATTGGGCATCTGTTTCCATTCCCAACAGATGTTTGTTGACAATTTGAAAACCTTGAAAATTTTCTAAGTATCAAATAGA
The DNA here is from genome assembly GCA_036759665.1 of Gynandropsis gynandra. Lineage (NCBI taxonomy): Eukaryota > Viridiplantae > Streptophyta > Magnoliopsida > Brassicales > Cleomaceae > Gynandropsis > Gynandropsis gynandra. Next base: position 7,798,282 of record CM071871.1, read on the forward strand.
ATTTAATTTTTCAACGGGTTTCTGTTGCAATGTCCACCGGATGCCCGTTGAAACTTGAATATATATTGTTAAAAAAATAATTTAAAAATGTTAGATAAAGTTAGATATTACAATTACATAATTCACATATCTTCTACGGTAGATTCTTTGATTGTCGAGTCTTCCTTCAATTTTTCATTGAGTTCATCGATGTGTTCATCTTCTGCATCTTCCAGTTCAACGTCTTCATAATCTCGTATGTAATCTCCATCTATGTCAGTTCTTGCGAGAATCTCCTCCCGATTATCTGTATTAATTAATCGTATAGGCTTAGGGTGATCAGTTTGCAATGGATCTTCTTTTTCATTTGTGTTGATAACTCCTTGTGGCTTGTTCTTTACTACAGCCCACCATTCATCTCTTCAATGTTTCAATGTTGTTGGATATTGAAAGTAACATACATGATCTACTTGATCTATTATGATGAATGGATCATACTCACCATATTGTCGTGCCGAATTGATGTCGATTCCTTCCCATCGTGTTTAATCGTTCGTAAAGGATTTGCATTTTGGTTTGCATGCACGGTACCTCTTGTTTTTTGTACCACATTGTTTCGAAAATGTTTTTTTTTTAAATTATGTCCACGGGGAAGAAATCTTCTATGACAAACAAACCAATATGGTTTCTTCCCATGTACTAGTCGAAATAAATATGTATCCTCCATACAATATGGACATGCCAATCTCTCGTGCATGCTCCATCCAGATAATATTCCATAAGCAGGAACGTCGCTAATAGTCCACAATAAGACCGCTTTCAATGTAAGATTTTTCTTTGTACTCGCATCATAAGCAATAATTCCATCGTTCTACAAATGTCTTAATTCATGAAATAAGGGCTGCAAAAAGATGTCGAAACTTTTCTTCGGATGTTCTGGTCCTAAAATCAGCAACATCAGAAATATTACTTCTCTTTTCAGACACATAACGGGAGGTAAATTATACAAAGACAAAATCACCGGCCACAGAAAATATAGACTTCATGATTATCCATATAAACTAAAACCATCGATGTATAAGCAAAGATAAACATTTCTCATTTCATACGTGAACTCAAGAAATATTTCATTGAAATCTTTCCAAGCCTTACCATCCGATGGATGTTGCATTAACCCTTCGCTCGTCGAGTGATCTGCGTGCCATCTCATTGTCGCAACGGTTTTTTCGATTCACATAACCTTCTCAACCTATTTGCTACGGGCATATAGAACATTTTTTTGTACGGTACATTTTTACGTGAAGATGTTTTCTTTCGACGAGCTCTGCTTGTACCGCAAGATTTACATTCTATCAAGTCTTTATCATTTTCCCAAAACAACATGCAACTATTCCTACAAACATCAATTTTCTCGATTTCGATCAATAAATAGCGAATCTTTCAACGGGCATCCGTTGGTCCCATCAACGGATGCCCGTTGAAACAAACCGTTGAAATATTCCATTCGTTAATAATCGCAACGGAATTCCGTTGCACTTGGAAACGGACGTCCGTTGGAAAAAATTGTGGTTTTCAACAAGGTTTCAATGAATCAATGCAACATATGGTATTCGTTGCTTGTTTGTTGACAAATGCAACAGATTGCAACGGATCTGTGACCATTGATCATTTTCGGGCATCCGTTGGAAACCTTATCAACGACGGATCTGTTGATCCTTCCATTAATAACTCGTTGTTTTCTTGTAGTGTATGAGCTTGGACGTTGCAATTGATTTGCGGATGAAAGGGTAAAAACAATATGGTGTTTTGTGTTGGGTGGATGGAATCAATAACACCAGGAGTATCCTAGTATTAGCCAAAAAAGGGACAAATGGGCATGTAAAGATTGAAACCCTGAAATGGAGGCATGCAAACAACGATGGAGCTTGACATCAGAGAATTTACCTTTTTCCTACCTCTTCCTCCGTGGCAACACTATCATTGTATGGTTGAAGAAATCGTCATCACCTATCGCTCTCTTTTCATCGATTTCGCGGTCATTACTCAGTGTTGAGTCGCCTCCAAGACCTTGAACTTGCTTCCCATTCTAGCTTCCATTGTTGACTTCCCTCTTCAAGGAATAGACATAGGTTCACCCTCTCCATCAGTTCGCCGCTCGACCTTATCCTCCGTGGTAGAAGCAGTCCAATGCATCACCTCGCTCTAAGTGCCAAAAACCAAAAAATTACCTCATTGTTACTAAGAAACCAACAAATCAATAAAGCGCAGACTCTAAGAAAAGGAAAAATAATAGAAAAGGATCGCTAAACCAAAAAATTACCTCGACCTTATCCTTCACGATAGAAGCACCAAAGTCTTCGTTTTTTTTTTGTCGCCTCAACTATCTGGAGATCTGATCCCAGATCTCTCGCCAGAGATATCCTCCGGTGAGTGGTTGTGAGAAACAGGAAAATAACAAATGACGGAGCGATTTCATCGTTGTGACATTGGAAATGTCAAGTACGTAGTGGGGTAGTCTTTGGCCGATAAGACCGATAAGGTTTGACCTTTCCGTTCCTCTCACCGTGAGGACCAAGTGAATCTTAGAAGAGCAGGCATTGATAGGTTACACAGATACAGTGTATGAAGAAGAATACCAAATATAGTGTATCAGAAGTGCATTGGAAATAAGAGTAATACACCGGAGAAGAAGGAGAAACGTCGAGAGAGGGTTCTAGATCCAAGGAATTGGAAGATAGAATGTGAAGGTCTAAAATTTTCCTTTTGGTGTGAATACGATGTTTGGGTGTTTTTTTCTTCGCTTTGCTGACGTGGCAACACCAAATGAGCGAATATAATAGATTTTCACTTTCCTCTTATTATTTTAATTTTTTCGTACTTAATCAATTTAATTATAATTTATTTTTTTAACTTATAAATGAATACAACATATATCATTTATAGACACGTAAATATACTTATAAATGAGCATATATCTCTTCTTCTAAAAACAATTACATGTAGTTTATCTCTTCTTCTTAAACTTTTTATCTATAGTTTATTTTGTATTCAGCTTATAACAAAAAATGATTTAGAATTTAAAATATATATATATATTCCATAAAAACGAAATATTCAAGTCTCGAATTTTTAACAAAATAATTATTTAGAATTTATTATAAAATAAAAATAATTATGTGAATGTATTTTGAGTTTCTCCAACTCTTCATCTTTTCTATTTGCTCTCCCACTTTATCACTCTTTAATTCTATGAATCATGACTACCTTATCTCTTCATCTATTTGTTTTCTCTTTTCATCTACCTTGTAAGCCTATAAATAGAGGCAACTTCATTTGTGATGTATATTTGAGTAATCTTCTTGAATAAAGAATTCTCTTTCTCTACTTCTTGCCCTCTCCTCTTACATATTGTTTTACTTTATTTTGCAACATTATCAGCACAAAGGCTATGTTTTCAATCTTTGATATTTTTTCTCTAATCATTACAATTATATTATCTTTTTTTATTATATTTATTCTCTAATGGTAAGATCACTATAACTAAGTATGTTCTATAGTCACCATTTATGGATCTTATGTATCAGAAAAGTTATAGTTTGATCTGATATTTCACATTATTTTATTCATATTTTTTCTTTTATTCATATAGTTCATCATGTTAAACCTTTTCAAACTCGAGTTTGAGGCTCTTGACATTACCGGCAAAAGTTATTTGTTATAGGTGTTGGATGCGGAGATCCACTTGGATGCAAAAGGTCTCAAAGAGACAATTGGTATTTCGAATCAATCATCCAATTAAGATAAGGCAAAAGCCATGATATTTCTTTGACGGATTGAAAATCGAATACCTCATGGTCAAAGATCCTGCAGATCTTTGGAAATCGTTAAAAGAGAGGTGTGATCATCAAAAAACCGTGATCCTTCCAAAAGCTCGTTATAATTGGATGCATCTACATTTCCAAGGTTTCAAAACTGTGAGCGAGTATAACTGGGCAATGTTTCGAATAAGTTCATAAATGAAATTATGTGGTGAAACCATCACTCATTCTGATATGATGGAAAAAATGTTATACATGTTTCATGCATCTAATGTGCTCTTGCAGCAACAATACCGTGAAAAAGGTTTTACAAAATACGGGGATCTAATCTCTTGTCTCCTTGCAATTGAGCAAAATACTGAATTATTGATAAAAAATCATAAATCTTGTCACACTGGTTCTGCTCCATTCTCTGAAATGAATGTCATAGAATTTAACTATTATCGTGGTTGTGGTCGTGTTCGTGGTCGCAGTCGTGGTCGTGGTCATGGTCGTGGACGAGGAAAAGGTAGAGATTATTCCCACAGTGGACTAAGCAAGTACAATGCTAAAAAGGAATTTCGAGAAAATAATGACGGAAGCAAGAATAAGAAAGAAAGTATTTGCCACCGATGTGGGATGCATGGACATTGGATGCGTACTTGTCATACTCCTAAGCATTTTGTAAACCTCTACCAAGAGTTATTGAAGAATGGAGGAAATGATGTTGAAGCTAATTTTGTTGTCGATGACTCCAAAAAGCTTATTGAAGGATTGGATGACTCTAACAAGTTTATGGAAGGCATAGATGATATGATGTCCCTTGACGTTGCTGATTTCCTTATCCATCGTGAAGATGGAAATGAGCAGAAGTGATCAAGAAGTTTATCATTTTCTATTTCAATATTATAAGTTATGTGTTTTTTTTTTTTTTGTGATGCTTTCCTTGTTCTAAGTTATGTTGAACTTTATTTCTCTTTCTCTTTATTAAATTTATGCAATAATATATAGTTCTTTAATCTAATGTCTATTTATTCGTGTTTATTTTTCATTTATATAGATTATGAATATGAATCAAATGAAGATCCAATATAAGGATTTATGTCTCACGGACAGTGCTACTACACATCATTCTTAAAGAAAAAAATATATTTCAAATTTAAGAAATGATCAAGCACATGTCAATACCATATCGGGCTCTAGAAGAGCAATTTTTATGATGCCAAAAGGCACAAAGTTTATCATTAACAATGCCTTACTTATATTCACCAAAGTCTTTGAGAAATTTGTTAAGTTTCAAGAATATTCGTATGAAGAGATATCACATTGAAACTATGAACGAAAAAGGCATTGAATACCTTTGTATTACCTCAACTATGATGAGTAAGAGGTGTGTGTTAGAAAAGTTACCCGCTTTCTCATCTGGTTTATATTACACATCTATTGAGATTATTGAAGAAAATTTACCTGATATTTCATGGTATTAATTGATGCATCAACGAGATGGTCACACGTGTGCTTATTATCATCTCGTAATTTAGGTTTTGCGAGATTACTTGCACAAATAATACAATTACAGGCACATTTTCTTTATCTTCCGATTAAAACACATCGTCTTGATAATCCTAGTGAATTCATGTCACAGGCTTTTGTGACTTATTGTATGCCGATTGGTATAAGAGTAGAACATCTTGTAGCTTATGTTCATACTCAAAATAGTCTAATAGAATCTTTTATTAAACGAATTCAATTGATTGCAAGACAAGTACTTATGAAATCAAATCTTTTTATTTGGGCTTGGGTCATGTTTTTTGCATGCAGCACAACTTATTCGCATTCCGCCAACTAGTTATTTGGGCTTGGGGTCATGTTTTTTTGCATGCAGCACAACTTATTCGCATTCCGCCAACTAGTTACCATGATAACTCCCCATTACATTTAGTTTATGGTAAGATTTGGGCTTGGGTCATGTTTTTTGCATGCAGCACAACTTATTCGCATTCCGCCAACTAGTTACCATGATAACTCCCCATTACATTTAGTTTATGGTAAGGAACCAAATATTTCTCATTTGAAAATTTTTTGGATGTGCGGTATATGTCCGAATTAATCCACCGCAACGAACAAAAATGGGACCTCAAAAGAGATTTGGGAATATATGTTGGGTATGAACCTTCGTCTATAATCAAACATATTGAACCAATGACAGGAGATGTTTTCACTACAAGATTTGCATATTGTCATTTTGATGAGTCATTATTCCCAATATTAGGGGAAGATAACAAACAGTGGGAGAAAGAGATATCATGGAAGGTATCATAATTGAAAAAATTAGATCCTCGAACAAAAGAAAGTGATTTAGAAGTTCAAAGGATAATTCATTTGTAAGGTATTGTGAATCAATTGACATACGTATTCACTGACCTAGAAAGAGTTACAAAATCTCACATTCCAGTTGTGAATGCTCCAGTTAGAATAAATGTCCCTGGAGGATAACCTATAATTTCTAGTGAGTCTAAGGCACGGCTAAAGCGTGGTTGACCACTTGGTTCCAAAGATAGACTTCCTCGAAAAATAAGTAGCAAATAATCATGATGGTCGAAACAATAGCGTATCTCTAGAAGAGATTGTTGATGTAATTAAAGATGAAGTAATTAGGTACCTGAAACCAATGAAAATGAAAAGATCTCAATTAACGATATCAATACAGGTAGAAGATAAAACCGAAAAGAAATAATTATCGATGATGGCACGAAATATAATAAAAGAAAATGAGGATCATGAACCTACATCTATAGAAGAGTGTAGAAATAGAAATTATTGGTCAATATGGAAGGAGGCAATCAAATTTGAATTAGACTCGTTTAACAAACGAGGAGTTTTTAGACCAATAGTCCAAACACTTGAAGGGATCAAACCAGTTGGAAATAAATGGGTATTCGTATGAAAACGAAATGAACAAAATGAGATTGTTCGATATAAAGCAAGACTGGTTGCTCAAGGTTTTATCCAAATTCCTAGTGTTGATTATGAAAAAACATATTCACATGTGGTGGATGCAATAACGTTTCGATATTTGATAAGTCGTGCAATGACTGAAAGACTTGAAATACGCCTCATGGATGTGGTCACGGCTTATTTGTATGGCTCGTTAGACCATGATATATATATCAAAATCCCTGAAGGATTTAAAATTCCAGAAGAATATAATAATTCTCGATAAATATACTCCATTAAATTAAACAATGCATTGGTCTGAAACAATCTAGACGGATGTGGTATAACCGTCTAAGTAAATATTTGATAAAATAAGGATATAAAAATGATCCTATATGTCCATGTGTATTCATAAAAGGTTCAAAATCAAAGTTTGTTATAATTGTGGTTTATGTTGATGATTTAAATGTGATCGGAACTCCAAAAGAGTTATCATAAGCTATGCATTGTTTAAAATATGAGTTTGAAATGAAAGGCCTTGGGAAAACAAAATTTTGTTTAGGTCTTCAAATTGAGCATCTGAAAGTTAGAATATTTTTGCATCAATCAACTTATATAGAAAAGGTACTTAGAAGGTTTTACATGGATAAATCACATCCTTTAAGTACTCCGACGGTAGTAAGGTCATTAGACATTAATAAAGATGTCTTTAGACTGCGTGAGAAAAATGAAGAATTACTTGGCCCTGAAGTATCATATCTTAGTGCTATTGGAGAACTGATGTATCTTGTTAATAATACACGTCCTGATATATCTTTTGCAGTAACTTTATTGGAAAGATATAGTTCCTCACCAACTCGAAGACACTGGAATGGTGTAAAACATATCTTTAGATATCTATGAGTGACCATAGATATGGGCTTATATTATTATAACTCATCAAAACAAATTTTGATTGGTTACGCAGATGTTGGATATTTGTCAGATCCTCATAAAGCTCGATCTCAATCTGGTATGTATTTACTTGTGAGGGAACCACAATCTCATGGCGTTCTATAAAACAAATATTGGTAGCCATTTCAACAAATCATGTAGAGATATTAGCAATTCACGAGGCAAGTTATGAATGTGTTTGGTTGAGATCAGTATCTTAATATATTAAGGAGTCATGTGGTCTTCCAATTGATAAAAATATCCCCACAATATTATTTGAGGATAATACTGCATGCATAACTCAAATAAAAGATGGTTACATTAAAGGTGACAAGACAAAACATATGTCACCTAATTTTTTCTTTACTGATCTTCAAACAAAATCGTGAAATATATCAACAAATACAGTCTAGTGAGAATCCAGCAGAATTATTCACTAAAGCACTACCTGCGAGATTATTTAAAAAATTGGTTTACTTAATCAGAATGTGTCGTTTGAAAGATATAAAATGATGATCTTATCAGGGGGAGAAAAGATATGCATTGCACTCTTTTTTACTTTATTAAGTTTTTCCTAATAGGTTTCTTAGTAAAGGTTTTCAACGAGACAACATATCATTAAGAGTATGTACTCTTTCTCCTTTGCTAGGGTTTTTTTCCTACGGGTTTACCTAATAAAAGGTTTTAATGAGGCATATTTTTTTTACTAAACAGACATTGAAGGGGAAATATTATAAAATAATAATAATTATGTGAATGTCTTTTGAATTTCTCTAACTCTTCATATTCTCTATTTACTCTCCCACTTTATCACTCTTTAATTCTATGAATTATGACTATCTTATATCTTCCTCTATTTTGTTTGGTTCTTTCTATTTTGTTTATCTTTTCATCTGCTTTGTAAGCCTATAAATAGAGGCAACTGCATTTGTGATGTATACTTGAGATATCTTCTTGAATAAAGAATTCTCTTCCTCTAGCCCTTGCTCTCTCCTATTATATATTGTTCTACTTTATTTTGCAACAGAATTTTAAAAAAAGATTATTTTCCATAAAAACAAAATATTCAAGTCTCAACAGAATAATTACTATGGGCGGAACAACTGAAAGATATAAAATGATGATCTTATCAGGGGGAGAAAAGATATGCATTGCACTCTTTTTTACTTTATTAAGTTTTTCCTAATAGGTTTCTTAGTAAAGGTTTTCAACGAGACAACATATCATTAAGAGTATGTACTCTTTCTCCTTTGCTAGGGTTTTTTTCCTACGGGTTTACCTAATAAAAGGTTTTAATGAGGCATATTTTTTTTACTAAACAGACATTGAAGGGGAAATATTATAAAATAATAATAATTATGTGAATGTCTTTTGAATTTCTCTAACTCTTCATATTCTCTATTTACTCTCCCACTTTATCACTCTTTAATTCTATGAATTATGACTATCTTATATCTTCCTCTACTTTGTTTGGTTCTTTCTATTTTGTTTATCTTTTCATCTGCTTTGTAAGCCTATAAATAGAGGCAACTGCATTTGTGATGTATACTTGAGATATCTTCTTGAATAAAGAATCTCTTCCTCTAGCTCTTGCTCTCTCCTATTATATATTGTTCTACTTTATTTTGCAACAGAATTTTAAAAACAGATTATTTTCCATAAAAACAAAATATTCAAGTCTCAACAGAATAATTACTATGGGCGGAACAATTACTTGTTCTATTGCCGCATAGTAGTCGAACGGTTTTGGACACGCTTTTCAATCATTTTTAATTTTTTTTATTTCTCGTGAACCAACAACTATAAATCTTATTATTTCTTCCTGACGTAAGGCTTGCCAAAGTAGCCGATTTAAGTGGAGAAATCTGGATTTAAGTGGAGCAGATGGTAATCCTTCATAAGGCGTAATTTGTCATAGTATTTTAATCCCTTCCTAGGTTTAGTTTTGTTATAATTTTTTACTTTACTGACATATTAAGCAGAATTGAGGCTTCTTCTATCATCTTTGCATGTTTTGCAGGAAACGAAGACATCGGACGCAAACACAAGCAAATGCGGGAAACCTACCTAAAATTCAGAACTGCACGACCAAACTATGTAATTTGCTCGACAGAGCATATCCAGCAGCACGACGGGGGTGAATGGAAGAAGAGAGCCTGGCCGAGCACATCCAGCATCACGATCGGGTGCTCCTAAAGTTTAGTGCCCGACCGAGCACCCTAAACAGCCTGATCGGGCTCACTAACAAGAAAACACCCCCGAATGTATTGCACGGCCCGGGCAACTCCATTGCCCGGGCGATCATCCTTTTGAAAACAGTTACCCAACCGAGCTGTTTGCTATGCTCGGTCGGGCGTAAAGGAAAACTGCCACACGAGAAAAAATGAAACGGGCGCGCTGCTCGAACGTAGAAGAAACCAACACGTTTTAAATAGAAGGGATACGGTTCTGAAGAAGGGGAGGAGGCGGTTGAAGCCTAAACGGGTGAATAGAGGATTTTGGGAAGCCGAAAAACTCGATTCAAAGCTGTTCTTGGAGAATAGGGAAGATGAAAACTTTATGTCTTTGCTTTTCTATGATTTTCGAGTAAACCTCCTTTCCATGGGTTAGGGGTGCTTTTGTAATGGATTGTTTGGATCTTAATGCTTGATTTCGGATTTGTTCTCTCAATTGGTTTGATGGGTTGTTCTTAATGTTTTCATCCTTGTTGATCACTTGTATGAATGAGTTTAGAGGTTTGTCTAGGCTGAGAAGTCAGATTTAAATATTGTCTAGGCTAAGAAGTCAGATTTTTCATATTTGTTTTTCTTTTCTTTATTTGAGTCAATTTTTTTACCTTGCGAAGCTCACTCGATCCTTATGTTTTGTGAAAGAACAAATGGCGGAACACGTCGACCCAAACGCACCACGCCTTTTTGCACCAGTAATGCAAGTTGCGTTGACCTATAGATCATACACGGTTCCTTGACACACGCAACATTTGTCATGTATCACTAGGAGGAACGCTTGCATCAAACTACAATCGGCATTCATTCAAATTCTTAGCAATGCAGCGTTCAGATGGAGACACGTCGCACATACTTCAAGATGCTATGCAACACCATCAGAGCCGGAGAAAGGGTTTCAGATGAAGATGTCATGACACGGTTCCAGAGTAAAGCTCAGCTTGCCAAAAATAAAATTAACACATTCATGCAAGGGCCAGCTGAGAGCTTATATGAAGCGTGGGAGTGGGAAAAAGGCTATCAAAACCTTTACCCACATCACGATATGAAACAAAGCTACCTCAGTCACAACTTTCTGCAAGGACTTATAGATAACACGAGGATATTGATCATATCCACTACTGGAGGTTCCTGAAGTAACCTCACATTTCCACAAATCGAGGACTTGATCGATCGAAAGACCGATGAAGGAAGCAATGCTGCAGGAGAATACAGCCGCAAAATTCTAGCAAAGGTGACCCATGTGAATGAGACGTACGCCTTATATGCCGACATAGTTGAAGTAAAAGATCAAGTCGCGGGGATTTACCATTTGTTGTCCGAATCACATCGTCCGCATTACTCGGAGAAATCATGGGAACAAGAAGTTTGGGGTTATGAGGAAGTGAACTATGTTTAGTAACAATCAGCCTTTGGGGAACACATACAACCCCGAATGGAGAGATCACCCAAACTTCTCATATAGGAACTCCGATGGTGCGTTGAATGCGCAACATCTATCGGGAAATTTTCAGCCGCAAGCGATGCAACGAAATCATAACTTCCAGCCAAGAATGCAGTCTCAAAATCAAGGGTATCCACCATGTACACCACCGCCGATTAACCCCGAAGTAGCCCCCGATATCACAGCCATGTTTGCTCGCCTCCTCCAAGAACAGCAAAATCTAAACAACCTTTTGATGGGGTGAAAACGGAGCAAGATAATGCCAAGAAGTAGATGGAGGGATTTCAAAAACATCTTAGGCATTTGGAAATTCAAGTCGCGCAATTAGCACAAGAAGCAGCATGTTTGCAAGGAATGCTACTGGGGAGACCAGAAGCGAACCTTCGTGAGCATGTCAACACCATTTATCGAAGGAGTGGTAAGACGGTGGATCAGCCCGCTCCTTCGACGTTTGAAAGGGGTGAAGCATCTATCACAACAGCGGAAAAGGCTGTTAACGAGCTTAAGGAGAAGCCCAAGGAGGAAGAGGAGCCAAAGTACGTAAAACCAGCCCTGAGGCTGCCTCCTTTGCCATTTTCACAACGTCAACGCAAGAAAACGTTAGATCAGCCCACTCCTTCAACATTTGAAAAGGATGAAACATCTATTACAGTAGCGGAAAAGGCTAGTGACGTTGACAAGCACGAGAAGAAAAAGGAGCCAAAGTATGTAAAACCCGATCCAAGGCCGCCTCCTTTGCCGTTTCCGCAACGTCAACGCAAGAAGAACTATGATGCTCAATTTGCTAAGTTTGCCGAGATGTTGAACAAAATGCACATCCCCATTCCATTCCACAAAGAGTTGAAGAAGATCCCTTCATACGCTAAGTTCTTGAAAGATGTGCTTCCGAACAAGTAGGACGTGGAGACAAAGACCGTAATGGTAACACATTCGATGCTGCAACCAAATTTATCAAACAAGATGCCCGATATAGGTATATTCGTGATCCCTTGTAAAAAAGTTTATTATGAAATTAACCATGCACTCATCGATGTCAAAGCAAGCTTAAGAATGCTACCATTGTCATTATACGAGAAATTGGATCTAAGGGGCATAATGGATCTTCAACCTACATGGATGGCACTCACCATGGCTGATCAAAGCCTGAGGATCCCCGAGGGCTTTCTGGAGGACGTATCACTACAAGTCGGAAATTTCTTCGTTACGGTCGACTTCGTTGTCTTAGACATGGAGGAAGATGAGAAAATCTTGATTATCCTCGGGAGTTCGTTTCTCAACACCGAAAAGACGATCATACATTGTGTTGAAGGAAGACTCACATTGAAGTTCGGCGACGAGGAAGTGAAGTTCAACTTGACCGACACACTTAAGCAGATGTGCATAATCGATTTGGTGTTCCACATCAATGTCTTAAAGAAATTAGCCGAGGAAGTCATTGAAGAATTTAGGAGTATGGATTCCTTAGAAATGGCTCTCTTAGAATATGGAGAACGATTATGTAAGGACCCAAAAGAGCTGATGGACGAAGGAAAGAAGAAGGAACCTCCGGACCAAGTGTTAAGCGTGGCCCGAGCACACATGAGCACGATCCGAGCAGACTTCCACGTGACCCGAGCGACATGCGACGCGGATCAGTACATAAACAATCTGGGGATGACGAGAAGCTACACCAAACACCCAACACCCAATTGGAGCATCAACAAGGCATCCAAGGTGAAGTTCAAAGAGACGAATGATGAAGTCGACATGGCCGACCAGACATCCCCACTACAACACAGAACGATCGGGCGAACTTCGAGCCCGACCCGTGCATTATCCTCAGAACGAAGTGGAAAAATATCAAGCCCACCCAAGCTGTACGCTAAGCACGACCGGGGTCTTTCTTTTGAGATCAACACAGCCGAGTTAATGAAAGACATGTCCACACCAATGGAATTTGCGAAGAGCCCAACCGATCCGTGTGATATACCTAATTGAGCATCCTATGCACGCGAGACGCTATGCACACGACGATAATGAGGACATCCACCTAATGAGTAGAGCATCTTGGTCAAGCTTGAGACCTTAAACAAGCGCTTCTCGGGAGGGAACCCGAGCTTTGTATCCTTTGTTATTTATTTTATTTTCAGAGTCGCACTATCTTTCTTTTCACGCGCATACACTGTACTAGCTGCCATCATACTCTCTCTTTTGGATTGTGTGATTCTTTTCCATAGATTCTCCACTTCGATATCATGCACAACAGAGAAGACGCATACAACATCTTGTTGCACCATCGACTCAGGACAGCAAGACTACACAAGGTGCCCACGCTCTAACTTTCTTTATCTTTTCCCGAGTCTTGGTATGTGAGTTCCTCTCTTAGGTTTTGAACATTGAGACGGTGTTTTGTTCAAGTCTGGGGGTACTCTTCGAGTGAAATGTTTGTGATTAGGATTAGATGCTAAGTTCTTCGTTTTATTTTAGCATTTATGTTATTTTCGTTAGGATTAGACGGACGGATATCTAGTATGATATTTTGAACTTTAGCCATCTCTGTACAACCATATCGAACCGGGTACAAAAAGCCTCTGAAAATACCTTAAGAGATCGATAAGTCTAGTAGTTATGCATGAATCCATGGCCTATAGTTGTATTCTGCCTACTAGGTTTCAGCCCCAAGTACTTATATCTCCGAGTATACCGTTCATTCTTTGATTTGCTTCTCTATTGTTATAATTCCACGTGTTTACACTCCACTATCAATAGAATAAGTTTCTAACTATTCAAGCCCAATATTGACATGAGTGCATCGATTTTGATGGTTCGGGTCTAAGTGGTGGGTCGAGGCTGTTTTTCTACGTCCTAAGGGTTAGAGTCAATGCATAATCCAATAGTTTAATAAAAAGAAAACAAATTTTTCAATGATGCAACCTCTTCGCTCTACTAAGGTTACAAGACCATATGAGTGTGCCAATCGGAAACCTGGGTCTAAGTAGAAAGCTGTCCCCTTCAACTCTGACGTCCAAGAAACCGAGCGTGAATTTTCAAAGAAAAAAATGTGTGGAAATCGAAAAAGAAGAAAAGAGAAAACGAAAAAGAAAATGGTTGTTTTAAGAAGGGTATCTCACGTGAGCATAAGAGAATAGGTATGGAGATCACTTGGATGTCGTCTAGGGGTTAGTCAAATGAACTCAGGTTATGTGTAGGAGGTCACTTGGATCACGGATCATAACTTTCGGTGGATAGAGGTCTGAACTAACTATGCCTAGGTCTATGTTCGTGTGACGCGTTGTTGTGCATGATGGCTGATTTTTCAAAATGCTTGTGCTAATATCCGGTTGTTATCTACCTCTCATTGTGCTTAATTATAGTTTTGCTCGGCGACGAGAAAAGGTTTAAGTCTTGGGGAGTTTGATAACATCTATTTTTTTAATAGTACTTTCATCCATTTTTATAGTTAGTTTCATCATTCATTTAGACTTTACCGAGCATTAAGCATAATTTAGCTCTCTTCTAGATTTTTCTCGTGTGTTTGTAGGAAATTAAGATATCGGACACTAACATGAGCAAACGCCACAAAACTAAACAAAAACCACTCTCCTATCAGCTATGCACGGTCAGCATCCAAGAATCATAAACCAAAGAAGAGAAATGGAAGCTAGACGGCTGGAACACAAATGGATACACGGCAAAAGAGAAATTGAAACTTGCTGGCCGCTGAAGCAAAATGGAAATATGGTGGTGATAACATGTAATCCGTCATAGTATTTTCATGATTCCTAGGTTTAGTTTTGATTAGATTTCTTGGATTTTATCGAGTTATTGAGTATATTCGAAGAATTCTTCTACGATTTCGTGTTTTGTGTAGGAAACGAAGACATATGAAGCAAACATGAGTGATTACGGCAAATCTACCCGAAAAAATGACCAAGTGATAAGAGGCAATACGTGCAGGGCCATGGAACCAAACGGAACACCCTAGCATCGAGAGAATGGAGCGAAAACAGCAAGATAACACAGCCCACTCGGGCTTGGAAGAGGCCACGCACGGGCTGCAACTCCAGCAAATTTTGCACGACTCAGGGAGCTAAGGAACACGCTCGGATTGGATGAAGAACATGACCCCGCGCAGCGTGGCTAAGTTGCCCGCGCGGGCTGCCATGACCAGAAAGAAAAGGACGGCACGGGCTGATGAAGAACCCTCTTAGGGTACCCATATTCCAAACGATTTGGGTTGTCCAGGTCGGTTCGGGTCGGTCCAGGTAACCCGGATTGCCCACCCCTACCATTGAAAATGCCCTCTGTGACTTAGGGGCTAGTGTAAGATGCAAAGGTACCTATTATTTTCGGAAGACCATTCCTCAACACCGCCAATGCCATTATCCGCGTAAGAGCAAGGAGATCCACGATGAAAATAGGAGAAGAGACGGTGGAATTTTGGTTGGATCAGAACCTCAAGAAACCATCCATTGTAGAGCTCGTATTCTCCGTCGATGTCTTGGATGAACCACTGGAAATAGCTCTAATGTCTAGCAAAAGAGGTGCCTATGCTGATCAAAATGAAGTTCATGGCTACCCACAAGTCTCGGGAACTTTGAAAGGGGAGAAAGGTGATGAAGTTGATGCATACCCGACCGAGCTACATGTCATGCCCGATCAACCTCACCACAACACAGCCCGATCGGGCAAGATTTATGCCTGACTCGTACAATGTGTTCGGCACAAAATGGGACAATTACAAGCCCGACCGGGCTGTTTATGATGCACGAGCGGGGGACCTCTTTTGAGAACAGCACGATCGGGCAGAACCTGAGCCCGACCCAAGCATTCCTCTTGGCATCAATTGAAAAGTCTACAGCCCGACTGGGCTATACAATCAGCACGATCGGGCGATAATCTTGGGATATAGCATGATAGAGCAAACACTATGCCCAGGCCGTGCACTTTCTTCGGGACAAAACTCCATGAATTAAAGCCCGATCGAGCTTAAGGTGGACATGGTCGGGCTGATTGAGTATGCAAGGATCCCGGATTGTTCAGTGTGATTTACCGGACCGAACAACACGATGCACACAGTGACGCACACGACGACGAAGACGCCCACGTCGATGATGATGAGTAGAGCATCTTGGTCAGGCTCGGGACCATAAACAAGCGCTTCTCGGGAGGCAACCCGAGCTTCCTATTTTTTTTATTTTATTTTTAGAACTTAATTCTTTTTCTTTCGCATGTATGTACCCTACCAGCTGCCATGTTGTATCGTACACTCTCTCTCTCTCTTGGATTTTGTGACCCATTTTCACGGGTTCTCAACTTTGATATCATGCACAATGGAGGAGACGCCATCTAGTTGCACCATCAACTCGGGACAATAAGAATACACAAGGTGCACACGTTCTAAATTTCTTTATCCTCTTTCGAGTCTTGGTATGCGAGTTCCTCTCCTAGGTTTTGAACACCGGGACGGTGTTTCGTTCAAATCTAAGGGGTACTCGTCGAGTGACATGTTTGCAATTAGGATTATACATTGAGTTCTTTTTATTTTATCATTTACGTTATTTTCTTTAGGATTAGATGGATGGATATCTAGTACAAAATTCCAAACTTTAACCACTTTTGTGCGACTTTGTCGAATTGGGAACAAAAGCCTAAGGTTTCTGAAAAAGACTCTTAGATATTGATTAGTCTAGTGATTGTGCATGAATCCATGACTTATAGTTGCATTTCACCCCCTAGGTTTCAATCTCAAGTACCTATATCTCCGTGTATACCGTTCATTCTTTGCTAGGTTGGATACTTTTTACCGTTCATTCTTTGCTAGGTTGGATACCTTTTACTGTTCATTCTTTACCATTCATTCTATTTTATAATTCTACGCGCTTACAATCTGTTGTCAATAGAATATGTTTCTAACTATTTCAGCCTTACATTGACATGAATGCATTGATCACGATGGTTTGGGTCTAAGTGGTGGGTTGAGGCATTTTTCTACGTCTTAAGGGTTAGAGTTGATGCGTAATCAAATAGTTTGGTCTAAAAAGAAAAAAATTTAATGACGCAACCTCTTCACTCCGTTAAGGTTAAAAAACCTTATGAGTGTGTCAATCGGTAACCTGGGTCTAAGAAGAAAGATGTCCTCTTCAACTCCGACGTCCTAGAAACCGAGCGCGAATTTTCAAAGAAAAAAAGGTTGCTAGATAAAGAACATGTGGTTTTGTTTCTTCCCCTCCTCCGAGATTATGTCTGAATCGCTCTCCAATGGCGGTGATCACCACTTCCTTCGGCTTCTATCGTCTGTGAACTTATTATTCCATTGAAGCAATGATGTGGTTTTGTATTCGGACATGAATTCGGACATGAAGGAGGTTTTTTAAGGGAACCTCAATTGATGTCTGTGTCGGTTTTGTCACTGGTTCAGCTGAACTAGATGTCGTAGGAGTGTCTGTTTCCGTATTCAACTTAGTCTCCAAGTTGTTCAATGTTCCTTTGCTAAATGTGACAACGTCTTTTGTTGCTGAGGAGCAGGTCATTGCCCATAAGGCTGAAAATGATTCTAGCCAACCGAGAGATGGTAATACTTCTGCTTAAATGCTTATATCTCTGTAAGTTTTCCACAATTGTTATGTTTGTTTCTTTTTTGTTGTTTGGGGTAATTTAGAAGCACTGAGAGGGAAGAGGGTTAAGTGAAAAGATAAAACTACATGATAAGAAACCAGCTGCTACAAGATAAATGTGGGACCTTTAGATACCTTCAAGCTTCCTAGCTGACATTTATGGTGGTCAGCTATAGTTGGCCATCTTGTTTCCATTGTTAAGCATGATAGAAGAGGGGGAGGATGATAGTTTAATCATCTTATTTGTTGCATTTGTGTTTGGTGTATAATCTTTTCTTATTTTGAATATGTTTTCTTCTTTATCTCTTTGTTAAGGAAACAGGTCAAAGGGACATGACAAGAAACTTCTACCTTTTATTTCTACCTCTTTAGCACTTGTCGTCGGTGTTGGTCTTGTAGAGGCTTTTGCACTTTACTTAGGATCTGACTTCTTAATGGACATCATGGGTATATCTATTGTACGTAAAAACTCATTTCGTTAAATGTGGTTTTTATATAGATGGCCATCTTGTTTCTATGGTTATATAGTTGGCCATCTTGTTTAGCGTTTCGGACTTTGTTGACATGAATTTTGGATTCATATGGATTAAATTAGCGTTTTAGAATTGTTTAAATTTTAAATTTTTTTTATCTCTTTAGGCCCGAGGCTCGACCCGAGCCCACCCAAAACCCGTTGGACGGGGTTTAGGGTCGTATATTCTTGGCCCAATTGCATTCGAGCCGGGTCGGCCTAACCCACATAAAATGTGGGCTTTTTGGGCTCGGATCGGCCCGGTCCGTATCGCACCCTAGAAAATAGAAATGGAAACTGAAAAAGAAGAAAGGAGAAAAGAACGAGAAAATGATTGTCTTTAAGAATGGTATCTCATGTAAGCATAAGTGAATTGGAATGGAGATCGCTTGGATGCCGTCTAGGGGTTAGTGAAATGAACTTGGATTATGTGTTGGATTGCACGGCTCGTGACTTTCGGTTGATAGAAGTCTGAACTAAGTTTACTTAGGTCTATGTTCGTGTGACGCGTTGTTGTTCATGATGACTGATTTTTCGAAGTACTTGTGTTAGTATCTGATTGTATGGTTTTGATCGACATATTAAGCAGAATTGAGACTTCTTCCATCATCTTGTCGTGTTTTGTAGAATAGGAAAGATGAAAGCTTTATGTTTATGTTTTTCTATGATTTCCGAGTAAACCTCCTTGCCATGGGTTAGGGGTGCTTTTGTAATGGATTGTTTGGATCTTAATGCTTGATTTTGGATTTGTTCTCTCAATTGGTTTGATGGGTTGTTCTTAATGCTTTCATCCTTGTTGATCGCTTGTATGAATGAGTTTAGAGATTTGTCTAGGCTGGATGTCAGATTTGAATCTTAGAATTAACCCTATAATGAATTAGATTAATGCGAATCTAACCGGTCGGTTAATCTATTTAGAAACCGTGATAATTGAGATTGAGTTCCCTATTGTTCTTCATGCATCTAGATGTCAGATTTGTTGCATTGAAAGATGAGTGCGTTGATCTCCTAGATAGTGGATTTAGACATCGAGAGAATCACTTCTGATATTTGAGGTTGAATTCCCCATTGTTCTAGATGTTTGATTTGCTAAATCAAAAGATGAGTACGTTGATTTTCTAGATAGTGGATTTAGACATCGAGAAAATCACTCCCGATAATTGATATTGAATTCATCATTGATCAAGATAATTCGATTTCATGATTCAAAGCAACATTCATTACATGTCCTAGCATTCTCGAAAACCCTATTGCTCTATCTTATTGAATTTAATCTTGTTATTCTTTTGTCTTTATTTTCTAATTTAATAACCATATCTTGATCGATCTTTTTCTTTTGATTTTTAGTTCTGACGTTCGCACTAATTCTCTGAATTCGACCCTGATACTATATCATCCGTATACTTGCGGTAGAGTAATCTAGGAATAATAAAAACTTTCGTTTTCCGGTCATCAATCCTCATAAACGGCTTATGGCAATTCAGATGTTGAACATATGGTGGTGCCTCATCATGCCTTAGATCTACTATCTTAACCACTCTAAATCTTCCTTGTGTATGACTAACTAGTGTGGTTGGTGGTACCCATGTGGGAGAATAATATAACGTCGTCGTATTTTCAAAGAAAGCTAAAACCTGGAAGTCAATATCAAAATTTTCTCATTACGTACTAATCTGATTTTGATGATTAAAAGAAAAAAGAGGTTAGAAGAGAGCTTCACTAAGAGGGTGTTGTCTACAAGCTTAGTCCTCTTCCATGGCTGCAGCAGCCGCATCTCTCCTCGGTCCACCTGCTGGTTTCGCCATTATAATCTGTCATTTCACACACACAAAAAACAGTTGGGTCACGGACACACATACTCTTCTCTTACAAGCAAGCAAGCAACATTTGTGGGTTTGGCATATTACTTGAAAATGATGTGGAAGGTTTATAATATGAGAATCATTGAAATTTGCCATGGTTAATACGCAAAGAATGGTGAAATAGATTACAAACGGGTACCTGGTCAACACGTAGCACTGTGCAGGCCGCATCTGCAGCATACTTGAGCGCAAAGAACCTGCATTTTCACAAAGCAATTGTAGAAGTGATAGTACGATAAAATGATTCATCAGCTGAATGAGGGTTTAGCAGAAAACTTACTTGGTAACAAACAGATCCCATACATTAGTCTCAGAGACATCTTTACAAACACCTTCCTCCAAACCAATGCCCAATTTTGTGTTTCCAGATCCGTGTCCGGTGTAGAGTGATGATATTATCTCCATTGCATTGAGGCCAGCATTATCCGCAAGGGTTTTTGGCACAAATTCAAAACTCTCTGCAAACTTGGAGATGGCATATTTATCCAACCTAAACATCAAATAAGAAGTTCAATGTGAAACTCGACTTTAGCAGAATCATTGGCAGCATATTTTTAGTTTCGACAAGGTCAGGTGTGAAACTACATAGTCTCTGAGATTCTCGGTTAAAACCCAACAACTTTATCGCAAGAAAATTTGACAAAACAAGAGTATAAAGCACATACCCTGTTTCTGCATTAGCATATTCTTTCAATCTTTGAGCCAATTCAATTTCCGTCGCTGCAGCTCCAGGAACAGTACGGCTGTCTCTGCACATAGCCTGAACAGAGAAGTAAAACATATTGTTGAAGATCAACATGAGACTATTTAGAACAGAGGAAAAAGAGACTATTAAAAAAGAAACAAAATCGTGCAGATATTACCTTGTATGTATTAACTCCGTCATCCACAGCTCTTTCCAGGTCATCCAATATGCTGTCTGTACTTCCTCGCAGAACCACAGTAGAGATGGAATTACCACCCTCCTCATTTCTTGCAATGGTGACCTATGCAGAAGCCAATTAAATCACCGAATGAAAGATGCAAACGAACTTTTAACCAAAAAGTTAACATCAAAATGAAAAAAAACACTTACTGTTACACCACCAATTTCCTCAACCGAAACAGAATCAACATATCCCAGGTTTTCCGGGTTTGGTCGGCTAAGCTTCAACTGTTGAATACATAAAAAAGAAAGTTACAAACAAGTTCACATGGTAATCTATACTATGAAAGAAAGAACACAAACACTTACAAGGGCAACAGCCCCAGTGGTGCGGCAGAAACGCCGCAATTCAAACTTTGAGCTGATTTTCAAGACCATCAACCTGAAAGCAAAAACATCTGTGATGGAGATGACAGCAAAATCAACACTATCCTAACTCGTAGAATTTTAGAAAGTATCAGAACCTCATAGAAAGCTTGATATGAAATAAAAAAAACTAATGACATTATTGAATAATAGGTTATCCCCTTACTTGTAGCGCTCACAGAAATGTAATGCCATCTCTCCGACTGCTCCCCCACTGACAATGACATTGGCTCCTGATTCAGCGACTGCCTTTATCAATTCTTCAACTTTAGCTTCCTCTGTTTTTGCATAGTTCTCTAGCTACAAGACCAGACAAGAGAAAGTGACATAAAATAACATACAAACTACAAGGAATAAAACTGAAATTTCAACAGAAGAAAGTATAAACATGTTTCACATACCCTAGCACATACCAGATTTATGACATGGGTATATGAGAATAAAAACAAAATGCGAGAAATTTGGAGTCAGCACACACGATCTCAAAGGCCTTGTTCATAAGGAACCCTCAGCCGGTTTTAGCCAGTCAAATCAAAAGTTTAGAAAAAAAAACAATACAAAATCTCCCAAATGCAATAGTCAAAAAGGAGGACAAACCTGCTCAGCACTGTGAATCAGGACAGTTCCCTTCGTCTCAGTTGCAGTGGTATCAACACCACCCGCAAACACGGCAACCTGAAAAACGTGTACGACATGGATCCATCCCATTAGATTTCAGAAACTGAAACCATAAAGTATGAAAATAAATCAGCAAAGCTACATGCACAAGCAGTAAATAAGTCAACAAAAAGCTACATGCACAAGAAATGAGAGAAATGACAAGATCATAGAAAAGGACCCATACAGCAAAAAAGCACAAACCATAACATAGTGGTTCTCACCTTTGCCTTCTCCATCCGCTTTATGCTCCCAACAGCATCAGTTTTCAAGACCATACCACGGACTATGGTAGAATTGTGCAATCCCCCTCCTACAAGCTTCGCCACGCGGACATTGTCCACATTGAAGTTGGCTGGATTCTTGGGACACACTTGAATGCATGCCTAAAAGTTAGAAAAAACACATCAGCAAAAACATAATTAGACAAAACAAAGCAGAGATAACAACCTTGACAAATAAACCAACAACCAAAGAGGAAGGGGTAGATAAACATAGTTACATCGGAAATTAAAGAACACAAGATATCCTCTTGGCCAAATTGCTTGCTCGCAACAGCTGCTCTCATCCGGGAAATAACTTGAACCTTGTCACGCACATCCATATTTTCAGAACCACTCTCTACCAGTTGTTCCAAAATCTCAACAGCCTGCATATAACTGATATTTAGAAAAGAAAAAAAACGGTGCACGGTGCCCCCAACTATAGCAAATGCAGAGCAAAGCCACGTCATGAAGTATAATTCAACACCTTATTTATTCCTTTAGTGTATCCACTAATAATTTCACTTGGATGCAGTCCCATCCTGATAAGCTCTTCAGCATTTTGAAGAAGCTCCCCAGCAAATGAAATAGTCAAATTGGCTCCATCTCCAATTTCTTCTTGTTGAGCTTTGGCAGCCAAAACCAGAATTTTTGCAGCCGGGTGCTGAACCTCCAATTCATTCACGATGGTTGCAGCATCATTTGTGATAAATAGCTTGTCTAAATGATTGATAACCATTTTGTTCATACCTAAACACCAGAAGGCCCAGAGATTAAATTACAGATGAAACAGGTATCAAGGTTTATCCTAAACTATGCATTCAACAATATCTATACCATCCATACAGATCTGAATTCAATCCAGGTCCTTGCTCAAACTAAACCTACTAAAAATATGTAACATAAGCATGCTAACAACTTGTTTACCAACGAAACCAAATTGAAAGTACTTACACAGCATCAGATGATAAAAGCATGAATGTCGGTGTCAATAAAATCTAAAGATGGACACTAGATAACACCATCCTGTCGAAGAACATTAAACTACTAGGGCAAGCAATGACGTTATATCATATTGGCAATAATGTTTTTTTTTTTGTGCCAGTTGCCGAACTTTCAGAACATTTATCATAGTCTCGGCACCTTTCAGGACAGTACCTTGTCAAGAATGAATGATAATCATCTATACGTCGTTCCTAAACATCAAAAAGAATAAAACAGACAACTTTCACAACAAATACGTCGATGCAAAACGAAAACCAGTTCTGACTCGATCGAATAAAACGCCAAATAATGGAAATGAACAATGGGAGATACCATGCCGAACATCTAATTACGCAGAAGAGGTCAACAGATCGACAATTAAGATCCACATTTGAGACAGGCCATCAGATCGCTATTTACCACTTCGCTTCATTTTTTTGGCGATCTAAGACAACGAAAAATCCCAGAGGGAAGTGAAGCACCATCTACGAGTAAAGACGTACCGTTGGGACCAAGAGAGGTACGAGTGATGGTGGAAAGCTCCTTGCAGGCGTCGATGTTCTTGATAACAGCCTCGTCGAGGCCAGAGAGATGTCTGTAACCTTCTTTGAGCATGGATTGGATACCGTAAGGCTGCATCGAGAACCCCATTTCTTCGGCAACGATCTGAGTCTCCTCCTCCGGTGAAAGCAACAAACGAAAACCCTAGAACCGCAAACGAGAAGCTTTGTGTGTCTTGTTTGCAAGAGAAGAACTCGATGTATTCGAAAATGCTCTACTTTGCTTAGGATTAGTTAAATAACCTAAGAAATGACGAATCATTGTCAAATTAACATTTGGACAATTTTTATTATTTTATTACAACGAAATTTAAATCTTTTATTTGAATATCCCAATCTTTTAATAAGTACATTTGTAATATTATCAACATTGTGCGTATATAATCAATTAGAATTAACTCAAACAAATAGATAAAAGCATATGGGTTTGATTATTTCACTCAAACACAGTATTAAAAAAATCCTCTAAATCTAATTTTTCCGTACACAGTTTTATAATTATGGTATTTAATAGGATAACATCCTTAGCTCCTATGAAAGGAATTGATTACACACTTGTCTATTATTTTAATTAGTTTCTTAAACTTTTTGAATAGTGTATCTTCTTGCGATGAAATAATCGCAATCATATCTCAAAGTTTATAAATACTCGTCTCATAAACATCGTTCTAAATTGAGCATGCAAGGCTAGTTTATTTTAACCAAATATGATATATATAATCATATTATAGAAGTAAAAAGTTATATGGTTAATAAATATAGTAAGCATTTTACTCCTTATAAATGTAGGGAGTATAAATTGGTGGTGGATCCACAGATCAACCTTAATTCAAATAACATCACGGAAATTTGGTTTAAACTTTGGAAAAAAAATTGGTTATTAAAGATTGGACTTTGTAATGTATTTAGTACATAATAATAGAATACATTGATAGTATGAAATCCTTCTTAAGACAATTTTAACGAATCTAATAAATTGTCCCTCTATATCAGATCCGAATCATTAACTCAGATATTTTAATATATCAGATTGATTATTCTTTTCTTTGAAGGGGAGCATGTTATGGACAAAACTAAATAAAGTTGTCGACCAAAGATATCGAGATAAGGTTTGGACAGCCTAATGAGTTGAAGTTAAGTAGATTGGTACATGTATCATGCCTTCATCACTTAGTTGTTTGCTCAGCCACAAGTGTAACCTAACAAAGGATCACATTGAAGGTTTGGAAAGTCAAGTAGACAATTGACATGTCATTTTATGAGATGACGATCAAAACAACAAAATACGTGTTTTTTGAGTTTGGTTATTCATGCAGAAAAAAAAATGTGTTACTTTCTATTTATTTCAGGTATTTTGACATGCTTTTATTCATGAGGTATGACATGAAAAATAATAATAAAATTCATAATTGTTGATTTACGATAAAAAAAAAAGTTAAAAAAATTATTGACAACCTCATCGGAACCCCCCCACTTTCGTTAGGGGAACCTAGTCATCTCGTGGAGTAAGAAATAGAGTGCGGTCGCTCGTTCAAGTGTTGAAGTCGAATACAGAAGCATGACTAACACTACCTACGAGCTCATTTGGATTAGAGTCATTCTTTGAGATCTCGGTAATACCGTGGAGGATCCAACTATCATGCATTGGGATAATCAAGCTACCATCCACATAGTCAAGAACGCAGTATTCATGAAATAACGAAGCACATCGAGGTGA
This sequence comes from Gynandropsis gynandra, assembly GCA_036759665.1. Classification (NCBI taxonomy): domain Eukaryota; kingdom Viridiplantae; phylum Streptophyta; class Magnoliopsida; order Brassicales; family Cleomaceae; genus Gynandropsis; species Gynandropsis gynandra. The sequence goes on from CM071871.1 coordinate 7,824,038, forward strand.
ACTGTCATTTCATCCACATAGACAATTTTGTTTTCAAGAAGATCATCGGTATCGTTAACTCGTAGACACTTGTTGATCCTTTATAATCATTTCTTATTCTTTTCCTTCCTTTTTTGTATATATATTATTCTCATTCCATATAATTATAAAGTTTTCCTTTTCTTCTATCTTCTGAACGTTGTAATCTTCTCTATATAATGTTTTTCCTAGGTGAATAATAAGATAAAAAACATTTATTCTCTCCGTCTTCTTCTGTTAATCTCTACCAAATTCCTCATGGTATCACAACTGAAAGTCTAATGACTAAATTTTTCGTCATTTTATTCTCTACATGTCAATGGACGCTGCAAAACACATTTCGATTCTCTTCAATGGAGAAAACTACACAATTTGGTCTAGAATTCTTGAAGCGGACCTTCGAAGTTATTGTTTGTAGAACTACATCCACCCCAAAGACGGAGAAACAGCCGATGCAAGTGTGTGTCAAGCAAAGAAGGCCAAGATGAATCCATAACTCTCATTCTCATTCAGAATTCTCTAGAAGTTTGTCTTCTTCAGGCCTATGACCACATTCGAAAAGCCTAAGGACTTGTGGGACAAGCTCAAAGCAATATACGACAATGTCTCTAACTTCAACCAAATCTATGAGGTTTGGAAGATGCTTTAATCTATCCATCAGGAAGGGCATCCATTTAATGATCTCATAGCCCAGCTCAAAGATCTCTAGGTCGAGCTCGAAGATCTGTATCTAGAGAGCATCGATCCAAAAGAGATCACAACTCGTGATAATCAAGACAAAGTCTTTTGTCTCATGTCCACCTTTAATGCATCCTACCACGACCTTATCAACTATGTCCTTCTTCAATCGGAGTTTCTGACCCTTAATGACATGTCCATGCTAATCAAGAAGGAAGAAGGGTCGAATCGACTCTTCAAAGGGTCCACGGAGATAACACATCTCAAGAAGCAACAAAATGGTTCCAATAACAATTTTAAACTCCCAACTGATTGAAAAATTTACTATTGCGATCACTATAGGAAGAAAGGTCACTTAAAAGAGAGATGTTGGTTCCTTCATCCTCACCTCAAGACTCAGAGCAAATATGGCTCATTCTCGAGGGAAACTGCGCATCTTGCTTCTCATCAAGAGACATCTTTGGCGAAAAATAGCGTTATGAGCCGATTCTTTAGTCTGAGAATTTTCTTCCACACTAAGACCATGAATCATCCAAAGTGGGAGTGTGCCATGAACGAAGAAATATGTGCCCTTGAGAAAAATCAGACGTGGGATCCTGTAGACCTACTAAAGGATAAGAAAGTTATGGATTATAAGTGGATATTCAAAATTAAGTATAGAAATGATGAGACAATTGAACGCCATAAAGCCTAGTTTGTAACAAAAGGCTATACACAAACTTATTATGGAGAGGACTACACTAAGACATTTGCTCTAGTAGCTATACTCCATACGGTATGCATCTTATTATCAGTGAATGTTAACCTTAACTATGACCTATGGCAGATGGACGTCAAGCATGCGTTCCTCCAAGGAGATCTTGACGAGGAGATTTACATGCACTGTCCTTGTGGAGAGAATTCTCAGATATTTAAATAGGTCACCGAGAAAAAGAATTTGTATGGAGCGTAATGGTCATACAATGATTATGGGGTATTCTGATGCTGATTAGCTAGAGACAGAATTGATCGAGAGTCTACAACTGAGTACTGCACCTTTGTTGGGGGAACCTAGTCACGTGGAGGGGAAAACAGATTGTGGTCGCTCGCTTGAGTGCTGAAGCCGAATATAGAAGCACGGATAACACTACCTGCAAGCTCATTTTTGCTAGAGCCATTCTTCGAGATCTCGGCAGCACCATAGAGGATCCAACTACCCTACATTGTGATAATCATGTTGCCATCCACATAACCAAGAACACAGTTTTTCATGAAAGAACGAAGCACGTCGAGCTCGACTGCCATTTCATCCTTGAGAAAATAAAAAAGGGGGTCATCTCAACTACCTACATAATGAGTTCGGACCATTACAAACTTGAGGGGAAATGTTAATATAAGATATCATGATTGAATCACGATGATGACAATCAGTTATATCTTTGGCAAGTAAATGTTGTGATTCAGTTACGATGATTACAATATGTCATATCATTGACCAGAATATCTCGATGATTACAATCAACACTTTTTTTTGGCAAGAAGATCCTCGGTATCTTTAACTCGTTGAAACTTGTTGATCCTTTATAATTATTCTTTATTCTCTTCCTTTCTTTTTTTGTTCACATATTCTTCTCATTCCATATAACTGTAAATTTTTCCTTTTCTTCTGTCTTCTGAACGTTGTAATCTTATCTATATAATGTTCTTCAAATATTGTGAATAATAAGACAAAAAATATTTATTCTCTTTGAGTCTTTTTCTGTTAATTTTCACCAAATTCTTCACTTCATACTTTGTGTTATGGTGTTTTCTTTTTTTTTTTTTTATATTTCTTTTAATTACATTTTTTCTTCTCCTTAAGCGAGGAAAG
>CM071871.1:7841037-7858604 GCA_036759665.1 Gynandropsis gynandra
TCGTAGAGGACCAAGGGTCATTTAAGTCGCACGGGTCGCTTGTGTCATTGAGTCGCAAAGGTCGTTTGAGTCGCAAGGGTCGCTTGTGTCATTGAGTCACAAGGGTCGTTTGAGTCGCATGGATCAATTGAGTCGCACGGGTCGCTTGAGTCGCATGAGTCAATTGAGTCGCATGAGTCGCTTGAGTCTCAATGAGTCGGTTGAGTGTCGCAGAGGGTCCCATGGTCGTTTGAGTCGCATGGACCGCAAGGGTCGGTTGAATGCTTGAGTCGGTAGAAGTATAATCTATTCTTAATTTTTCATTATGAATTCAAATACATAGACAGAATGCCAAAGATCACCACCAAGTGTTATCTTCACGAGACAATAAGGAAGTTGAGATGAATCTTAGATGAATATGAGTTGCCTTACTTCGATAAAGAGTCACAATTTAGGCATTTATTCCATTTCCAATGTGACTTCACATTGACGAAGATTCAAATGTCTATCCTACTAACTCATTCCGTGATTGTACGGGACAAGAAGGAGTTGTGGTTCGTCTTAAACGGTGTTTCCATCCGGTACTCTAAAGTGGAGCACACACTAATTTCCGGATTTAAATGCGGATCATATCCCAAAAGATGAGAGTCCAAAAAGGGTGATACATTCAGGCTGAAGAATTTCGCCCGTGGAAAGGTGACCTCGGCACAAGTCAGTGAAAAGCTTGTGAAGGCGAAGAATTCCGACGACCGAACGAGGTTGGCAACTTTGATGTTGTTGGCGCAAGTTATGGCTCACAAGCCTTCATCAGACAACTCTATCAGCCATGATCTCATTGACATGGTTGATGACTTAGAATTTTGTGAATGTTTTCCATGCGAACGTTACACATTCGAGAAGATTGTGGATACTTGCCGCAAGCACGTTAGCGGGAAATCGCCGAAACCAAAATAGTATTGTGGCGGTTTCATGATCTCACTAATGGTAAGTTGTATATATTATTCGAATAACTTGAATGATTTCGTACTTTTTGCATTCTTATCATTTTGTTTTAATGTTTCAGTTACTTCCATTCGAAATTATCCTTAGTTTGGACAGAAAGGAATGGTATGTTGATGTTATGGATGCAGATCTATCATGTCCAAGAATGTGCAAGAAGATGGTTAAATCCAGTTTTAACTCGAAGTATGTAGATGTGATAAGGTAGATTGGAGATTCTAAGGTAACAATTACACAAGTGAAACAAGGTTCACAGAGGGTAATAATTATTTTTTTGTTTTTCAAGATATTCGAAGTATTCTTTGTGTTGAACACGAAGGGAAAAATTTACTTATTGATTTAGAGGATTACGAGGGATGCCATGATCCCGATGTTCAGATATAGATGGAACATCTTCGTAGAAATCCAAAAGGTATTTGTTGGGAGAAAATCCGTAAGCAAGAACTGCTGATGCGAAAAAAGCTTTTGGTGATCAAAAAAATGGGAAAGAAAAGGGGACTAAGAGGAAGAAGAGTGTGAGTGAGAAAATAATAGAGGTTGAATATGACGAAGACGAAGAAAGGGTAGGTGTTGCTGAAGCTGATGAAGAAAGAGAAGGTGATGTTGAAGGTGATGCTGAAGCTGAAGCTGAAAGAGAAGGTGATGATGAAGTTGAAAGAGAAGGTAATGATGAAGCTACAGCTGAAGGAGAAGAAGCTGCAGTCCGTCTTACACTGGAGCAGAAATTAATAGAGGAAATAAAGAAGTCAGAGAAAAGAATCATCAATGCCGTAAGAGACCTTCTAAGAGATGTCGGGTTTCATTTGCCTAATCTAAAATCAAAGGCGATAAATTCCAAATGTGCTGAAAAAGCAAAATCAAAATCTACCAAGAAAGATGCGAGCACCGCAAACCAATCTTCTGGCACTGTTAGAGATGATGATTTTGAATTCCTTCGTTGTCCATATCCAGTGTCAAGAAAAGAGCCAAGCGAAGAGCCGGTTGAGTCAGAGGCTGAAAATGACTCCAGAGATGGCCCAGAAAAGGATTTGACAAACATTCCGAGATTAGTTGAAAATCTCACATCTACCACCACCATTCCTCTAATTGAATACATTTTCGGAGAGGTTATTGCAGTCATTGCTCCTGATGAAGTTCTACCAAGTAAGTAATAAATAGTGAAAAAGTTCATTTGAGTCAATTTCCATCGAGAGTCGGCAAGGGTCGCAAGGGTCGCAAAAGACGCATCTAATGAATGAAGAAATTTTATGCAGATGCTCCAGTGGTTACTGTCTATGAAGTCGCTGACGAGGAACCTACAGTCGGTCCTGTCGAGGAGGGCGCCCCTAAGGAGGGTCCTTCCAAGGAACCTACAGGCGGCCCTGTCGAAGAGGTCCCCCCTCAGGAGGCTCTTGTCCAATACGTCCCCGACAAAAAGGTTCATGCCGAGGATATTCAAGTGGGTTCTGTCGAAGAGGTCCCTTCTAAGGGTAAGGAGTATGGATCCTGTCGAAAGAAGGGGAACTCTAAAACTTATTGTCATTGATGTCGAAGTACCACCAAGTAAGTACTGTCTTTTGAATCACAAAGGTTGCATTGGTCGTATGAGTCAAATGGGTCACAAAAGGTCGTATAGGTCACGTTGATAAGGTCACATAGGTCGCATTGGTCATATGGGTCACAAAAGGTCGCATGTCCGCATGGGTCGTAGGGTCGCATTTGTCGCATTGGTCGTCATATGTTTAATGAAGTAAATTTATGCAGTTGCTGGACCTTTATCGAATGAATCTGAGCCATATGTTGAATCTTCGCTGGTAACTAAATGATTTTTAAGATCATGGAAGACATATGTTGAACCTCCACCGTCGAAAGAGCAAGAACAATGCGAGGGAGAAAACGAGGAAAAGATGTTAATGCAAAACCCACAGAAAATGTAGTTCAAGTAACCGTAAATAAGGTGGTTCAAGAACCTGAAAGAAAATGTGGTTTAAGAACCTGCAGGGAAACGACATTTGTGTGGAAGCCCAAGGGATTAGGAGAGGGCGGGAGAACCCGAGAACCTTGGTTCATTGACGCTAATGGTGAAAAGTTGACTGCTCTATATATGTTCCTGATGACACCTCAACATGAGAGTTGGTGGAAATATGAACTAGATATTCTTCGGGGGCTAGAGTTTTGGAAAACCATATTAAATCCCAATGTATGGCTTGAAGATGATGTAAGTTTTTTCAAACCCGAAGTCACATAGGTCATTTTGTGTCATATGTATTCATGTGTGTTTATTTTTTTGTAGCAATTGGATGAGGCGTTATTGGTGTTGTATTATCACATGAAGACATTCCCCATGATATTTAAGAAACTTTACATTTGTCCTCTTGTTTTCATGCAGACGCTCACGCTGTGGATGTACGAGGATATGGACACTTTGCCAGAAATTCTTAGTAATTTTTGAATGGCAAGTATCCATTCAAAAGTACGAACACACCAATGAGTTATTTTGAAGGCTTTGTCTCGGTTCTAAATATTCCATTGCTTGAAAGTCGATTTATAGGATGTCATTGGGTAGCCATTAACACGGATTTCACGACCTGATGCATCACGGTATACGACTGACAGAGTAGAATGAAGGAAACACATATCGATCCGATGATTGAGAAGTTAAGAAAAGTTGTCCCCAAGATGCTCATTCTTAGAGGGTTCGATTCTTTAGCTTCTGGAGAAGATGAATGGAAGTATGAGTATTATGAAGGTTTATCACAAAACAAAAGCTCGAGTGACTATGGTGTTTACCTGGGCAAAGGTCACAAAGTTAACAAATGACCACAAAGATCACAAGAGTCACATGGGTGGTAGAGGTACAAGGGTCGTAAGGGTACAAGAGTCACAGAGGTAAGGGGGTCGCAGAGAGGTACAAGGGTCGCAAGGGTAAGGGGGTCGCAAAGGGGTACAAGGGTCACAAAAGTACAAGGGTCGCAGGTGGTCAAAGGGTCGCAGGGGTAGAATGGTCACAGAGGTACAAGGGTCGTAGAGGAATATAAGGGTCATAAAGAGGTACAAGGGTCGTAGAGACACAAGGGCCATACAGGCACAAATATTTATTGTTTTCATCGGATTACTCGCAACTCTACTTTTGTTATTTGGACCTACAATAACACAATCATCATAATCTACAACACCTACATCCTCACCTTCTTTAGCAATGCTTCCAAAAGTAGGAATTAGAGGCTCAATTTCCCTCTCAATTTCGATTTCACACTTCACACTTGCTGATTCTATCTCCACATACAACAGTGGTCGAATTCCTCTTATGCGATCGAACAGATAACAAATAAGATGTTTGTAAATCATTATATATGTCGACTTTCTATTTTCATTGATATTGGGCAAATAGCTTAAATTCAACTTCGTTGTATTATATTCCACCATCATCTATATGCGCATAACTCATCGATCAATTGCTGGTATGTCAGACTAATCAGAGGACAATAGAAAAATACTATTTGGTTTTCCTTAACTTTACCAACCCATTTAGATTCTTTATTTGAGTTTTTTACCATTTACCATCATACAAAAAATAAATCAATGTGATTTTCTTATCCACCAAATCTATTACACATGTAACAAAAACATAAAAAGATGGTAAATTTTGTGATCCACTGCGACCGTACGACTCGATAAGACTCTGTGACCCAGTGCGACTGTGCGACTCTTGTACCTCTGCGACCCTTGTACCTCTTAGACCCTTATGCCCCTGCAACCTTTTGAGCCTCTCTGACCCTTGTACCTCTGCGACCCTTGTACCTCTGCGACCCTTTGACCCCTCTGTGACCTTTGTACCTCTGCGACCCTTATTCTTTTTTGCGACCGTTGTACCTCTGTGACCCTTGTGCCTGTGCGACCCTTGTACCTTTACGACCCTTGTGCCCCTACAACCCTTTGACCCATGCGACCCCTTTACCTCTACGACCCTTGTACCCCTTCGACCTTTGGATCCGTGCGACCCTTTGACCTTTGATCCTTTTAACCCTCGATGAGACTCTGTGACCCAGTGTGACCGTGCGACTCTGTGACCCAGTACAACCGTGCGACTCGATGAGAATGTCACTCATTTGCGATCATTTGATATTTCAATAAATATGACTTGTTTAGACTCGTTTTCAATAAACGAGTCTTATATTGACCCAGTGCAACCGTGCGATTACATTAATAAAAGATTCGTTTTCATAAAGGGAGAATCGAATCTATACATATTACTCACAAAAGAAACAAGAAAAACACGAAAAACTCACTATACATACTTGGTTTCTCTGTGGAATGTGCTTAATTGCAAGCTTCTTTGTTGACAACAAACGATTTCAACCTATCGGCAGCGAATCTGATGCTGATTTCAAGCTACTCTCGTCGAATTTGTTGTGGTGTGGGAGAACAGTAATTTTCACGTCACAGGAGAGAGAGAAATCGATGTACTCTGGAGGAGAGAGAAAAATTATTGACTAATTAAATGACAAAAATAATATGGAGTTATCAATATTTTAAGGATAGACTTGAAGTTGAAATTTTTTAGGAGAAGGTATTTTTAAAGAATTTTAATCCTACAAAAATATTTTTGAAATTTTCTAGAATCAAGATTGTTAAAATTATTATACAATATAATACATAAATATTAATTATTTTATTTATCTAATATAATTTAATAAATAAATTGACAAAATTTATATAATTATAATAACTGTCAATTTTTTTGCCAACTCCAATTAATATCCATGAATTTCACAAGATTCTTTTTTTTTTAATGTTTGGAAATAAGAATAACATTTTTCTACTAGGATAATAATATAAAACATCAAATTTGGTACATTCTACATTATTAAAAAAGTATGTAGCTTTTTTAGGAAGAAAAAACAAGTGGAAAAAAAATAAAAGTTTTGACCAAGCTGTAAGTATAATTTTAATACACGAAAGTGAAGGAAACAAACATACAAAGTAAATACATATAACTGTGAAGATAAATCTTAATTTCTACCGAAATTTACGGCTGTTTTATTATGGTATAGTAAAAGATCAGCGGATGGGTTTATAATTATCATTAGCTAAACATGAAATAATCATTATGTTCCAATTTCTTAAAATGTCTCCGTCTATACCAAAACGTCAATATTTATACAAATTATAACAAAAATCATATAATTTATAAAAATAAATATAAAATAGTAAACAAAATTATGCGATTTATTATTTGTTGGAAAATATTTTTATGTGCTAAAAAACCTACAATGTATTTTTTCGTTCATTTTTTGAATATTTTAACAAATTCTAAATATATTTAAGATATTAATGATGAAAAGTAATTCGTTAAATTTGAAGGATTGCTAACTTTGAGTGAAACCAAATGTGTAGAGATAACAATAAAAATTATAAATGTATTCAAAATATTATTGTTGGTTGAGTAATTTCTTTATATAGTAATTAGAATATTATGAAATTGTATGAAATTTTGTAATGTATATATCAATGGAATATTTAAGGGTCGAAAAATTGTCAAATTATATGTATGAAAATTTGAAACCGTGAAATGTATATAGATACGAAAAATTTAGTGATGAAAATATTTTGTTGGATCAACATTTAAGATACATGTAAAATGGAAAAAGCATAAATTATATTAATTTTATTTTTGTTGGAAATTAGTATGAAAAAACAAGAAAGTTAGCATAATTCTTAATTAATAAGCTAATGTTATTATTTTGGTCATTATTATGCCTAAAGGGTAAAGCTTGATATAGGAAAATAGGAGCAATACCAACCACAAGTGGGTGGCACATATGTGCAGTTCAAGCCACTCGTGATGGGCAATTTTGTCAAACAATATAAAATTATTTTGTTATTTTCCTGCGAAAATAATATCCTCCTTTATCATATTCACAAGGACTTCCTCTTTTTATTTCCAAGTCTTTCATATATTATTTGTTTATTTATGTTTTGGTCGCAACGATGCCACATCTTGCCTTCAATGTCCCTTTAAATAAAATATAATTTTGTGACAACAAAAAAGTACAATTATGTTTTATATACGATTAACAATCAATTAAATGATGAAATTCCTTGCTCACTTTTTCAATTTTGTCCTTGTTCCAATAAAAGTAACGTTTAAATTTAAAAATCATTAAACTTCATGGAAATAATTAAACCTCTAAAACAAATATCAGTCAAATTCGAATAATTTAGAACGATTACGAAGTTCTCAAATAATTTTTTTATTCGATAAAAGTTCAACCATTTTGAAAATACCGCATGAAAATTTTATCTATTGGTTGTTTACATTGATTGGCTTGTGCATGTATTTGTAACATATGCATGTGTACGTTTTCCCTTGCATTATTAAGCACACAATGAGAATATATAAATAGTTTCTTACATTTTGCATACACGCTTATATATACAAATACATATACATATACATATATAACACAAAAAACAAAGTATAGCATACGTGTTAACATAGACATATAAAATATATTTTAATCGACATATCTACGCCATTTTTTTAATTTTTTAATCTATCATCGTAATTTTAACCACATAATTATCTTCATTTACCCATTAAATTTGCGGAATAATCAAATGATAATACTGAAACCAATGAACAATCTCATAGTTAATCTTTTATTTCTAAATACAGACGATTAATTAAAATAATAGTTTACCCATCATATTTTCAAAACAATCGACTACTTAGTTTTGTACAAAATAGTTATTGGGCTCAAAATGCAACAAAGAAGAGTGGTTATTTATCTTATCTTCATAACATTTTATATTAAAAAAATTTGTAAAAAAAAAAGATCAAGCTCGGAATATATACATCAAGTCATTGCGCTGGTGAGTTATACACACGACTTGTAAGAAATAGATGTGCTTACAAGTGCGGGTATACATGTATGTATACGTACAAAATAGTTAATTTAATTTCATTATTTACATAATATATATATTATACGATAACAAAAAAAGAAAAGAAGTCACGCGAGCAAAAACGAAGCGAACAGCATTAAGGCCACTAATATCACCATGGGACTGACTGACCATCACAACACATCTCTCATGATTATTATTAAAAATAATAAAATGAATTTCGTACAAAAAAACGATAAAATACGATCGAAATAAATATTGTGCTAAGAAATTACAAGAAATTTAAAAAAGAAAAAAATGAAGAAAACAGTGAAAAACAATCCATAAAAAATTAAATAATTTTCTTTCCAAAAATCTCTTCCCAAAGTTTGCACCTCTTCTTCATCGTCATCTTCATCTTCTTCTTACATATAACCCTAAATCTAGCCGCAGCTCTATCTCTCTCTCTATCTATACACCTCTCTCTCTCTCTGCGTCGCAGCTGAAAGTTTTCACATTTAAATCGTGAAGAAGGACGAGGAGGCGCTATCGGTTTCTTCTCATTTCGGAACTGTGTGGAAGAAGAGGGAGATCTGAAAGTTGTTTTGTTTTTCGTTTTGGATCGATCTCGTTTCATCTTACTCATTGTCCGATCATCGTTGTTTTTGAGGTGCTTATTCGAATCGATCTTTGGGTTTTCTTGCTTTCTGTATCTCCTTTTGATTGGCTTGGTTTTTGTTTGTGGTGGGAGTTTTCTTGGTTGCCTTTTTCGTTTTTCCATGATCGTGTGAAAGATCGTGCTTTCTGACGATGATCGCATTTATATTATGATGTTATGGGCTCCGAATTTTGTGATACCGGTTCTTAGGATTGTATGTGTTTATGAAGCTGCAGGTCTTCAGAAGTTTGTGTTGTTGGTGTTTGATCGATCTATTTTGTAGTATTTCGTTTTTTCGTACTTGTATTAATGAATCGGCGTTGATATTGGTGATTATCGGCACTGATTGTGAATCAAATCCGAGATTATCTTTGTTGTGGGTGAATCTAACAATCTGGAGGGAGAGCATGTCAGTAGTATTGTCTGAATTTGGATATAGATGCGTATGTGGTTATTGTTATTCTATTTGATGGAGAAAAAAAGCAATGGTATGATGGAAGGGTCTTTGGACTGAAAAGGAATGCTTGATGATGTGAAGCAGCGTTTTGATCTCTTACCGATTGATCATTACTTGTGTGCTAGCGACATGAATTCTCTTTGAGCAATTTTCCTGAAATAGAATGGTTTTTCATTGATGATTGGAGTCTTTTTTCAGTTCGTGAGTTATTTTGCTTATATCGCGTTGCCTCATGTACCGAAAAGGAATCAATGAGAACTATTTTTCTTTGTTATTGAGCTTATATCTTCAGGGTTCTAGCATAGATCGAGATTCCATATTGTTGTTATACAAAAGTTAATGGATGTGGTATGCTTCATATTTATTGATGTGTGGTCTTGTTTTATATCTTTGGTATGTATCCGCTGCTATTAATTTGCATGAATTTTATGTGGCAGGTAATCTAGAGTGGTAACGGAAAAAAAAAAGGTTTCTTACTATTTGCATGGAGTAAGAATGCCTGAGTTAAGAAGCGGAGCACGAAGATCGAGACGGCTTGATGATCTACAGCCTAGCCCTCAACTGATTGATCAAGCAGAGAATTGTGTACTTCCTCCCCAGACCGGAACAAGGAGAAGAGGCGGTGGTAGAGGAAGGGGTAATGCAGCAGCTTTAGCAAAAGGAGCAGCGCCACCAAGACCAACCGCTGCCGGTAGGGGCCGAGGCATCAGGTTGATAGACTTAGAGCCAGAACCTTGTGACCTTCATCCTGCAGGAGGTGCTATAGGGGCCGCCGAACCTGCTTTTAATCGAGTTGAAGGAGTAGCTGATAAGGATATCGCTATGGAGGGTGGTAGCGCAGAGAAAATAATTGGAATTGAAGAAGACTCCAGCACTGCCCCAGTCCCTGAAAGGGTAATTTCTTCTAGTTTTGCAGACTGTTAATCTCAGGATTTGCTGGTAGGCGTAAAAAGTAATTGACGGGCACCATGCATGTAGTTTCTGTTTCAGTCGACATTCACTAGAAGTTATGCCGTTGTTCCTTCCTAGTTTTCTATTTGTAGGAAAGTTCTTTGTATTGGTTCCATATTCGTTGTCATTGTTACGTGATTTTTCCATCCCATGCTTACTGCTTCCAGCATTGTAGCTAGCATTAATTTTTGTTGTGAGAGAGATATTCACTATGATTTCATTTTATCTTTTCTGTAGGTACAAGTTGGTAACTCTCCTGTTTACAAGACAGAGAGGAAACTTGGGAAGGGTGGATTCGGTCAGGTTTATGTTGGCAGAAGAGTGAGTGGTGGCAGCGATAGGATTGGACCCGATGCAATCGAGGTAATGCTATGGAAAGCCATTGATGGATATTCATTAGGGTTCCACACCAAAAAAGCGGGCTCTTAAAAGTATCTCTCGTTTTCCTTTTCAGGTCGCTCTGAAATTTGAGCACCGAAATAGTAAAGGCTGCAATTTTGGTCCACCTTATGAGTGGCAAGTGTACAAGTAAGAATTGCATCATTCCTATCTGAATATTTTGGCAAGCTTCTCTCACCTTGTGTATCGATATTTATCTGTTCCTTTTTTTTCTTATGTTGTAAAGTACACTCAATGGTTGCTATGGTATTCCGTCAGTACATCATAAGGGTCGCCAAGGAGATTTTTACATTCTGGTATGATCTTGATTTTACTTAAGGTTGTTTGTATATCAGTTATTATGAAACGTGTATAAATATTTCAGGTCATGGACATGCTTGGCCCAAGCCTCTGGGATGTTTGGAACTCTTTGGGTCAATCGTAAGATTTCCACAATGTTTTCTTACCTTCTCACATAAAACGTCCAAGTTTCTCCATATCAACTGTGCACATGCAGATAAGCTATATTTAATATCGTGATATATATGGCAGGATGTCTCCAAATATGGTAGCCTGCATTGCAGTCGAGGCCGTATCTATTCTTGAGAAGCTTCATATGAAGGGGTTAGTGCATATACTTTCCCTTTCTTTTTTCCTAGCAGATGTTCTCATTTATTTCCTAAAAATTATTATCCATTTTTCGCCATGATTCTTTACGATCCTTGAGCTGATTGTCATGTCATGTTCCATCGCCACATCAAACAAGGTTTGTGCATGGAGATGTGAAGCCAGAAAATTTTTTGCTTGGTCAGCCTGGAACTGCAGATGAGAAGAAACTCTACCTTATTGATCTTGGTCTGGGTAAGTATGGCTCCCTTTTTCTGAACGACGTCAAACACCCTGTGTGTTTGCAGATGTTTGGGTTTCTATTTCTCTCTGTATCTCCCTCTCTTCTGTCCTGTCATGTTGTCCGAGATATTTGAGTGGTTCTTCTTGTTTCATTTCAGCTTCAAGATGGAAAGATGTACACTCAGGCCAGCACGTTGAATATGACCAAAGACCAGACGTTTTTAGGGGTACCATAAGGTATGCTAGCGTCCATGCACATTTAGGACGTACTGGAAGTCGAAGAGATGATCTGGAGTCCTTAGCATACACTTTGATTTTTCTAATGAGGGGAAGGTTACCATGGCAAGGGTATCAGGTGAATTTTCATTTCCTCTCAATAACCGATGATATAATGTATTATTATATTGGAAGTTTTCCTTCTCTACCAGTGGTCTTGTATATATCCGATTTCTCTTCTTCCAAACACGTGGGTAATGTATCATGGTTTAATGCAGGGTGACAACAAGAGCTTTCTTGTCTGCAAGAAAAAGATGGCAACCTCTCCTGAATTGATGTGTTGTTTTTGTCCGCCTCCGTTTAAGCAGTTTCTTGAGGCAGTTACTAATATGAAGTTTGACGAGGAGCCCAACTATGCAAAACTCATATCAATTTTTGATACTTTAATAGAACCATGTGCCCTATCCAGGCCAATCAGAATTGATGGGGCTCTTAAGGTAGTTGTCTCTCGTTCCTATTGCTTGATGTTCGTGTTCTTTTTAAACATGGCGACAAACATTGACATGTTTTGCTTTTCGTGTGAATAGGTTGGGCAGAAACGTGGAAGACTGATTATAAATTTGGAAGAGGAAGAACAACCAAGGAAAAAAATTAGAGTAGGCAGTCCTGCTACACAATGGATTTCGGTTTACAATGCACGTCGCCCAATGAAACAGAGGTAAAAAAATTTCAGAAATGAATATCTTGCTCGTATTTTCATTTCATATGGAGAATGTTTTCAAAGCTTTCATTAATCATATTAGTGTGGAATGAAAAAAAATTAAAACTTTGTAGTCTCTTCTAGTTAAGGTTTGATCTAAAGCAATGCTGATAATGTGGCTTTAGTTAGACCTGGTTGCACAAGATATACAAAGGTGGAAAGGGAAAAGGATTTGGAGTGTAGTTACATTATGAGAGTGGATAAACGTAAACTGCTTTCCCGGTAATTAATGGAAGGTTGAGGTTGAGTTTGGTTACAGGACTGTAGTGTGTATTAAATGCTGAAATCAAAGGATCGATCCTGTCATTTCTCAGTTTGCTTAACAACATTGTATTCATTGCTTTTGTAGATATCACTACAACGTTGCAGATTTAAGACTGCACCAGCACGTGGAGAAGGGTAACGAGGACGGCCTTTTCATTAGCTGTGTCGCATCTGCAGCTAATCTCTGGGCCCTAATCATGGATGCTGGAACAGGATTCACTTCCCAAGTCTATGAATTGTCCTCTGTTTTCCTGCACAAGGTTATTATTCGAAAAAGGTTACAAGTTGTTTATATATCATATGTATGCATTCGATTACCTAATCATTTACTGCTGGAATCTTTGCAGGACTGGATCATGGAACAATGGGAAAAGAATTATTATATCAGTTCAATAGCTGGTGCAAGTAATGGCAGTTCATTGGTTGTTATGTCAAAAGGTTGTTATTCCCTGTGTTAAGGAATCTTACGTCCATCGGCTCTTTGTTCATTTATTTATGACTGATGCCATGTTCTGGTGATCTTGCAGGAACTCCTTACACCCAACAATCTTACAAAGTCAGCGACTCATTTCCATTCAAGTGGATAAATAAGAAGTGGAAGGAAGGTTTCCATGTAACTTCTATGACCACAGCTGGCAGTCGTTGGGGTGTGGTAATGTCCAGAAACTCGGGCTATTCTGATCAGGTTGTGACTCGCCTCTATCCTCTCTTCCCTCATAACATTTGACATTCCTTGTAAAGGTTGTGGAACTTGACTTTTTGTACCCAAGTGAAGGAATTCATAGGAGGTGGGAGAGTGGGTACAGGATAACATCAATGGCGGCAACCGCAGACCAGGCGGCTTTCATATTGAGCATACCCAAACGGAAAATGCTTGATGAAACCCAAGAAACTCTCCGAACCTCTGCATTTCCAAGCACCCATGTCAAGGTGGATATGACTTTTCTTGTTGATTCCAGCTCTCTTTTCCTGGGTTGGTTTGTTTGTTTTGACTGTGCTTGATGACAATCTCGATCTGTGGATTTGTTTTCAGGACAAATGGGCAAAAAATCTGTACATTGCATCAATATGCTATGGTAGGACAGTGTGCTGATTCATGGCATGTGCCGATTCGAGAGAGGCGACTTTTGGATGACTGTTAGAAGCGACATGGAGCTTCAGTCATACAATCTGAAAGGTGACCTGGCATCTTGTTACTGTAATGACTGTATTGTTGTCGCATATATGTATGTAGAACAAGATTAAGAAAAAAAATTAAAAAAAAAGGAAATGGAAGAAGGTAAAGAGATGGAAATTTAATAGAATTGGAGAGGTGGAAAAATGCATTTATAGCCCCAAAAGCTCCAATATATGCTCTGATTGGAGCAAATGAAAGAGGGGGCATATGTTTGTTAAGAAGAACATATATGTGAAGCTTTGACCTTTGGCAATGGCTTTGCCCACTGAGTTTGTGCTTTCTATCCTTTTGTGCTTAATCTATTAAAAAATCACTCCAAATGAAATCCCTTCAATACTTTTGCTATATTCCTTTTCGATGACCTGAAGTTGTTCCGATTTTATCCCCTCTAAACTTATATAACCCAAATGAGTTGATGTCAATCCACTTCGGGTTTGAGTTTTTGGAAGATATTCACATTAATCAGAATGGAGATATAATCGATTGTAAATTCTGTGATAGGATTTCTCTAAAAGTTTACTTAAAGAAAACTTATGTGATGATTCTCCTGATGAATGGTGGTAAAGATCTGCTACAGCAGAGTTGTCATCTTGTCCTTGTAGATGTTTAGAGGTTTTTTTTTAATTTAAATTATATATTCCTTTATAAGAAAGAAAACTTAAAATAGCAAAGAAGTTCAATCTAAAATTTATAAAACATTCTATTATATTCAATGATTTAGTTATTATTTTTAATTTATATATTCAATCTTTTTTATGGATTCATTCATGGGATCTATAAGGACGGTCGTGGTCTATCAAAACCCCCAAAGGTTAGATATGTGAGCGAAAAGAGTAGGGAGGGTATGTGAAGGGTTATGGGACTTTTTGAAGGACAAAGCTTAGCTATTTAAAGTTTGGATGGGCATATGATCGTTCAATCGCATTCATGTGATGCCCATCAATCATGCTACTTTCTTCACTGCCACAACTATTAGAGTTACATGAAATATATTGTCATGTTACGATTAGGTTGTTCAATTCGAATCATTTGGATCAATCCAAAATAGATAATCTATATTGAATATGAACTATTCAAAAAATCTATTTGAATTTAAAGTTTTCGGCTCGAATTGAATTAGGTGGTTTCAAGAAAATTTGAATAAACTCAATTTTTTTTATAAATTAATTCTAAAAATAAAAACTAAATAGAAATAGAAGAATACCTAATGACTTACCTTAAAAAATCGAACAAAATTATTTTCATATCATTCCATTCTAGATAATATTTTCTAAATTCATTATAATATATAAATTCAAATTGTATATTTATTTATTTTAACGATTAAATCTTAAAATTTCAAGTCGAATGTAAAGAAATTTCATTTGATATTTTCGAAATAGAAAGGTTTTATCATAACTTTAATTATTTAATTTTTTTATTTATTTGTTATGTTTGAAAATTTGTAATTATATTTAGATTAGAATTTAAAGAATCTGAATTATCCGAATAATCTAAATTATCGTACAACTCGAATAGTTTAAATATCTCGATCAAATAATCCGAATTATATGAATTATCTAAATAATCTAAAATTATTCCATTTATTTTGGTTTCAATATTCTAGAATTTGAATATTTCGAATTCTGTTTTCCAAAACCCGAACCCAAAAACTCATACCATAAACCAAATTAGACACCCTATTCCATTTAACCTCGTTGTTTGTGTATTCACCACGTTTCTGTTTTCTTGACGTAACATGAAATATAGATGGGAAGAAAAATATTTTCTGATTATTAATAAAATAACGAATTAAATTTCAAATAAAAGGGAACTAATGATAATTACTTATAGTCATGAGTGCGGAATATCAAAAATACCCTATAAGGCTAAACCACTTCAAAAATACCTATAAAATAACGAATTAAATTTCAAATAAAAGGGAACTAATGATAATTACTTATAGTCATGAGTGTGGAATATCAAAAATACCCTATAAGGCTAAACCACTTCAAAAATACCCTTTCTCAAAATACTTATTAAATCCGAAAAATAAAAACTGAAGAAAAGACAAATTTGCCTTTAATGTTCGAACGTGGAAAAATGGAAGTTCGGCAATTTTTCGACGTGAAAAACTGCCGAAAACGAGAAAGCCGAACAGTTTTTCGCCGTGAAACCTGTTTAAAAGTTTATAACAAGAAAGAAATAAGTGATGTCGAACTTGAGAGGGATCGATTTGAAGTTGGCGAGAAGGAAATGGCTAGAATCAGCAGCATCACTGGCGAAGAGAGCACGAGTCAATCTTCAATGGCGTCAATAAGTGTAAGTAGTTCGATTTCTAGGGTTTTGTAAGCTTTCGAGTCACAAAATGGTTTATTGATTTGAAATGGACGAGTGTCAGTGCCATTGAGTCGGTTAGGTCGCAAGGGTCGCAGGAGTTGCATGAACATCTTCGACTCCGTGAGTCGGTTGAGTAGCAAGGGTCGCAGGAGTTGCATGACCATATTCGATTCAGTGAGTCGGTCGTCTCCGTGAGTGGGATGGGTCGCAATGGTCGTTTGAGGGGCGTGGGTCGGTTGAGTGTCGCGGAGTGTCTGAGGGTCGTTTGAGTCGCATGGGTCGCACGGGTCGGTTAGAGTCGCACGGGTCGGTTGAGTCGCATGGGTTGCACGGGTCGGTTGAGTCGCATGGATCGCTTAGGTCGGTAGAAGTATAATGTATTCGCGGTTAGAGTCGCACTGGTCGGTTGAGTCGCATGGGTCGCTTAGGCCGGTAAAAGTATAATGTATTCGGAATTGGTCATTTTGTAGGTGGCGCCAAAGCCGAGATTTGTGTATGAATTCAAGCACATGGACAGAATTCCAAAGATCACCACCAAGTGTTATCCTCACGAGACAATAAGGATGATGAGAGGAATCTTAAATGAACAGGAGTTGCATTACTTCGAGAAGGAGTCACAATTAAGGCATTTATTTCACTTACAATGTGACTCCACATTGACGAAGGTTCAAATGTCTGTACTACTAAATCACTCCGTGATTATACGGGACAATACAGAGTTGTGGTTCGTCATAAACAGCATTCCCATCCGGTACTTTATAGTGGAGCACACACTAATTTCCGGATTGAAATCCGGACCATATCCCATAGGATGGGAGTCCATGATGGGTGTCACATTCAGGCTGAAGAATTTAGACCGTGGAAAGGTGACCCCCGAACAAGTCAATGAAAAGCTTGTGAAGGCGAAGAATTCCGACGACCGAAAGAGGTTCGCAACTTTGATGTTGTTGGCGCAAGTCATGGCTCACAAGCCTTCAGCAGAAAACTCTATCAGCCATGATCTCATTGACATGGTTGATGACTTGGAATTTTGTGAAGGCTGTCCATGGGGTCGTTACACATTCGAGATGATTGTGGATACTTGCCGCAAGCACGTTAGCGGGGAATCACCGAAACCAAAATGGTATTGTGGCGGTTTCATGATCCCACTAATGGTAAGTTGTATATATTATTCGAATAACTTGAATGTTTTCGTACTTTTTGCATTCTTATCATTTTGTTTTAATGTTTCAGTTACTTCCATTTGAAACCATCCTTAGGCGCATTCTTGGGCGCATCGATCCTGCCCAAGAATGTGCAAGAAGATGGTTAAATCCAATTTTAACCCGAAGTATGTAGACGTGATAAGGCAGATTAGAGATTCTAAGGTAACAATTACACAACGTTCACAAGGGAAACAAGGGTCACAGAGGGTAATAATGGTTATGTTTTATTTTTCAGGATATTCTAAGTATTCTTCGTGCTGAACACGAAGAGGAAGCTTTACTTTCTGGTCTGGAGGATTACGAGGGATGCGACGATCCCGATGTTCAGATATGGATGAAACATCTTCGTAGAAATCCGAAGGGTATTTGTTGGGAGGATATCCGTGAGCAAGAACTGCTGACACGAAAAGCAGCTCTCGGTGATCAAAAAAAGGAGAAGGAAAAAGGGACGAAGAGGAAGGAGAGCGTGAGTGATGCTGATGCTGATG
>CM071871.1:7927828-7945889 GCA_036759665.1 Gynandropsis gynandra
CGAAGTATGACCATCTGGGTAGAAGGAATAAACGATAAACTAGCCTAGCAACCTCGTCTAAACTTCCCCACAAGTAACACTAGGATTCCCTAGAACTACGACCTATTGTTTTTCAGCCGACTAATAAGCTCTAACGCATAGGACAACCTAGCTCAATCATGCAAAGTCTAACGGAAAAGGTCAACCTCTTAAGCATTCCTAAGTTCGGGGTTCATCTCAAAACGTGGCACCGGACATGTGCCTTGGGACGACTCTGACTCAATGAAAACAAAAATGAACTAAAAATCGCAAATATAACCTAAAAACTAAAAATCAAAGGAAAATGAAACGAAATCACCTGACAAACGTGAGCTGCTCCCCCAGACTTGAATTGAACGGCGTCCTCGACGTGAAGCTCCGATGGAGGATGAAGGAAGTGAAGAACGTTTGTGGTGTTATTATTTTTTGTTTTGTGTTTTTCTTTTTTTTTTTATGGAAAATAAATAACCTAGTCTTTAACTTAAATACTAAGAAAATGAAAAGCAAACGGCTGGGTTGCCTCCCAGAAAGCGCTTATTTAACGTCATTAAGCTTTGACGTCTCCATTCCTCATGCGTGCGCGACGGGTGGATCGGAAAGGGAAATGGAGTTTCCACTTTCGATCGGTTGAGTGGCTTGGTAGAGCTTAAGCCGCTGTCCATTGGCGTTGAACGTGTCACCCGCATCACTCCCTAGTTCCATGTCTCGTACCTGAAAAGGATCAGACCAATAAGACAGTAGGTTGCCCGATAAAGACTTAGGTCGAGAATTAGAAAGTGGAACGAAATCACCTGATTGGAAGTCATGAGGTAGGGTCTTCTCGTCGTGCCATCCCTTAGGCACATCATGCACGGGGTTCACTTGCTTGCTGTCCAAGGTTGGATAAGGGGTATCTGCGTTGAAAAGTTTAATGACATCTTTTTCCATTACCTCGTGCAAGTGCGGGTGCAGCCTCCTTTGAATTTCGAGTGAAGGTTCGTGGCTGTCCTCCCTATAATTCCCGTACATACATATTGAAGAGCTGAGCCTCTTACGCTTCTTCACGCGTGTGGGCTGTCTTCTCATCTCGTCTGCACTCATGTTAGCATTTAAAACAGCAAGATATGTTTTATCGGAATCAACGTACTCATACCGAGAATAAGGCGGCGGGTCGGGCTCAAGCTCGAATGCTTTCTCCGCTATGAAATCAGCATGCATATCACGTGGTATCTCCTCATGTGGGGCGTCTCCTAGTGCTGTAATTGCACTCATGAATTTCGTATATACCTCAGCTCCTTCGTCCGCAAATCCTGCATTATCGCCAACTTGTGTCAAATACCGTAAAAGAGAATCGGATGGACTTACTTGATCGTGTGTGTCTTTCTCTAACTCGTCCAGCGAATCTACTGTAAAGCAAGACTCCTTGAGTGGTGATTCGTCCATGGGTCTGGGCAGGACGAATTCGATCGTTTCGTCTTTGACATGTAAGGACAGCTTTCCTTGTTGTACGTCTATCATCGCACCTGCAGTAGCTAAGAACGGCCTACCAAGAATAATAGGTGTCCTAGTGTCTTCCGTTATCTCAAGTACAACAAAATCAGTGGGAATGCAAAGCTTACCTACCATGGTGGGAACGTTTTCAATGATTCCCACCGGATGTCTTACCGTACGATCCGCGAGACGTAGAGACATTTTCGTCGGTTTAAGGTTCTCGAATTCCATCCGCTTGAAAACTGTGTGTGGCATGATACTCACGCTTGCCCCTAAATCACACAAAGCATTTTCAATATCGAGATTACCTATTTTGCATGGGATGGAGAAGCTTCCGGGGTCCTTTAGCTTAGGTGGCAGCTTGTTCTGAAGAATTGCACTGCATTCCTCGGTGAGTGCTACTGTCTCGTTCTCTTCGGTGTGCTTCTCTTTGGATATTACCTCTCTGATGAATTTGGCACGATTAGACATCTTTAGGACTGCTTCGACGTACGGCATGTTGATGTCTAGCTTCTTGTGGTCTTCTGTAGATCTGCCCATTCTCTCTTGGTTCTTACTGCTTACCAATCGTCGCGGATACGGTATCGGAGGTACGTACGCCGGAGGAGCAACGTATGGCTTATCTAAATCTGGTTCGACTCCTTCCATAATCGCAACCTTACCTCTTCCTCTATCCAAAGTTGTACCAGCAGCATCCCCTCGCTCTTTTGAGGGTGAATTCTCATCATCGCTGCACACAGAAATAGCATTCACATGCTCTCTCGGGTTAAGATCGGGCTTACCGGGAAGCTGTCCGGGATTCCGAGAGGATGAGGCAGCCTGTTGTGCTATGGAGTTTTCCAACATCTTCACATGAGTGCTCAGAGACTCCATCTGAGATCTAAACTCCTGTTGTTGCTGTTCCTGCTTCATCTTCACATGAGTGCTCAGAGACTCCATTTGAGTTTTAAGCTCACTAATCGCTGTCCCCACATTTGCGTTGAATTTGGTCTGAATCGATTGTTGCTCCTTGTGATCCTTGACAAATTCAAGCATCACTGCCTCAAAGTTTGATGAAGGTGCTTGAGAGGGTCGAGAGGCTTGCGGTGCTTGCTGTGCTTGCTGGGGTTGTTGGTTGTTTTGCTGGAAATTATTCTGCCTTTGTGGAAACCCCGAATACTTCACCGGTTGAGTTGTTCGATATGACAAGTTCGGGTGATTCCTCCAATTCGGGTTGTAGGTGTTCCCGAATTGTGTGTTGCCTTGCTGCTGGGCATAATACATCTGTTCGTAATCCTCATGTACTGTGCATTGATACGCTACATGGTCCGTATCTCCGCAATTCGCACAGTACATAGCATTCGCTGCATTACCCATGGCTCTATTCTGGTTAGGCTCATATAAACGACGAGTGCTAGTAGGCATACCTCTTGGGGTTGACCACATGGTGTGGTTCATGGCGAGGTTATCAATCAGCTCAAATGCCTCCTCGACGCTCAGATCCATGAATGATCCTCTGGCAGCGTTATCCAACCTCATGCGGTGCTCATCTGAAATTCCGTTATAAAAAGTTTGGATAACGTACCACTGCTCAAGTCCATGGTGTGGGCATGACTGTAGAAGATCCTTGAATCTACCCCACGCCTCAAACATAGTCTCTCCATCTCTGCATCTGAATGTTGTGATTTCCCCCCTCATCTGAATTGTCTTGCTCGGAGGAAAGAAGCGTGATAGGAACAGTGTGCAGAGCTGATCCCATGTGGTGATAGATCCCGCGGGGAGTGATTGCAGCCAAGCTTTCGCTTTTCCCCCAATTGAAAAAGGGAAAAGACGCAGCAAGATTGCATCCTCAGAGACTCCATGAATTTTGAACGTACCTGAAAGTTCGAGGAAGTCTCTGAGGTGCTGATGGGGATCTTCATGGTTTCCACCCATGAATTGCTTCTGATAAAGCATGTTGATCATCGCTGGCTTAATCTCGAATTGTTCTCTTGCAACAGCAGGCATCCTTATGGTTGTTTGCACGTTGTTCATGTTCGGCACCACGTAATCCCTTAGACGACGTGGTGGAGGAGCCTGTAATTGCATCTGTCCATTGCCGTTCTGATTATCCATCTTTTGTCGACCTGAAAGTTCTGCAAAGGACAAACAAAGAACAATTTACGTAGAAGGAACGAAAGAAAAGAAAACAAAAATAAAAACAAAGCAAGAAGGACTCTAGGTTCGAATCTAAGACGCGTTGACAATAGTCCCCGGCAACGGCGCCAAAAACTTGATGCGTATCAGAGTTAAATATAACCTAATCTACCCGCAAGTGCACGGCACGTGTGTAGTATTTTAGGTGTCGATCCCACAGAGACTACGCAATGCTACCTAAACCCGAACTACGAATCAAACTTGCTAACGAAAGAGTGGTGATGAAGAATAAAATACTGAAAGTAAACTAAACTACTTGTGTTCTAACGATAAGACAAGCGTCCTAGGAAACCGGTTTCACCACAAGACTACCGAAACACACGATCAACCTATCTATCATGCAATCCCAGTTAAAGCTATCTAAGGCGGACGATCCTAACATGATATCTACCCTCTCTCAAGGCATAGACACGTGATCTAGACAAGTTGCCCCCTACTTTCGTGGCTGACACCTTGAACTAAACCCATAAACTCTGTGATTCGCCCGTTCACCCTCAACCGTTGTTACCCTACTTTCGTGGCCTAACCTCGGTTGTTCTAAACCTGACTTTCTAGGATTAGAATTCTCCTTTCGGTCCTTCTCCTAATCCCTAACACATGCATCTACGTGGCCATCGCAAACACAAGTAAATTCAAGAACTCAGATAAAGAATAGATGAACTAAAACGGGAAGATGCATTCAAAATAGATCAAAAGCGGTCTCGGGATAGCCAAGGGCTAATCCCTTCTCCTAGAACAAACAAACTACTCGCTCATGCGTCTGTAAAGAAACATAAACATAGTAGAGAGTCTAAGGAACATAAAAACCAAACAAAACCGAAGTGGTGGTGCTTGATCTCCAATGCTCCTCGCTTATCTCTTCGCAAGAATCTGCTCTAACTTTGCTGAATTCTTCTCCTCTGTATGCTTGCTGTAACGGCGTCTTTTTGCCTCCTTTTAAGCCTCCTAAGTCGGTCCAATTGTTGCCCTAATTGCCCCACGCGTTCCCTTATGTTTTAAGTTAAGTTTACTTAAGTTTTGGGAGGTTTCGGGCCGCTACCCGCTCGGGTAGTGACTGTACCCGCTCGGGTGCGGCTAGGGTAACCCGCGTGGTCTGCTGGCTGGAGTGCACTACCCGCTCGGGTGCTAGGTATGTGCCCGCTCGGGTGCATGGCAACAGCTCGGGCATGTGCTTGCCCGAGTCGTGTGGTTTGTCCTGTCCAAAGCCCGTGGGTTCTGCCCGATCGTGTAAGGCTTGTACCCGACCGGGTGGAGGCTTCTCCATGCTCAATCTCGTCCCGTTTGTCCCGTGATGATCCCCGAAGTGCTCCTTAGCTCCGTGCATGCTCCTTTAGCTCCAAAATAGTCCAAATACGCGTAAAAACCTGTAAGAACATGAAAAGCACGAAAGCAAGTAAAACGGATACGGAATCATACGTAAAACATCACATATGTATCGAAAACGTCTCCTAAATCGTGCAAGAAATACGTATGAAAACGAGATGATCAGCTGCAAATGCAGAGATGGAGTTGGCATTTCTACAGCTCACACAAGGTGATCGTACTATTTCTCAATATTATGAGACTTATTTGGAGTTATCACGGGTTTGGGTACTGATGTGGGAAATATCAAGATATACAACTGCGTAATATCCACTTACCGCAAGAGTACGGATCGGTGTAATACAAGGGTCGAATTCTGGGACTAATGCAACCTAAGCTAAGAATACGACTAAACTAAGACGAGTTGAATTGATGGTGATGTGGGACAGATTCCTAAAACACTAAAATGGATAATGACAACGATGAGTTGACGTGAAAAGCTTGACAATTAAGAACACTATGCGTTTCGGGTTACCAGGATTTGCAAGATGCAACAAACAAAGGATCATAGACCTATCGAATTATCTTGATGACGGAGAATTCATGCTCATTAATAAGGAATGGTTCTTCCGAATCCTAAACCTCCTAACCACAACAACGTGCAATCCTACCTTGCAGCAGTGATTAACTCGTGATTACGGTAGCGTTAAGTGCGTAATCCTAATTCCTAAGTCGATTAACCGACCCGTCAAATTCTCATTAATCAAGCTTAATCTACAATCACCTTTTCCGGATTCATAATCTAACCTTCCAGTTAAACACGAATTCCTAAATTACTGAGCGGTCAACACAAGTATAAGACGTTTACGATGTTGATTGCAAAACTGAATTTCAAGAAAACTTCGACAAGTCTAAGCATTAACGAATAAATTCAAGCATCCATTAAAAATTCAGCAATCCTAACCCATAGCTAGAGGCTTAGTCACTCATGGAATCTACTAAAAAAAAAGAGAAATAAACCCTAGATATGATAAAAAGTAAGAAATATGATTCCTCGATCTTCCCTATCTTGATACCGAAGTCCGGATTGTTGTTTCTCTTCTTCTCTAGCTTCTCCCGAGTGTCTCCTTGTGTTTTTCAGTCCCTCTCCTGGCCTGTGCATTTTCCAAGCCCGAGCTAGCTTATGTTTACTTGCTGTTTCCGCTCCTTTCGCTCGATGCTCGGGTGTTCCATTTGGTTCCGTGGTCGTGCACATATTGTATCTTAGCACAAATACTTCGAAGGATTAGCCATCATGCAAAAAAACGCGTCACATGAACGTAAGCCTAAGCGTACCTAGTTTAGACTTCTGTCAACCGAAAGTCACGAGCCATACAATCCTACCAATAACCTAAGTCTATTTCATACCCCTAGACAACGTCCAAATGATCTCCATACCAATTCCCCTAAGCTTGAGATATCATTAGACTCTTATTCTCGTTCTTATTCTCTTTTCTTCTTTTTTTATATAGATCCGCGCTTGTTCTCTAGGACGTCAAAGTCGAAGAGAGATGGCTTTCTACTTAGACCCAGGCTGCCTATGGCACACTCATAAGGTCTTGTAACCTTAGCGGAGTGAAGAGGTGCGTCATTGAAGAACAATTTTTTTTACCAAAGATTACGCATCAACTCTAGTCCTTAGGACATAGAATAGCGCCTCAACCCACCACTTAGACCCGAACCATCGATCTCGATGTACTCATGTCAATGTAAACCTGAAATAGTTAGAAGCTTATCCAAGGTGACAACGGAGTATAAACGTGTGGAATCTAATGATCAATGAACGGTAAAATATATCAAACAAAGCAAGGGATAAACGGTATACACAGAGATATGGGTAATTGGTATTGAAACCTATGAGGTGAATGCAACTATAGATCATGGTTTCAAGCACAACTACTCGACTAATCGATATCCAAAAGACTTCTTAGCAAACCTAGACTATTGTTCACGATTCGACAAAGTCGCAAAATAATGACTAAAGCTCGAAATTTCATACTAGGTATCCATCCATTTATTCCTAAAAAAAATCAACATCTAATCCTAATCATCTAATCCTAATCACATGCATGTTACTCGACGAGTACTCCCCCAGACTTGAATGAAACACCGTCCCGGTATTCAAGACCTTAGAGAATCTCGCATACCAAAACACGAGAAAATAAGGGTTAGAACGTGTGCACCTTGTGTCTCTTGCTGTCCCGAGTTGGTGATGCGGCTGGACGTTGTACGCGTCTCCTCCTCAAGGATGATATCGACGTTGAAAAACCTGTGAAAAAAGAATCACACAATCCAAAAGAAGGAATACTAACCCACCGAGTACATCAATGTGAAAAGAATAAGAATAGGTCCGTCAAATGAAAAGAAAATGCGAAAGTTAGGTTGCCTCCTGATAAGCACTTATTTAAGGTCTCGAGCCTGACCAAGCTCTACTCATCATATCGAGGTGGGCGTCCTCGTTGTTGTCTGGCACGAGGTCGCGTGTGCAGTCTCCTTCTCGTTGTAGTCCTGAATCATATGGCGCATACTGATGCTTTCTCAATCCTCCAATCGGGTTTCAAATGCTGCTCGGATGAAGGAGAATCTGAAGTCTTGTTGATACAGAATGCTCCATTAGGCATAAAACTCAGATTCGTCGGACTTCTTGGAAGGTCAGTCCGTGCGGTTGTTTTCCCCATAAGCCCGTTTGTGTTGCTTTCAAAAGAGGGACCTCTATCGTGCTTAGTGTACAACTCGGTGGGGTTGTTATTAGCTTCCTCATTCATCTCTTTCAACTTTACCTTAGGTGCCTTGTCAATGCTCCAATTGTGTGTTGGGCGTTTGGTGTAGCTCCTTGACATTTCAGGAGTGTTTATGCTTAGATCCTCGTCGCATGTATCTTGGGTCGCATTGGATTCTGCTTGGGTGGAGTGGAAGTCTCGGTCTAGGGGTTCCTTCTTCTTTCCTTCGTCTAGCAGCTCGTTTGTGTCCTTACATAATACTTCTCTAGCTGCTGTGATGGAAACTTCACCTTTTTCAAATGTCGAAAGAATGGGGTGATCCACCATTGTCTTGTGCTGATTTTGTGGAAACGGAAAAGGAGGTGGCCTCGGGGCTGGTTCTACGTACTTATCCTCTTCCTCTTCGGCTTTCTCCTTAAGCTCGACAAGGGTCTCTTCCGCTGCTTCTTGCGCTAATTGCACGACCTGTATCTCCAAATGTTTAAAATGATATTCAATGTTATCCATATGCTTCTTGACGTTTTCTTGCCCTGCCTTCACTTCCATAATTAATTTTTTTTTATTTTACTGCTCTTGGATGAAGAGGGCCAACATGGCGGTAATATCGAGGGCTGCTTGGGGTTGAGTCAATGGTAGCGCATGTGGGTGATAACTTTGATTATGGGACTGCATCCACGACTGAAAATTTCCCGGTAGATATTGCGCATCCAACGCATCGTTAGGGTTCCTATACGAAAAGTTTGGGTGATCTCCCCATCCGTTGTCGTATGTGTCTCCCACAAGCTGATTATTACCCATGTAATTTAATTCCTCATAACCCCAAACTCCTTGGTTCCATGATTGCTCCGGGTAGTGCAGTAGATGTGATTTGGATAGGAGATGGTAGAATTCCTCTAAGCGCTGCATTGCTTAGCATTTGAATTAAAGCTCGATAAAGAAAAAATAAAAATGCAGAAAAAGAACAAAGACTACGAAAATCTTAATCTAGCGAATTCCTAATCTAGACCGTAATTAGTCTCCGGCAACGGCGTAAAAAACTTGATGTGGGAAATATCAAGCTATACAAATGCCTAATATCGACTTACCGCAAGAGTACGGATCGGTGTAATACAAAGGTCGAACTCGGGGGACTAATGCAACCTAAGCTAAGAATACGATTAAACTAAGACGGGTTGAGTTTATGGTGATGTGGGAGAGATTCCTAAAACACTAAAATGGATGATGACAACGATGAGGTGACGTGAAAAACTTGACAATTAAGAACACTATGGGTTTCGGGTTACTTGGATTTGCAAGGATGCAACAAACAAAGGATCATAGACCTATCGAATTATCTTGATTACGGGGAATTCATGATCATAAATAAGGAATGGTTCTTCCACATCCTAAACCTCCTAATCACAACAACGTGCAATCGTACCTTTCAACAGTGATTAACTTGTGATTATGGTAGCGTTAAGCGTGCAATCCTAATTCCTAAGTCGATTAACCGACCGGTCAGATTCTCATCAATCAAGCTTAATCTACAATCAACTGTTCCGGATTCATAATCTAACCTTCCAGTTAAACACGAATTACTAAATACCTGAGCGGTCAGCACAAGTATAAGACGTTTACGATGTTGATTGCAAAACCGAATTCAAGAAAACCTCGAAAAGTTTAAGCATTAACGAATAAATTCAAGCATCCATTACAAATCCAGCAATGGGTTAGGATTCTTGTAAAACAAGAGAAATAAACCCTAGACATGATAAAGAGTAAGAAATACGATTCCTCGATCTTCCCTATCTTGATACCGAAGTCCGGATTGTTGTTTCTCTTCTTCTCCAGCTTCTCCCGAGTTTCTCCTTGTGTTTTTCAATCCCTCTCTTGGCCTATGCGTCGTCCTACTTGCCCTAGATCGCCCCCTCTCTTTCTAATTCAAGTTTGAAATTCAAAACCGAAGTTGTTGAGAAAAAAGGGGTCCCGCGTGGGCTCATGCTCTACCCGATCGGGTATCAATCAACCCGAGCCGGTTAAGGTATCCGCCTGAGCTTGGTCGATGTGATTAACCTACTCAATTGGGTTCTCTTCCGGCCCGAGTCGTGTGAATTTTTTGGAACTTTTGCGGAACTTCAGCCCGAGCGTAACCTCTTCCAAGCCCGAGCGGGCTATGTTTACTTGCTGTTTCTGCTCCTTTCTCTCGCTGCTCGGGTGTTCTATTTGGTTCCGTGACCGTGCACATATTGTATCTTATCACTTAATCACGGTTTCAGGGTGGATTTTCCATAATCACTCGTTTTTGCTTCATGTCTTCGTTTCCTACACAAAACACGAAATGGTAGATGAAATCCTCGAATATACTCAATAACTCGGTAAATTCCAAGAAATCTAATCAAAACTAAACCTAGGAATCATGAAAATACTATGACGGATTACATGTTGTCAGGTACAAATAAGTAACTTTAGAAATTTTTAATGTCAACAAACTTTTGCAAGGACTACGTTCTAAAATCAGATGAGGATTGAGATAATCAAGCATGGAGCATTCTCTAAGCTTATTCAAAATGCTCATTTAGTAGAGAAGGGACTTGATGTGCTGGAAACACGAGTTATAAATATTTCTAGACCACTTCACCGCAAGTATACGGATCGTGTAGTACCAGGGTCGATCTCTAGGGACTAAAGCAGCCAAACTAAGAATAAAACTAAACTAAGGCAATTAGAGATAGACGGGGATGTGATCCTAAATTCCTAAAACTAATCTAAATGGTGACAACGATACTAGGTTGGGGATAAAGTCGGATATGACAAACACTACGGGTGTCCGGGATACCGGGAATCGCATGGATGAAACAACTAAGGATCATAGATCTATCAACTATTCTTGACAACGGGAAATTCATGCCCTAAGGTGAGGAGTGATTCTTCCGAGCCTAAACCTCCTAACCATGAGTACGTGCAACCCTACCTTCCAGCAGTGATTAACCCGTACCATGGCAGCAATATGAACGCAATCATTATCCCTAAGATGACTAACGGACCGGTCAGATTCTCATTAGCCAAGCTTAATCTACAACTTAGCAGGTCCGGATTCATTCTTTAACCTTCCAGCAAAGGCCGAAATCCTATGTCGCTGAGCGGGCAGCACTAGCGTAAGAGTGATAATGCTAAGCGTAAAACCGAAAATCAAGAATAAATTAATAAATCTAAGCATTAATGCAAATCAGTGTTCATCCAATACAAATCCGATATCCCTACCCGCAGTAGGGACTCTACTCACTCATGGAGAAAACAAAAGACGAAGATAACATAACCCTATACATGATGGGGCGTTTCCGCTCGTTGCTCGGGTGTTCCTTTGGGTTCTGAAGCTCGATCTTGGTTCTGAGTAGATATATCTTCAAATCATGTGGTTTTGATCAGGAATCCGTCATTTTAAGCTCATTTAGGCCTTGTCGCCTAAAAACCTGAAAACCAACAAAACGGGCGTGTGAAACTCATAATCATATCGGATATGTAAATCTCTATATAAGATGTATGCGAAAATGGCACTAAAACCTATCCTAAAATTGATACACTTTTAGTGTTATCAGGACTCATCGAGGAAGGCATCTTGAAGTCTTCAGATTCCAAAGGTAAACAAGTCATCCAACAAAAAGAGGGAGACTGGATCAGAGGAAAATAGTTCAGACTTGTCCTATCATAACAACATTGAGGTACCTATTTCATCATCGGGGACATGAGCATGTTGTGGCATGCCAAAGATTTGATAAGAGAGTAGGATGCTTCCAATGTGGCAGTTTAGAACACCAGTTTTGTGAGTGTCCCCATCAAGTGGGAGGAACTATAAGGCGAGGATAATTAGACAAATATTTCTGTTGTCGCAGTATGGATCATTTTCAAAGGGATTATCCGAGGCCACCACCCCCAACACCACTAGCGGGTATAATGCCACATGTTATAGCTAAAAAGCATGAAGAGCATGCATCGAACCGCAGGGCTGTGCAACCGCGAGTATATGCCAATGAGTATTGTCTGAGTGCATACTCTTGGAGGTCCCATTTTAGAATCCAAAGGGATTCTCAAAGAGGCGCCCATGGTGATAGAAGAAGAAGAGCTAGCTGTAGAGCTTATCATTATCCTGATGGAATTTTACGATGTGATCCCTGAAATGGATTGGCTGTCAAAACATTGAGTTGTGATGGATTGTTGTCGCGGTCAAGTCTATTGCCAAAAGAGCTGCAAGGAGTTTAAATATCAAGGAAACCGACCAGGTCAAGGGATTCACATCATCTTAACATTGCGTATGGAACGATGATTAGATAAAGGGTGTGACATGTATCTTACCACCATCTAGTAGAAGAAGTCTGTCCATCTGTGCAAGTCGTGGAGATCCCTGTAGTGCGAAAGTTTGTAGATGTTTTCAGAGAACTGAAAGGCATACATCCAATGTAAGGAGATCCATTTGAGATTGAGGAAGAACTAGTACTGCACCGATATCAAAGTCTCCATATCATATGGCACCAATGGAAATGGCAAAAGATAAGAACAATTATATGAGCTTCTCGAGAAAGGTTTTGTATGACCAAGTACATCACCATAGGGTGCACTAGTTCTGTTTGTCAAGAAGAAAGACGAGAGTTTCAGATTGTGCATTGATTATAGGGTTCAAAATAGAGTCGCTGTAAAAAATTGTTACCCGTTGATGTGGTTAATCTCAGGTAATAAATACCTAGACTAATGATTCTGCAAGAATACAGATCATGTGGTACCAGAGTCGAACTCTAGGGAACTGATGTAGAACAAGTAACACTGTAAAAAATTGTTACCCGTTGATGTGGTTAATCTCAGGTAATAAATACCTAGACTAATGATTTTGCAAGAATACAGATCATGTGGTACCAGAGTCGAACTCTAGGGAACTGATGTAGAACAAGTAACAAATCAATAAGTGAATGGAATGCAAACTAATTACTAAACTAACTAATAGGATAAACTCAATAAACTAAACACCACAGGTTTCGAGAGATGCACAATAATGCAATGAAGTGCTAACAAAGATCATGGTCTTAGATATTATCACGGATTCAGGGATTCAAGCTCTATCTTAGGAACTGACTGTGTAGACTTGTCCACTATCTAGCATGCGTACTACCAATCTTCTGACTGCATAATCTCACTTACAAGATGCACTAAGATCGATATTCTAATCCCTAGGTTCAATGAACCGACCTGGCGTAGATTCTAAACCGATTAAGATCCTAAACCATGGCTAAGTTCCAAAGTCTAATCCCTTGCGTAGATTCATTAAACTTATAATCATTCATTCAAGTGGCATACAAGAAAAAATCATTACGAACAACCAGTCAATCTGAAAATAATCAAACACCATAATCATTTATTCAAGTTGCGTACATGAGCCAAAGTATTAAGAACCACCAAGCATTAAGCACAAGCTTTTAATACATATTGGAAAAACTCTAACCCGTGGCAATGGATCTACTCAGACATGGAGTCAGAAAACAAAACACGAATAAAAACTATCTTAAACATAGGTACATAACGGTATTACTCTCTATTCTAATAGCGTAGTCTTCAACAGCTCCTCTGCGTTCCGAGTTCGTCGCCCCGTCTCTATCTGGTTCTATGTTCTCCTCTATTCTCTCTCTTTTCGTGCGTGTTTGTATGTTTGTCTTCTATCCGAACTGAATTGTTTTCCCCTTGCCCCTTCATTCTTGTTACCCTTTCTTTCTATTTTCCTTTTTCGGCCTATTTTCCTTTTTGTCTGTGCACGCCCAATTTTTGTCCAGCGGCCAACATTTCCATTTTTTTTCCAGCCGCCTACTTCCATTTAGCATTAGCCGCGAGTTTGCATTTTTTCGTAGGCCAGCGGCTGATTTCTATTTCTTGTGGACCAGTGGCTCGTTTCTGATGCGTGTTTAGTTAAACTAGTTAACCTAAACTACCTACAAGTGCACGACACCTGTGTAGTAATTAAGATGTCGATCCCATGAGGACTAATAAAACACGGTCTAAGAATAAAAAGTACAATCAATGCTTGCTGGGATAAATAAAGAAGGTGAGATGAAATGATGATGATGCAATGGATAAGTGAGTTCTAAACAAAGAGACAAACGTTCTAGAATCCGGTTTCACCGCATAGCTTCCGAAACCTATCTCTGATCTATCTAATGGTGCATTCCCTATCAAGATATCTAAGGCGGATGATCCTAATGTAGAACCTATCCTCTCTCAAGGCATAGGAACATGGTTAGATTGAGTCATCCTCTACTTTCGTGGCTGACACTCCAACTAAACCCCATTACGATTAATGATTTGCCCGATTCAACCCTCAACCGTTACTACCCTACTTTCGTGACCTATTCTCTGTTGTTCTAAGCCCGATCTTCTAGGACTATAATTCTGCTTTCGGTCCTTCTCCTAATCCCTAACACATTCATATACGGGGCCACCTTAAACACAAGACAATAAGCGCTCAGACAAAGGATAGATAAACGAAATGGAGAAATGCATTCATAAACAAATCAAAGATAGTTCTAGGATAGCCATGGGCTAATCCCTTTTCCTAGAACAAATCTACTGCTTGCTCATGATTCTAAACAACATAAACGAAATCAGTAGAGTAAAGAGCATAGAGATATCAAATGAGTGAAGATCCCGAATCTATCCCCGACTCCTAGCGTGCCTCCCGTCAAGGGGGCTCTATGGATGGTGTGTTCTAGATGGTGGATGGATTTATGATGAATGCCTTATGCCTTGAGGCTTTATAATTTGAATTGGAGGCTTTGACCGACTTGTTTCCACCAAATTAGTCAGTAGATTGTATTACAAAGTCATGCCCGATCGTGCTCCATGTCATGCCCGGTCGGGCATGCTTCTTCCGTAAATGTAAAGCTGTTTTGCCATGATGCCCGACCGTGCTGGATGCATAGTCTAACCGTGCTGCCTTCAATGATAGGTGCCCGACTGTGCTCTTGGAACGCCTGACCCGTGCACAAGTTACGGGGTAAAATTGCACCAAACGCCCAACCGTGCTCTCCTTTATGCCCGCTTGTGCTCTTGCTTCACCAAGGAGGATGCCCGACCATGCTGTCAACAAAGCCCGACCATGCTGCTTCACCAAGAAGGATGCCCGATCATTCTGGCTTGGAAGCCCGGCCGTGCACAAGGTGAGGGTGGCTGTTCGGTCGTGCATTTGATCATGCTCGACCGGGCTGTGTCCTTTGATGCATGCTCGGTCGTGCACATGATCGTTTTTTGCCATGACTTGTCCATTTCTCATTCTATTCGATCCGTTGTGACCTTCAAAGTAGAATTATGGTCGGCGTACGCTCCTTAGCTCCGAAATGAATCGAATACACATTAAAATCTATAAGAACACGAAAACACAGAGACAAATAAAACGGATACAAAAACCCAATAAACCTCGTAAATATCATTATAAACGTGTCTAAAACCATACGAGAATCATGTACGAGAACAAGATGATCGGTTTCTATATTGTGGAAGAAACCGTGCTTCCATTTTCTTGTGTACCAGCCATGCTTCCATATTTTTAGTGCAGCGGTTGTTTCCATTTTCGTGAGCGACAACCATTGTTTCCATTTTTGTGTACCGACCATGTGTTTCCATTGCTTGTGACCGAAGGAGTCTTGGGTGTTGAGTGTGTACAGCTGAGCTTGAAGTAGTTTTGCCAACATTTCCGAACATTTGTTCGTGTTTGTAACCCGATATCTCGATTCATGCAAAACATGAGAAAACGCTAGAAGAAGACTAAATTGTACGTAATAGCTCGGTTAAACCCAAAATTGTAACAAAACTTACTATGGAAATAGATGAAAAAATAGAACAATTTAGACGTTATCAAACTCCCCCATATGTGAACCTTTCCTTGTCCTCGAGCAAAACTAAAATTAAGGACAATGAGAGTTAGATAACAACCAGAATCTAGTACAAGCATTTTGAAAAATCAGTTATCATGCACAACAACGTGTCACAAGAACATGGATAGACATACATAGTTCAAACCTTTACCCACCGAAAGCCACTAGTTGAGCAATCCTACACCTAACCCAATTTCATTTCACTAACCCCTAGACGACATCCAAGCAATCTACATACGAATTCACCTATGCTTATGTGAGATATCATTCTTAAAGATGATAATGTTCTTCTTTT
The DNA here is from genome assembly GCA_036759665.1 of Gynandropsis gynandra. NCBI lineage: Eukaryota > Viridiplantae > Streptophyta > Magnoliopsida > Brassicales > Cleomaceae > Gynandropsis > Gynandropsis gynandra. Next base: position 7,943,734 of record CM071871.1, read on the forward strand.
TTTTTCTCTTTTGTTCTTTTCCGGTTTCCACACATTTTTTTCTTCAAAAATTTGCGCTTGGTTTCTATGACGTCGGAGGATAGCCTTCTATTTAGACCAAAGTTTTCGATTGGAACACTCATAAAGTATTGTAACCTTAGCTGAGTGAAGAGGTTTGCCTCATTGAAGAATTTTTGTTCTCTTTAGACCAAACTATTATGCTACACATCGACTCTAACCCTTAAGACGTAGAAAATTAGCCTCGACCCACCACTTAGATGAAACCATCAAGATCGATGCACTCATGTCAATGTAAGGCTGAAATAGTTAGAAACTTATTTTATTGACAGCGGAGTGTAAGCGCGTAGAGTTATAACAATAGAGAAGCAAATCAAAGAATGAATGGTATACACGGACATGTAAGTACTTGGAGCTGAAACCAAGGGGGTGGAATACAACTATAGGTCATGGATTCATGCACAACTACTAGACTAATCGATTCGAAAAATTTTCATGAAGATGACTAAAGTTAAAATTTTTTATTAGATATTGATAACACGTAATCCGTTGTAGTATTTACGCGATTCTTAGGTCTAGTTTTGAGTAGATTACTTAGATTTCATACATTTATCGAGTTTATTCGAAGACTTCATCTACATTTCGTGTTTTGAATAGGAAACGAAGACATGAGGAGAAACACGAGAGATTATGGTGATTTAACCCGAAAACGTAGCTGAATGTCAAGGTTCAACTTGTGCAAGGCCATGGATTGAAGTGAACACTCAAAGGAAACAACATTTCAAGACATGCCCGCTCGGGCATTGGAAGTGTACACGATCGGGCTAATTGCTGCCAATTACCCCCGTAGCTTTGCACGACTCGGGCGCTCAAGGAACACGATCATGAAGGGAGTGCCCGCTCGGGTGGAGAAGAAGTGCCCGCTCGGGCTAATTGTGGCCAAAACTCACCGCAAGTTTGCCCCATCCCCACTCGAGAAACACACACTCGGGCATGAGTGCCCGTTCGGGCTAGAAGGGTGTACACGACCGGGCACAAGGCCTGCACGAGTGGGTAGAAGCTGTGCCCGCTCGGGTCCTTGAATTCCTGAACTAATTCCTAAGTTTTAGAACGGCCAAATAAGAAGAAATCAGATCTGGAAAAGGGGGATTCGAACTAGATTCGAGAGGAGAACATTCAGAGACATTAGGGCAGAAGGAAAAAGGAAGAAAAGACAGAACAAAGGATCGGGAGCAAGGGGGATCTATTGAAGACATCGGTTGATGAATAGGGAGCATTATTATTCTCTTTCTATGTCGAATTTAGTATTCTCTCTACGCCAGGGCATTAGACTTTGGAACTTAGCCATGATTTAGGGTTTAATCGGTTTAGAATCTACGCCAGGTCAATCGATTGAATCTAGGGATTAGGATAGCGGTCGTAATGCGTCTATGTATGTGAGATGCGCAATAGATATATTGGTATACGCATGCTAGATAGTGGACAAGTCTACGCCAGTCAGTTCCTATAGGAGAGCTTGAATTCCCTGAACTCATGATAGTACCTAAGACCAATTATCCTTTTAGAACTTCGTTACAGTCGTCGTGCAACTCTCGATACCTATGGTGCTTAGTCATAAGTTTATCCCATCGATTAGTTTAGTTTAGTTCATTCCCAATCCACAATTATTCAATTTACACTTCTATTCCATTAGTTTAATAGCTTTAAGGTTGCATCAATTCCTTGTGTTCGACCCTAGTTGCTACACGATCCGTATTCTTGCGGAAGCGTTAGATCTAGGTAATTTAAATTACGGCTTTAGAGTTACGCCGTTGCCGGGGAGTTGATTACGACTTTAGAGTTAGGAAACTTTTAGATTTAGACATAGTCACACGATTTTTGTGTTTATCTTCTTTTTCTTGTGCAGCTAGCTTGTGCATGAGAAATACCGGAAGTGCAAACCTAGTTTTCGACCCCGACATTGATAAAATGCTCAGAAAGTTAAGGAAAGAAACGAGAGCTAGTGCAAGCAACCCGGTTGATAGTGCAAGCAATTCGGTTGATAACACACAAGTACACTTGGACTTCCAAACCGAGGAAGTACCACCGTGTGTAGGTAAGAGTGAAGAAGAACTAATGGCAGAACGTCGAGAATTGAACATGCCAAACATGCCACAAGT
>CM071871.1:7985210-8016079 GCA_036759665.1 Gynandropsis gynandra
GGCATCTCGAGATCGTTTATGTACTGATTTGCACCGCATTTAGCTCGTGTTGTGCGGAAGTCTAGGTCGGGAGATTCCTCCTTCTTTTCGTTGTCAAGCAGCTCGTTTGGTACCTTGTATGATTCTTCTCCAGCTGCTATGAAATTCATATCTAGGGAATCCGTATTCTAAAATTCCTCACAAACATCCTCGGCTAATCGTCGGGGAACACGAAATCGATAACGCATGGCTGCTCAAGTGTGTCCGTTAAGCTGAACTCTATTTCCATCTCGGGTTTCTTCATATGCTTATCAATGTCCGTAGCCTTATCCGTCCCCATATTAGATTCATATCCTTTTACAATTATTGAGGGATTTGGCTGATCTACCATCTTCATGCATTGACATTGCGGGAATGGCAATGGAGGTGGCCTCGGAACTGGATTTACGTACTTTGGCTCCTCTTCCTCCTTAAGCTTCTCCTTAAGCTCGTTGACAGCCGTTTCAGCTACTGTGATAGATGCTTCACCCCTTTTAGACATTGAAGTAGGTTGATCCACCGTCTTACAATCCCTTAGGCAAATTTCGTTGACATGCTCATGAGGATCTGTTTCTAAACTTCTCGATAGAACCTCTTGTGGTTGTGATGCCCCTTGTGCAAGTTGTGCAACTTGTATCTCCAATTGTCTAAGAGTAGTTTGAAAGCTCTCTAGATGCTTCTTGGTGTTCTCTTGAATCCTCACCAGATTATCCTGACTTTGTTGTATCTCTGAAATCAATTTACCTTGATTTTCATAGGATTGGAGGAGTAGAGTGAAGGTGGCGTTGAAATCGGGGGCTGCTTCGGATTGGTTTGGCTGTGATTGAGATGCACATGGCTGTTTCCGCTCCTTTCGCTCGATGCTTGAGTGTTTGATTTGCTTCCATGGCCTTGCACAAGTTGTACCTTGTCATTCAAAAACGTTTTCGGGGTTGAATTGCCGTAATCACTCGACTTTCGCTTCTTGTCTTCGTTTCCTATACAAAACACAAAATATAGATGAAGTCCTCGAATAAACTCGATAAATCGATGAAATCTAAGAAATCTAATCAAAACTAAACCTAAGAATGATGTAAATACTACGACGGATTACGTGTTATCAACTACGGAGCATATTGGGCGATCAAAGCACTTAATTATGATTACAAGTCAGCTACTGAGAAACGGATGTTACAGCTCCATCATCTAGAGGAGATGTGCCTCCATTCGTACGAGAACGCAAGGATCTACAAGGAGCGCGCGAAGAGATGGCACATACACACATAGTCCAACAGACTTTCAAAGAAGGTGACCAAGTAATTGTTTTTAATTCACGTTTGAAACTTTTTCCAGGAAAACTCAAGTAACGTTGGTCCGGGCCATTCACAATCAAAAGCGTCTCACCACATGGCGCTATCGAGCTGATGGGAAATGACAACACATTCAAAGTGAACGCCTAACGTTTGAAACTCTACAACGCGGAAAACATGTGATAACACGTAGAGTGTATCACTTTTAGGCTAGGTATTCGCATAATTTCCGCATAGATTTCATAGCACGAGTTACAATCCCGATACGATTATTCTTTATATACGCCCTTTTTATTGGTTTTCATAGCACGAGTTACAATCCCGATACGATTATTCTTTATATACGCCCTTTTTATTGGTAAAAAGGCAAATTCCTGAATCAAACCGCCCATATTGAAGATACAATTCACTCGGAGCCAAATTCAAGCCACGAAACTTAATAGAACACCCGAGCATCGAGCGGAAAAGAGCTAAGGTATAAAATGAAGTGTGCCCGCTCGGGCACTGAGGTTACCCGCTCGGGCAAAAGCTACGAGGTTAATTACAACAATCTACACGACCCGGGCACGAAAACAACATGATCGGGTCACGATGCCCGCTCGGGCTGAAACAAGTTACCCGCTCGGGCTGCAATTAGGCATGAAAATCCCTGAGAGTTTACATGACTCGGGCTGGTATACCACGCGGTCGGGTATTGATGCCCGATCGGGCTGGGCTATGTACACGATCGGGCTGCCGTCAACACGATCAGGTAAAATGTGTACCCGAGTACTTTTAGAGTTTGAATGAGCAAAATAGAGGAGGAGATCAGTTCCAGAGACGAGAGGGCAACGGCTAGGGCAAGGAAAGGCTTGGAAATCATCAGGAAAGGCTCGGGAGACACTGGAGAAGGAGAGAAGCATCAATCCGGACTTCGGTAACACAATAGGGAAGATCGAGGCATCGAATTTCCTAGGTTTTATCATGTTTAGGGTTGTGTTATCTCCATTGTCAGTAAGATCCATGAGTGAGTAGATTCCCAACTATGGGCTCGGGATGTCGGTTTTGTAATGGATGTACAAGTTTTGTGTTAATGCTTAGATCTATTGTATTTCATCATTTAGTTTAGTGTTTTAGATATTTCACACCACACCATCATCTATTTCACACCGTCTTAGTTTAGTGATATTCATAGAAAAGGCTGCATTAGTCCCTAGAGTTCGACCCTAGTACTACATGAACCGTATACTTGCGGTAGAGTGGTCTAGGAAACATTATTGCTTGAGTTTCCACACATCAACATGGACAACAATTGGACTGTTTTCGCTCTTTCGGAGCCAACGCATGAGTAGAGTATCTTGGTCAGACTCGTGACCTTAAACAAGTGCTTCTCTGGAGGGAACCCGAGCCCCATATCCTTTTAGTTATTTCGTTTTAAGTTTTTTTAGAATTCGACTCTTATTCTTTTCACAAGATTACACCTTATCAACAATCCCAATATATCGTAGTGTCTCCTTCGAATTGTGTGACTTTTGTTACAGGTTTTCCATTTCGAAATCATCCACAACATAAGGATAGACGCGTACGCCCAACTGCATCAACTTGGGACAGCAAGCACGCATCAGGTGCACAATTCCTATCTCCTTTATTTTCCCCGAGTTTTGCATGCCAGTCCATCTCTTAGGTTTTGAACACCGGGACGGTGTTCCGTTCAAGTCGGGGTGGGGTAGTCTTCAAATGTCATGACTGTGATTAATATTTAGAACTTGAATTCTTCATTTTATTTTTGCTTTTACGTTAGTTTTGTTAGGATAAGACGGACGAATATCTAGTACGAAAAATTTCGAACTTTAGTCACCTCTGTGCAACTTTGTCGAATCGGGAACAAAAGTCTAGGTTTTCTGAAACATACCTTTAGATATCGATTAGTTAGTGGTCGTGCATGAATCCATAGCCTATATTTGTATTCCTCCCCTTAGGCTTCATTCCCAAGCACTTATATCTCCGAGCATAATGTTCATTCTTTATTTTGTTTCGATCATTATATTTCCATGCACTTACACTCCACTGTCAATAGAATAAGTTCTTTAACTATTTCAGCCCTACATTGACATGAGTGCATCGATATTGATGGTTCGGTCTAAGTGGTGGGCCGAGGCGGTTTTTCTACGTCCTAAGGGTTAGAGTCGATGCGTATTCAGAATAGTTTAATCAAAAGAAAAAATCAGCAATGATGCAACCTCTTCACTCCGTTAAGGTTACAAGACCTTATGAGTGTGCCAATTGCCAACCTGGATCTTGATGGTCGAAATCAGAGGTTTTATTATTTCCAAGACCACTCTACCGCAAGTATACGGTTCGTGTAGTACAAGGGTCGAACTCTGGGGACTAGTGCAGCATTAGAACTAAGATTTTCATGAGAAGAAGATCGATCAATGGATGAGTAGTGAACTAGAAAGTAAAGATAAGTAAGGATGACGAAGCTAGACTAGGCAATAAGGGTATCATGGGTGTCGGGAATACCGGAACATGCAATGGATGTTTCTATGGATCATGAAATTCGGGTTGTATCAATCGATGGGAACTAATATCTAATCCTCTATCTAGGAAATCAACATCGCTCACCTCCCGATGTAGCGCAGAACGTCTAGACGTGTTAAGAACAGTAGGGAACTCTACCCCTAATACTAGAAATGACTCTCCCAAGCCTAAATCTCCTACCTAGGAAATCAACGTCACCCATATCCCTATATAGTGTGGAACTTCTAGATGCATGACGAACGATGGGGAACTCAACCTCTAATGTCGGATGGGAACTCGACCTCTATAAATGGAAATAACTCTCCCAAGCCTAAATCCTCTATCTAGGAAATCAACGTCACTCATATCCCTATGTAGTGCGGAACTTTTAGATGCATGACAAACAATGGAAATTCTACCTCGATTATTACCGTTCCTAAATAGATTAACCGACCGGTCAGATTCTCGTTAACCTAATTCATTCGAAGGTTCATTCATGAGACTCAAATCTGACTCTCCCAAGCCTAGAAAAATCTCTAATCTCCATCAAACGTGCCTAATCTCAGTAGAATAGCTCTAGTCTTATCCAAACTTAAAATCAACAACGTATGAAGGCATTAAGCACAAATCTATAACCTATCGAACCATTCAATTGAACAAAACCGAAATCAAGCATTAATAACTCAAACAATCCATTACGATGGCATCCCTAACCCATGACAACAGATCTACTCAGAATACACAGAGAAGCAAACAAAAACGAAGTAAGTGTTCGTCTCCCCTATCATCCCGAGCGTTGGCTTCGGATGAATCCTTCAGATGGCCAAAGTCTCCAATCCGTGTTCCCTCCTCTTTCTTCTATGTCTCTAGGTGTCTCCTCTGATCTGTGACTCGTCCCCTTTCCCTAGATGGCTTGTTTTTCCTTTAATTACCCGTTCAAACCTTCAAAAGAGGTAGTTTCAGATTAGGCGACCCGCGCGGGCACAAACTTCACCCGCTCATGCAGACTTGAGCCCGGACGTGCACCATAATCAGCCCGATCGGGTCCTCTTGCCCATGCGTGTGAACTGCCAGCCCGAGTCGGGCATGGTTTCGGCGAATTTGTGGACTTAAACGCAGCCCGATCGGGTGCAATACTCAGCCCGAGCGGGCTAGGTCGCCCGACCATATTGTTTATCAGCCCGAGTCGGGCTTGCTCTCGGAGATTTTTTGTTCTATTTGCACAACCTTAGCCCGAGCGGGCTGGCTCCATACCCGAGCGTGTAGCCTTCAATTGTTGTTTCCGCTCCTTTCGCTCAAGGCTTGAGTGTTCGATTTGCTTCCATGGTCGTGCACATGAGGTATCTTGTCATTCAATCATGATTTCGGGGTGGAATTGCCGTAATCACTAGTGTTTTCCTTCATGTATTCATTTCCTACACAAAACACGAAAGGGTAGATGAAATCCTCGAATATGCTCAATAACTCGGTAAAATCCAAGAAGTCTAATCAAAACTAAACCTAAGAATCATGAAAATACTATGACAGATTACATGTTATCACGTCTAAGTAGAAGGATGTTCTCTTCAACTCCGACATCCTAGAGACCGAGTGCGAAAAATTTCAAAAATAAATGTGTGGAAACCGAAAAGAAGAAAAAGAGAACCGAAAGAAGAAAAATAATTGTCTTACGAACTATTTTCGCATTAGAATAGGTATGGAGATCGCTTGGATGTTGTCTAGGGGTTACTGAAATGAACTTAGGATATGTGTAGGATTGCACGGTTAGTAGCTCTCGGTAGATAGGGGTCTAAATTCAGTGCGCTTAGATTTATGTTTGTGTGACGCGTTGTTGCGTATGGTGGCTGACATTTCGAGTTGGTTGTGCTAGTTTCCGGTTGTTGTCTAACTCCTCAATTGTTTAGTTCTAGTCTTGCTCGAGGATGAACAAAGGTTCAAGTCCAGGGGAGTTTGATAATGTCTATTTTGTTATAGTATTTTAGTTCATTTTCGTAATTAGTTCACCAAGCATTAAGCATCACTTAGTCCTCTTTCATCCTTTTCTCATGTATTCGCAGGAAAAGAATACATCAAACACGAACACGAGTAAACACGAACAAACACGAGCATTGCCTTACACCACCTTCACCAGTACGACCGGGCACACAAGGGATGTGAAGTGCCCGACCGTGCAGCCATTCCAGCTCGCTCGTGCTCCTGAAGATGGCACACAACCCGACCGTGCTCAAACTCCAACCCGACTGGGCATTGAAGACCACCAGCAGCCCGACCGTGCAATGCCTAAAGCCTGCTCGTGCTCCTGTAGAATGACTAGCCCGACCGTGCTCAAACTCCAGCCCGACCGGGCTCATGAAACCAGCAAAGGACCCCGAATGTTTTGCACGACTCGGGCGAGCAAAGAGCCCGACCGGGCTATGATTAAATGAAGAGCCCGATCGAGCTCACTCTTGTGCCTGGTCGGGCATGTTGAACCTGCACGCCTCCAAAGAAGAAAAGGAAAGATTTAATCATGGAAAAGGAATGGAAACTCATGACAGAAGAATGACAAGCACTCAGAAAAAGAGGAAAAAGATGAAAAGGAAATAAAGGAGAAGAGGAAAAAGAAGAGAGGGGACCAAAGCAAAGCAACATTCGGACTGAAAAACACAAAAAAAACGCAGAGAGCAGAGGGATGTAACAGAGGATAGAGAGTAGAGAGAGAGCAGAACACACACGAGGGGAAAGGACGGAGCGAAGAAGCCGGATCGTGGAGGAGCTATTAAGATGTCGGTAATAGAATAGGGAGGGATCTCATTTGTTGTCCATGTTGAATATAGTTATTTTTCGTGTTTTGTTTTCTAAGTTCATGTACGAATATGTCCATAGCCATGGGTTATAGAGCTTTCCGATACGTACTGAAGTTTTATTCTTAATGCTTGGTTATAATATTTGTTCATTTCGGATTGATTGGTTGTTTGTAATGCTTTTATTCTTTTTTGGTAGCTTGAATGAAGGTTTATAAAAATCTAATTGCATTGGGAGATGAGTTGGATTTTGGAACGTAGCCATGATATGAAGTCTCAATTGATTTACAACCTTGGCCGGTTGGTTAATTAAATTTAGGAATTAGGATAGCGATCTTAATGCATCTAGTAGGTGAGATTACACAATTGGGAGATTGGTAGTACGCATGCTAGATAGTGTGTTTCGGCATCGGGAGAGTCATTCCGTAGGAAAGAGTTTGAATTATCCGAATACGTAAAGATATCTATAACCATGATCTTGTTAGAACTTTGTTACAATATCGTGCATCTCACGAAACCTATGGTGTTTCATCCATTGATTTTAATCCGATAGTTAGTTAGTTAGTTTATCTTTATTCATATCCCAATCATTTATTGATTTTACACGTTCTATTTATTAGTTACTAGCTTTAGAGTTGCATCAATTCCTCGTGTTAGACCCTGGTACTACACAATCTGTATTCTTGCGGAAAAATTAGTCTAGGTATTTTATTACCTGAGATTAAGCACATCAATTGCTTATGCATCGAGGCAATTGCATAAGTATTAGGAGAATTATCTGACTCATGAATTAGAGATGATAGCGATGGTCTTCGTGTTAAAGATTTGGAAGGCATATATTTATGGGGAGAAGGTACATATTTTTACAGACCACAAAATTCTAAAGTACATATTCAAGCAACCAAAATTGAATTTGGGTCAGAGAAGGTTGATGTAGTTTATCGCAGAGTACGAGGTAGACATTCTGAACAATCTGGAGAAAGTAAATGGTTTTTCAGATGCGTTGAGCCGCAAGAGAGTTGAGGTTTTAGCTATACAAGAATTCAGTGATTTGATTAGTCAAATAAGTACTTTGAGACTAGAGAGAATGCATACTGAGTTAAAAAGTTTCGGGTTGCAAGCAGTAAATCAGGGTTGTCTATTGACTAGAATTTCTACATCATAACTATCAGATGAAAGATTGCAGAAGATTCACACTAATCAGTAAGACGCAAGGTACAAGTTGTACCAGGTCATGGAATACGGCCTGATGATGATCGGTGGTTGAGTTTGGGTACCGAAAGATCTAGAGATCAGAGTAGAGATTCTAAGCCAACCTTACCAATCCAACTTTTTGATTCATCCGGTATCAACGAAGATGTATCGGGATGTCCCTCAACTTTATCAAGGGCCAAGGATGAAGAAGGACATCACTCGATGGGTAGCGAAATGTCCAATATATCAATTAATGAAAAGGGATCATCAAGTACCAAGCAGGAAATTGCAAAATCTGCCAATTTTCGAATGGAAATGAGATCATATTACCATGGATTTCGTGATTGGTCTTCCAAAAACGCGAATAGGAAAGGATGCCATTTGGGCAGTTGTGGATTAGCTAACTAAATCTCATTTTATTTTGATAAAGAAGACTTTTGATGTGAATCGGCTAGAAAGATCTATATTGGGCAAATTTTAAAGTTGCATGGGGTTCCGTCAAGCATTGTGTTAGATCGAGATGGGAGATTCACCTCATGTCTTTGACAGGCATTTCAAAAAGAGTTAGGAACCAAATTGTGTATGAGCATCGCATATCATCCGTAGACAGACGGACAATCTGAAAGAACAATAAGGATGCTTGAGGACTTATTACGAGCATGTGCATTGGAGTTTCTTGGTAGTTGGAAAAATCATTTACCACTTGTTGAGTTTGTGTACAATAATAGCTATCATGCTAGCATTGGGATACCACCATATGAAGCATTATACAAACGACCATGTCATACACCCTTGTGTTGGACTGAGGTCGAGGAGAGATCTATCTTTGGAGCGGAGATTGTCGAAGAAAGTATGGAAAAGTTAAGAATTGTTAAGATGAAAACGAAGGCGGCTCAAGATCACCAAAAGAGTTATTCTGATCTAAAAAGAAAGGATGTTAATTTTAACATAGGAGATATGATATAATTACGAGCTCAAGCGAGACGAGGGATATCAGGTTGGAGCCGATTGAACAAGTTATCACCACGGTTCACGAGACTATTTAAATGATTAAGCGAATTGGAGTAGTAGCCTATCGATTGGAGTTTTTGTCATCTAAAAAGGGGATACATGATGTGTTTCATGTATCGTTGTTACGTAAGTGTTTATCATTACCCGATTAAGTACTAGTTGAGCCACCAATAACTTTAAAGAAAGATTTAACGTATACAGAAGGTCTGTGTGTATCGTAGATCACCAATTGAAACAATTAAGGTGTAAGTAGGTTCTGATGATAAAGGTTGAGTTAGAACATCATGGTGTGGAAGGAGCAACATGGGAGTTAGAAGAGAAGATAAGACATGAGCATCCCTAGTTGTTTAAAGATGAATAGAAAAAAAGAAAGGAAATATAGAGCAAAAAAAGGAATATTCACCAAATTTTCGCCATGTTCTTTTCGTGGATGAGTTCTAATCGAGATTTTGGTATAATTTTAAATTTATCCTTATCATTATTTCTTTAATTTTAAGATCTGTATAATAAATATTGATTATTTGATTGAATCTATACTAAGAAAAAATTGATTCATGTCATAGTTAAGAATATCATCATGGATAGTCAAGTCATCGTAGAAGCTAAAGTAATGATATTTTCCATCTCAATTTTGATTTTTTGTTGATTTGTGGAGATATTTCTAAATTTAAAACAACGCATGATCACGATAGGATTTCTATGATCACAATGGGAAAATTGAGACGTTACAAGTGAAAATTGGATTAAACCTTAGAATTTTCATGCGAGGATTGTTGACATGTATATGATTTGTTTAAGTGATTAGAGATGATCAAGAGAATCAAGTTTTGACCAAGTTTTGAGGTTGGAGAACGTAGATATTTTTGGTTTGGTGTTAAAGCCGAGTGAACATCTTGTCTAGTGTGATCGATTGAGTGATCTTGAACTTGAACCATTGGAAGAAGGTGTGTGCGAGTGTGGTAGTGAGAGTGTTCCCTTGAGGAGTATCGGGTCGACGATGTTAGTATGGCAACACTCGGATCAGGGCCAGTGTCGTACCGTGATGGGGTTATGTTAACCATTCGAGTGACAAAGCATTGTAGTTAGTCAAATCAGTGGATCTATCAGTGTCGTACCGTGTTGGGGTTATGGTAATCTCTCGAGTGACATAATGTTGTATTGCATTGATGGTTGGGGTACTTTGTGACCTTGCAAGATCTTCAGTGTGCTAGGGTTCTTTGGACTTCGTGAACGTATGTCTGAGCTAATGTAGTGTGGACTCTATGAGTTATGATCTTGTGTGGTACTAGTCATAGACTTAGGATACTAAGTCGGGTCGGGTAGACTTGTCTATATATCTTTAATGTGATGATAGATCATTATTTTATATTATTTAATTAATAATGGGAGAGTACGTGGCATAAATGCGTACATGTATTGGCCTCACTGAGTGTGTATTTTATACTGACCCTATTTGTGGGCTGTGATGGATGGACATGATATGGTGAAGAAAAATAGCAATGAAATTGAGCAGCATAAAAACTCACAGTGGACGGATGAGAGAGGCGTGCAAGAGGTCTCGATAAGCTTTATTTTGGCATTTTGTACTTATTTTAGTGTGACTAGATTGTACGTATTTAATTTGGCTATATGGTCCGGACCACTTTTATTCTGAAATAAAAAATTTATTTTGTTTATAAAGGTGTTAGAACAATGATATATTTGGCCACCTCTTGGAGATGATGGTGGACACTCTTAGTCCTGAGGTAGTTCCGAGCTGGGTGTTATAGTAAGTAAGTGGACTAACGAGGTAATAAATGAGTATGCAATTACCTTATGTAGTAACATGTTGATTGATCGAGATAGGATTTGTCCCTCCTAGATAACGGGAGTGATATCGTGAACTCGTTGATTAAGTGAGATTGTGAAATGCATGGTCGTGCTCAAATAAATTGATGTGCGATATCAAATTTATTTGTTTCTAAACAATATACTTGGAAATTGATAACGTCTATTTTGTTATAGTATTTTCGTTCATTTTCATACTTAGTTTAATCATTCATTTAGACTTTACCGAGTATTAAGTATCATTTAGTCATCTTCTAGCATTTTCTCGTGTAATTGTAGGAAATGAAATATCAGGATATCAACACGAGTAAATGAAACAAAACCACTCTCCTATCAGCTGTGCACGGTCAGCATCCAAAGAATCATAAACTGGAGAAGAGAAATGAAAGCAATGGCTGCTTATAAAAATGGAAACAATGGCTGCTTACAAAAATGGAAACTTTCGGTGGCTGGAACAAAAATGGAAACTTTCGTTACTGGAACAAAAATAAGAAGAGCACGATTGGAACATGAAAAGGAAACATGGTTTACATAAAATATAAGCAAGTTTATGGAACAAAATGTAAACTTCCAACCGCCTACACAAAAATAGAAAGATACTCGCATACACAAGAATTGGAAATTGCAACCGTTGGAGATAGAAAATGGAAATGGCTGCTGGAACAATAAATGGAAACGCATGGGCAAGTACCTCTTTCAAGAACATAGCGTATGAAGGCATCTTCTTCAACACTTTGTGGAATGAAATGGTAATATGCATCTTCTTCAACATCTCAGCAAACTTGGCAAATTGAGCATCCTCGTTCTTTTTGCATTGATGTTGGAGAACGGAAAAGGAGGTGGTCTTGGATTGGGTTTTACGTATTTCGAATCTTCCTCCTCTTCGGGTTTCTTTTTGTGCTCTTCAACGTTGCTAACCTTTTCCACTATTGTACTAGAAGTTTCACCTTTGTCAATGTCGAGGGATTGGCCTGATCCATCAGTTTCTTACGTTGACATTGTGGGAATGGTAGAGGAGGCGGTCTTGATTTGGGTTTTACGTATTTTGGCTTTTCTTCCTCCTCGGTTTTCTTCTTTTGCTCTTCATCATCGCTGCCCTTTTCCACTGTTGTACTAGGTGGTTCACCCCTTTCAAACATCAAAGAAGCAGGCTGATCCACCATCTTACCACTCCTTAGGTATATGGCATTGACGTGCTCACGAGGATTAGCTTCCGGTCGCCCCGGTAGAACTCCTTGATGTCGTGATGCCCCTTGTGCAAGTTGTGCAACTTGCGTCTCCAATTGTGTAAGGTGAGTTTGAAAGCCCTCTATATTCTTCTTGGTGCTCTCTTGTTCCCTCATCAAATTACTCTGACTTTGTTGCACTTCCATCAACAAGTTGCTTTGAATTTCTTGGAATTGGAGGATACAGGTGAACATAGTGTAGATGTCGGGGGCTGCCTCGGATTGGTTTGGTTGTGGAGGCGCACGTGGCTGATAATTCTGAGTTTGGGGCTACGTCCTTGGCTGAAAATTCTGATTTCTTTGCATCGCTTGTGGCTGAAAGTTTCCCGATAGTTGTTGCGCATTCAATGCATCGTCAGAATTCTTGTAGGAGAAGTTTGGGTGATTTCTCCATCCGGGATCAGCATCTTTAAATCTATTATCGAACCAAAAACACTCCTCTTAAACTGAACCACCGTCTGGATTCCAATTCCTGGTTTCGGCGGTGAAACAGTTTCATAAAGGTGTTTTAGGTTCGACATTAGACATTTAGATATTTGTCGAACCTATGATTTGAGGTAACTCTAGGTTTACACTCGGCATCTTTACGTCTATTATCAAACCTAAACACCCCTCTTAAACTGAATCACCATCTGGATTCCTTTTCCCAGTTGCGGCGGTGAAACAGTTTCAGAAGGGCGTTTTAGGTTCGACATTAGACTTTGAGATATTTGAGGTAACTCTAACTTTACAATCGACATCTTTATATCTATTATCAAATTCAAAACAACTTATATAAACTGTAACACCATCAAAATCCTTTTCCCGATCCTGGCGGTGAAACAGTTTATAAAAGTTATTTTGGATTCAACAATAGATATTAAGATGATTGTAATTGATGATTTGGGGTAACTCTAGGTACCGATATAAATAGCAAATATCCCAACGGATGCTCGTTGCTCCTGCGCGGCAATTTAATACGACAATTGAACCTCGAAATTCACAATATCAATGGACATCCGTTGCTATTTCTAACGGGCATCCGTTAGACAGTGCAACAGACGCCCGTTGGAATACTTTTCCCCGGTTTCTAACGGAACTTCCAACGGACGAGGCCAACGGAAGTAATCCGTTACACTCCGTTAAAAATAGCGACGGATTGCAATGGACATTGCAACGGATAATATCCGTTACAATTCTGTTGGAATCTGTAACGGATTGCAACGGATTTTTGCCCGTTGAAAATTTCACCAAATCCGTTAGAATCCGTTGGTAAGTGTTTCCAACGGACGGATCTGTTGCCCATCCGTTGGAAACTGCGCGTTCGTTTGTAGTGCTTCTCTTCTCTTTCCTTTTCTCTTCTTTTCTCTTTGGCTGAGTATTTCCATTCTTTCTCGTGAATTTCCTATTGTTTTCCATCGGCTCGGACTTTCCTTTCTTGTTCGGCGCGTGCAGGTACAAAATGCCCGACCGGGCACAAGAATGAGCTCGGTCGGCTCTTCATCTAACCATAGCCCGGTCGGGCTTCACATGTGCTCGGGTTGTGCTGCACGTTCGAGTATATGTTCCGTTTGGAGTGCCTAGTCGGGCTAAGAGGGCTACACGGTCAGGCTGGTGGTGCTTCTTCATGAGCCCAGTCGGGCTGTGTGTTGTTGCACGGTCGGCTGTTGCATTTTGATGAGCCCGCTCGGGCTAAGGCCGTTTCTCAATACAGAAAAGACGTTATCAATCCTCTGTAGGCCGTTTCTCAATACGGAAAAGACGATCATACATTGTGTTGAAGGTAGACTCACGCTAAAATTCGGAGATGAAGAAGTAGAGTTCAATCTGAACGACATACTCATGCAGCCTTGTATCGTGGATTCGGTATTCTACGTCAACGTCCTAGAGAAACTATCCGAAGAAGCCTTTGAAGAGTTCGGGAATATAGATTCCCTTGAGATGGCTCTTTTAGTAGCTGAAAAAGAAGTGTATAAGGACCCAAACGACCTAACATACTATACTAAGCTGTTGGACGAAGAAAAGACGAAGGAGATCCCAAACAGCGAGCTAGACGCACTCCGAGTAGATTTCTTTACGATCGAGCACAACAAGTCATAACCCAAGCTAAAGGTGCAATTTTAGACAATCATTATCAAGAGGAGTGCTCAACTCACAAACACATAAGCACGGCTCGAGTGGACATCAATTCAGGTCAAGAAAACGTCATAAATCAGTGCACAAACCTCCTCACGTCCAAGACAGATTCCAACGCGTATCAAGTAGCATGCAACGCGAGTTCAACCACTCCTGAGACGCCTTACAGCCACACCAAACGTCCAGAGCCTCATTGGAGCATCGATAAGGCACCCAAGGTGAAGATGAAGCATTCACCACAAGGGCTCACGCACCAACAAATTCTGGAGGCATTGAAGGAAACAAGAGACGAACGCCTAACCGGTTTCATGGAGTGCATAACCGGACTTATGGACAGCTCGACTAAATTATTTGGACAGCACAATCTAGCC
Organism: Gynandropsis gynandra; assembly: GCA_036759665.1. Taxonomy (NCBI): domain Eukaryota; kingdom Viridiplantae; phylum Streptophyta; class Magnoliopsida; order Brassicales; family Cleomaceae; genus Gynandropsis; species Gynandropsis gynandra. The sequence goes on from CM071871.1 coordinate 7,999,544, forward strand.
CCCAACATAGGGAACAACACAACTGAGCTTAGGGAGGACATGACCGCGTGCAAGGAACCCAACTGATCCGTGTGCTATACCCAATCGAGCACACTATGCACGCGAGACGCTATGCACACGACGACGTCGAGGACGTCCACCTAATGAGTAGCACGTCTTGGTCAGGCTCGTGATCTTAAACAAGCGCTTTTCGGGAGGTAACCCAAGCTCCATATCCTTTAGTTTAATTCGTTTTATCTTTTTCAGCATTCAACTCTTTTTTTCACATGCATGCACACTACTACCGTCATCGATGTATCGTTCTCTCTTTTTCCAGATTGTGGAATGGGAGGAAGCCATGGCTGAAGAGCTAGCAGCCTTAGGAAATAATAAAACATGGACCTTGTTCCTTTTCCTAAAGAAAAGAAACCCAATGGAAGCAAATGGGTATAAAAAATCAAATATAAGAGTAATGATGATGTAGAACGTTACAAGGCTCGTCTTGTAGCGCAAGGGTATAATCAGAAATATGTGGAAGATTATACTGAGACATTTTCCCCTAATGCTAAACTTCATTCTATTCGCATTATTTTTTCTATTGCTATTAACCTTAATTGGAGTTTGTGGCAGATGGACGTTAAAAACGCTTTCCTTCAAGGGGAAATAAAGGAAGATATCCATATGGAACCTCCCTCGGGTCTCCAAACAGAAAAAGGAATCGTATGCTAACTAAAAAGAGCTCTCTATGGACTTAAATAGTCCCCACGAGCTTGGTACACTAGGCTTTATGATGTTGTTCGAAAGTATGGTTTTAACAGGAGTGAGGCTGATCATTCCATGTTCATCATTCGAAACAATTTCGATATCATCCTTCTCTTAGTTTATGTTGATGATATCATCATAACTGGTGATGATAATAAAGGAATAGAAAGTGTTAAACGTTTTCTAAAACAAACTTTTGATATAAAGGATCTAGGTGAACTTAAGTACTTTCTTGGAATTGAAGTAACTAGATCTAGTGAAAATTCATTTCTTTTCTCAACGAAAATATGCTTTAGATCTTTTGAATGAAACAGGTAAACTCGGATCTAAGTCGGCCAAGACCCCCATTAAAGAAAAATTAAAAGACTTGCATGAGGGGGAACCATTTCATGATATAGAACAATACAGACGCCTTGTCAGTAAGCTAATATACCTTACGATAACAAGACCTGACTTGTGTTATGCTGTAAATCAGGTCAACCAGCATATGCATGCCCTGAAGGAACAACATTGCCAAATGGTGGACCGAATCCTCCGATACATCAGGAACGCTCCAGGAAAAGGTATACTAATGAGTAATAACAACGATATTGGTCTAATTTGGTACTGTGAACAAAACATATTGAAGTTGACTATCATTTTGTTCAAGAGAAGTTCGAAGATGGCGTCATTAAATTCATATACACAAGAAGCTCGAATCAATTGGCTGATGTTTTCACCAATGCCACAAGTAAAAAAGTATGCAAAGATCTCCATAATCGAATTGTCCTCGTAGATATATTCAGTCCTAGTGCATCAAATTCAAGGTTAGTTGATCGTCCCTCGAGCTCATAAGTTGTTGTACTCTTTTTCCTTTGTCGGGTTTTTTGTCCCAATTGGGTTTTCCCCAAAAAGCTTTCAATGAGGCTCCACTTATATTGCTCTTAATCGCCTAAGGTTGAGGGGGAATGTTAAGAAAAATGGTCACGTCCCGCTCTCTTTGCTCAGGCCACGTCCCGCTCAGGTTGCATCTCGCTCTTCTCTCTCAGGGCGTGCCCTACGTCCTGCGTTCTACGTCCTGGTGTCCTGCATCCTGCGTCCTATGATCTGCGACCTGGTCAAGCCAATTTATGAGCTTCGTGGTCTCCTATGCCTTGTTGACCGCTCCAGCTCATGCATATTACATCTAAACTTGTGCCTTGCATTTGTACTTGTATTTTCCTTGTTTTTCTCCCTTTTTTACTTGTATAAATATGTACCTTTTGTTTCTAAAGAAATGAATAACATAATAGTTATTCTTATTCTCTCTAATTTTCTCGATCTTTTGCTCGCTCTTAATATTTCTATCTTGTTTCCGCTGATTTATCTTTTTTTTTTACAAAATCAACACTAAAGACCAAGAAGAGAAATGAGACTTCTAATTCAGGTATTTATGTTATAGAAGTCAATTTATCTACTTCTATTTCGTAGAGTTTAGATATCGATTGTGGTTCTCATATTTGTGTCAATGTGCATGAACTAAAAGGACATAGATCATTGGCTAAGGGCGAAGTCGACCTACGAGTTGGAAATGGAGCAAGATTTGTTGCGTTAGCTGTAGGAATGTGTATTGAATTTGCCCACTGGACTTATTTTAGAGCTTGAGAATTGCTATTATGCACCTTTCATTACTAAGAATATTATTTCTATTTCTTGTTTGGACAAGAAATAATTTTCATTTATAATAGAGGACAACAATTGCTCTATTTATTTGAATGATATAGTATATGGTGTTGCGGACTTGATTAATGACATTTATATTCTAAACTTTGATATGTCTTTCTATAACATAAATGTTAAAAGGATTAATCTAATGTTCTAATCCTACGTATCCCTCAGAATGTCGCTTCGGTCATATAAACGAGAATCGGATTTCCAAACTCCATAAAAATGGAATGTTGAATTCATTTGATTTTGAATCAATTGAAAAATGTGAATCTGTTTAATGGGAAAATGACTAAGGCACCTTTTAAGGGTCATGGCGAAAGGTCAAGTGGTGTATTAGATCTCATACATACAGATGTATGTGGACCTTTTAACACACAAGCTAGAGGTGGGTATTTGTACATTATTACCTTTATTGATGATTTCAGTAGGTATGGATATGTGTATCTTATGAAATACAAATCAGAATCCTTTGAAAAGTTCAAAGAATTCGAAGATGAAGTACAAAACCAACTTGTTAAGAATATCAAGAAAATTCGATGAGATCAAGGTGGTGAATATTTAAGACAAGATTTTGTTGACTATCTAAAGGAGTGTGGGATTGTCTCACAACTCGCTCCGCCAGCTACACAATAATTGAATGGTGTGTCTGGAAGGAGAAATTAAATTCTGATAGACATGGTTCGGTGAATGATGATTCAAATAATTCTTCCACATTCTATTTAGGTACATGCATTAGAAACATCTGCTTTCATATTAAACCGTTTTCTATCTAAATCAATTGAGAGAAACGTCCTAGTATGTCTTTCTTGAAGATTTGCGGTTATGAAGCTTACGTTAGATGTCAAGTCTCCAACAAATTGAACCCTAAATCTGATAAATGTATTTTTGTGGGTTATTCTAAGCGAACTAAAGGATACTATTTCTACAACCCCACTGAGCACAAGTGTTTGTTGTTCGCACGAGTGTTTCTAGAAAGAGAGTTAATTTCTAGAAAAACTAGTGGGAGCACCGTAAACCAACTTGAAGACATTCAAGAACCATGTGATTCTGCTAATATTGAGATGAAACTTGAGTAGGTAACACAAAAATTTATGGAACTAGAACCACGAGTTGTTGAGGAACCAGAACAACAAGTTATTTTGGAAAAAACACCCGTTTAAGAGACACGGGTCTTGTGCATGCCAGTTTGATCACATCGTAGGCCACAAAAATATGGATTTCTTGAGACTGAAAATGGTAATGTAATGCTCATGGACCAAGATGAGCCCTCAACCTACCAAGAGGCCATAATTGGTCCAGATTCTGAGAAATAGCTTGAAGCCATGAAATTCGAAACGGACTCTATGTATATAAACGAAGTATGGACTTTGATTGCTCTGTCTGAAGGGGTAAGACCAATAGGATGTAAATGGATTTTCAAGAATAAAACCGACATGGATGGTAATGTTCATACTGATGTGGTTAATCTCAAGTAATAAAATACCTAGACTAACGCTTCCGCAAGAATACGGATCGTATAGTGCCAGGGTTGAATACAAGGAATTGATGCAACTCTAAAGCTAGTAAACTAATGAATATGACAGTAAAAATGAATATATATTTTGAATGCGAATGGATCTAAACTATCTAATTAACGGGATAAACTCAATAAACTAAACACTACAGATTTCGAGAGATGCACGATAATCCAATGAAGTGCTAATAAGATCTTGGTTATAGATATCATCACATATTCGGGGAATTCAAGCTATTTTATAGGGAATGACTCTCTCGATGCTTAAATCCACTATCTAGCATGTATACTACCAATCTCCCAATTGTGTAATCTCACCTACTAGATGTATTAAGATCACTATCCTAATTTCTAAGTCTAATTAACCGACCGGCTAAGGTTCTAAATCAATTGAGACTTCAAATCATGGCTACGTTCCAAAATCTAATTCATCTCCCAGTGCAATCAGACTTTAATCATTCATTCAAGTGGCCAACAAGAATAAAAGCATTAAGAACAGCCAATCAATCTGAAAACAATCAAATATTATAACCAAGAATTAAGCACAAGACTTCATTACATATCGGCAAAGCTCTCTAATCTGTAGCTGCTAAACTACTCGGACATGGACTTAGAAAACGAAATACAAAAGAAATCTATATTCAACTTAGATAAAGAATGAGATACCTCCCTACTTTATTACCGATGTCTTCAACAGCTCCTTTGTGTTCCTAGTTCGCCGCCCCGTCTCCAGCCTTCTGGTGCTACTCTCTCTCTTGTTCTCTCGTGTGTGTTGTGTGGTGTGTGGTGTGTGTTCTGTCCGAATTTCTTCTGCCCTCTTGACCCCTGTGTCCTTTTTTCTCTTTCCTTTCTTTCCTTTTCTCATTTTTTTCCTCTTTGGCCGAATCTAAGCTCTCCATCCCATTCCTTTTCATCCTCCTTTCCTCTTTGGCTAATTTCCATTTTTTTGAGTTCCATTTTCTTCAGTATCTTGTGTTTTCTTTCTCTTTCCTGCAGCAACGATTTCTTGTTCTTTTTTCCTCATTTTTCTCTTTGCTTGGCTGCCTTATTTCCTATTCTTGCGTTTCCATTAATTGTTCCAGCAGCCATTTCCATTTTCTATTTCCGACGGTTGCAGATTCCAGTTCTCGTGTGGGCGGCTATCTTTCCATTTTTGGGTTGGCTGTTGTAAAATTACATTTTGTTCCAGAAATTTGCTTCTATTTTATGTAAACCATGTTTCTTTTTCATGTTCCAACCGTGTTCTTCTTAATTTTTTTTCCAGCAACCGAAAATTTCCATTTTTGTTTCAGCCACCGAAAGTTTCCATTTTTGTTCCAGCCGTGAGTTCCCATTTTCGAAGGCCATCGGCTGGTTTCTATTTCTTGTAGGCTGCAGCTACTTACTTCCATTTCTTATCTCCAGCCATGCTTCCATTTTGTGTAGGCAGCCAACAATTTCCATTTTTGTAAGCGGCCATTGTTTCTATTTTTGTAAACGGCCATTGTTTCCATTTTTGTAAGCGACCATTGCTTCCATTTCTCTTCTCCGGTTTATAATTCTTTGAATGATGACCGTGCATAGCTGATAGGAGAGTGTGTTTGCTTAGTGTTACTTCATTTACTCGTGTTTGTATCCCGATATTTCATTTCCTGCAATAACACGAGAAACCGATGAAAGAGGACTAAGTGATGATTAATGCTCGGTAAACTAACGACGAAAATGAACTAAAATACTATAAAAAAATAGACGTTATCACATACCTATAAAGGGTGATTGGTTGCAAAAGGTTTCAAGCAAGTTCATGGTATTGACTATGACGAAACTCTTTCACCGGTTGCGATGATCAAGTCCATAAGGATTTTGCTTGTAGTAGCTGTTTACAATGATTATGAAATATGTTAGATGGATGCCAGAAAGGTATGCAAGCTACAATGATCCATTTATGGATTGAAGCAAGATTCTTGGAGTTGAAATCTTTGTTTTAACGATGCAATCAAAATGTTTGATTCCATAAAAAATGAAGATGAGCCTTGTGTCTACAAGAAGGTTAGTGGGAGCGCTATAGTTTTCCTCGTGTTGTATGTAGATGACATACTACTCATGGGAAATGACATTCCTACCTTGCAGCCTGTAAAGACTTCATTAGGGAATTGACTCTATGAAGGACTTAGATGAAGCTACCTTATACTAGGTATTAAGATCTATGGAGATAGATCAAGGAAGCTTATTGGCCTAAGTCAGAGTACATATATAAACAAAGTGCTAAATGGTTTGGCATGTAGGATTCCAAGAAAAAGATTATGCCTATGACCCATGGAACATCTCTTTCTAAACATCAGTGCCCTACAACACTAGATGAAGGAGAATGCATGAGTAAGATTTCATATGCATCTGCTATTGGATCTATCAGGTATGTCATGTTATGTACTCATCTCGATGTAGCCTATGCCTTAAGTATGACTAACATGTATCAAAGTGATCTCGGTGAAAATCACTAGATCGTTGTCATGAATATCTTCAAGTACTTGAAAAATACTAAGGATACATTCTTGATTTATGGAGGTGAAAAAGAGCTCATTGTAACTGGTTACGCTGATGCTAGCTTCGAAACCAACAAGGATGATTACTAATCGCAATTTGGTTATGTATTTTGCCTGAATCACCAAAAATCAAAACACATACTCAGGCACTTCCATCGTATTCGAGAAATTGTTGAGAGAGGAGATGTGAAGATATACAGAGTACCGACAGAGAACAACGTCGCTGACCCAGTGACAAAGCCTTTGATGTGGCATAGGGATGATCATCATACTAGATTGATGGGCATTGGACACATGCTTGATTGGTCTTATTGGTTTTACCACAAGTGGGAGATTGCTAGGGTATGCTCTAAATACCAATCATTGGATGATTTTTTTTTTACTTATTTATGTATCATGACATTTTATTATCTATAGCATTTATTATTTCATTCAATTTATTTTTTGCGTAAATGAATGCAATAACATCCTTAGAATTATTGTTTTGAATATATTCTTAAATAATATACCTAATCGAGTATCATTGAAAATAAGGATATTGATGATTCATTAAGACTAGTATTAGATAATAATGTATAATATGAGATATAAATCCAATACTTACATACGTGTTAAAGAACAATGTACTGGATCGACCGCCATGAGATTGCTACATGAATTGTTATATGACTATCATAAGCAATTCTCATAGAGATGATGGTGTATGTGATCCTTTGACTTGTGATCAACATAGATATTAACATAAGTGATTTGTGTACTGAACGTCACTCGTAATTAGGTGGACTAATGAGGTAGTAATTGGGTATGCAATTAACTTATGTAGTAAGATGTCGATTGATCGAGATAGAATTTATTCCTCATATATAACGGGAGTGATGTCGTGAGCTCATTGATTAAGTGAGCTTTTGAAGTGCATGGCCGTTTAAATTGATATGTAATAACTAATTTATCTGTTTCTAAACAATCTACTTGGAAATCAAGATACCTAAGATTGAACTATACGAGTATGACATATTCCATGGCTAGTGTTCGATCGAGAAATCAAGGACAAAAGAATTAGACTAAACGGTAACATAAATCACTTGAATGGTTATGTCAAGTCAGTAACATTCTTGTTACTTGGATAGTAATGATGTTGCTAGACACCGCTCATTATTTGTGATGTTTATCACTGCCAACGTAACGAGCACTTATTAGGTCGCATAGAAGAACAATAGGACTTGGACGTTTTAGGTCTTGAGTTGTGTTGGGCTTAATTTCGAAATTGAACCTAAGGTCCATTAGTTAATCCTATTCCAATAGAGTTAGAGTTAATGGATAGAATTGGTTTAATTCGAATTTAAGTAAACTGAAATTATACAATCCTATTTAGAATAGGATTAGGTTTCATAGTTTAACCAAAACACTAAAACTGAAAAAATCTTATTCAGAATAGGATTTGGATTCATTTAGGACTATCAAATTTCCTATAAATGCTCTAGTAGGGAGGGTTTTCGAATGTAACTAAAAAACAACACAAACGGGCAGCCGTAAAAGTCCAAAGTCAAAACACCTAGCTAGCACATAGAGTTTTCGACTTAGTCCAGCCGCCCGATTTGTGAGACGTTCGTGACGTGTGGAAACGCGAGTTATAATTAACCTAGTCCACTTCACCGCAAGTATACGGATCTTGTAGTACCAGGGTCGATCTCAGGGACTAATACAGCTAAACTAAGAACAAGACTAAACTAGGAAGAAAGGTGATAGGAGGGGATATGGTTCTAATGGTCCTAAATCTAACCTAATGGAGACAACGAAACGAAGGTAAAGATGAACTAGATATGATGAATACTACGGGTGTACGGGATACCGGATATTGCATACATGAACGACTAAAGATCATAGATCTACAACCTACTCTTGACGACGGGAAATTCATGCTCTATTGTCGAGGAGTGATTCTTCCGAGCCTAAACCTCCTAACCATGGATACATGCAACCCTGCCTTCCGACAGCCGATTAACACGTACCATGGCAGCATTAAGACCGCAATCACTATCCCTAAGTTGGCTAACCGACCGGTCAGATTCTCATTAGCCAAAACTTAATCTACTACTTAGCGGACCGGATTCGTTCCTTAACCTTCCAGCAAAGTTCGATATCCATTGTTGTTGAGCGGTCAACACTAACATATGATTGATATTGCTAAGCATAGAACCGTAAATCAAGAGTAAAAATCATAGAACTAAGCATTAAAGAAAATCATCGTTCATACAAACAATTCCGATAACCCTACCCGCAGTAGGGACTCTACTCACTCATGGAATACATGAAAACAGAAGATGACATAATCCAATACATAGTAAAACCCTAAGGAACTCGATGCCTCGACCTTCCCTAATGCGGTACCGGTGTACAGGACGGTGCTTCTCTTCTTCTCCGATGCTTCCCGAGCTTTCCCAGATGTTCTCCAGTGTTTTCTTTCCCTGTTCGTCGCCCCCTTGCCCTAGATCTCTTCTCTCCCTTTTATTAGCTCGTGTGAAACTTAGATCTAGGTTGTTGCGGATCGCGCGGCCCGCTCGGGTAGTGATGTTACCCGGTCGGGTAAAGGCTTGCCCGACCGTGGTGAGCGTTGCGCCCGATCGGGTAGTAGTCACCCGATCGTGTGGTTGAGGGGCCCGAGTCGCGTAAACTTACGGGGCAGAATGGATGGCTGAATGCCCGAGCGGGTAGTCAGAACACGCCCGATCGGGTAGTGATCACCCGATCTCCTTGTTCATGTGCCCGGTCGTGTAATCTTGCATGGACAAACCCCGTAGACTTTACCCGTGCGGGTGGAGAATAGTGCCCGGTCGGGCACCCTTGTGTCCTTGAAATCTCTCTTTTCCGCTCGTTACTCGGGTGTTCCTTTGTGTTCTGGAGCTCGGTCTCGGCTCTGAGTAGATTTTCCTTCAAATCTTGTGGTTTTTGACAGGAATCCTTCATTTTGATCTCATTTAGGCCTTGTCGCCTATAAACCTGAAAACCAACAAAACGGGTCTGTGAAGCTCAAAATAGAATCGGATAAGTATGTAGACGATGTAAGAATCATGCGAAAATGATGTAAAAACCTATCCTAATAATGATACACTTTCAGTGTTATCAGTTCGCAAGAGAAAACTCCTTTCGTTTGTGTGGATACTAGTCAAGGCAAGAACGACTCGTTTCTGCTCGTGACGCACAACATCAAGCTCTGAACGACATTGAGAAAACGTAAATCTCAATCCTAAGCAGATCAATCTCTGAACCAATTTAAGGAGAAAACCGAAAATTTTTGTTGTATCTATTCTTCTGACGCCACTTGATTGTTGTAGCTTATAGTGTTGGATTCGAGCAACAACAAAACCTCGGGTCAGATTCCAAACGGTCCTCCCATGGATAGGTTCAATGATCCGACCAAATTCGCCAACAACAATGGACAGTGCGAATCACAAATCCACATACCATGAAATGGAGACAAAAAAATAGAAGAGAATGAAAGTTAAACAGAAACATCATCATGGTTTCCTTGGCAGATGGCTTGTTGCGGATAGTTGTAGGGTTCATCGTAAGGGTTTTTGTATATGCAAGCACCGTAAGATGTAAAATATAACATATTTGTCAAATAAAATAACAATTAATCAAGTTACAATTTCATCCTATTTGTTGTAACTAGTTCATAATCAATATTCTTTCTTATTTGTATATGATATTCCGATATTCAAAAATAAAGATCCCAATATCCGTAAGTTTCTCAATACCCAAAACTCGGTTTTCCAAAATTTTCGAAATTGTAATAGATTCTCCCAAATATTAAAACATAGACTCATGTTTTCCAAATTGTTCCCTCATCGATCTCGCTCAGACTCAAAGAAAAATACACTCAATTAGCCTTATATAGTGTGGCTTTTTTTCCTTTTTTCTCTCCAAGTGCACTCCTTCTAGCATGTTGCTCCAAATCCTGTTATAGCCTCTAATTCTAACAGAATTCATCTACAATCAACGGGAATAAAAAGGTAACAAATAATCTAAAATAATACTAGTCAAATCCGATAAAAACTCCAACAATAATTCATAAATACATTACTAGTTGTTCCTCATTAACTTTCAGCTTTCTTTTTATATCATCCAATTCTTGTGCATTGGCACGAGTCTTATGAGAAGATCATGATTCTCGTGTCCTAGCCCAATGTTATTTTGACTCATTATTTTCCAGACTGCATATGGAGTTTCTATGGTAAGTTTATCTTCATCATTACTCTCAGAATCAAATGTACCTTGATTTTTTCTAGGTACTTCATTATCGTATTTAATAATATCCAAAAATGATAAAAAAATTATTCATTTCTTCTTCTTTATTTTTTATTCAGATTTTGAATCAAAGAACGCTCTAGACTAGGTTAGAAGGGATAGGCCTTGCTGCAACGAGTCGCACAAGGTTTGTGCGATGGATGGTCACACGAGAGTTGCGGAAGGCTCTCGATTCACCGGTTCGTCTCCGAAGGATATTACAAACCAAAGAAGGACGAACAACCGTTGGATATTACACACCAACGAGGTTGCTAGATATTACGCACCAACAAGCCAAGAATTCACAAGAATTCAAGATAAATGATCAAGTAGATTGATTCAAAAGTTGAATGAAAATTGGATGTTCTACAAAGGGGGGGGGAATGGCCGGCCATATAGAAAACCTAGGCCATGCAAACATTAAATGTGTCATTAATGGGTAGGCTTCATGCAAGGCTACACATTAATACATAGAAAACATAAAACAAGAAGATAAACTTGATGGACGTGCATGTTGGGGTGCGAACTCTTCTTGGAACCCGAGTTATTAATTAGGTCGCGGGAATAAGTGACACGCGACCTCGTTAAAAATCCGTCATCGGAAAACCCCGTGGGGCAAAATCGACAAAGCGAAAAGAATATACGCGTGTCACTTACCTAATTAATAACCGTTGCGGGTCGGGCTTCGACTTGAATAATGTTCCTTAGGCTCGTAACTCCACGTGAACTTGAATATTCTTCAAGCGCGTGGACGGCCGTGAGAATCATGATAATGGTGTCCTTAAGCTTCGCAGCCTTGGCTCGGATCACGTGACCAGTTGGTAGGATCAAGGCTTCTTCCTCCATAGCTCTTGCTCGAGTCACGGGACCAACATGCTTTGATCTGGTCGCGTCTCGAGCCGCGCTAGTGATGGTTGCGTCTCGGGTCACGCTGTCGGCGTCTCGGGTCACGCATACGGCTTCTTCTTCCGTGCTGGAGGTCGCGTCCTCTTCTGCATTGTTGGATTAGTCCTCAAATCCGCATGATCCGCATGATCTGCAATAAAAGGCATTAAGTTAGTAACATTAAAGCTAGAACTGACATTATACTTACCTCGCAAATCTAGCTGGTAGGCGTTGTTGCTGATCTTCTTGGTCATAGTGAATGGGTCGTCGATCCGGGGCATTAATTTTGACTTCCGCTCGTTCGGAAAACGTTCTTTCCGTAGGTGAATCCACACTTGATCACCGGGCTTGAAAGTCATCTTCTTTCGTCCATTGTTTGCATGTTTTACATAGAGCTTGGTCTTCTCCTCTATGTTTTTCCTTGCCTTTTCATGAATTTGTTTGACCAATTTGGCCGTTCGTTTTCCATCCAGGCTAACTCGATCACTTGATGGCAGAGGCATCAGATCCAGGGGTGAAGTAGGATTGAACCCGTACACAATTTCAAAAGGAGAGAATTTCGTAGCATAATGTAAAACATGATTATAAGCAAATTCAGCATGTGGTAAACATTCTTCCCAAGTTTTTAAATTCTTCCTAACAAGTGCACGCAGTAAGGTTCCTAGGGTTCGGTTCACTACTTCTATTTGACCATTGATTTGTGGATGACAAGTAGTAGAAAATAATAGTTTCGTTCCTAACTTGGACTACAAGGTTTTCCAAAAATAGATAAGAAATTTGGTATCCCTATCGGAGACTATAGTGCTAGGCATGTCATGCAAACGTACTACTTCTTTAAAGAATAATTCAGCTACGTGCAATGCATCATCCAACTTATGACATGGTATGAAATGCGCCATTTTCGAGAATCTATCTACTACCACAAAAATTGAATCTTTACCTGTTTTGGTCCTAGGCAACCCAATCACAAAGTCCATAGACATATCAATCCAAGGATGAGTTGGGATAGGAAGAGGAGTATACAAACCGTGAGGCTGAACCTTAGATTTAGCCTGTTTACATGCGATGCATCGCTAGCAAATACGTTCCACGTCCCTCTTCATATGTGGCCAATAGAAATGATCCTGCAATATTTTCAAAGTCTTTGCAACTCCGAAATGGCCCATGAGTCCACCACTGTGGGCTTCTCTAACAAATAACTCTCTCATAGAGCAGTTAGGCACACATAAACGATTATCGTAAAATAAATTATCAACATGCCTATAGAAATGTGTTGAAGCAAACTTCTCGTTGTTCTTATAAGCTTCTCCAAATTCTAGGTCAGTCGCGTATAGTTCTTTAATTTATTCAAAATCTAGAATTTTAGCATCCAAGGTACTTAACAGAACGTACCTTCGGGATAGGGCATCAGCCACTACGTTCTCCTTACCTTGCTTATATTTGATGACGTAAGGAAAAGTTTCGATGAATTCTACCCACCTCGCATGTCTCTTGCTTAATTTGTTTTGACCCTTCAAACATTTGAGCGATTCATGGTCGTGTGTATCACAAACTCTTTTGGCCACAAATAGTGTTGCCAAGTTTGCAATGCCCTCACAAGTGCATATAGCTCTTTGTCGTAGGTGGCGTAGTTGAGAGTTGCACCTCCGAGTTTTTCACTCAAATAGGCGATCGGCTTCTAATCCTGCATTAAAGACTGCACCAATTCCTACACCGGATGCATCACACTCAATCTCAAACGTTTTAAGAAAATCGGGTAATATAAGCAAAGGGGCGTTAGTCAATTTCTCCTTCAGCATTTGAAACGCTGCTTCTTGCGCTTCTCCCCACTTGAATTCCACATTTTTCTTAATAACTTCCGTAAGCGGGGCGGCTAAGGTGCTGAAGTCCTTTACGAATCGACGGTAAAAACCCGCAAGTCCATGGAAGCTCTGGACTTCCCCGACAGTCTTTGGGCTCGGCCATTCTCGAATGGCTTTGACTTTCTCCTCGTCGACCTTAACGCCATCTGCACTTACTACAAAACCTAGGAAGACAATTTTATCCGTACAAAAGGTATATTTTTTTAGGTTGGCGTAAAATTCTTCTTTCCTAAGTACCTTCAACACTAATTCTAAATGTCCTAGGTGCTCATCCAAATTCTTGCTATATATCAAAATGTTGTCAAAGTAGATTACCACAAATCTACCTATATACTCCCTAAGCACATGGTTCATTAATCGCATAAAAGTGCTAGGTGCATTTGATAACCCAAAGGCATAACTAATCACTCATATAATCCATGCTTAGTTTTAAACGCAGGTTTCCATTCATCTCCTTCCTTCATTCTAATTTGATGGTAACCACTTTTAAGATCAATTTTCGAAAATATCCTACTTCCATGCAATTCGTCTAGCATGTCATCTAGCCTAGGAAAAGGATGTCGATACTTCACCGTGATGTTGTTGAATGCGCGACAATCAACGCATATGCGCCTGTTGCCATCCTTCTTTGGCACGAGTAGTACGGCGCACGGGCTCATACTCTCGCGAATATGTCCTTTAGCCATAAGCTCCTCCACTTGCCTTTGCAGCTCCTTTGTCTCCATGGGATTGGTTCGGTAGGCTGGTCGATTTTGGTAACGTGGATCCGGTAACGAAATCGATTTGGTGTTCGATTCCACGTATTGGTGGCAATCCGGTGGGGATCTCTTCGAAAAAGACATCGTTGTATTCCTGCAATAAGTTAGAAATCTCACTCGGCAGCACCGGTGCAAGGTTAGCTAAGCTTGAAAGAGCTTCCTTATAAAAAATAGCAACACGGTCTGATCAGAATGAAGAGATTTCTTGATCTCACCTGATCGTGCGTAAAAATTTGACGGTCTAAGTTCGAGCGCGCTTTGCTTCTTCAAATGCAATTGGTTTTGCATTACCTCCTTAGGCGTCAAAGGAACAAGGACGGTCTTCCTGCCATTATACTCAAAATAATGGTTATTAGTATAACCGTCATGTTTTACCTTGCGATCCGATTGCCAAGGTCTTCCGAACAAAATATGGCTCGCCTCCATCGGGAGCACATCGCACAAAATCTCATCTTTGTATTTTCCTATGGCAAAGGGCATGGTTACTTGGTTTGTCACCTTCATCTGGCCATTTTTATTTAGCCATTGAAGCTTATATGGCTTCAGATGCTTTTGGACTTTTAATCTGAGTTTTCGAACCATCGTAGCGCTTGCAACGTTAGTGCAACTTCCTCCATCGATGATAATGCTACACACATTGCCATGAACTAGGCAGCGGGTGTGGAACAGATTTTCTCGCTATTCTTGCTTGTCACACTTAGGCTGCATGTAGAGAGATCGTTGTGTAACCAGCAACTCGCCCGTGGCTGGTTCCTCTTCTCGAGTCTCGTTCGATAGTTCAACCGCTTCATCCTCGGACTCGAATTCTACGTCGTCGCGAAGGATCATTACCTTCTTGTTCGTACACTCACTGGCGTAGTGTCCTCTTCCGTGACACTTAGAACATTTCACGTCCCGAGCCCTCGAATTCGTGGCCTTGGTCTTTCCTTTGTCCTGCGGCGCGGCTGGTCCGATTTTCTGCGCATCTCGGCCCGCTGTCTGCATTTTCGGCGTGTCGCGGCCCGTTGGAACCGCGCTGTCCTTCCTTGGATAGCTCGGTTTCTCGTCTCGTGATTGACCATATTTTCCAGCCCCATAGCCCGAACGGGGGTTTCGTCGCCGCTGGAGTTGTTGCTCGATGAGAATTGCTTTGTGAAGCATTTCCTCGATCTCCACGCAGTGTTGTAACTCAAGTTGATCTTGGATGTCTAGGTTGAGTCCTCCAAAGAACCATGACATCGTTGCCTCCCTATCTTCTGTAAGGTCAGCCCGCACCATGAACAGCTCCATCTCTTGGAAATACTCCTCCATGGAACGGCTTCCTTGGGTGAGTTTCCGTAGCCGCCGATGCACCTCTCAGTGATGATGGTTTGGCACGAACCTTTTGTGCATAATCGTCTTCATTTCCAGCCAAGTGGCTACTGGTTCTTCACCATTTCTCCGTCTAGAAATCATGAGTTGATCCCACCAACTCAAGGCATAGTCGTAAAACTCCGTGGTCGCCACCCTAACCTTCTTGGCCTCGGGGTACGCTTGACAACCAAAGACGAGCTCCACCTTTTTCTCCCATTCTAGGTATGCTTCCGGGTCGGCCTTGCCGTGCAACGCTGGAATTTTCAGCTTGAGACCAGCGAGGTCGTCTCTCCGGTCGTCTCTCCATTCCCTTGGCGCGTGCCGCCGCTGGTAACTACTTCGGGACGAGGATGAGCTGCCTCGTTTGTAGTAGTTGTTGTCCTCCTCATGCTGGTTCCTCTCACGTTGCTGGAATGCATGAGCATTTCTCGATCGTGTTGGATGTTCGGTTCGAAACTCTTGTCGAAACTCCTCCATTTTGTTGTTGATGCTTTGCTCTAAAAGAGCCGCGAGAGCCTCAATGAGTCTCTCATTGATCCGGCTGCTCTCGGCACCTATTTCAACCATGACGTCCTAGGGTTTCTTGCGTGTACCTACTCGTGAGTTCCTGCACACGAACACACGGAGCAGCCACAAGCGGAAAGCAAGAAAACGAAATCCCTTCACAAGGACGGGTTAAAACGCACAAGACATGTACGAGATAGGTTTCCAAACGTACGAACTAGTTACGCACAAGATAGTCACTCAAACGTACGAAATTGATGTGCACAAAATAGTTACACACGAAATAGACTTCTAAACGTACGAATATAGATATATATATATGTATATATTGATTTCTTGTAACGTTCAACCAAGCTATGACCGAAAGATCAAAACAAAATTGAACTAACATTTTCGCTAGCTCTGATACTGATACCACTTGACGCGATCCCGACTGGAACGACGCT